>CM073482.1:20047500-21297500 GCA_037074505.1 Albizia julibrissin
ATACACTCTTCAACAATCATATATAGCTATTAATTATGTGTCTATCCTAATCATAAATTAAATCTATCATAATACCATATTACTTAATCTCATAGCCTAATTGAAATTCCTATAATATCCTAAATTTTATCCACCGAAATTCCTTGTACATTTGATCATACTCAATAGAATAAAATGGTGAATTTTTGTCTACTTGAAATAGCCAAAATGTTGAAAGTAGGGGTTACATGAAATATTTGTTAAGACATAAAGCTTAATTTTGTTTCCATAAAAGCTTAATATTATAGCCCAAAATTAAGGACGGGAGAGCACAATTTTTAACTGAATTTATTATGAAAATCTCGGCCAAAAGAAAAAGAAAAGAAGGAAGACAATAATTGGTTCACAAATTGAAGAAATGTAAGGGCAAATTGGTCATTTGGCTAAAAAAATAAAAATCCAATATTTTCCCCTTTATTAGAGGAAAAAGACAGCCAAAATGGAAAAGGAAAGAGGAAAAATATTATTTGGACACATAATAAGCCATGCGGAAGGCTTACATGCCATATGGAAAAAGAAGGAATAAAAAATTCCACACATGTGTAAAATTGTAATAAAATAATATATAATTAAGGAGGTGGAAGTTGATTTTTATTAAGAGCTAATTATGCTCTTCCAAGGCCATATTTTGGCTAAGGTGCAAGAGAAAAGAGAGAGAGAAAGACTTGGAGAAGACAAGAGCAAACAAGAAAGCACAAAGAATCACGGGAAAACTAGGTAAGTTATTATTGAAATCAATTGTTTTTTCCTTTAAACTCTTGGAAAGCATATCTAATCTTCAGATTCTTCCTTAAATCATGCAAATCAAAAAGAAAATTAAAGGAAACAAGAAGGAGAAGGTGGCGGTTTAGAGAGAGAAACAAGAAGGATTCAAGGTAAGGTTGGAAACTTGTCTTTTATTGTTGATTCATGATGGTTGCTAGTGTTTTGGTTTGTTATTTGGCTTGAATTTTTTATTTGGGATGCATGAACCCTAAGGGGAGGTACATCCCAAATTTTTATTAATCATGTTCAAGAGGTGTTAAGTGATTAAACAAGTGATTTAGGGTGAAAAGAAGGTGTTTGGTTGAATGAAAATTGAAAAACTCTAATTTTCTCAATTTTTTCATATTTTTAGCCAGTGGTATTTTTAGGTGTTTGAGCTGAAATTTGATGGATTTGATGATTCCATTGTGTTTAGAATGAAAAATTATATAAGGAACGTGTGAAAAATGGAGTATGGATGCTTTAGGGTGTGAAATAACAATTTCACCCCTAAAGCCCTAACTTTATGGTTGTCAAGGGAATTCTAAGAAATGTAGTGTGATTTTGATAAAACTGAAGTAAAAAATGGATTCTACACGCGAAATTGTGTAAGAATAGCCCGGGTCATAATTTTTAGAAAAGTATAATTATACCGGGTATTAAGGGAATTAGACCTAACTCTTAAGGGTATTTTGGTAATTATACATTTTGGGTAAAGATAACGAACTAATTGAGTTAGGAATAAAGCATGAATGATTAATAACTCAGTTATTATAAATTTGTAATTTTAAGATTTGATATTTGTCTGAGCCGGACAAAGAGTTAGAGGACATATACTAGCTAGGTACCAGAAAGGATTTCAAGTAGTAACTCTATCTTTCATACATTATGTGATTGTTTATATGCATTATATTGCTATGTTTTGTGATGTGAAATGCATGTGACAAATTCTTAGTTGTGGAGTGGGAAAAGCACAAATATCACCCTATGGGAAAAGTACAAGTACCAACAAGCCAGTTGGGACCTAATCTAGGTAGTTGATATAATTTCTTGTTGTGGTATGGGAAAAGTACAAATACCACCTTATAGGAAAAGTACAAGTACCATTAGGCCCAGTAGGACCCAACTAAGGTAGTGATGCAAGTACAGACAGGTTGTTGTCTACTCTGGAACATGATAGTGATCACTATATGGCTAGTAGGGACAAAATAGTCATTTTGATCCTGAATGTCGGGCAAACAGATATGTTTATATCAGTTTATTTCTGTTACATGATATGGTACATTACATGTTTATTTATCATATTTTATATGATTAATTGTATGTTACTACTGAGATTCGCATGAATCTCTCCCTTTCCATAAATTAAAATTTACTCAGCTAGAGGAAACAACTCCAAGTACTTTATATCGGTATGCTTATGTTATTTATGTATGCCCACTGAACTATGCATTGATACTCTAATAAATGTCAAAATATTGAGGGGTTTGACATTTGTGGAATAAGAGAAAGCGATTCTAATAGTAATAATATAGTATACTGATATGGTCTTGATTATGTTATAACAAGAATTATAAGCGGAAGGAGGCATCGGAGGAGTAGATCACCGCTATCTATGAACCAGCCTTCAAAGGATCAGCGGATACTCAAAAGGTAATGAGTACAACTATATTGGGTTAGGGGTAGTCCCAGGATGCTACAAACCCCTAAGAAATAGGTATGACTAAGGCCAGTGTATGGGCATCATCCTAGGACACATTATCAGTCAGCTCTTTAGTAGGGGACACCAACCAATCACTGTCTGATAGGACAGAGTTAGATTCGGATAGTGTTACCAGTTCCACAGCTGGACATGTACATGTGGTATATAACCTGCAATTAGACCAAGAGTTATGAGGGTACACAGGCACATATATATGTGGGCTATTCGTGTCTAGGATACCCCGATGGCCCAGTATGCATAGTATTTACATGACGTGGACATACTATACTGGGACCATAAATTTCTTGGTATAAAGTTCCCGGATGACCATTGGATTTGTACAACGTTACACTTTTTCCCAGATACTACATTTTTGGCTCGGAAGAAGAATGAGATCATTGAGCAGGTCTGAGAGATAGTTTTATAGAGTTCATGGATTACATAATGAAGTACATGATGAACTATATGTACCGGTATTGATATATGACACATATACAGTATTTGGTCTTCTGGAGATGGTTGACATGACATTTTAGGATGAGGGCAGTCATGAGGTGTCAATGCTAAAAAATAGTTGGAGCTGGTACCAGCTTTTTTGCACTAGTATATTGAGGTTAAGCGTGCTCAACCCAGGGAAATGTAATGATAGGTGACTCCTTGGGAAGTTTTTATACATGCTAAGTTATGTAATATAAAGGAGTAGAAACATATTGTACTATGGTTTATAGGCTATATATTGTTAAGAGCTTTCCCTAAAATTCTGTAAATGTCTGTTGTATGTTATTTTGGAAGTACCTGTGTATCCAAAATTTTATGAAATGACAAATATACCCTTACAACAATGTGAGATGTAGCGTAATGTAGTGAAAACACACTGTAACGTACTGTAGCAAAAACACTGTAGCAGTACTGTTTTGGTCCTGTAGCGTCGGTGCAGAAGTGCTTTTTCACTTTTCCAGTACGTTTTTACTGTAGCAAATTACTGTAGCACTCTAGCAAAGTTACTGTTCACCCAAAAATTGAAGCATATAAATAGAGGTTCTTGGCATCCTAAAATGGGGAGGAAGGAAGAGAGAGAGAGAGAGTTTCTATTTTAGAGAGATAGTTGTTATTTTTAGAATTTATTTCTTGCATTTTTTTTACTTCTTGCATGCCTCATACATGGATGGTTTTACCTCCTATATGGAAGGCCTAGGTAGTCCTCATTTATGGATGGTATAGGTTGCCACCTACATGGATGATTTTACCTCCTATATGGTAGGCTAGATTTTCCATTTTCATGCATCTTGTAGTTGAATTTTTATGTTTTTGTAATTAATTTTTATGCAATATTTATGATGTTTGTAATTTATTTTGGTTTTTTTTAATTTTATCATGAGCTAAATTTTTCTTTTCCTAGGATGATGACGTAGCTTACTAATGACGGATTGAATCTTAACTTATTAAATCTAGTTTTAATTTTTCCTTCATGATTGAGTAGTAATTACTGCTCTTAATGCTTACAATTGATTGGCCACCTTTTGGATGATTTCAATATGCATGTTGAGACCGGAAGGAGATACATGTGTGTGGATCCTATAATTAAAACCATAATTTGCATATGAAATAGGAATATATTCATATGGGTTGTGTAGTCTTAATTGAGTTCCATAAATCTTAATGCATGATTGATTGCTTAAATTCATATAGGAATATATTGGGTTAGCAATTAATTATAGAATTACTTGACCTTGGAAGAGGCTAGTAATTAAAATAGGGAAACTCGACTATCAATCATGTGGTATAAATTGGACTAGAATAGATAAGTGGTTCAATCTGGAATTTGTTAAGTGAAATCTAATCCCTAGGGCTTTTTCTCATATTTGTCTTCATATCACTTGTATTCGTATTTCATCATTTTTATCTTGCAATCTCAATCACAACTAATCGACCGACTAAATAGAATTAAAATTACCAATTTTGGTACTTAGTGATCAATCCTCGTAGGAACGATACTCTACTCACTTCTATATTACTTGATTACGACAGTGTATACTTGCATTTTCTAAATACACCATCCTACACTCGTAACAGCGTTCCCCCATAAAAGAACGTTAAAAGTGTTTTTTTATTGTAGTGATCACAAGAGGATTAAGTTTATAAGATTACCTCTTAGATTCTCCTCTTTCTCTCTCTAAAACACCTCTACCCTATCTCTCTTATCTCTTGATTTGTCTTGCTAGACATAGATTTAATGGAGTAGAAGAGGTTGTGGAGAGATTAGGAGGCAAAATCACAAAGTTTGCAAGTTCTTACCTTTGATCTTACACTTTAGAAACCTAAGACCTCTCTTCTTGCTTCCTTAGCTCTTTGAAGCTTTTGAAACTCTCTCTTTCTCTCCTTTTGCTTCAGCTTGACTGAAATGAAGGAGTAAAGAGAAGAGATGGTGATTTATTCATTTAACTTCTCTTGCTTTTTTGCTTTACAGGTGCTTATCTCTAATTGGTCCAAGTTTGCTTCTTGCTTTAATTATTTCCTATATATATATATATATTACTCTTCCAATTCCCTTTTATTGACTGAAATTGCAAGGGAAAGAAGGAGTTAATAGCTCTTGAAATATCTCACTTTTACTTTATGAAATAATATTGTTTAATGCCCCCTTGTCATGTGCTTTATTTACTTGGTCTTAATTCCTTCTCTTGAATTAATATAGACCAAGTGTATTAGTTCCCTTTCCTTTCTCTATTTTGACTTCAAAAAAGGCTATTGAAGGAACCAAATATGTTCCTTTAATTAGCTTCATTAATCTCTTGAAACTAATATTCATTGTGTAATGCTTTTTTGACTTTTCAACCCATTCTCACTTGGCCACAATTACTCCATATTTAAACTTAATATGAACCAAGTATTAATTCACCTCCATTTGACCAAATTGGGTAGCAAGCAAAGGGAAAAATAATGGTTGCTTGATTTTTATTAATCAAATGATGATTTTGCCCATACATTTGTTGCTATTTTGAAACTAGCTAAAAACTGGGCATAATTTTCATAAAAATTTGAAAATTTATATCTAATTATATAGACATCAAATTAGGATGATTCTAAAGGAAGTAGATATATGTACCACCACAAGGAGAATTAAGATGAAAAATCCTGGATAAACACAAAAGAGTAGATATATGCATCCAAGAGCAATTAAAATGTATCATGACTTAAAGTCCATGTATTAGTGGCCGGGAATAAAAAGAGATGTGATAGAATTTGTGGCTCGTTGTCTCACTTGTTAAAAAATGAAAGTTGATCATCAACAACCATTAGGGCTTCTGTAAAACCTTGAAATTCCTGAGCGAAAATGGGAAAGCATTACCATAGATTTCATGACAGGATTACCTAAGATTAGATATCACGATGCAATATGGGTAATTGTCGATTGATTCACAAAGACAGCCTATTTCCTACCAATTAGTATTCATTATTCTCTTGATAAGCTGGTAGAAATCTATATTAAGAAGATTGTGTGATTGAATGGTACACCAAAGAATATAATTTCCAATCAAGATCCTTGATTTACCTTTATGTTTTGGAGGTCATTACACGAGGCTTTGGGTACTAAACTTAGATTTAATACAGCCTATCATCCTCAGACAGATGGACAAGCAAAAAGAACAATACAGACGCTCGAAAATATGTTGAGGGCATGTGCATTAGGTTTTAAAGAAAGCTGGGATCGATCCCTTTCTCTTGTCAATCATAGCTATTATTCGAGCATTCAAATGGCTCCATATAAGGCGTTATATAGAAGGAAATGTCAATTGCCCTTATGTTAGAAGAACTATCTAAGAGGAAGTTGTATGGGTCAGATGTAGTAGATTAGATAACATAGTAGATTAAGTTGATAAAGCAGAGATTGTTGACTACTCAGAGTAGGCATAAAAGTTATGCTGACAAGAGGCGAAAACCTTTAGAATTTGAAGTTGGAGATCATGTATTTCTAAGAGTTTCACCTATTACTAGAATTGGCAGGGTATTAAAAGTGAGGAATTTAAGTCTTAGGTATATTGGTCCATTTGAAATCTTATCATGAATTAGGCTAGTAGTGTACCAAATAGCTTTATCTCTAAATTTGAGCAAATTGCATGATGTCTTCCATATCTCACAATTAAAGAAGTATTAACTCGACCTATAGCATGTAATTGACTATGAAGATGTTGATATATGGGATGATCTTATGTATGAGGTTAGACCTGACTGAATCATTCATTGGCAGGAGAAACAACTCAGGCATAGGAGTATCACATTTGTGAAAGTAGTTTGGAAGGGATTATCTCTTGGAGAAGCTACTTGGGAAATGGAAGAACACATGAAAAGACGTTACCTGGAATTTATGAATATGTTCATGTAGCAAATTTAAGGGAAAAAATTTTATTGACGAAGGGAGAGCTGTAATATCACAATTTTTATTTACCAAAATTCCTTGTACATTTGATTATACTAAATGGAATAAAATGGTAAATTTTTGTCTACTTGAAATAGCCAAAATGTTGGAAGTAGGGATTACATGAAATATTGGTTAAGACATAAAGCTTAATTTTGTTTCCATAAAAGCCTAATATTATAGCCCAAAATTAAGGATAGGAGAGCACAATTTTTGGCCCAATTTATTATGAAAATCTCATCCAAAAGAAAAAGGAAAGAAGGAAGACAATAATTGGTTCAAAAATTGAAGAAATGTAAGGGCAAAATGATCATTTGGCTAAAAAATTAAAAATCCAATATTTTTCCCTTTATTAGAGGAAAAAGACAACCAAAATGGAAAAGGAAAGAGGAAAAATATTATTTGGACACATAGTAAGCCATGCGGAAGGCTTACATGCCATATGGAAAAAGAAGGAATAAAAAATTCCACACATGTGCAAAATTGCAATAAAATAATATATAATTAAGGAGGTGGAAGTTGATTTTTCTTAAGAGCTAATTATGCTCTTCCAAGGCCATATTTTGGCCAAGAGCAAGAGAAAAGAGAGAGAGAGAGACTTGGAGAAGACAAGAGCAAACAAGAAAGAACAAGGAATCAAGAAGGGAAAACTAGGTAAGTTGTAGTTGAAATGACTTGTTTTTGCTTTCAAATTCTTAGAAACCTTCTCTAATCTTCATATTCTTCTTGAAATCATACAAAGGAAACAAGAAGGAGAAGCTGGCGGTTTAGAGAGAGAAACAAGAAGGATTCAAGGTAAGCTTGGAAACTTGTCTTCTCTTGGTGATTCATGATTGTTGTTGGTGTTTTGGTTGGTTGTTTGGCTTGTATTGGCTTAAATTTGTGATTTGGGATGCATGAATCCTAAGGGGAGGTACTGTCCAATTTTTTATTAATCATGTTCAAGAGGTGTTTAATTGATTAAACAAGTGATTGAGGGTGAAAAGAAGGTGTTTGGTTGAATGAAAATTGAAAAACTCTAATTTTCCCATTTTTTTCAAAATTTTGGCCAAGGGTATTTTTAGGTATTTGAGTTTTAATTTGATGGATTTGATGATTCTATTATGTTTAGAATGAAAAATTATGTAGGCAACATGTGAAAAATGGAGTATAGAGGCTTTAGGATGTGAAATGACAATTTTACCCTTAAAACCTGAACTTTATGGCTATCAAGGGTATTCTAGGAAATGCAATGTGATTTTGAAAAAACTGAGGTCAAGAGGGATTCTACACACAATTTTGTAGGAATAGCCTAGGTCATAATTTTTGGAAAAGTACAATTATATCGGGTATTAAGAGAATTAGACCAGACTACTAAGGGGTATTTTTGTAATTATCGATTTTGGGTAAAGATAACCAACTATTTGAGTTTGGAATAAAGTATGAGTGAGTAATAAATCATTTATTATGAATTTGGAATTTTAGGATTTGACATTTACTCGAGCCAAACAAAGAGTTAGAGGACAGGTACTAGCTAGGCACCGGAAAGGATTTTAGGTAGTAACTATATCTTTCATATATTATGTGATTATTTATATGCATTGTATTGCATGTTCTATTATGTGAAATGAATGTGAAAAATTCCTAATTTTTGTGTGGCAAAAGCACAAGTACCACCATGTGGGAAAAGTACATGTACCAACAGGCCAAATGGGACCCAATCTACGTAGTTGATATAATTCATTGTTGTAGTACAAGAGAAGAAGAAGTACCCACTTATAAGAAAAAAAACAAGTACCATTAGGTCTAGTGAGACCCAATTGAGGTAGTGAGGCAAGTACGGATAGGTTGTTGTCCGCTTCGGAATATAACAGTGATCATTGTATGGCTAGTAGGGACAAAATAGTCATTTTGATCCTGAACGTCGAGCAAACAAACATGCTTATAGCTTTTTATTTTTGTTACATGATATGGTTCATTTCATGTTTATTTATTACATTTTATATGATTGATTGTATGTTACAACTGATATTCGTGTGAATATAGTAACATCCCAAAGTTTAGGACTAGAGGCTTGAGAATAAGCCTGAAGCAAGTGGACTTCTAAGCCCCGATTTAGCAAGTGTCCCAGAAAGTTATAATTTTATTCCCTAAAGTTCCTTATACCTTGGTTGCATTTAAGGGAATAAAATAGTGAATTAAAGAGGATATAAATGACAACAATGTAATTAGTGCTCACAAACAACATAGTTATATTTGGAACACATTGTAGAAATGACATTTGCTGCCAGTGTGTTTTCCGGCGTGGCAGTCAAGTTGTGACATTTCTAAATAGGAAAATGATGTCCAATGCATATGAAATTTTCTAGAATAGACTTTTCAAGCTTTAATTCAATAGGTCATAAAAGTTATTTGGAGTACACAAAGAGTTACGTAGTTTTGAAGTCAGCCCAATGAAATTGGCCACTTCTGTGACAACGTCTAAAAGTGGAAATTCTGGGAATTATGAGCTTTTATTTGGCTAAATTCTATATTTTCTCTTGAAAATATACTTAATAAAGGTCACATAGCCTTTGGAACCATACCAATTGAACATGTATACAATTAGATATGAATTTTCAAAGTTTGATGAAAATTTTGTTAGATTTCTAGCAAGGTACCAAAATGGAAAAAATATAAGGGCAAAATTGTCATATGGCCAATAAATCAAGAAGCTATTTATTTTTCCCTTCAATTGGGATAAATTTGGTTAAAGTGGGGAGAAAGAAAGGAAAATAATTTACTTGGTTAGAATTAATTCAAGAAGGAAAAATCTATAACCAAGTAAATTAGACACATGGTAATTCTTGCATTAAACAATAATATGTTAAAAGCAAGAAGGGAGATATTATTAAGTCTTCAATGTCTCTTTCTTTCCTTCCATTTTTGGTCAAGCAACACAAAATAGAGAGAGGGAAGAACTTGAAGAGCTTGAAGAACAAGAGGAAGAGCTAGGATTTAGGAGCAAAATCTAAGGTAAGAGACTTGATTTCAAGTGCCTATACCTTCTAAATCACTTGGGAACCTCTTATAATCCCTTCTCCTTCTTGAATACCATGATTAGCAAGCAAAATCAAGAGGTAAGAGAGAGTGAACAATGATGCCTAGAGAGAGAAAGAAGAGAAATCAAATGTAATATCAAGAACGTAGCTTCTCTTGTTGAATCTTGATGGTTGTTGGTGATTGTTGATGATTTGTGGTTGTTTTTGCTATTGTTATGATGATTGGGATGCACAAATGTTAAAGAGAGGTCCTACCCTAATTTGGATTAATTATGTGTAAGAGGTTTTTAGTGGGTTGAACATGGGATTAGAGGTGAAAAGAAGGTAGTTTATGGATTAAAATCAAAAGAACTCATTTCCCTTAAAAATTTTCCATATTTCATCCAATGGAATTTTCATCCTATTAGAGATGTATTTTATTATTTCTAATGGTTCCATTAGATTTAGGAGGGAAAATTGTGTGGGAATACATGTGTTCATGATTTTCAAAAATTTGCATGCAAATCTGGAATTTATTGAAGTTGAAAGGAAATCTTGTTTGATTTGTTTCACTGGAAGCAATTCTATTGTGTAATGAATTTTATTAGCAAATCTAGTCCAAATATTTTGAAATTTGAAAATATTAAATTAGACATGTAGAGATTTAATTTGATGGGTAGAACATAATTTTTGGTCTAGTATATTAAAAGATATGAGTTTTCAAAGTTGAGCCCTATTTCTGGAATGAAATCTGGGAATAGGGGAGTTTGGCGAATTTCTGGGAAAAGTTTGATGACAATGTCTAGATTTAGGTATTTTTATATACAATTAAATTTAAATAGATTCACATGGGCTTTGGAATTAGTTAATTTGGAGTTTCCTAGAATTAATTATGGATTTTCAAATTTGACTTTAAAGATGCCAGTTTTTTGGAAACAGTGAAACTGCTCTGTGCAGAAACTGTCATAACTGTGTTAGATAACCAATAGAATGTGATTAAAAGATTGTAGTGATAATTAATAACCAGTTACTTGTTAACTCTAATTTGTAGGAATTGACTATTGCCGATCCGAATCCAAGAATGCGGACAGATAGTATAGGCTGGAATAAGGGATTTTAGGTAGTATCACTTTCTTTCATATACTATGTGGATATATGTATGCTTTGTGTATTCCATCTTCTATAATATGACAGTACCTAGGGCACATGACCTAGCTGTGATCTAGGATCCAGCGATGGTACACTAGGTTAAGTCGAGGTTGCAAACAGTTGTTTGGCCTTAGACAGTTTGCACACAACACAAGTATGAGTTCGCGTATTACATAACATGATGCATTGCATATTTATTGTCGCATTCTATATATCTGATTGCCTATTACTACTTTGAATATCACCCTTTCCATAAATATTTAAAGTTTTTAGCTTAAGTAAGCAGCTTAAAGGGAAGAATCATAATTACCGGCAACAAAAGGTTCTGAACCAATACAAGAGAAGACGTTGGTTATCTAAAGTTTTTTTTATTATTTTAAGATATATAATTATTATGTACAAACCCCTATAGGGAATTCTTGTAATATAATTAAGCACATTGTGTAAACACCCATTTCACATTTTGATATTTGTAGAGTAATAAACTCATTGTCCATAGGCATACAGAAACAACGAAAACATACTGATATTATTAATACAATGCTTGTTTATATATAGATATCCCCCATAAAGATATATAGAATAATTACATACCTTAAAAAAATAAAAGGTCTTTAGATAACCAACTTCCTCTCTCGAACTGGTTCGAAATCTTCCATTGTTAGAAATTACAGTTTTGCCCTTTAAGCTGCTGCCTGGTGCTGGAAACTTTATACATTTATAAAAGGGTGAAATTTGGAGAATCTTAGTAGTAACATACAATCAAACATATACGATGTAAAAATAAAAATGTCATACTCGGTGCCCAAGGTCAAACGACATGTTTGCACCCTGGTCTACTCGGTGCCCTTGTTGGGTCCCTGACTACAACTTAGCTAATTTGTGTGTCCAAGACACTTGGATCACGTTACATAGAATGGCATACTCAAACATACAATTATCACATAGTGTAATATCCAAAAATGTACTCAAGGGCTATATGTACAAATAGATAGTGAAATTATCGAAATAATTATCCTAGGAAATTGTATAATGAATTTAGTCCTGATTAGTTATCGGTAAATTACCTAATTTCCGCCTAAAGTCGGGAATGACTAAAAACTTAATTAGAATGTAAAATGACACAATTAATGGCCTTATGTAAGTGTCAAAAATTAGTCCAAACCAAAGGAAATGAGCAAGAAATGATTTATTTCGATAAATCATAAAATGTAAAGGAAAAATCGTAATTTGCCAATTATGCAAGAAGTAATTAATAATTCCCATTTTCTTGCCGTTTTTGGTCAAGTAAGGGAAATATTGAATAAATCAAATGCATGGCTTAAATGAATCAAGAAGGCGAGAATTTTGACCAATTAAAGGGTAGAGTTGAAAGTCAAAAGGTTAACATGTGAAAACTTGCAACTTGGAAATTTTGACCAAGACACAGATGAATTGCAAGCGCACTTGGGTAATTAAATTGACATCTTTTTGGGGAAGAAATTTTGATCAAAAGAAGCAAATGGAAGACAAGAAAAATAACCAAAGTGAATTTGACCATGGTTGGCCATTTAACTCATAAGCTTGCAAGAAATCATAAGATGATGACACATGGCATTTTTCCCTTGATTTTTTGAGAAAGTCGGTCAAGGGAATTAAAGAGCTAAAGTGAATTAATTGGACACATATTTAACTCTCTCTTCAATCTCAAAAAACATCCAAGTGCTCAAGGAAAGAGAAAACAAGAACATAATAATAAAAGGTAACATTCTAGCTTGATTTTCACCTAGTAGATCTCTTCTATGACTCAAATGCTCTTCATAAACATTTTTCCTCTTGATGAGACTAGGGTTTTGAAGAGTCATGGTGTTTTGATTTCATTCATGGTATTTTATGATGTTTAGAAGGCATATAAAACTAGTTTGAGGCTTAAATTGGAAGTTTGGTAATTGTTGGTTTATATGTCAAACTTCTGCCCTGTGTATAACGTGGTAAAGGAATTAGAATTTGGTAATTTTTATGTTTCTATTGGCTTTATAAGGAAAAATTGTGTAGGTATTCAAGTTTTCATTATTTTTGGATACTTGTATATGAATTGGGAATTTTTGAAAGTAAAGAATAAATGTTGTGTAATCTGCCTTCTGGAAACAGTTTTGTTGCAATGGGTATTTTGTTGGACAAATGATGTCCAAATTTTATGAAACTTTCCATTATAAAATTAGACTTGTCAAAATTTAATTTGATAGGTCATAATGGTCAATTGGATTTGTGTATTGAGAGTACTACATTTTTAAAGTTGGGTCATCTAAAACTGGAACTTTCTCGTACAGTGCATAGAAAGGGGAAATTCTGTATTAATTAGTGTATATATAGCTAATTTATATATTTTTCATTGAAAGTAGACTTATTCAGGGTCACCTAGAATTTGGAGCCACCTCATTTTGATTTTTATAGAATTATTTAAGATTTTCTGAATTTTGGTCAAGAATAAGGGGATTCTTGGCCGCAGCCAAAGAATTTTTGACCTGTTTTTGGCTGCGGGTAGGTACTTTTGGCCGTGGCCAAGACCCAATTATTCCCAAATTTCATATTTTCCAAGAGGTGATGATTGGTATGGCCTTTCGCAACCCTATAGGCCTTTGTTTAAGCTTCCAAGGGCTACCTAAATGACTCTAATGATAACCAACAAGTCGAAACCAAGGATAAATATAGGGATGAGTTAAGAATAACTTAGTTTACCTCATACAAAGTTATTGAAATAAGTAATAACCATCCAATTCATGAATTCCCATATATAGGATTTGATATCTTCCTGGGACGACCAAGGAAATGGTAACACATCACGAAACATTAGAAAAGCTAAGGTAGTAACTTCTCCCTTATATTCTATGTATCCTGCTTCATACATGTTATTGCCATTTATACATACTTGAATTGTGAACATGAATCGGGAAAAATTTCCCATTAAGCATTTAGATGAGAAGGGCTTTGGCCCAATAGAATACCCAGCGCTGTAGAAAAGGACAGTAAGTCCTTGAATAGAATTAGTTGTTGCATATTCATATCTCTGAATGTTGAATGGATTTGGTATGTAGTGGTTAATATGACATGTTTCTCTGTATACATTTTATATGAATGTTATTTGTTACTATTAGGATTCTTTTGAATCTCACCCTTTTCCAATAACTAACTTGCAGCACGGGCAAGTAGTTCTCATGGGAAGAAGGTAGCCACAGATGGGTAGAAATGAAGATGTGGAGTTTATTTTTTGCTGGTTATCTTACTTTTGGATTTGTATATGGACTGAATGGTATTTTGTAAAATAAGTACTCTTGGTGGAAAAGTACACCAACTGTAAACCTGGAAGGTTGTATGTAATCAATTTAGATTATCTAGAACAGGGTGACCGTACCAGGTGAACCCTTTAGCAAATAATTTAATCTGAATATCCGCTAATAACTTCAGTAAGTACTCTGATATTAATAAATAGAAACAGATTCGAATGAATTAAACCAATTTAAAAAATGAAAATGAGACCACAAGTAAAATGTTTTGAAACACTCTTTGAAAACCCGCTTAATTATAGGATTGAACCCTATAGTGAAGTCGAGATCCCAAATAGATTAAGAACTGTTTCTGGTCTCTGATGTGGCATCATGTCACATTTTGAACTGTTTTGTAAGGTATAAAGTAAGGTGTTACACATAGTGCATGAAAGAAAGTGTTAATACCTGGAATGTGCCCTTTCCTTGCCTGACAATCGGTCCAGCTCCGTCTACAACTCGAGCCTTTGATATATCCTGAGATTTCAAATTTAGGATAAATGAATTATTATTTATTCATAACTCATTCTAAATGCATTGTGTTGGTTATCTATAATAGTTTCAACAGTTTCTGCACAGTACAATTCTGCACGGTGCAATTTCATTATTTCCAGAAAACTAGCAGACTTTTAGTCAACTTTGGAATTAATAATTAATTCTTGGAAATCCAAATTGACTGCTTCCAAAGCCTATGTGAAGGTCTTAAAATGTATTTTCATGAAAAAATAATTAGGTTTGACCATTGACATCATACATTTCTCAAAAATTCGCTAAACATCCCCTATTTCGTATTACATTCCAAAATCAGGGCTCAAATTTGGAAAATCATATCTCCTAATCTACTTATCCAAAAATTACAAACTAACCAAAAGTTAAAGCTCTACATGTCTGCATGCTATGTTTCATAATTGTTGGGCAAGGTTTAACCTAAGAAATACATTGCATAATGTCACTAACTCACAAGAGACAAATCAAACAGAATGCACATTCAACTTCATAAATTCCTAAATTTGTATACAGACATCCAAAAATCATGAACACTTATATCCTATACAATTTTTCATTCTAAATCCAATAGAAGCATCATAATCATAAAATTTCAGCTCCATCCTTAAGTTTTGCTTCTGACTGAAACTTATGTTCTTAAAAGGGAAAATGTGGTTTCTTGATTTCTCTTGCTTAATCATTTCCTATTCACTTCTAATGCCATGATTACCTACTTAAACACTAATGAACATGTTTAGAGGAAATTTTGGTAGTATAAGCCCTTAGGGTTTGAGCATCCCAATAATGAAACTAAGCCAAATCGACAACACAAATAGCAAGAGGGTTAGGGTTCTTGAGCTTACCTCTTGATTTCACCACTTTCTTTCTCTATGTTTCCACTGTTTACTCTCTCTTCTCTCTTGATTTATCTTCAAAAACATTGATTTCATTGAGGAGAAGAGGTTAGGAGAGGCTGTAGAGTAGTTGATAAGTAAAATATTTGCATATTTATTTTCCCTTATATGATGATTTTGTGGACTATATTTGAGCTAAATGTAATCAATTTGGGTGTAATTAATAAATAAATAATGATTTTCTTGCAGCCATGGACAATATCGCATTAAGAAGAATTAAAGAAGGCATTTAAGGGGAAGTACTATTCATGCGGTACTATTCAATGTACACTATTCATGTCTGGTACTGTTTGGAATCACTGTAGCAGACGGACTGTAGCGGACCATTACATTGTACTGTAGCGGTCGGTGTGTGTGGACGTGGGGCGGTTCGGTGCGGTTCCTATAGCAGTCGGTTTACTGTGGCAAGTGGGTGGTTGGTTCACTGTAGCAGTACGGTTCACTGTAGCAAAAAATCTGTAGAAAAATACTGTAGCAGTCCAAAAATGAAGCCTATAAATAGAGCTTCTTGGCACCCTAAAATGGAGAGGAAGGAAGGAGGAAGGAAGAGAGAGAGAGAGTTGTTATTTTTAGAATTTATTTCTTGCATTTTTTTTACTTCTTGCATGCCTCATACATGGATGGTTTTACCTCCTATATGGAAGGCCTAGGTAGTCCTCCTTTATGGATGGTATAGGTTGCCACCTACATGGATGGTTTTACCTCCTATATGGTAGGCTAGATTTTCCATTTTCATGCATCTTGTAGTTGTATTTTTATGTTTTTGTAATTAATTTTTATGCAATATTTATGATATTTGTAATTTATTTTGGTTTTGTTTTAAATTTTATCATGAGCTAAATTTTCTTTTTCCTAGGGTGATGACGTAGCTTACTAATGACGAATTGAATCTTAACTTATTAAATCTAGTTTTAATTTTTCCTTCATGATTGAGTTGTAATTACTGCTCTTAATGCTTACAATTGATTGGCCACCTTTTGGATGATTTCAATATGCATGTTGAGACCGGAAGGAGATACATGTGTGTGGATCCTATAATTAAAACCATAATTTGCATATGAAATAGGAATATATTCATATGGGTTGTGTAGTTTTAATTGAGTTCCATAAATCTTAATGCATGATTGATTGCTTAAATTCATATAGGAATATATTGGGTTAGCAATTAATTATAGAATTACTTGACCTTGGAAGAGGCTAGTAATTAAAATAGGGAAACTCGACTATCAATCATGTGGAATAAATTAGACTAGAATAGATAAGTGATTCAATCTGGAGTTTGCTAAGTGAAATCTCATCCCTAGGGCTTTTTTCTCATATTTGTCTTTATAACAATTGCATTTTTATTTAATCATTTTTATCTTGCAATCTCAATTACAACTAATCGACCGACTAAATAGAATTAAAATTACCAATTTTGGTACTTAGTGATCAATCCTCATGGGAATGATACTCTACTCACTTCTATATTACTTGATTATGACAGTGTACACTTGCACTTCTAAATACACCATCCTACACTCGTAACAGCGTTCCCCCATAAAAGAATGTTTAAAGTTTCTTACCTTTGATCTTGCACTTGGAAACCCTAGACCTTCCTCTTGTGTTCTTGGTATTCTTGAACTCTCTCTCTCTTTTGATTGTTTCAGCCAAAAATGATGAGAGGAAAGAGAAGGATGATATGTTTTTGTTTTATCACATAATATAGATTTTAGTGATAATTACTTTATTCTTGAAATTCCTTGGCCACATCTTTACTTCTTCTTTTAATATACACCACATAAACCCATTTCCTTTATTTTCTCTCCATTTGACCGAATTGGGCAGCAAGAAAAGGGAAAATAATGGCTGCTTACTTTTATTCATCAAATGACCATTTTGCCGTTACAAATTTTTCCATTTTCATACTAGCTGAAAAACTAGGCAGAATTTTCACCAAACTTTGAAAATTCATATCTAATTGTATATATATTAAATTAGAGTAGTTCTCAAGGATATGTGACCCTTATTAAGTATATTTTGAAGGAAAAATATATCCTTTAGCCAAATAGAAGCTCAAAGTTCCCATAATTATTATTTTTGGATGTTGCTACTGAAAATTGCCAGTTTTACTAGGCTAATTTCAAAAATATATATCTCCTTGTGTACAACTCCAAATGAATTATATGACCTATAAAATTAATCTTGATAAGTCTACTTTCATTTTTAAAATTTTCATAGGAATTGGACATCATTTTCCTATTTTAAGATGTCACAAAACAAGACTTCCACGTAGAATAATACACTAGCAGCAATCTCAAGTTGTTACAATTTTTGTTACAACATAATTATGCTGTGTGTGTCTTCTAATTTATTTATTTTGTCATTCCACATGCTCTTTAATTCATCATAATATTCCCTTTAATACCCCAAAGGTATTAAGGAATTTTGGGAATATAATTATGCTTTACTGGGACACTTGTTAAACCAAGGCTTAGCAGTCCTCTTGATTCAGGCTTATTCTCAAGCATCTAGTCTCAAAATTTAGGATATGATACATTGTATCAATGATATCAATGTATTTATACTATTCCTATATGCCCACTTAACTGCGTATTGCTAATATGGCTAATATCAATAATAAGGGGTATGTCAGACGAGTGTTGACATTTTTGGTATTAGAGCATGTAGTTCTGGCAATAGGATAGTATACTGATATAGTCTTGGTTATATAGAGGCAGGACAGATGTACAGACAAAGGCACTAAAGGAGTGAATTTCCTTTTGTCTGTGAGCAAGCCCTGTGGAACAATGAAATACCCGAATGGCAGAAATTTTTACAGTACCGGATTGAAGGTGGTACAAGGATGTTGTGAAACCTGAGGAAACGGGTACAAACAGGGCCATTGTATTAGCTATACCGTAGATTGGTATCACCTATGAGTTCATCCCTTACTGATGATACTGATTAGTCACGAACAGACAACTTTGTGGACTTCAAGGACCACATTACAGGGTACGTGTTTAAATGCATGTACCAACACTGATATACAGTCTATGCACAATATTTTGATGCCTAGAGGCTGATGGCACAATTTTGAGACAAGGACAGTCACAGGGTATCAATGGCTAGAGGCAGTTAAAGTATATATTTATATTTTTGTATGGGTACACGAAAGTTAAGCGTGCCTTGGAAGTTTGAGATCTTTCGATTAAAGGTTTAGAATTATAATTGCAAGTTCTTAAATGACACAAATAATGATTAAAGGAATAGAGATGATGAAGTAAGTATTGATCTTTAATCTGAACCATTTTTGTGGCAGTGAGTACTATCCAAAAAAGTTCATTTGTTAGGGTAATGAAAATTTAAGGCACTGTTTTGAAGTTTCTCAGTGCTAAGTAATGATCTTTAGTAACACCATGGTGTTAAAGGAATAGAGATATGATATACGGTGATACACGATAAGTGGTGATTATTCCATATATCGATCCTAGAGGATCCCATCTGATGATACTAAAGGTAAATGATAGGGTTGAATCCGTTCTAAGTTGAAATAGTGCTTGGGGTACTAGAATGTTGTACCATAATGTGTTTGAGGTTTTAGGACGTTGCTAGTTGCTAATCTAGCATAGGAAAAGATATTGATAATAGAATATTCCCTTAGAAAGATTGAATGAAAATAGTTCTCTGATAGAACTGAGAGTAGCCATAAATTATTGTCTCATAGTTGAGACAGAGAATAGAATATACTAGTGCATTCTAGATTCCCTGTACGACTTGGGTATATTACCCTGGTAAGGGAAGTTGTGATTATGCCTGGAGCTAAAAGTCCATATACAATGACCCCAGGTGAGATGGCGAAACTAAAGGAGGCAAATTGAGGAACCTTATAAGATCTGTATTTCCTGTTACAAGGGTACTTCCATTCAGAGACGCTTGACCATAGAAAGCCACCTACAGAGAATTCTGATCGCAGAGAGCTACCTATGGGAGGTCCTAATTGGAGAAGGCTACCTATGGAGGGTTTTAATCAGAAAGGGCTGCCTATAGGGAATTCTGACCAAAAGGGCTGACCAGTCAGGTAACTGAGTAAAGCACCGAGTACAGTACCGTGATAAGAAAGGGTTACCTATGGGGAATTCCGACCGGAGGGACTGACCAGTCAGGTGACTGAGTAAAGCACTGAGTACAGTACTATAGTGTGGAGCTACCATGATGTCAAACTATAGTATGGAGCCATCATGTTGTCAAAACACAGTGTGGAGCCACAGTGATGTTGAACCGTAGTGTGAAGCCACCGTGATGTTGAACCATAGAGTAGAGCAACCGGGACGTTGACTCTCCAAAGTGGTGAATCTATATGTAACTTTAGGGCAATAGGAGAGGTTGATATTCATACCAATATTGATTATCCCATATCATAATATGACCTATGTGGTCTATTATGATTTAATCTGTGAGGTCAATAGTGATACAACATATGTAGTGTACAGTATGACATGTGTTATAATAGTGAGACATCTATATGGTGTGCAGTAGTAAGGCAGCCCCATCAAAGCATGTTAATCAACCTCATGATCAAGATGCACCTCTGACACGGCTAAATAAGAGTCCTGGTTACACTAGTGAAAATTACAAGTATACATGTAGTCGAGAGGTGGTGCGTAAAACATGTGGCTGACGAGGTGTGGCCAGCAGTATTACATCCTGTATGATGTACAGTTATATTACCCATGTAAACTTATGTGGTTTGCAGGAACATGACTGGTACAGTCTATAGTGACACTACCTATGTAGTCAAAAGTCGCATAACCTGTATGGTTTGTGATAATGCATGTAAACAGAGATTGGGATGAGCCCTAGTATAATAGGGCATAATGGTAGTGAATACGTCTCAACTATATAGTGTTAACAATCCCAAATCCACAGTTGACCTTAATGGTCTACACAAATACGAGCAAACATGGATTAAGATGTGTTCTGATGCAATAGGGCGAGTAGTGGCATATACATCTCAACAGCTATAGCCCCACAGAATTAATTTGCTCCCTCATGTTGTAGAGCTAGCAATAGTTGATTTTTGATTAAGAATATGAGACAAGTACGAACAGGTTGATGGCTGCTCAGGAACATTTATGTGACAAATAAGGATATCACGATGTGACAAGTAAGGATAAAACAATCATTTTGGTCTGGAACAAAATCATCTCTTTGATCTTGAACAATGTACACAATACAACTAGTAAGGGTTAAATAGTCATTTGATCTCAAAACACCTGACAGACAGATATAGAAACATATAGACATGTTTACAGGTAGACGGAGTCGCAATAAGTCTCAGTATACATATTTGTATAGGGCAATAAGACCGGTATATTCAGAGTTGTGATAGGAATGACATAAGCCTGCTAAATACACAAGGCAGTCTCCCGATAAGGAAATAAGACCTAGAATAGTGAACTGAGTATCCTGATGGACAATCAGTATAGTAATTGGTTAGGTGACCCATGCTTATCAAAATAGGCAGAATATGTGAATAATTAACAGAACGATTGAGTGAATGCTAATAGGTATTTCACATATACAGTGGATGGTTTGGGATGCATACTTTAAGAGTATACACAAAAAGGGGATGAATTACATGTCATGAAGGGGATTCTCCTTAGGATAATCAATTTTGTGATATCCAAAATTTTGAGGACGAAATTTTATTGACAGGGGGAGAAATGTAACATCCCAAAGTTTGGGACTAGAGGCTTGAGAATAAGCCTAAAGCAAGTGGACTGCAAATTCACGGTTTAGCAAGTGTCCCAGTAAAGTATAATTTTATTCCCTACAGTTTCTTATACCTTGGTGGCATTTAAGGGAATAAATTGGTGAATTAAAGAGGATAGGAAATGATAAAATAATGTAATTAGTGGTCACACACAACATAGTTATATTTGGAACACAAATTGTAGAAATTAGATTTGCAGCCAATGTATTTTCCTGCGTGGCAGTCTAGTTGTGTGATATTTTTAAATAGGAAAATGATGTCCAATGCCAATAAAATTTTTTAGAATAAAAGTAGAATTTTCAAGATTTAATTTGATAGGTCATATATGTTATTTTGAGCTATACACAAAGAGTTATGTATTTTTAAATCAGTCCAATGAAACTGGCCAGCTTCTATGATTGCATCCAAAAATGGAAATTCTGGGAATTATGAGCTTCTAGTTGCCTAAAGATTATATTTTTTTTTTAAATTATACTTAATAAGGGTCACATAATCTTTACAACCATACCCATTGGACATCTGTACAATTAGATATGAATTTTCAAAGTTTGATAAAAATTATGCCAAATTTCCAACAAGTTGCGAAAATAGAAAAAAATGTAAGGATTAAATGGTCATTTGTACAAGAAAGCTAGAAGCCATTTATTTTTCCCTTTAATTGGGATAAATTTAGTTAAAGTGGGGAGCAAGAAAGGAAAATAATTTACTTGGCTAGGATTAATTCAAGAAGGAAAAAACTATGACCAAGTAAATTAGACACATGGTAATTCTTGCATTAAACAATATGTTAAAAGCAAGAAGGGAGATATTATTAAGTCTTCAATATCTCTTTCTTTCCTTCCATTTTTGGTCAAGCAACACAAAATAGAAAGAGAGAAGAACTTGAAGAGCTTGAAGAACAATAGGAAGAGCTAGGGTTTCAAAGAGCAAAATCTAAGGTAAGAGACTTGATTTCAAGTGCTTGTACCTTATAAATCACTAGGGAACCTGGCCTCTTCTAATCTCTTTTCCTTCTTGAATACCATGATTAGCAAGCAAAATCAAGAAGGAAGAGAGAGTGAACAGTGAAACCTAGAGAGAGAAAGAAGAGAAATCAAAGGTAATCTCAAGGACATGTCTTCTCTTGTTGAATCTTGATGGTTATTGGTGATTGTTGATGATTTGTAGTTATTTTGGATTTTATTTTGATGATTAGGATGCACAAAACCTAAGGGGAGGATGCACAAAACCTAGTGGGTTGAACATGGGATTAGAGGTGAAATGAAGGTGGCTTATGGATTAAAATCAAAAGAACTCATTTTCCCTTAAATTTTTCAGATTTCGTCTAGGGGAATTTTTATCCTATTAGAGTTGGATTTTGGTATTTTTTTTATGGTTTCATTCGATTTAGAAGGGAAAATTGTGTGGGAATACATGTGTTCATGATTTTTGGAAATTTGTATGCAAATCTAGAATTTATTAAAGTTGTAAGGAAATGTTGTTTAATTTGTTTCACTGGAGGAAGTTCTGTTGTGCAATGAATTTTGTTAGCCAAACCTAGTTCAAATATTTTGAAATCTTACAAGCTTAAAGTAGAAATGTAGAGATTCAATTGGATGGGTAGAACATAATTTTTGAACAAACTTATTAAAAGATATGATTTTTCAAAGTTGAGCCCTGTTTCTGGAAGGAAATCTGGGACTAGGGAAGTTTGGGAAATTTCTAGGAAATGTGTGATGATAATACTTAGGCTTAGGAATTTTTATATAAAATTAAATTTAAATAGCTTCACATGGGATTTGGAATTAGTCAATTTGAAGTTTCCTAAAATTAATTATGGATTTTCAAATTTGATTATAAAGCTGCCAATTTTCTGGAAACAGTGAGACTGCACTATGAAGAAACTTCCATAACTGTGTTAGATAACCAACAGAATGTGATTAAAAGACTATAGCGACAAGTAATAACCGGTTACTTGTTAACTCTAATTTATAGGAATTGACTATTATCGAGCCATATCCAAGAATGAGTATGAATATTATAAGCTGGAAAAAAGGATTTCAGGTAGTAACACTTTCTTTCATATACTATGTGAATTTCTGTATGCTTTGTATATGTCATCTTCTATAACATGACAGTGCCTAGGATACACGATCTAGCTATGATCTGGGATCCAGCGATGGGACGTGCGGTTGAGGCAGATTGCAAATATTTGTTTGGCCTTGGACAGTATGCATACAATACGAGTATGAGTTTGCATCTTATATAACATGGTGTATAATATTTTATATGTCTGATTGCTTGTTACTATTAAGATTCTTTTGAATATTAGCCTTTCCATAAACATTTAACGTTTTCAGCTTAGGTAAGCAGCTCAAAGGGCAGAATCATAATTATCTGCAATAGAAGGTTCAAGACCAGTACAAGAGGAGACGTTAATTATCTGAAGGTTTCTTTTTTATTATTTTAAGGTCTGTAATTATTATGTATGAACCCCTACGGGGCCTATGGGGAATTCTTATAATATAATCAAGCACATTGTATCAATGATATCAATATATTTATGTTATTCTTGTGTGCCCACTGAACTGCGCATTGCTACTCTGGTTAATATCAATAATGAGGGGTATGTCAGATAGGTGTTGACAAATCTCACCCTTTCTATAAATTAAAATTTACTCATATAGAGGAAGCAGATCCAAGGGCAAAGAGATAAACACTAGCAACTGAGAGTTCCAGTCCAGATCAAGAATTTAGTGTTGGTTCTTTGTGATCTTTTTATGTACTTTGAGATTTGTAATTATTATGTACAAACCTTGTGGGATTTCTTGTAATGTAATCAAGTACTTTATATCAGTATATTTATGCTATTTCAGTATGCCTACTAAACTATGCGTTGATACGCTAATAAATGTTGAAATATTGAGGGGTTCGACAATTCCTTTCACCAAGGTAAATCCTAATTCTCAAATTCATATTCAATAATGGCCAATCACTAAATAGATAAGCCCAAAAAAGATTAAGTAACCAAAATTAATATTAATTATAACTAAATAATTAAATTAAAGTCTAATACACCCATAAGTTCATAGCTCCTTTAGGTTTTACAACAAACTAACTAAAGATAACTAAACATAATTAAAGAAGACATAATCAACAAACTCATAATCCAAAATCTTAAGGAAAAGATAAAAGAAAGAGGAATAGAGCATTAATTCAAAGCCTCATTTTCAAACTCCAACTGCTCCTCTATCTAAGTAGCCACTTTGATATCTTCTCTTCTCCACGATCCTCTCATCCTCCCATATAAAAGAAGCATTAAACTTGAACTCCTTTATCTCTCTTTTCTTGTGATTCAAGAAGATGATGATGTGTGATTCTCCAAAAATGCCGCCTCCTCCTCCTCTATTTATCTTCCACTCGTGACTTATAGTTACTGGCTAGAAAAAGAAAAGGAAACTATTATTATAATTAATTTATTTAGAAAAATTCCCATTATTATTTTTCTTTCCTAAACTTTAAAAATTATATTCTAAGTTGAAATCCTTCAAATGATGCATCCAATCGATATCTCATAAAATCTCAAGAAGATTTCCTTAATTTAGCATTGATGACTTCCCAAATATATCAAAATATATCTTAAATCTATTTAAAATGGGAAGTCATCAATAAAATTTAGTTATTGCAAGAACATAATAGATAATAAAATAAGATTGGGTGATTTTCATGACAATTCTTATTGTTCAACAGTGAACAAGATAAAGGTAGAATATATTGTTATTTTAACATATCGAGAAGATATGTTAGGGGAATATATTTTAGCAGAACGTTTAGTGACAATTCATCATTCATAGTTTGGCAGCTAAAAGCAAGATATGCTTGAAAAGACATTGAAAGTGATGTGATCATTAGGGGGAATAAAATTGATGTGGTCAAGAGGGAAAGTCAATACACGCTATACTCATTTTTCTTTATCTAGATTTTATCCCACTAGATTTTCCTAAAAAAATTTTTAATGAAGAAGCATTGAACAATATATCAATAAATGATGTACTCTTTTTCTTTGATTAGGTTTTTGCCCCCACTGGGCTTTTACTACTTAATGTTTCTTAATGAGGCACATTTATTATAGACATCCAATCTAAGTGAGAGTGTTAAGAATATTAATTATGTGGATTTCCATTGACTTATATCCTAATCAGCATTGACTTATGTCCTAGTTAGCATTCATAAAGATGTAAATAATGATGAATGTTGAAGGCCTATAAATAGAAGCCTTGAACAAGCATTGTAAATATAAGACACTAAATGAGAATTGATCCCTCATTTTCTCTCCCAAATGTTCTCTCTTCTTTTATCTCTTGCTCCCTTACCTACCATCTTACTCTTCTCTATCTCTCATCCCAAATCTCTATTATTTTTACAACAATTTAATTGTTTTAAATTTACAATGATTTGTCTGTTTATTTTAATTTAATAATCTAAAATATTATATTAAAAACTTAAAACAAATATGTTTTATCAGCTGCACAGTCATCACTTGAGTTTACTGTGTCAGCATTTTACGTTAATGTTAGAAATATAAGACTAAAAATATACTTTCTAAAGTAAGTATGACCAAAAGTATACTTCATATGAAACTTAAAGGACTACAAATATATTTTAGCCTAAATTATAAAACCAAAACCAGTTCATATCTACTCTAGAACTCTAGGTCTAATAGAGAATTAGCCACACATAGCTAAATTAAAATCCACAAAACAAAGATAAAGTCCAGAGTTAATAAAGAATTAGATAAAAATAACATATTAGATCATAGAACTGTGGGGCTTCTCCTCTTTATTGCTTTTCACTATCGCTCACTGAAATAATCCACGAGTTGAGGCCACTGCTTTAAGAACAGCCCGCTACTATTATAGATGAATAATCTCTCTACTAAGGACGTAGGTCTGCTCAAATTGTTGCCCCCAAGATTGTGCTTTCTCTTTCTTCCTCCTCAATCGTCCTTTCCTCTGTCGTCATCCAGGTCTCAAGACGTTCGCTTTATTCTGAATGAATTCTTGGATTTATTTTTCTTCTGTCAAGACTCTTTCAAGTCCGTTCTCCTCTTCTGCTGCTAATAATTATCTCCCAGATCAGTTAATTCCTCCTTAGGCTGTGAGTGCTACGTCACTAGGCTTGAACTCCCCTGATTCTTCAATTCCTTATGGCCTACATCTTTAAATCCAAATCTTCAGCAATTCAGCCATGTATAAAGGCATACTTTTATTAATTATGGATTATGGATGCTGGATGCTTTGCTTCTCTCTTTCCATCCACACACACACACACTATCCCTTGATTCTTCAATTCCTCATAGCCCATGTCTTTAAATCTAAATCATCAACAATTCAGCCAAGTGTAAGGCCACACTTTTATTAATTATGGATTATGGATGCTGGATGCTCTGCTTTTCTCTTTCCATCCACACACACACGCACTATTTATTGATTTGCGTATTGCTCCAGCCGTATCAAGTTGAACATAAGTAGTTTTTGTAACAAAATTCCTTTTTTATCATATAATTGATTAAAGGATAGAATAATATGTAAAATATAATTAAATATGAAAATAAGGAGTTATATGAATTGAAATTAAGAAAACACATTTTCCTCTAATTTTCTAATATTTTGGCTAGACTTTCTTGGGAGAATTAGAGCTGGAATTTCATGGTTTTGATGATTCCATTGGGTTTAGAATGGAAAATTTTGTTTGGAACATGTATAATATGAAGTGTAAAGGCTCTAGAATATGAAATGACACAACTATCCTTAAAACCCTAAGTTAGAGGCTGTCAAGGTGTTTTCATCATTTGAGCATGATTTTGACTAATCTGAGATCAAAAAAGAGATTCTACAAGTAAAATTGTGTAGGATTAGCCTATGTCATAATTTTTGGTCAAGCACAGTTGGATCAAGTACAAAGAGGCATAAACTGGGTTTCCTGGGGCATTTTGGTCATTTAGCATTTTTAAGCTAAGATAACCAACACAATGATTTTAGAATGAGTTATGAATAAATAATAACTCATTTACTATAAATTTAGAATTTTAGAATATACCGATAGCCTAAGCTGAATACAATATTAAATCAACAGTCAGGCAAGGAAATAACGTATTTCAGGTAGTAACACTTTCTTTCATGCACTATGTAAATATCTATATGCTTTGTATATGCCATATTCTGTAACATGACAGTGCCTAGGGCACACGACCTAGCTGTGATCTTGGATCCAACGATGGTACACGCGATTAAACTAGGGTTGCAAACAGTCGTTTGCCTCAAATAGTGTGCACATAACATGAATATGAGTTTACATCTGACATAACATGGTGCATTGCATATTTATTATCACATTCTGTATGTTTGATTGTATGTTACTACTAAAATTCTTTGAATCTCACTCTTTCCATAAATGTAAAATGTTTTCAGCAGCAGACAGCGGCTCAGAGGGCAGAATCGTAATTACCAGCAATAGGAGGTTCCGAAAGAGCACGAGAGGAGATATTGGTTATCTAATGACCTTTCATTGTTTTAAGGTATGTAATTAATATGTATGAACCCCTGTAGGGAACTCCTGTTATATAATCAAGCAATATTGTTTCAATAATATCAGTATATTTTTGTTATTCCTATATGCCTACTAAACTGCATAATTGTTACTCTGGTTAATATTAATAATAAGTGATATGTAAGGTAGGGTCTTATATTTTTGGTATCAGAGCAGTAGTTCTGGCCACAGTGCGTGCAGTTTTGGCAACATGATAGTATACTGATATGCTTAATTATACAATGACAGGAACATCGAAGTAAATTACTTCAGTTAGTTCACAAACAAGCCCTTAAAAAGACTAGACAAGCCCCAAAGAAACAGTTAATACTTGGAGGATAGCCAGTATTACAATACCGGTCTATGGCTTGTATAAGAGCAACAGTGGTATCAGTGCACTCAAAAGTGATACCAATACCTAATTGCTGGTATTAGTGGTACCAGTGCACATGGTGATGATACCAGTACTCGTAAAAATGGTATCAGGATGGTACCAGTGGTATCAGGGTGATATTAGAGGTAGTATCAGTGCTCACAGAGGTGGTACCAGTACTCAGTTCGCAGTATCAGTAGTACCAGTGCACTTGATAGTGGTATTAATACACGTAATGGTAGTATCAAAACACCAACGGTATCGATACTGATAATGGTAGCAGAATTGATATTGTGCATATACCAGCACTGATATGCAGTCCCTATATAGTACTTTGATGCCCGAAGGCAGTGGCAAGATTTTTGAGACAATGACAGTCACGGGACACCGGTGGTCGAAAGTAGTTAAAGCTAGGTAAATCAGAGAGTGCTCAACTTAGGGAAATCTCAGGATGGGTGATCCCCTAGGAAGTTACATAAACATGTTATGTTATGTAACACAGAAGCAATAATATGTTCTACAGTAATTTAGAGGCTGTATGTTGTTACAAATTTTCCCCGTCTATTAGAACTGGCTGACACCCAAGGGGGGTGAATTGGATGTATGATAAGAAATTTAAAAATTTCAAATCCTTTTTTCATCTTATTAACTCAGTATGTATGAAAGAATAAAATCATAAGCAGTTATATAGATCATATATGCTGGAAATGTAAAAGCTTAGGGAAGAGAAGATAGAAATTGTGATTTATCCTGATTCGGTTCAATTCACAATAACCTACATTCAGTCCCCAAGCTCCTCTTGAGATTTTCAATCAACTATCTTCTTGTTTAATTAGGCACAAGAAAAGCCTCTATAAACCACAAGTTTAGCCAGGCACTTGTAAAGTCAACTACGGAGTTACTCCCCTTACACACTGTAAGGTTCACTCCCCCTTGCAGTAAGTTTTATGAGTAGAGCAATCCTGAAGACCTTTCTCTCCTGCTTATCTATGCAAGTCTTATGAGCAGCAACGTTCTCACCTGCTTACACCCCTGTAAGTCTTACGAGCAGCAATATTCTCTACTGCTTGCACTTTGTAAGTCTTACGAGCATAAAGTCTTACCAGCAATTCTCTCTACAGCTTCCCCCGTAAGGAAATCAACCCTCTCAAGGGCCATCTACCTTGAGTTCAATTTAGAAATACAGGTGAAGTGTTTACAAACTCTCTTCACAGAGTGGGTAAGATGCTTACTAAAGTACAATACAAATATTCTTACTCTCAAGTGTACATGATATTGAAAACAGAGAAGAGCAGAGAGTGGTCGGAGCAGATGACTTGTGATATCAACATATTTGTGTCCTCATGTCCTTCATTATTCTGTCCATCTTTAAATCTCTACATATATATAGCTGAGTTGTGGTAGAAGACCATTGTAAGTATTCGTTCGTTAGAGTCCGTTGCTTCGTTTGACCATTGAGCGCATTTTGTAAAACTAGCCATTACGTTAGTGGATGCTACACTTCCGTAAAAGTAGTTTTTCCTCTCTCCATGATCTCTTCATTGTGTTTCTGTAATAATACTTCAAACATTAATACAATAAAGTATTAGTCATAAATATGTTGAATCATTGGCTAAAGACTGTATTTTTTCTTTCTGGGTCTCATCACTTTGAGTGACGATGAATGCCATGAGTGACCTTCATATATGAAGATGCAACCTGAATGTTTGATCTCCTGTTTCACACTTGAAATATATGTTAACTGATGTTTAAGTATAGTAACAAGTGTAAACATAATGATTAGATAACATTTAAGCATATTCGGACTGATCATTGAAATTCACTTTGATTCAGTTACTGGCAAACTCGAGTTCTTCCTATGAAACTTGAGTGCATAGTGTTATTTACACGTCTCCAGGTAGTCTCAGCTAGGAACTCACGAGGGTTCATTTTCAAACTCGAGTGCAAAAGGTATCAGAACTCAAGTTTTTAACGCCAAACTTGAGTTCTCCAAATATTCATTGATTTGCATATCTTTCTAAAACAAAGTCACAGGAGTGCAAAATCAGACTCGAGTTACTTTATCTTCGAAACTCAAGTTTTATCTACCAAACTCGAGTGCACTAGTGACTTCAGCATTTTGACATTGTTTCTGACCAGAACTCATAAGAGTGCAATAGGCAAACTTGAGTGCATATTGACTTAGAACTCGAGTACAGCCTCTAGAACTCGAGTGCAGTTGATATCTTCAGATTCTAGTCGTCTCTGGAATAAACTTGCGAGAGTGCATTTGCCAAACTCGAGTGCATTTCTGTCCAAAACTCAAGTGCACATAGGAAACTGGAGTTCTCATGTTTGATCTTCATGGAACCAAAGTCTCAGGTACAAACTCTCATTCCAGAACCCTTAGGACTCGAGTGTATCTCATCCCAGAATTCGAGTGCTTCATCCTAAACTCGAGTACATGTGTTAACTTCAACTTCTGTGTAAAACTTATAAGAGTGTGAATAGTCAACTCGAGCTTTCTTTAGACATGATCTATTCATTTTGACTCAAAATATGGCAAATGATTTATCATCAGAAAGCTCCTGCAGTCTACATTTCAATACAAAAAGAATCAGCTCCAAACTCTTTGTATTCTGCAAGTTATGATTAGAAGAGTGTAGACAGTGTATGTATTTTCAAACATAAACTTCCAGAAGTCATACCACTTTGCATATTACTCCAAATTTGACATATTACTCTTCCAAATAAATATCTTTAAGTCTAATTTCATATGCCATTGATTTCAACTCATTTGAATGTGTAGTTTGGGAGATATGTCTAAAATACCAAACCTATTCTGGAAAATGATGGTGATTTTAAGTTCCAGTTCCAACACTTATATCTCTTACATCTGAAATCTTTTGAAGTTAGTTTGGGTGTCAATTTGACACATTGGGAGTCTAGTTTGATATACCACTAGTTTTAGCTCAATCGAATCTTTGGTTGGAGAGATATGTCCAAAATACCAAAGCTCTGCCATGCTAAACGTAAAACAGAGCTAAACAAAGTACATTTTTCTTCATCCTAAACTTGAGTTCTTAGTATAAACTCAAGTTCTCTCCCATTTTTATAGTTTTAAACAGTGCCAACTCGAGTTTTCCATAGCAAACTCGAGTTCTCAAATTCTGTAGTATTATAAGGTTGGTTTCTGCCAAGAACTCAAGTGCTATAGTGACCCAAACTCGAGTTCTATAGTGACCAACTTGAGTTTTGCAATGCTCGACTGCTACAGTGCCACTATCAGAAGCTTTCTGGCAGAAAATCAAATTCTATAGTAATAAAGTTCTACAATGAACTTGAGTTGGTACAATCATGAGTGCCACAGTGTCTGCATGCTACAGTGCCCCTGATTTGCTACAGCCTAAAAATAGTACCAACTACTACAGTTATAAATAGTGCCAACTGCTACAATGTAAACTCAAATTCTCTTCTGACCGTAGAAACCTCCAGTATTATTTCTAAGAGCTTGAATCTTGATATTACCATTAGTTCCTGCAAGTTATTCTTTCTCCAATCTCTTTCTTCCTTCTCTTGAATAATCTACAAGATATTAAATATTGTAGTTAGTCAATGTAGGAGACCAGTATATTATGTAAATTTTTTGCTCTTTAATATTTGTTATCTATATTGACATCATCAAAACTAATCATATCTAACACCGTCTACTGTAAACCTCTGTTATATGTTATTACAAGAGTACCTATGTACCCAACACATTGTGAAATGACAGATATACTCTTGTGTTATGTGGAATTTACCTCTTCCTTGTTTTCATAGGATGAAACATAAGGATGGTAATGTTAAGAGGTACAGATGCTGGGCAGGGTCAAGAAGTTAGACTTGACCTAATATTATGAATGATGAACATGTTAACAGTAGGAATTCTTTCTAGAAACATAGGAATTGACAAAATTTCCTCCTAGAGGAATCATAGCAAGTCGAATCAAGATGATAGCCACGGTAAGCAAATATTCTTTGAGAAATAGAACTTGTTGGCGCTAAGACCAATCACACGATGACAAACAAGAGCCTCTACTTAGACCTGCTCCTAAGGGAGATAGATTACAAACGTGAGCAATACAATTCAGTCAATAAAGGGTTGTTATTGCCAGCCCCTGACATCCCTGTCAGCTGGGGAGATGTGACAGAGGATTGGTTATCCCTGTTATATTGAGTAGTGATTTTTCATAGCATGAAATTGTTGGAAGTGTTTAAACTAGCTGTGATAGACTCAGTGCTGATATGCTGATCTACTCAAGGAGTAGAGAAGAGAGACTTTATAAGATCTGGGTTTCTATTACAAAAGTACTTTTATAAAAAACCGGCTAACCGAAGAGAACTACTTACGGAGAATTCTGATCGGAGAGGGCTACCTACAGAAGGTCCTGATCGGAGATGGCTACCTACGAAGGGTTCTAATTGGAAAGGGCTACATCCAAGGAATTCTGACCGAAGGAGTTGACTAGTCAGGTGACTGAGTAAAGCACCGAGTACAATACCATAGTGTGAAGCCACCAAGATGTCAAACCGTAGTATAAAGCCACCATGATATTAAACCGTAGAGTAAAGCTATCGAGATATTGATTCTCCAAGGTGGTGAATCTATATGTAACTTTTAAGGACTATAGGAGAGGCTATCAATCACACCAGTATTGATCATCCCATATCACAGTATGACCTTTGTGGTCTATCATGATTTGACATGTAAGGTCAACAGTGACACAATATATGTGGTGCACAGTATGACCTGTGTAGTGTACAGTAGTGAGGCAGCCCTATCAGAGTATGTTGAAGATGCAGGATTCAAGTCGTGACTTGGGGTTCTTACTAGGAAAGACCAGTAGCGAATTCTTGACTTTTACCCCGACATGGCCAGGCGGTGTAAGGCACCACTACTAGTTGCACCAGTGCATGGGTACTATGTGGTCGAGAGGCAGTACGTAGAACATGCGGCTGAGGTAGTGTGGCCAGCAGTATTTCATCCTATGTGATGTACGGTGATATTACCCATATAAACCTGTGTGGTGCTGAAACACGACTAGTATGGTCTCCAGTGACGCCACCTATGTAATCAAAAGTCACACAACCTATATGGTTTATGGTGACGCATGTAAACAAAGATTGGGATGAGCCCTAGGGTAGTAGGGCATAATGGTGGCAAATACCTCTCAACAGTAAAATTTTTAGAATCCCAGATCCACAGTTGACCTTTATGGTCTATACAGATGTGAGAAAACATGGATTGGGATATTTTCTAATGTAACAAGGCTGAGTAGTGGCATATACATGGCAATAACTGTAACCCCATAGAATTAATTTTCTCCCTCATGCTGTAGAGCTAGCAATAGTTGATTTTGATTTGAGAATATGAGATAAGTATGGATAGATTGATACCTGCTTTAGAGCATTCATGTGACAAGTACGGATAAAGCAATCATTTTGGTCCAGAACAAAATCATCGTTTTGATCTTGACTAGTGGTCACAGTACGGCTAGTAAGAGTCAAATAGTCATTTGATCTCGAACACTAGATAGACAGACATATTTACAAACAGACATGATTATAGACAGTCAGGAGTACAGGCAGGCAGATTAGCAGTAAGTCCTAGTGTATATGTTTGTATAGGGCAGTAAGACCAGAATATTCAAAGTTGTGAGAATAGAATGACATAAGCCATAAGGCTAAATACACCCAGCAGTATCTCGACAAGGCAATGAGGCTTACAATTGCTACAGATTATGTGTCCACTGATCATAAGACCAGCTGGACTAGAAGATCTACCAGTTAGCATACTTCTATACAATTAAAGATATGTCGAACATAGAATAGAGGCAATAAGACCTGAAGTGCATGGTTGCATGGGATAGTGTCCTTGGGCAGTAAGGCCTTATATGCATACAACATAGTGCAATAGGGATAAATTGTATATTAAGACGGGATTCTCCTGAGGAAAATTAATTTGATATCTGAAATTTTGAGGATGAAATTTTATTGACAGGGGAGAAATGTAACATCCCAAATATTTAGACTAGAGGCTTGAGAATAAGTCTAAATTAAGTGGACTGCTAAGCCCAGGTTTAGTAAGTGACCTAATAAGGCATAATTTTATTCCCTAAAATTTCTTATATATTTGTGGCATTTAAGGGAATAAAATGGTGAACTAAAGAGCACATGAAATAATAAAACAAGGTAATTAATGGTCATACACAACATGATGATGTTGGAACACAAATTGTAGAAATTAGATTTGCTGCCAATGTGTTTTCCTACATGACAGTCTAGTTGTCTGACATTTTTAAATAGAAAAATGATGTCGAATGCTTATGAAATTTTATAATGAAAGTAGACTTATCAAGCTTTAAATTGATAGGTCATATAAGTTATTTGGAGCTGTACATAAAGAGTTATATATTTTTGAAGTTAGCCAAGTAAAACTGGCCAGCTTCTGTAACAGTGTCTAAAAATGAAAATTATGAGCTTCCATTTGGCTAAAATATATATTTCTCCTTAAAATAGAATTAATAAGGGTCACATAGCCTTTGGAACTAAACAAATTGGACATTTGTACAATTACATATGAATTTTCAAATTTTGATGAAAATTCTGCCAAATTTCCAGCAAGGTGCGAAAATGGAAAAAATGTAAGGGCAAAATGGTCATTTGACCAATAAAGCAAGAAGCAATTTATTTTTCCCTTTAATTGGGATAAATTTTGGTTAAAGTGGGGAGCAAGAAAGGGAAATAATTTACTTGGCACGGATTAATTCAAAAAGGCAAATTAACGGCCAAGTAAAATATACACATGCTTATTTGCATTAAACAATATTATTTTATAAAGTAAAGAAGTGATATTTTGAAGAGTCTTTTATCCCTTCTCTTCCTCATTATTTTGGCCAGCCAAGAGGAATAGAGAGAGAGGGAGTGTTTCAAGAAGCAAAGACAAAGAGAAAGAGCGAGGTGCAAGGAGCAAGATCAAGGTGAGTTTGGTTGTAGAAATTAACTTGTTCTTGCCTTCTTCTTCATGATAAATCTCTCCTATCTCTATGCCATTATGAAACACATGTGTAGTAGAAAAATCAAGAGGGAAAGGAGAAAGAAAGAACACGGTCTAGAGAGAGAAAGAGGAGGAAGAAGAGGTAAGCCATAAAACCTTGTTATCTTGGTTTATTCAAGGTGCTTGATGTTGTTATGGTTGATTATTGGCTTTGTTTTGGTTTGGTTAGTGATATGGGAATGCCAAACCCTAAGGGGAGGTGCTACCCAAACTCACACTAATCACGTTTAAGAGGTTTTTAAGTGGTTAAACATGTGATTAGAGGTGAAAAGAAGGAGTTATATGGATTGAAATTAAGAAAATACATTTTTCCCTAATATTATAATATTTTGGCCAGACCTTTTTAGGAGGGTTAGAGCTAGAATTTCATGGTTTTGATGATTCCATTGGGTTTAGATTGTGAAATGACAAAACTACCCTTAAAACCCTAAGTTAGGGGCTGTCAGGGGTATTTTCATCATTTGAGTATGATTTTGACTAATCTGAGGTTAAAAATGAATTCTATAGGTAAAGTTGTGTAGGATTGGCTCAGGTCATAATTTTTGGCAGAATACAGTTGGACCAGGTACAAAGGGGCATAAACCGTGTTTCCAGGGGCATTTTGGTCATTTAGCATTTTTAAGCTAAAATAAATAACACAATGATTTTAGAATGAGTTATGAATAAATAACTCATTTATTATAAATTTGAAATTTTAGGATATACCGATAGCCCAAGCCGGATACAACATTGGATCGACAGTCAAGCAAGGAAATAGTGTATTCCAGGTAATAACACTTTCTTTCATGCGCTATGTGAATATCTATATACTTTGTGTATGTCATCTTCTGTAACATGGCAGTGCCTAGGGCACACGACCTAGTTGTGATCTTGGATCCAGCAACGGTACATGCGGTTATACCGGGGTTGCAAACAATTGTTTGGCCTTGGCTAGTATGCACACAACATGAATTTGAGTTTGCATCTTACATAACATGGTGCATTGCCTATTTATTATCGCAGTCTGTATTTTGATTGTATATTACTACTAAGATTCTTTGAATCTCACCCTTTCCATAAATGTAAAAAGTTTTCAGCAGCAAACAACAGCTCAGAAGGCAGAATTGTAATTACTAGCAACAAGAGGTTCCGGAAGAACACGAGAGGAGATATTGGTTATCTAAAGACCTTTTATTATTTTAAGGTCTATAATTATTATGTACGAACCCTTGTGGGAAACTCCTGTAATATAATCAAGTAATATTGTTTCAATAATATCAGTATATTTTTGCTATTCTTACGTGCCCACTGAACTATATAATTGCTACTCTAGTTAATATTATTAACTAAGGCTCCACCACTAGAAGCATCTACCAGATTTCGGTCATTAGGTAGAAGACCCTCATAGAAATAAGTAATGAAGAGCTTCTCAGTTATCTGGTGATGGGGGCAGCTAGCACACAACCTCTTGAATCTCTCCCAGTATTCATGCATATTTTCTCCATTAATTTGCTTGATTCCACTGATTTCTTTTTTGATTGTAGTGGCTCTTGAAGAAGGGAAAAATCTCTCCAGGAATAATCTCTGCATATCAGCCCAACTTCCAATAGATGACGGTTGAAGATTATATAACTAGTCCTTCATTCCATCCTCAAGAGAGAAAGGAAAAGCTCTCAGCTTAATGTGGTCTTCATCAATATGTTGTGGTTTCATTATGCTGCATACCACATGGAATTCCTTCATATGCTTGTGCGGTTCATCACCTGCAAGACAACGAAACTTGGGCAACAAATGTATAAGTCCAGATTTAAGTTCAAGGTTAGCACCAAGGGTAGGGTATTGGATACAGAATGGCTGATAATTATCACTAGGTGCAGTCAATTACTTTAAAGTCTTATTATTTCCCTGATCTGCCACAGTATCTGAGTGACTAAAAGTGCTACCAATAGAATCAGAAGAAACAGAAGTACCAACAGAATAAATGTCAGAATCAAAAACATGTTCAGTAATAACCCTCTGACTTAACCTAACAGCCCTTCTAGCAGCAAGAATTGTGCGTTCTATTTCAGGATTTATGTCCAACAGATCAGATGCACTAGTGCTGCTCCTAGTCATACAGCATAGGGAAAAATCAGGACAACCACTAGAACACTAAAAAATGCAAAATCACAAGCCTACACTAGAAATTGACCAAAACAAATTCAAAAACACTACCAAATGATTTTTAAAAATTATGGGACTTGCACAAAACAACTTCTACACTATTCAGGAACCCAAAAATGCAATAAAAAAACTAAAAAAAAATGAAAAAGTGGTCTAAACAATAGAATTTGGAAAACTTAAGTGGGTGCTCATGGAGAAGCATGAGTTATGCTCAGAGGCACATTTTCTTTCAGCTCACTAAAAATCAGCCCAATTAGAGCAAGTCGGAAATTTTAGTAGAAATCCTAGAACAATTTCTGAAATACCAGCTACGTCCCACCGAGACCAAAAAACAGTGAAAAAGTGGTCTAGATGATAGAATTTGGGAAAATTAGGGGTGATCTCACTTCCTTATAGAAGTGAATTTTGCTCAGAATGCCAAATCCCTTCAAAAAGATCTGGAGCCGAGTGATTTAGTTAAGATACAAATTTGCTAAACCACCAGAACCACCTGACTCAAACACTACACTACTGTTAATGCTAGACCGATGCAAATTCCCTGGCAACGACTCCAAATTTTGATCTAGAATTTTCGAGTTCTCGCAAAATAACCAGTTTCAATAAGAATTTGCAGTATAGAGAACCTGGATCGTTTCCCACAGAATTCACATGCAGTCTAAAACATTCAAACAATGATCGATTGGGGGGTTTAATTAAAATATTAACGAACAATAAACTCAAATTAAAGACAGAAATCGAAAATGAACTAGACCAAACAGATTAAAATGACTAACCTAGAATTGGGATTTAAAGTTTCCTACCATCATCGGACGAAGATTATAACGAACTCGTGACTGGTTCTGGACGAACCGAAATCTCTGCAGTGGTCCAGAAAATCCCTGACTAGACAATCGTTTAGGTTCTGTTTGTATGCGTGGCGTGCTACTGTGCGATCGCACATTAGCACTGTAACCCGATTCGAACTGTGTCCTTGGGATGTACCAATCTGAATATTAAAACAAACATTCAAACTATTCCAGAAATCGAATCCGATTAGAGTAAATAGAAATGAGTTACATTACCGGTTTAAGTATGACCTCTGATTGGAAACGTGAATTCTCAATCCATAGGTCAATCACAGAAACTTAGCCGGACATGGCTGGAAAATCTGAAAAATGAACGAAGAACGCGAAGAACACTTTTCAGATAATGAAGAACTTCTGATTTCAATCCAAAATCGTCCAAAATTCATTTTGCCCTATTGTTTCAGCTAACTAAAGTAAAAACCTAATTGACAAATGGGTCCGAGCCCACCAATTCAGCCCAAAACAGAAATTAATAATAAATGTTGCTCCATTACAAAATTTGGGCCCAATAAAAAATCCAGAAAAATACATATAACGTTGACTACAGTTTTGAATATCCTCTTGTCCGAATCTGCCTTTCAAGTCTTCATATCAATTGTTGCTCTCTGAATCATCTAAAAACTGAGATAAGAATGAGATCATTCGGATATCTGGTTCAAGAGTTATGATCAAAATAGAGAAGGGTTGTAAATCTGGAATTTTTATTATTAAAATATGTTAAATCCAATAAAACACTCAAAGCCCAAATAAGAATAAAAGCCCATTATTTATTAACTAAACAATCTAAATTTATTAATCAAGAGATACAAATTAGTGTAATAAATATTCAATTATCAGTAAGCAAATCTACCAGGTTGTCACATGAGCGAATTTGCTAAACATTTATGTCACCTCTCTTCATAAGATCATGAGTGAAAAAGAATTTTGGAGAAATATGCTTTGTTCTATTTCCTTTGATGTACCTTCCTTTCAATTGAGCTATACATATTGTATTATCTTTATATATTATTGTTTGAATCTTTTGTTCAGGAAACAGACTGCACACTATTTGGATATGTTAAGTCATTGACCTTAGCCAAACACATGCTCGACTTGCCTCATGAACTGCAATTATTTTTGCATGATTTGATGAGGTAGTTGTTAAAGTCTGTTTTATTGAGTGCCAAGATATAGTTGTGCCTCTACAAGTAAATAACTATCCTATTTGAGATCTACCATTGTGTGGATCTAATAAAAACCCTACATCTGCATAACCAATCAATTGTGATCCAGATTCGTTAGAATAGAATAATCCCATATCATTTGTTCCTCAAAGATATCAAAATATATGTTTAATTCTGTTCCAATGCCTTCTTGTGGAGAAGAACTTAATCTTGCTAATAAATTCATAGCAAATGCAATATCGCGTCGTGTTGTATTGGCAAGATATATTAATGCACCTATACCATTAAGATATGGTACTTCTGGACTAAGAAGATCTTCCTTTTTCTCTTGAGGATGAAAATGATCCTTCTTTTTATCAAATGATCTTACAACCATTAGATTAGATAATGGATGTTCTTTATCCATATAGAATCGCTTTAATATTTTTTCAACATAAGTTGATTGATGAAGGAGAATTCCATTATATTTGTTAAGTGCTTAACTTGTAAGCCGAGACAAAACTTTGTTTTTCCAAGATCCTTCATTTCAAATTCTCTCTTTAAACAATCAACAACTTTTTGAAGCTCTTCAGGAGTTCTAATTATATTCAAATTATCCACATATACAGCAATTATCACAAAATCTTATCCATTTCCTTTTATGAAAACACATGGGCAAATAAGATCATTTTTATAACCTTCTTTTAACAAATATTCACTGAGACGTTTATACCACATTCTTCCAGATTGTTTCATTCCATATAAGGATTTATGCAAATGAATTGCACAATTTACTCGAGAATTCTTACATCTTTCTAGAAATGTGAATCCTTTAGGGATTTTCATATAAATTTTAGTATCTAAAGTACCATATAAGTAGGCTGTAACAACATTCATTAGACGCATATCTAGTTTTCTGCTTACTGCTAGACTAATTAAATACCTTAAAGTGATTGCATCTTCCACAGGGGAATATGTCTCTTCATAATCAATGCCAAGTCTTTGCTAAAATCCTTGTGCTACCAGTCATGCTTTATATCTAACAACCTCATTTTTCTCAATTGTTTTCGCATAAATACCCATCTATACCTAACAAGCTTTACACCATTTGGTATTCAGACTAATGGTCCAAAAACATCACGTTTTAAGAGTGAATTTAACTCTGCTTGAATTGCATCTTTCCATTTTAGCCAATCATTTATATTTCTATATTCTTCAACTGATCTAGGGTCAAGATCCCCATTCTGATTAATTATTTCAACCGTAACATTATATGGAAATACATTGTCGACAACTATACTTTCTTGGTTCCATATTTTTCCTGTAGTAACATAACTCATCGAGATCTCTTTATTATTTTATATGCTGCTATAAAAGGATATATTTCAGTAAATATATAAAGTATACATTTTACTATATTTTACACACCCACGCACACAGAGGTTTATTTTTGCAAATTTTTGTATTGAATTAAACCGTTTTATGAAATTTTAAGTGTCTTTTGCATCTTTTTTTTTCTTCTAAAATATCCATAGAAGTATATGAAATTTACATGCTGCTAGTAAGAAAATAGTATTTAATATTAATAATTCATATTAAATAATAAAAAGCTCAAAAATTGAAATATTAACTAAATTATTTTCTAAAAAATCACATTTATGTGTTAAGAAAAATCATTCTAGCTGAAGTTAATATCGGTAAAAATGAGTTTTATTTCAATGATACTATCATGGCACGGCATGCTTGAATTATTTTTTGATTATTCTCTTAGAAAAAAAAATTCATTTGATTTAGCATATATTAATGTTGATATATAGATGCATAAAATCATAAAGAAATAATATTTGGCCAAAAACGTTACATTAAGATTTGTGACGGAACTTCAGACAAAATTCCCATTTGGAGCTTGTTATGGTTCTCCCAAACTCAATTCATACCACACAACTAATTAATATTTGGTCATTCTATCAGTAATTGTTATATGTTAGTCTTATTTTTTTAAAAAAGAAAATCTACTTAATCTTCCTAATTTTATGTAAGTTTTTATTTTGATCTCTTAATTATTAATGAAGTCAATACGCTTACAAATTTCAATGGGATCTATTTTAAATTGTAGAATACTAATTAATTTTTTTTCTAAGATGCTAAAAATAAAAAATTATGTATTGATAAAAAATTTTAAAACTCATTCCTTTGAATATTTTGGTACAAAATGCACTGTATAAGATACAAATTCAATTTTCCATATGATTCTCATAATAATAAATTTAAACTCTTAATAAATATGAATTCCCTCTCTCTCTCTTTTTCAAATGCGTTGATTATATCATTTTATGCTCTCAATTAAGAAGATTTAGAAAAATTAGGTATAAGGATTAAAATGGTGAAGCCCACTTGTAGATCTACAATCTAGCTTTAAGAATTATCAATTAGGATTTCTGAAACTCTCTTAAAATCTCGTTGATAGATTTTAAAATATGCAATATAACTTCAAGGAATGGTCATTTCTCAAAAATGTTGGTTAGCATAAACCTTTTTTTTTCGCTTTTCCTACCAACCAAACAAAGATTTCTCAATAAAGTCATAAACTTAAAAATTAGTGAGAAGAAGAAATGGAGAGAAGATAATATAAGAATTAATACATAATAACTAGATTAATCATTACTTAAATAAATCATAATAAAAAATTTTAAAAATTAATTAATACCTATTTCCGACAGAATTTGCCACGAACCAATTTTGTCAACTTTTCTGACAAAATTTCCATCGGTAATTCCGTCAAAAACAATATATTAGGATTTGCGATGGAATTTCTGACGAATTTTTTCCGTGGGAAATTTCTGTCGCAAGTTCCGATTTGCGACGGAATTTCTGACGGACTTTTTTTGTGGCAAATTTCCGTCTCAAATTCTAATTTGAGACTGAATTTTCGACAAACCTTTTCCAAGGAAAATTTCTGTCACAAATTCCGATTTGCAATTGACTTTGTCCATGGGAAATTTCGTCAGAAAATTTCCAATGGTTTTTTGGACAACTTTTGAGACATAATTTTTTTCCTTCTCAAATTCCGTTGGAAATGGACGGTTTTTTTTTGTAGTGGCAGAAGCACTGAAAGTGAACTGATAAACTTTGGGAGTGATATGCAAAACCATCTTAATCACTCGAGTAATTTTTAATGATCACTCGAGTGATCTGCCTAATCACTCGAGTGATTATGTAAATCACTTGAGTGATCTCTACTCAAATCACTTTCTTCCTTCTATTGCTAGTGCACTCATTTTAGTTTAATCTAGGATATCTAAGTCAAGATTTGTTATAAAAAAAACATGAAATCCAACAATAAATTGTTGGCCTGATGCGTATAATTGTTGCTACATGTAAAATTGCATGCCCCTAAGCTGGTATGGGAAGCTTTGTTCTCAAAAGCATTGGTCTAGCTATCAATTAGAGGCGTTTAATGAATGATTATATTCTTTTAGACCATTTTGAGTGTGGACATGAGCAACAGATTTTTCTACTGTTATTCCAGTTGATATGCAATAATAATTAAAAGCTTGAGATGAAAACTCGCTAACATTATCAAGACGAATCGTCTTAATTGTATGATCTGGAAATTGTGCTCTTAACCGAATTATTTGAGCAAGTAATCTAGCAAATGCTAAATTACATGTTAACAACAAACACACATGTTACCATCTTGTAGATGTGTCTATTAAAACCATAAAATATATAAATGGTCCATATGGTGGATGAATAGGCCCACATATGTCCCTTTGGATATGCTCTAAAAAACAGGGGATTCAATTCCAACCTTTGTCAAATAAGGTCTTGTAATTAATTTTCCTTGAGAGCAAGCAGCACATGGAAAATTCTTAAATTGAATAATCTTTTGGTTCTTCAATGGATGTTCGTGTGAATTTTCAATAATTCTTCGCATCATAGTTGATACAGGATGGCCTAACCGATCATGCCAAACAATAAATATTTTTTGATTAGCAAACTTCTGGTTTATTGTAGCATTTGTTTCAATTATACTAATATTTGTATAGTACAAACCAGAAGATAATGTCGGTAATTTTTCTAAGACACATTTTTCACCAAATATAACAATTATAATTTGAAAATATTCCATATTCTTCTCATTTATAGTCTCAATATGATTCTTATTTTGGTGGATATTCTTAAAACTCAATAAATTTATGTGAGACTTGGAGGAATATAAAGCATCATTAATAACAAATTTTGTTCCTTTGGATAATATTATAATTGCTCTTCTGGAGCCTTCAATTAGTTTTGTATTACCAACTATGGTATTGATGCTTGCACTACTTATTATTATATGTGAGAAATAGTTTTTATCTCTAAGTATGGTGTGTGTTGTAGTACTATCTATGAGATATATATCTTCATTCTTATGTCCAATGATCGAAACATCCATAATCTTCACCAAAAGAAAAGAAAAACGTTAAAACAAATTCAAAATACATGATGAGCAATAATACTCTTATTACATATGAAAAGAGGAAATAAAAGTAAAGCATAAACTAGATTTGAAAAACCATTAAAACATTTTTATTGTTCTTCCAACCAAACTCATCTAATTATGATAAAAAAAATCAGCCACCTCCAAGTGTGCCATAGCATCAAGCTCATTGACACCATCATTCTCGTGTACCTCAATATTATCATCTTGAAAAATAAAATTTTCTTCCACATTGTTCGAACTTCTTTTATGGAAGCTTGATAAAGTTTTGCTACATGCTCAGGCGTACGATAGGAACGTGACCAGTGCCCTTTCATACCACACCAATAACATTGATTCTCAACAACTTTTGAAGGACCACTCTTGTCATTTTTCTTCCCTTCATTATATTTCTTCTTCTAGTAGGTATTAGGATTATAATTATTACTTTCACCACCATGATAACGGTAATTACCATGACCATGTCCACTTCCACGGCCACGGCCACAACCGCGACCATGAACATGGTAATTATTACATATACTCACATTCGCTTTAGGGAATGGAGCAGATCCAGTGGGACAAGTTTCATGATTTTTCATCAATAGCTCATTATTTTATTCAGCTACCAAAATGCATGAGATTAATTTAGAGTACTTCTTAAAACATTTCTCCCGATATTACTGCTATAGGAGCATATTTGAATTGAAGCATGAAAAGTAGAACAAGTTTTCTCTAATAAGTCCTCATCAGTTATTTTCTCACCACATAATTTCAACTAAGAACTTATTTTGAAAACCGTTGAATTATATTCACTTACAGTCTTATAATCTTGTAGCCTAAGGCGTATCCATTCATAACGAGCTTAAGGCAAAATCACTATTTTTTGGTGATCACACATTTCCTTCAAATTAGTCCACAATTCTAGTGGATCTTTTACTGTTAGGTATTCAGCTTTTAGTCCTTTGTGAATATGGTGGCAAACAAAAACCATGGCCTTGGCTTTATCTTGACTAGTTGCTTCATATCCTGGTAAAATAGCCTTTCATAGACCCTTAGCATCTAGATGGATTTCAGCGTCTAAGACCTAGGATAGATAATTCTTTCCCGTGATATCAAGAGCTGTAAACTCTAGCTTGGTAAGGTTGGCCATGATCGAAACTAAAAATAATCATAACAATTAGAATCATGGTAAAATTGATGAAACATAAAGCATCATTATGAATTAAAACATTAGAATTTACAAATCATAATCAACATATTAATAAACAACATAATTAAAGAGAGCAAATTTTCATGAGTAGCCAACATATAATTAAATAAACCATTTCTTTTTTTTGGAAATATTCTTCATATATTCATAAATAAACATTTTACCATTAAAATCATGAATAAATATAAATGTATGAAGATAAATAACATATAACAAGATATATAAAGGAGATAATATAAATGGTGTATAGAGAGAGGAGGAAATTATAGAAATAAAAATAGTGTAAAGAATTAAAAAAAACCACAATCATATAGATCACACTATATAGTCATATATAATATTATAAATAAAATTGCAATAATATAGTAATAAATGTAAATAAGAGTAAATGTAAACAAATATAAAACATAAAAATTTAATATAAAGATAGCAATAATAAGAGTAAAATGACAAATAAATTAAATTAAATAAATAAAATAAATAAACAAATGAATAATAAGAAACGAATAGAATAATAAATGTGGTGATGAAATAAAATGAAAAGGAATAATTTAAAAAAATACAAATAAATAATAAAATATTATAAGTAATAAACAAATAAAATGGCACAATAAAATGAAATAACATAATATAACAACATAATAAGTAAATAAAAAAATAAAATGAAATGAAATGAAAAGAATAACAATAAATAAATATATATATATATAATAGAATATAACATTAAATGTAAATAAAATGAAACATAAATAAAATAATTATAAGAAATGAACTGAAAGAAGCCCATACAAAATAAATGAAAATAAATAAATGTAAATGTAAATAACAAAGCGAAATAAAATGAAATACTAGAAAGTTGTGTCAATCAGAAAAACAAAATGATAAAAAAATAAAAAATAAATAAAATGAACTAGTATAAAATATAAATAACAAAAGAATATAAAATAAAGAAAAATGAATGAAAAAAAAAGTAACAATAATCTCAAATTTCAGCCATGAAACCTTATGTATAAAACAATCGGTAAAAGAGTTTATTTAATTTCATACAATGATTGAGATTATAACAGATACATTAAATAGAGATACGGTAAAAGAAGATAGAGAAAATGGATGAGACAACGATGAGAAAATATACCTTGATTTGAGAGTCGTGTTGATAACGTAATATAAAAATAGGAGAATATAAGAGATGAAATAAAAGAGATGGAGAGAGAATTAGAGAGAAAGATGGAATGATATCTTCTTCATTTGGATGCAACCAAAGTGTAGTACATAATGCTCTATTTATAGGTTCTTAACCACAGCCAAGAGTTACACAAAGTAAATGGAAAATTTTAATCCTCATGAGTATATATTGTAACCTTTGAATTATAGGCATGAAGACTCCTAAAGACTATTCATTAGAAAGGTTATGGAGTGTAGAAAATGAAAGGTCAAGAGTTGAGAGTTTATGGACATCTACCTCAATTATTATTTTTATAACACTTGTTATTTGAATATTATGTCATATATCCATTGAATTTTTAGATAGAATTGTTACAATTGGTACTTTCACTGATAGATAACCAACTGAAGAGGGCTACTTGCGGAGGGCTTTGACCGGAGGGGCTGACTAATAGATGGTTGAGTAAAGCGCCAAGTAAAGTGTCATAGCATGGAGTTATTGGGATGTCATCTTAGCCAGCCAACCGGAGAAGACTATCTGTAGAGGGTTCTAACTAGAAGGGCTGACCGGTAAGAGACTAAGTGAAGTGATGTAGTGTAGAGCTGCTAAGACGTTGGCTCTTGAGGGGGTGGATTGTAACGAGTGCCATATCGGGTGCATTACCTTGAAAAAGAGGCCTCATATATAGCTTTGGGTTTTCCAACTCCAACAACTAGATTTTAGAGAGTGATTCTCCCAAAGACTTATAAGGAACTAGAGGTGGGAATCAGGGTCAGCCCTTAACTGGCCAGGGCCAAAAAGGGCCAGCCCTACAGGGCCCGGGGAAAAAAAATTGTTGTTTTTTAAAGCCCGGCCTGAGAGCATCAGGGCCCACAGGGCCATAAGCTATTTTCACAAGATTTAACTATACGTCTACAGGCTTCATGCAATAAAATAAATACAGTTACTAATTCATAATCAAAGGTATAAAATATTGTCTACAAGTAACTCATAGTCTCATACAAAGCATAAGAAGACAAAAAGCTAAACACTCTAAGCAACATGATTATGAAAACTATTGTTTTCATCTTCTTCGCTACTATCATCAATTTCAAGGAATTTTGATTGTACTTCACTTTAAGTAGTAGACTCTGCTTAAGCGATAAAAATATCTAAAATTAGTAAATTACTATCATATGTAAATTTAACAATTTTAAGGTTATTAGGGAGGAGTCAGCAAGGGCATGAGCAGGAGGGCCAGTGAAATTAAAACAAAAAATAAAGCTAAAAGGCCTAATGGGCCAGCCCTCGGCCCTACAGGGCTGACCCTTTTAGGCCCGACTTTCTTTTAAGGCTATATTTTTCAAATCTGGCCCGTGATTTAAAAGGGTCGGCCCAATTTCCCTGCTCTACAAGAAACAAGTCTTCCAAGTCTTCCTCGAGAGTTTTGAGACAAGTTGCCAATTTGGCATTTCATAACTGGATCATGATTTTCTTCCATGGACGAAAATATCTAAGGAAACCTACACGTGAAGTTCCAAACTGCTCCCATCAAAGAGCGAAATTCCAACTTTGAAGCCATTTCCACTATGATAAAAGCCGAATGGGAATTGACCTGATGTGAAGGGCATGAAATGAATCGAACAAGACGAAGCATCAAGCTTTATGAAATTGATCACTACTATTTAATGCAGTGGTAGCCATAGGCACAACACAACAATCTCAGAATTGGAGAATCACTAATAAACAACGTAACAAGGATTGATGCAATATATGGAGACCATAACTTCAAAGTCTTCCAAGAAAAGTAATAATAATATAGAGAAAAGTTGTCATTTTCGCAGCTTTGATGTGCTACAAAGATAACCCCGAATTTTGAACATTTAATTACACGTCACTCCAGTTTGAAAATTCATAGCACCAAATTAATGGTTACAAATAAATGAAAGAACTAAAAGAAGCTACATGGATTATATTGCTACCATGGTAGCCATAATCTCAAAGTCTTCAAGTCTTCCCCCAAGTTTTGAGACAAGTTACCAATTTGGCACATCATAACTGGATTATGATTTTCTTCCATGGACGAAAATATCTAAGGAAACCCTACACGTGAAGTTCCAAACTGCTCCCATCAAATGGAAAAATTCCAACTTTGACGCCATTTCTTTTATGATAAAAGCCGAATGGACATTATGACCTGATGTGAAGGGCAAGAAATGAAACGAACAAGACAAGGAAGCATCAAGCTTAATGAAATTGACCACTACTATTTAATGCAGTGGTAGCCATAGGCACAACACAACAATCTCAGAATTGGAGAATCACTAATAAACAACAAGAATTGATGCAATATGGAGACCATAACTTCAAAGTCTTCCAAGAAAAGTAATAATAATATAGAGAAAAGTTGTCATTTTCACAGATTTGATGTGCTACAAAGATAACCCCGAATTTTGAACACTTAATTGCACGTCACTCCAGTTTGAAAATTCATAGCACCAAATTAATGGTCACAAATAAATGAAAGAACCAGCAGAAGCTACAAAAATTCCAGAGGTTTGTGATCCATGATTTGTCACTTCTTAAATTACCGTGTCATATGTGAACTTTCCAATGTGGTCCAACTTTTGTCTCTTGTATTAATATTGGGGAAAGGTTATACTCAAAACTTTAGTTGCTTGAATATGCATGCCCCATTTGGTACGTTGAGGCTGCAGAATTGGAATTGGAATCCAATGTTGACTTTTTTAGTTTGTTGGAGCCCAGTTTCACTTGGAAGTCGCTTCCATAAAGTATGGACTTTTCTTGGACCCATTTTTGAAATGCACCTTTCTCCCTCTAATAATACATCTTTACTTCCCATCTTAACAACGAAATAAAATTTAAATGATTAAGATTTAATATTTAACATTAAACTGTTATTAAATTATTAAATAAAAAACATAAATAAATCATATTTTTTTATAAAACTAATATTAGTGTCAAGTGCATATTTTATAATGAAATAGGCGTATAGTTTGGTATATATTGAGTTCAATTTCTAAATATTTTATACTTAATTTATGTATATACTTTTCTTCCAAAATTTAATTACGTGGATAAAAAGTAAATGTGCTACAAAATCTATTCATATCTTCCTTTATTTTGTAGGTAAAATGATAAAAGAAGGAAGAAGAAAATCATAACAGAAAAAATAATGGAAGAAAAAAAGGACATAGGCTCTGCACTGGAAGATAGAAACAACAACGAACGATGGATTTGTGAAGTTTTAAGGGAAAGAAACAAAAGACTATCTTCTGTCTTTAGTATAAGATCTTATTTATAGTGTTAATTACACTACAAATAGAGTGTTATATTAAGAGTTAGAAGTAGCATAAAAGGAGGAAGAATACCTATGAGATTCGAGGAGGAGAAAAAAAAACATATCTCAAGATATTTTACTTGAACAAAGATCTAATGACTGAAAGTTAAAGAATCTAATATAAAAAAGGGGAAAAAGCAAGTTTAAGCACTTCATTCAAAACTGAAAAAATTTACAAGGAACACCAAATTAATTTTCCCTCTTTTCCTTTAGAGTTAATGCTTTTAAGTCAATGCTTTAACTTAGCTTGCAGATGTTCGACATTGATGTGCTCATCATTTGGATTAGTGGCGAATAACTGTGATTGTGATTTTTATAAGTGATACTACTAGCTAGTTAATCGGAATTTCTATTTGGATATTTATAAGTGACTTTGAAAATTTCGATTATGTTTGGATTCTATTTATCAAAATCACTTTTACACGTACAATTATCAAAAAAAGGTATGAATTTAACAAAGTTGCTTGCATTTTCATGATAACATCTAATAATAATTTTTAAATATTTAATAATTATTATTAAATATGATTCAATAAATGATATGAATATTTAAATATTATTTTTATTTTATAATTGTTATTATTTAAAATAATTTAAAAATTCATGTTAAGTAGTAATGGGCAAAATAATTGTATTTGAACTACTTTGGTCGAAAAATAATAACCAAAATATGTGGAGGGAATATTTGGAGACAAAATTTTGAAGAAAGGAGTAAAGGGTAAATTGGGGAAATTCCTCTTATGGAAGTTTTATCTGGATTTTCTAATCACAAAAGTAAACCTTTGTCACTTATGCCACAGAAGTGGTGGAAGAGTGGAATCATGGTTGATGGGGATATTATAGAACTTACCCAAACTATATCAACGGGGTTTAATTTATAACCACTTTTATAGATTTGATAAAGCTTATTTGAGCTCCAACTATTAAAACAACCACGCACGACTTCATATTTACGGTGGCTTTTGTTGGAAAACTTGTTTCCTCGAGCTACTACACAATAGTAAGTTAACCTATATTGTATATTGATCAAGAGAACCATCAGACTTATACTTCTTAGTAAAAACCCATTTGCAACCAATAAGAGACTTCTCACTAGGAAAAGGAGTAAGGATCCAGGTCTTATTCTATTCCAGAGCATGAATTTCAGCATCCATAACATCTCTCCAACACTTGTGTTTAGATGCTTGGCGAAGAGTAGTGGGTATATCATCAGCAAAAATGGTGAGACAAAACCGTTTATAAGAAGGAGAAAGGAAATGATAAGCAAGGACAGAAGAAATAGGATACCTATTACCAGAAGAGAATGAAGCAGCTGAAGTAGTAAAGGAGGAACAATAATAATCCTGCAAATAAGTAGGTGGTTTATTTGGTCGGGAAGAAATACGGGAAGGAACAGAAGGTGCAGAAGCAAAAACAAAAAGGTTTGGAGGAGGAGAAACATAAACTATAGAAGGGTCAGAGGAAACAGAAGGTGCAGAAGGGTTAGGGGAATCAAGGATAGGAGAATAGTCAAGGGGAGGTAAATCAGTAGGTAGGGGTAAAGAACAAGCATGAGAATCATGTGAAGCAGCAACATGGAAAGGAAAAACAGACTCATAAAAAATAACATCCCTTGAAATGAAAATATTGTTAGAGTGAAGATTAAGAAGGGTATATCCTTTAGTAGTGGCAGAAAACCCAAGGAAAATGCATTTAGAGGCTAGAGAATCAAATTTAGATTTATGAGCAGGCAGAGTTGAAGTATACCATAATGAACCAAAGACTCGTAAATCAGAATATGAAGGATCCTTGTTAAACAAAAAATGAAAGGGAGTCGAATCATGAAGAATGGGAGAAGGCAAACGATTAATCAGAAAAACTGCATGAGTGATAGCAAAGCACTAGTATAATTTGGGAAGATGAGCTTGAAATAAAAGAGCACAGGCAACATTCAAAACATGCTGATGTTTTCGTTCAACAAGGCCATTTTGATGAGGAGTTTCAATACAAGAGGTTTGATGCACAATGCCCTTAGAGTTATAAAAGGATTCCACACAAAATTCAAGACCATTATCTGATCTAATGATTTGAATCTTGGTATTATGTTGTGTTTCAATAGAAAGAACAAAAGATTGAAGATGAATTCAAACCTCAGATTTGGATTTCATAGGATAAATCCATGTATAACAACTATAATCATCTACAATAGTTAGAAAATATCGAAAACCATGAATAGAAGTAACAGCAAAAGGACCCTAAATATTTGTGTGAATTAAGAAAAAAAATTTATTGCTAGTTGAAGTGCTTACAGGAAAAGACAATCGTTTTTGCTTTGCCATATGTCATACATCACATGGATCATGTTTAGTATTAAAAAGGATAAAGGGAAATTGTTGATGTAAAACTTTCATAGTATAAGGGGAAGTTTGACCTAGGCGATGGTGCCACAAATCAAAAGGGGGTGATCTGAACAATGGTGTAAGAGGCTGATCTGAAGCTGAAGCAAAGACAGCCACAATATGGGACTTGTTTGTAGGATTAAGAAAGTATAGTCCTTCGTAAACCTCAGTTCTACCAATCATCTTCGAGGGATAGAGATCCTGAATATAGCAAATGGATGATAAGAAAATGAAACAACAAGGAAAGGAAGAGGTAAGTTTGGTGACCGAAAGAATGTTAAAGGAAAAATCAGGAATATAAAAGACATAAAGAAGAATTAAGGAATCAGAAAGATAAATTGTGCCTGAGATCGAAGTAGTAATGGAACTATGATATGGAAGTTTGATAGGAATTGGAGAAATCTGTTTATAATCAGCAAATCATGTAAGGTTATGACAAACATGATCAGTAGCACCTATATCAATGATCCAGGAAGTCTAATGAGAAAATAAGGCAAAGGAGGAGGAATTACCTTGAGAAGCAAAAGACAAAAGAGAATGTATGTTATGAACAGAAGAAATAGAAGGAGACTGAGAAACAGAGCTGGAAGAGGAAGTAGGCTAAACAAGTGCCAAGAGCTTCTGATATTGTTCTGGAGTGAACTGAGATGATGGAGTTGGTAAGATACCAGTGGAACTGCCTTTCATCTCTGTCACAGAAGAAGAAACCGGATCCTTAGATTGAAACTGATAAGCTGATGCTTGAGGTTAATTGAGTATGAAACTTAAAACCCGGTGGAAAGCCATGTTTACGATAATATGTGTCTACGGTATGGCGAGGACGATTGCAATAGGTACAGAACTTCGTGTTACCAGATCCATTAACAGCAAAATTCTTAGAACCAAATCCAGAATTAGAGCCAGAAGAGTGTGATGGTCCTTTATTAAGCAAAATCGTCGGTTCAGTAATAGAATGCATCTCAAGCTCTTGTTGTAAAATAATAGAGAATACCTTATTAACCGAAAACAGAGGATCAGTTAGCATAATCTGAGATTTGACTGAACCAAATCGATCATTAATTAAGACCCTTCAAGAACCGAAGAGTATAATCTTGCTCTCAATAACGAACACAAGAACAAGTAAAATTGCAAGTACACCGAGTAATAGGCCGGAGAATCAAATACTCATCCCAAAAAATTTTTAGTTTAGTAAAATACTCACTAACAGAGAGATCACCTTGCTTGAATCCAAAAATCTCATCCTGGAGCTCAGTAATACGAAACATATCACTCTGAGCAAATCGATTCTTCAGATCGGATCAGATATCGTATGCCTTATCTAACCACAATATGCTCTGCGTAATAGTAGGCGAAAGATACCTTGTAATCCAAGTGCAAACCATGGTATTACAAAGCAACCAAGCGGAATAAATCGAATCGGAACTCAACGGTGCAAGAATCGAACCATCAACAAATACAAGCTTATTCTTGAATTGAAGAGCCATTTTCATAGCTCGAGACCAGGTGTGATAATTTGGCCCTGTTAATGCTGGAGTAACAAGTATGAGAGCAGGGTTTTCATTGGGATGAAGATAATAAGGGCTCGAAAGGTTTTGAGAAGGATCAAGTGAGCTTCCGGCAACAACGAAAGAGCTTCCGGCAATGGTGGCACCAATAACTGTGGATGAATTAGTCATGGTGGAACTGGGAAAGCTCTGATACCATGAAACGACTGAAAGCAAAGCAGTGACTAGAGGAAGAGGAAGTTGCAGTGAAGAATCGAGAAAGGAAGAGAAAGAGAAAGAGAGAGGAATGAATAATCTATGTATCTTGAATCAATGCATTACAACTGTTCAACCACATATATACATGTGGGTTACTTACCACATCAGGCAAAATAAATAACTAATGAAACAAAGCTAACTAAATGTTGTAACCAACTGACTAGAGTCTAACTAAATGCTACCCATTGTCTTTATTTTGTTTATCACACTCTGTCAGACTATAAGACTAATGTGATTAACAAAAAAAAGTATAGCAATTGATAGCTCAACTTTTTGGGAAATTCTAAATTTTATTAATTTAAAATTGTTTATTAGTTGAGTAAATTTTGATTTAGTTGTACACTTGTGAGTTGTAATTTAATTACCTTGCTTGTCGTTCGATTGTGGGTGATCTGAATGCTGTAAATATATTGTATATACTATATTTGTTTCAAGCGTAAACAGGGAGTTAGCTAGGGAATATATAAAATGAATTGTTGGAAAAAAAAAAAATTACACTTGTTTTGACAATAACCAGTGCAATAGTTGTGGCATTATAACCGCACCGATTGTGACTTTGTAACCGGTGGTGTAGAAAATCGTTTCGGACTTTTTACATTGGTTGAAGAAATAGTGTTAAAACGGCCTTTTTAACATGTGTGAAAGGTATTTTTTATACACTTGTTCCAAATCCAAATAAGAGGGATTGACGGGGAGATATGTTTCTCAGCTCAGGTGAAAAAAAAAACGAGGAGATATCTTTCGTTTTTCTAGGAAAATATCAATAGTGTCATTTCAGCCATGTCTAAGTTTTTAGACAAAATAGTAACAACTATAAAACATATAAAAAAAAATGTTTCCCTCAAATAAATAAAACGAGAAATATAACAATATTAACAACTATATATGTACATGTTATTTTGTGTTGCAGAAGCATACCATTATGGACCAAGGAAATCAAAATACAACTGATGTCAAGTGCTTGTTTCTTTTATTTGCAGCTACAACAGACGAAAGCCTAGAAAGTCATATTACACAAACACAATAATAAAACAAAGCAAACCAAAACAACACGAAACACGAAATTCACTCCTTTTTTTTGAACGGAGAAATGTCACATAGAATCAGGAGATGGACAAGGAGGAATAGCCACCTCCGAAACTCCTTCAAGCATCAACACCACACTCTTCATTGATGGCCGAAGAAAAGGTTCATCTTGAATACACCATATCCCCACTTTCACCATATTCTCCAGCAATGCATTCTCCACGTCTTCCCCAACAACAAGCTTGTTCAGCTCTTGTCGGACAAAACATTTGTACACCCAATTAGACAGAACAATTTGCTCTGGATTCGACATGTTAACCACCAAGCTTCTTCTACAAAATACAATCTCCAATAACATAACTCCGAAGCTATAAACATCTGCTTTCACTGTTATTGGAGTGTTCTTGTTCCATTCTGGAGCCAAATAACCTCTTGTTCCTCTAACTTGAGTGAAGGTTCTTGTTTGATCTGGCATTAGAAGTTTTGCTAACCCAAAGTCTGATATTTTTGCAATCCAAAACTGATCCATCAATATGTTTTGAGGCTTTATGTCACAGTGAATGATGGGAGCCCCACATTCTTCATGGAGATACAGTAACCCTCTTGCAATATCAAGTGCTATTCTTTTTCTCTGTTCCCAATCTGGACGTATGGTACTATCACCAAAGATAAGCTTCTCAAGGGATCCATTACTCATGTACTCATAAACCAGAAGCCTTTTAGATCCCTCAGCACAATATCCCAGCAAGCGAACTAAGTTTTTGTGATGGGTTTTCCCAATGGCTAGCATTTCAGCTTGAAATTCTCTCTCCCCTTCCTCAATTAGCTTGTGGAGCCTTTTTACAGCGATCAATTTTCTTCCTTTGTGTAAAGTTCCTCTATAAACTGATCCGAAGGCGCCCTTCCCCACCTCTTGTTTGAAACCATCTGTTGCTTTCTTCAGCTCATTGTATGAAAATACTCTTAGAGTAATCCCTTCGCTCAAGCCTAAATCTCCAATCTCCAACAACCTTTTGTAGCTTAAAACTCCAATCTTGTAAATTAAACGGCCAGAGATTCCAATAGCTGAAAACAACAGAATAGCAAAACCTAAGATGACAACAAAGATCATCACAACTGCTTTCTTACTGGTAGTCTTTATGAGAGGCGTTTGGTTAGTTTCAGTTATGTTGTTGCTTTTTAGGCTTTGAATTCCCACCTTGAAGTATATTGTGAAGGACGAGTGGGACTCTTGTGTTTTTCTTGCAACATATCTTAATGGAAGCGTTTGTTTGTTGCAGCGATTGTTATCATAATAGGCAGCCCCACAGTAACAATCTTGCAAACAAGAAGATGGGCATTCCTCCTCCCCAATGTCCTCTTCTGTATAAGGAAGATCACCCATATTGATATCATGCATAGGGATCATGTGATAGAAAGTTGCTTTATCTTTCCCACCTTTACATTCAGCTTCTGAGAAGTTCCGTTTGCATCCAAGATTCTTTTGACTTGGATCTATAAAATCAGTTCCGGGAAGGCAAGGGCAAGAAGGCTGGTTGTCAAAGAAGGTGCAATAGCTGTTTAACCCACAGAAACTCTTCACGTTGCATTGATTGTTCAATTCCGTCGGTGACCATAACTCTTTGACTTGATGTTCCCGATTTGCGTCTTCAAAATGAGCATATAGTCGTAGAACTCCACCAGAATCAATAGTTACGCGATAGATAGTGTTGTTTCCTTCGAAGCTTCTATCACCCTTTTGCCAAAGTATTTGAGAGTTGGAACTACTGGCATTTACAATACATAGAGGCCGAGGATCAGTGTTGTTGAGGAAAAGATAATACTTGAAACTAGTGCCAATACTAGTTTCAGAGGACCAGTAAGCATCCCACTGTGTGCGAGCAACAGAATATCGTGGATACAGAACAAGGTTTCCATCAACCTGCATCGAGAGTTGAAACCTTCCAGAAGATTGGTTGGTGTCTGATGAACTAGACACCAATTTACTCCCACCAAGTAGAATTTTGCCCCCTAACAAAGTATCAGTTGGGTAATCGAAACTCTGCCAAAGAAAGCCCAAAGTTTCGTTTTGTAGAACAAAGTTTCCAGAATCAAGCATGGAAGCATAGAAAACAGTTCCATTGTTACCATCAGCAATTACCATCTTTTTCCCTGGTCCTGTTTGCAGAAGAAGCCCACCGTTTCTGGTTAGATCAAGCCTTGACTTTGAGGAGACAGGAGGGTCATTGCGATTCGCAGTCCAGACGACTGTTTTATTAATCCCATCAGACAGCCAGATTCCAACTTTGAAGCCATCGCCTTGCTCGTAAAAGCCAAGTTCGAATCGACCTGAAGGTGAGGGCCATGAAGTGGGAGGAACAGTGGGGGAAAGTGAAGAGCCAAGTGGTATTTGTTGTGTGAATACTGTTTCACATAGAAAATATATCAAAAAGAGAAAGTAGATGTTTGATGCCATGGTAGCGATGGCCACTAAAATCTCACACAATTGCAGAATTACGGATGAACAAAAAGGATCGGTGCAATAATATAATGGTGGCCGTAACCTCAAAGTCTTCGCGGTCATCCACGAAAGTGTTGAGAAGTTGCCAATCTGTGTCATTTCTTAAATGTATCTTGTCATTCCGCTTTGGAAGAAAATGAATAAGGTGGGTTTAGTTTGACAGGAAGAATTAATTGTGTGATAAAAAAGGAAGGGAATGTAATGCATGGAAAAATGCCTACAGTTGACATGTTTAGTACCCATTATAGTAGAAAATGGTTTGACAAAAAACTTTATGTTAAGATGAAAATGGTGATATAATAGGAAAAAAGTGATGGGTAAATTACTTTAATGCCCTTTATTTAAATTAATTAGTTTTTTGTTACAAATAAAAATATTGGGGCCTTAGTACTCCCCCCGTTTATTCCACTTTTAGATGGTGGCAAGCTTGAAAGAGAGAGGTGACAAATTGGGTCACATGTGTCTAAACATCCTTGCGTGCACGCGATGGCAGCCATTAATGTGCTCCGAATAACCTAAAGCAAATGACACTTTGGCTTTATTTGGGATGTTTTTTCGGTCATAAAAACTGCGTTTTTAAACCCAAAATGCTAACTTGCCAATGTTATTTGTCAAGCTATGGTCTGGCTTCACATTATTTACGTATTATATCACGAGGAATATGTAATTTTAGGATTTTTATTAATGTAAATACACATAATGAGGAAACTAACTTGTATTTATGGATACAGAAGGACAAGGAATATAATTTAGAGATACAGTAACCAAGTTACAAAGCAACAAATCCTTCAAACCTTTAGAGATAAAGCAACTAAGTTACAATGCAACAAGTTACAGTACTGATAGAGATTTATCTCAAGTACAAATAATTTAAAGATACAGTAACTAAGTTACGAAGCAAGTGGGATTGGAGATGGAGGAATTGGAATATCCTTCAACCCTTCCAGCATTAGTATCACATTCTTCATGGAAGGACGTAGAGACAAGTCCTCTTGGATACACCATAACGCCACCTTCACCATTCTCTCCAGTGTCCTCCATTCCACATCTTCATCCAATTCCACCAACCTATTCAATTCTCCTCTCACAAAGCAATTATAAACCCAACTTGAAAGCATGATTTCCTCTTCTGAAGCAACATTCACATCTATATTCCTTCTGCAACATATTATCTCCAACAACACCACTCCATAGCTGTAGATGTCAACTTTTATCGATGTTGATGCGTCTTTCTGCCGTTCAGGCGCCACATAGCCACTTGCTAATTCGTTGCTGGTTCCGATTCTTGAATGTTCTGGCATTGATAGTCTCGCAAGTCCAAAATCAGATATTTTTGCTGTCCACATTTCATCCAACAGAATGTTTTGAGGCTTGATATTGCAATGGACAATACAAACTTCACATTCTTCGTGTAGATACAAGACTCCCCTTGCTACTTCCAATGCAATTTTGACCCTTTGTTTCCAAGATAGATGCATCTCATATCTGAACAGAAAATCTGCTAGAGACCCATTGCTCATATATTCATAAACAAGAAGCTTTCTTGAACCATCGATGCAATAACCAATGAGCTGAACCAGATTTCTGTGATGAGTTCGAGCAATTGCTGTGATTTCAGCTCGAAATTCTCTTTCTCCTTCATCAACAACATCATCGTCTAGCTTCTTCACAGCAATCCTTCTATTGTTCCCTTGAACTTCCCCCTTGTAAACCACTCCAAAAGATCCTCTACCGATCTCCTCTGTGAAGTTTTCTGTTGCATTCACCAATTCATCAAAGGAGAAAATTCGTAGACTACAATCCTCAGTGAATCCTAGATTTGCACTTGCAGATAGCTTTATGTAGGAATGGACTTGACGCTTGTAGATGAGGAAAATAGATATTGCAAAGAGTAAGGCAACAAATGAAATTGAACCTAGAGTGATGACCAGAGTCAAAATCAGATTTTTCTTGTCATCAACAAGAACCTCTGCTGACTTCTTCGGATTTGGAGGAACGGTTTTTGTTGAATGCAACTTGAAGAGGGCTGTGGTTGATACATCATGATTAATTCTGCCAAACATAAGCGGAAGCCTATATTTCATGCACCTTCCATCATATAACGCTGCCCCACAATCACAGTCTTTCAGGCAAGACTTCCCACAAGCATCCAGTTCCATTTCCAATGGCATGGCCAAATAAGGAATATGTGACCATTGCACATGTTGCAAGGGAACAACATCGTACAACATCGTTGGATTTTCACTTGTTTTACAGTCATCTTCTCTCGTTTGTTCGCAGTCTAAGAACATGCTTTGATTCTGATTTATGGGCATGAATCCAGGATAACACTCACAGACAGCTTCACCGCCATTCATGGAGCAATAACTGTTGAAACCACAAAAGCCATTGACTTCACATTCATTAGAAACAGATTTCCAAACAGGTTGAACATTGAATCTAGTAGAATTCTTCTCAAATGTGTGAACATACAATCTAAAGTTACCATCCAAATCCAATGTTGCACGATAGATCAAGCTGGTGTTCCTTCCAAGATAGTTGCTACTATTGGCCAGAACCTTCGTGGTATCCCCATCATCGTCATCGAGTAGGCAAAGAAAGCCTGTACGATTAAGAGTAAGCTGTGAGACCCGTGATTGTTGAGTATTTGAGGCCCAGTAAGCATCACTATCTTTTTCATTGTTCATAGGGTAGGCAACAAGATTTCTATCGGTCTGCATTCGGAGAATAAAATGTCCATTTGCAGAGGTCAGATTCTGTCCCCCAGATAAATACTGACCCCCCAATAATGTGTCAGTGGGGTAATCAAAGCTTTGCCAGATCACACTATGGTTTTTAGTGTAAAGCACGAAATTCCCAGAATCAAGCATAGATGCTGAATCTGCAGGCTCAGACGCATTAGCAATGAGTATTTCCATCTGTGTTAGCTCATTTCTGAGCACAAGTTGACCATCTTTGGCTAATTCGATTACTGAATCAGGGGAAGCAGATGGATTGTTCAATTTAGGTGTCCAAACGATTGTTCTTTCACGTTCACCCTTTAGCCGTATTCCAACAGCAAAGCCATTACCTTGTGGATAAAAGCCGAAGGAAAAAAGACCCGATGGTGAAACCCATGAAGAAAAATTCGTTTTTGGGGAGAGAGAAGAACCCAAAATTATGATGTTGGAATCATTTTTTTGAGCCCCAACTTCATTTGCAGATAGAACTGCAAATAGTAGGAATAGAGTTGTGGGGGCCATGGACATGGTATGGTGCGAGAAGGGACAAGGAGGGAGAGAAAATTGATGAACACAAATCCGAAGATACGAAGGATGTTTAAAAAATAAAAATAAACAAGAGGAAAGACGTTAATGTAAACACTGGGAACGAGTGAAGACTTTGGCTTTGAAGACTGACTCTGAGAGTGAGTATCCAAAAATCAATGGTTTATATTTCATATTTCAGTTTAGATATGATGGTGTAGAGATTGGATTATGAGAGAAATAAATAGAGAGGGTGAGATAATGAGAATATCTGGACCCGGTGGCAATCCAAGTTGGGAAAACTTGGTATCGGTGGTTTCCCTTCCATTTTCCATTTTTAACTTGGTTTTGGTGTGTTTATATCATTATTGTTATAAATATATAGATAATTAGAGAGAGAGAAGAGAGAAATTCTAGGAAGATAAATTAGAAAGAGGTTTTCATTCACTTATGTATGTCAGAATATATCACCCAGAGCCTCTATTTATAGAAAATACAAGTGAATAGTAACCAGCTGTTATTGGTACAGTAACAACCGCCGTTGCTACAGTGTCAGCTGCCGTTGCTACAGTGCTAGTCGCCATTGCTACAGTAATGAACAGTGTTGCACAGTAATATTTAATCTTATAGATCATGTTGATTGGAGGAGCAAGTTGGTCTGAATATGAGCTAATGAACATCCACATATTTAATATTCATAATGCTCCCCCTTGGATGTCTATTATGAATGTGCCTCATTAAAAACTTTAACTAGGAAAAACCCAGTAAGATAAAAATCTAGCCAAAGAAAAGAGTACATCATTCATTGATACACTGTCCAGTGCTGCCTCATTAAAAACCTTTATAGGAAAACCCAGTGGGACAAAACCTAGATAAGGGAAAAAGAGTACAGCGTGTATCGACTCCCCCTCTTGACAACATCAGTTGATATCTCTAAATCTCCGAAGGCCAATGTCATAGACAAGTTTTTCAAAGATTGTACCTGGAAGTGATTTTGTGAATAAATCTGTTAGATTTTCACTTGAACGAATTTGTTGGACATCTATTTCACCATCCTTTTGAAGGTCACGAGTAAAGAAGAATTTTGGTGAAATATGCTTCATTCTGTCTCCCTTGATGTAGCCTTCTTTAAGTTGAGTAATGCATGCAGTATTATCTTCATATAGAACTGTTGGTGCCATTTTGCCTAAAGATAAATAACAATTTGTTCGTATATGATGTATTACTGACCTCAATCACACACATTCTCAACTTGCTTCATGTATTGCTAGAATTTCTGCATGGTTGGATGATGTGGCTGATATAGTTTGTTTCACAGAACGCCATGAAATAGATGTACCTCCACATGTAAACAGATAGCCCGTTTGTCATTTGCCATCGTGTGGATCAGATAAAAATCCAGCATGTGCATATCCTATCATTTCATGCTTCGATTCATTTGAGTAATATAACCCTATATCCATAGTACCTATTAGGTAACGAAAAATGTGTTTTACTCCATTCCAATGCCTTCTTGTTGGTGAAGAATTATATCTTGCTAATAAATTAACAACAAAGGATATATCAGGACGTGTGTGATTAGCAAGATACATTAATGCTCCGATAGCACTAAGGTATGGTACTTCTGGACTAAGTAGTTCTTCATCACCTTCTTCGCTGATTATTTATGGTCGAAATGGATCTTTATCCGGATGCAGAGATCTTATAATCATTAGAGTATATAACAGATGTGATTTATCCATATAAAATCGCTTTAGGACATTCCTTGTATAAGTTTCTTGATATACAAAGATCTCATTTTTTCAGTACTCGATCTGTAATCCAAGACATAATTTTGTTCTTCCTAAGTCCTTCATCTCAAATTCTTTCTTCAAACAATTAATTGTCTTTTGGAACTCTTTAAGAGTTCCAATAATGTTGATATCATCAACATAAACAGCAATTATAGCAAATTTACTTGTAGATCTTTTCAAAAAAATGCATGGGCATATTGGATCATTTTTATATCCTTCTTTCAACAGATATTCATTAAGACGATTATACCACATGCGCCCTGATTGCTTCAGGCCATACAGGGATTTATTTAATTTAATTGAGTATTGTTCTCGAGAGTTTGAATTAGATGCTTCTGGCACCTTAAGTCCTTCAAGGACTTTTATATAAATATCATTGTCAAGTGACCCATATAAATAGGCAGTCACGACATCCATTAGATGCAGATCAAGCCATTCTTTTAATGCTAGGCTAATTAAATAACGAAAAGTAGTCGTATCCACTACTGGTGAATTCGTTTCTTCAAAATCAATGCCGGGTCTTTGTGTAAAGCCTTGGGCTACAAGACGTGCCTTATATCTTATTATTTCACCCTTTTCATTTATCTTTCCTACAAAAACCCATTTGCATCCAACTGATTTTACATCTTCAAGTGTAAGGACTACAGGTCTTAACGCTTTTCGTTTTTCTAATGATTTTAATTATGCATTAATGGCATCTTTCCATAGGGGCTAATATTTTCTTCGTTGGCACTCGCTAATGGATTTTGGCTCATTATCCTCATAATTATTCATTACATCATATGCTATATGATAAGCAAATGTGTCGTTAACGTTGACTTTATTTCGATCCCATCAGATTCCATTCACAACATAATTTATTTAGATCTCATTATTTTCACATATATCAGGTATCTGGGTCTCTTCTGGGACTACAACATTCTCTTCTGGAGATATCTCTACTGGAGATAATATATTTTCAGGAGATGGCTCTTCTGGAGCTATTAAATTTTCTTGATTATCCTCAATTTGACCATCTATATTCTTTGCTCATTTTCTTTTTCGAGGATTTCTATCTTTGGAACCGATGGGTCTACCACACTTCAGGCGTGCTTTAGATTCATTCATAGTAGATTGTCCTTTAGGGATATAAATCTTAACAGGAGCATTAGCAGCTGGAACATGTGACTTTGTCACTTTCTTTGGGTTAGTAAATGCTTCTGGCATTTGATTAGCTAAATTCTGTAAATGAATTATCTTTTGAACTTCCAGTTCACATTGATTTGTACGAGGATCAAAATGAGCCAATGATAATTCATTCTAGCTAATTTTCTTACCCAGCTGCTTATTCTCTCCCCTTAATGTTGGGAAAAGCGATTCATCATAATGACAATCAGCAAATCGTGCCGTAAATAAATCTCCTGTAGATGGTTCTAAATATTTTATGATTGAAAGAGATTCATACCCAACATATATTCCAATCTTTCTTTAAGGACCCATTTTAGTACGTTATAGTGGTGCTACTGGCACATATACTGCACACCAAAAAGTTCTTATATGGGAAATATTAGGTTCCTGACCAAAAACCATTTGTAAGGGGGAAACCTTTAAGTAACTTGTTAGCCTGATGTGAATTAACATTGATGCATGCAAAATGGCATGGCCCCAAGCAGAAATTGAGAGATTAGATTTCATAAGTAAAGGTCTTGCAATTAGTTGCAACCTCTTAATCAATGATTTTGCAAGTCCATTTTATGTATGAACATGAGCTACAGGATGTTCAACATCAATTCTAAGGGACATACTATATTCATTAAAAGTTTTTGAAGTAAATTCACCAGTATTATCAAGACGTATTTTCTTGATAGTATAATCAGGGTATTGTGCTCTTAATCTAATCAATTGAGCAAGTAATCTTACAAACGTCAGGTTGTGAGAAGATAATAAACACACATGTGACCATTTAGTTGATGCATCAATTAAAATCATATAGTACCTAAATGGTCCACATGGTGGGTGTATTGGCCCACAAATATCTCCCTATATCCGTTCTAGAAATGTGAGAGACTCACTTTCTACTTTTCTTGGTGAGGGGTGAATAATTAATTTTCCCTTGGAACATGCAGCACATGAGAAATCATGGGATTGTGATATTTGTTTACACTTTAGGGTATGTCCATATGAATTCTCAATTATTTGTCGCATTATAATTGAACTGGGATGGCCTAAACAATCATGCCAAACATTAAATTCATTTGTAAGCTTTTGGTTTACATTAGTAGACTTCTGGTCTATATTGGTGAACTTCTAGTTCTCAATAACATGTGTTTCAATTATGTTTATAAATGTATAATATAAACCAGAAGAAAAAGCAGGACAATTTTCTAATATGCATTTTCTATCAGCAACTATTTTTGTAACAACAAGATATTCTTCATTTTTAGTTGTTGTTTCTATATGATATCCAATTCTACGGATATCTTTGAAACTCAACAAGTTTTTTCCAGACTTGGTAGAATAAATTGCATTATCAATACATAATTTTGTTCCTTCAGGTAATAAAATATGAGCTCTTATGGAGCCTTCGATCAAATTTATACTACCAGATATAGTCTGAACATTAGCTTTTTACATTACCAAGGAAGAAAAATATTTATCATTTCTGAGTATGGTGTTGGTTGTTGCACTCTCAATGAGACATAAATCTTTAAGATTGATGCCAATAAGATTCATTCTTCATTAAAGGAAACATAAAAATATAATTTAGATATATTTGATGAAAGTAACTAAAACATAAATAGATAAAGATAAATTATGTTAATAAATCAGCAACATCCAAATGGGTAATATCTATGTTTCCATACTCAAAATTCTTAGCCTAATCCACATTTACTTTAGTTGTTGATCATTTACCATTATTTTTTTATTGATTCTTGATAAAGATCAACTAGGTCTCTTGGTGTACGACAGGTACGAGACCAATGACCCTTACTACCACAACGATAACATGAATTTTCTTCATTTTTATTTTGCCCACTGTTTTCCCTTTTATGGTTCTTATCAATCTTTCCGTACTTCTGGTAGGAATTTGAACCACCACGATTTTGACCATGGCCATGGTTACGGTTATAGCCACGTCCACGGCCACAATTAGATTCATTTATTACTACATTCATTTCTGGTAATGGAGTTAAGCCTGCCTGTTGGACATGATTCATGGTTTTTCAATAAAAGCTAATTCCTCTACTCATCCATAAGAAGGTAATAAATTAATTTAACATATTTCTTAAACCTCTTTTACAATATTGCTATTGCAGGAGCAAATTGGATGGATCCATTTATACAAGCTTTTGGAAGGATGACCATCTTTCGGTGATCATACATTTATTTTAAATTGTTCTAAAGAACAAGTAGGTCTTTTATGGCCAAATATTAAATTTTGAGGCCTTTATGCAAATGGTGGTGTAGAAAAATTATGGATCAGGCATTCAAGATAAATAGTTCTTTTTGGTAATAACAAGAGCCACAAATTTATATATCACAAAATTTAACTTAGTTTAAACTAATGTAATAAAAGAGGGGCATTCATAAAATATAACATATAAAAATGCAATATTATAACAGGAAATTCATAAAGACAATAAATAATTCATAAAGTAAGATATTGCAACAAAAATTAAAACTTTATGGCTTCGGGCCATTTAGTTCTTATGGCTTTAGGCCAAATAATCTCATAGCTTTAGACCAATTTGTATCATGGCTTCAGGCCAATTAATCTTATGATGAGAAATTAAATATATATGGCATTTGGCCATTTATCTTCAGGATAAAAGTTGAATATGGCTTCTAGCCATACAATAAGATAGAAGATGAAAGTTATATGACTTCTAGTCACATAATCTCAAAATAGGAATCCAAGAAATATGATTTCTAGTCATATAATTTAGAAATAGGAAAATCAAAGAAATATGGCTTCTGGCCATACAAGAAGATGAAAAAGGATATAGCTTCTGGCCATATAATAAAGAGTTATATGGATATAGCTTTTGGCCATATCATATCAAAATAAGAAATTAAAGTAATATGACTTCTGGTCATATAATTTCAGGAATAAGATGTCTATGGCTTCTGGCCATAATAATAATAATAATATAAATGAAGTTGACAAAGATTGTACTTACTATCTCCTTATGCAGGACCTCAGCAACAAGCTCTTGGCTTATAGATTTCTTTTGCCCTAGTTTGTCAAAGACTTCTAAATCAAATTGGATAATTAGAAATGAGATCAAATTCAAAGTGAAGAACTTATCAATGAATTCCTTGCAAGACTTCTACCCAGATTGACTAATAGGCTTATTCTGCAAGAATGACTTCTGCTTGGATTGCTCATTAGGTATGGGATGCTTCCTCTTCTTGGATTGAGTAGAGGGCTTAAACTGAGTGGCGAGTTTAGACTTGGTGGGTAGCTTCTTTTGAGTAGTGGACTTCTTTTGTAGCTTGCATACTTGAATTAGACAGCAAGGCCATGCAACGAAGTTGCCCATAGCCTCTTCCACTATTTTTGCATCTTTGGTAGCCATAGGGAGCTAATATTTGGGGTTGATATTGGTCTTGAGCTATACCTTTACACTCTAGGAGGCATAGGCTCGTTATGAATTATGTTATTCTCTGGGCGGTTGTACATGCAACTCGTTGCAATTGTATGTCGTCTAAGGCTATCAGCAAAATATTTAACCTCCAGCACTCAATGAGGTAGATAATGAGGGGAGAATGTATAGCTACCTTTAGTACTTAAGTTTCCATTTCCCCCTTGTAGCTTCTCACTACACTCCTTCATCAGATCTTGTGTTAGAAATTGTATTTGTTTTTTGCATTTCATCATACAATTTCTTGAGCTTTTCAACTTTTTCATTCTTTTTATTTCTACGAGGTTGGTAGTGACTATAATATTTTATTTTGGTTAATCTAAAGCCGACACCCCTAAGTAGACTGGCCCAATGTCTTAGCCAATATATCCTTATCAGTAAAAAGGCAGTCATATATAATAACTTCCTGGGACGTGGCTTGCTACACATTTAACAATAATGTTAAGATTGATAGTTAATTGAAGACATTAATTTCATAAATCGAGGACTAATATTAATATTTACCATTTTTTCGATGACCTCCTTCACATGAGGATCATCAAAAGAGCCATCTTTATTTTACCTCATTAAAAGTGTCATTTATATTATGTGCATACTGCAAACAACACTATTTATGTTAACATTTTTAATAAGTAAATAACAAGTAATTAGTAGGCATATATATCTTACCATGAGGTTGTCCCAAATAACATTTGCATACTCTTTCTTTCCTCTACCCTAGTGACTTAACGTGATAGGAATATTAGTCCTTACTGTTACGTCAATTTAACTTGACCTTCATTTTTCCACATCACATGATATTTTCACCCCTAAGACTTTAATGTGCTCATGAAAGTCACTTTAATGTCACTTGTTCTACCACTTATTCTTAGGTCAAGTTTTTTTTGTTTGACTAGGGGGATTACCAATGCCAGAGGAACTAGAACTGGCCATTTTAATTGGGAAATGTGACTCATTTAGTTAGCTACAGGGAATAGAACAATAGGTTTTCCAAAAAACATGATGCACGACTAAGGTTAAAACCTAGGTAGGCAAGATGAAGAAAAAAATGGAGAATGTAAAATGTAGAAGAGAAATCAAACCTACTAATAAGGAGAAAAGAGCATGTAAAAGAATGCCACCTAGCTAGGGTTCCAAAATGAAAAAGTGAGTTAGGGCAAGCGAAGCAACTTACGGAGCTATTAGACCTAAGTTCAACAAAACTAGTGGAGGTTGAGGTTTGAATGAAAGCGATTGTCGACAGCTAAAAAAGTTAACCAGAGTTTTTGGGTTCGAAGGATATGAGCAACGTTCAACAAAAAACTAGTGTGTTAAGTGTAATATCTTTGGAATGTGAAGAGGCGTGAGATAGCGGGTATTTTGAAAGAGTCTTGACGAAAATGACTTATGGTTATAACTTCAAAACTATTATAAAAAATGGCATTTTCTTACAGTTCTTAATTTACAACTGTAATGATTCTATAATCACGATTTTACATTACAATCATTAGGTTTTATAAACGATGACATTTTTTCATAATAATCATCATTTTTTATGATTATTAACTATAGCTTTTATTTTTGTGTTTTCATGAATTCTACCTTGAATACTTGACGGTGCATATATTTAACCATTAAGTTTTAGCATTATATATATTCTTGTGTGCCTTCCGCCTCGACATACATGACTTTTATTAGCTATAACGCTACTACATATATCGCAATATATGATAGTTATTAACTGTCATACTTCAGGCCAAGGTTCTCAACCATCATATATGTGAGTGCTATAAAAGCTCAACTCAGATACATTACTGCTTTGAACCTATTATAAGGATTATAATATAATACTCGTTATGTATTGAGGTTTGGTGAGGCTATTGTGATACCTTATTTCGCAACACTACGGTATAGTACTAATTATCTAATACTCACCAAATACCAAACATTATAATGCGGAAAATGCTAGAAACTTCATACAATGCCTCTGCTGGATATACATATTCACATATAAACAAATTTATACATAATTCATATTACATCACTTATATTCTCTCTTTACTCCACTCCATATACAAAACCCAAAATGCTCTTAAAAGTCCTTAGAATACTTATATAAGACTAGACAACCTAAACATGCTCTTCAGCTGCATGGCCTCGATTCCATGTCATTTATCTTCTCTTTACCCCTTGAGCTTCCTCCCTATACTGGAGATTTATTTTTTGGGAAAAAGGATTAGATTCATAGGAATCTCAGTAGTAACACATATCATACATATAAGATAACACACAAATCATGCTTTATACACAATCATCAATCAAATCATCATAACATCATTTAGTACTTTTCATGCAATTCACAAACCATGCTAGCGCTAGACAAGTTTTTGGCCTCGAGGGGTACTCGAGCAAAGATAGGCCCCAGGCATCGCTCGCGCAATATAAATACTATCGCCTGAGTGTTAACCCACACAAAGATAGGCCCCAGGTGATCAACCCGCATAATCTAAACATGTTAGACATATTGTGATGATATCAAACAACACATATGCATGCTATGTCATATGAAGACAATTACTACCTGGTTGCTCCTCTATGCAACTTTCCTACTCGATTCAAACTCGGGCAACTACTGAGGCCAGACCGGTTGTCAAATCCTGAAATCTTTAAATATCATAAATGAGTTATTACTCATCCATACATCCTTCCAAATTCATACTATTAGTAAATTTAGCCTAATGGTGTCAAATTACCAAAATACCCCTTAGGTCTTGATTATCAACATTTTCCTCAAAACCATGATTTAGGCTATTCCTACACATTTTCACAGGTAGAATCCATTTCTAAATTCAAATTCGCCAAATTCAAGCTTAAATGACAAAAATACCCTTGACAGCCCTCAAATAAGGCTTATAAGGGGTAATTTTGTCATTTCACTTTCCATGGCTTTTCTTACTTTGGGGTCAACATAGACCCTACACAATTTGGCCTCCTAAATCTAATGGAAGCATCAGAATAATCAAATTCCTATTCATTTTCCACGTCCAACATAGGGAAGGGGAAATAAATTCCCAGAAAAGTTGTGTCGGATTCTCGTTTTCTTTGGCCTAATCACCTCCTGTCTACTTATAACCAATATATATTAACTAGTTAGACATTCATTGGACTTGATTTGGAGACACTTACATACTATGTTCTCTTTGGTTTTCTTGGATTATCCTATGCCAAATGAACCATAATCAAGCCCAAAACAACTCTACTAACAATAATTAAGCAAGAGGAACAAGTTTGAGGAATTACCTCTTGATTTCTTCAAATTTCTCTCTCCTACATGTTTTCTCTCTCTACCACAAGCGTTTGATTCAGTTGAACATCAAGAATTTCAAGGGCAGAGAGGTGAGGAGAAGAGATCATAGAGGGATTGGATGGCTTTAGACACAAGGTATAAGCTTCTTACCTCAATTTCTAAGAAACCCTAGCTTCTTCCCTTCCTTCACGTTCAGTTCTCATTCTTCACTCTTTTTGTTTGAGTTTCGTGCGGGAATGAGGAGCTGATGGATGAAGCAAGGTGATTATATGATAAGAGATTTAATCACTATGCCATGTGTCACCATGTGATTAGTCCAAAATGGCATTTAAATTTAATGAATTCTATTTCCCTTCATACTCCCTCATTCCAGCCAAAAATATCATGAGAAATACAAGGGAAATCTGAATCTCCAACATCTCATTGTGTCATCTTGTAACTTGTTGACCAGGTCATTGACTTTTTGACTATTTGACCATTCTTGACAATAATTTACCAAAATTGATTTATTAATCATCAAGTAGTTATTTTACTCTTTTTAATTCCCACTTAACTCAAATTAGTAGGAATATTGGGAAAAAAATAATTATTTTCCATTTTACGGCAAAATTACCGTTTTGCCCTTGCATTTCATGATTTACCGAAATAAATCATTTTCCTCCCATTTCTTCGGCTTAACCCCATTTTGACACTTAAATGATGCCCTTATTTATGTCACTTAATTTCTTGAATTTTGGTTACCATAATAGGCCTTTATCGGTATATTATTTGCCTTTCTATATCCTTATTCGGCGAATTTATGTGTAACCAGCGATTAACTTATTTTCCATAAATTCTCATAAATTCATCCACATAATTTTCCACCATTTTATTCCACTAAATATACATCAAATGTACATATAAATGTATTGGTGAAAAATGGGATATTACAGCTATGATCTGCCCATTGCTGTTATAATAAATAATGGGCACATGTAAACAACTGTTATAATATATGGTAATGCTTGCATGATACATAACTCTCTTATTTTACAACTGATATTTATTTGGTAACATACATAATAGTTTGTATATAAGAACTGTGACTTTTAATAACAATTAATAACGGTCTCTCGTAGACAACTGCTATGTATTAAATACATAAATAACGGTTTATAAATAGGAACCATGAACATTTATAATACATGATGGTTTTTATATAATAACTATGGTGTATAGATATAAGACCCTTCAAATGAGAGTTTCTGAGCTCATTGATCTCCCCTCTATATATAAAAGAACAATAGTACCTTCCACATTTAGTAGCTATACAATTTAGTGTGGTTCATGTCATTTCAAGCTTTGTACGGAGAATCAATGGCAACTATTGATGTATATAAGTGATAATATAATTGGTGACCTATATATAATTTTGTCTCTTCATATAAATTAACCCTAAAAAGTAAAGGACTTTGGGGAAAAACATGTACCCCTATTAGAAAGGGTGGAGTTTAAGGGTTTGCATTAACCGTTATGCTTTTTCTGATAGGGATATTTGTTTTTTCCCATCTTCCTTTGCTTTTTAGGTTTAATTACTGAAGAGACATAAGGTATGGGTGAACACTTATATTATTATATATATAGATTAAGAGTGCGATTGATTCTAGACACAAAGCCTAGAAAATCTTGATCCATTCAAATTGTATGGCTCCTCTGAGTTTTATTCAGTGAACAATAGAAATTATAATTAGGATTAGAAAAATGTGATTACTAAAATGTAGTGCGATTGATTCGGGACACGATGAGTTTTATAAAATTCATCAAATTATAGAACAATAAAAGAGAATAGGACAAAACAATTTTATTGTTCACCGATGATGAAGATTTATGTTCAAGCTCTTGCTCTAATTCGTGATGCTGAAACTTTGTAAATTTGTGTTAGAGAAAGTCACTAGCGTCGGAGAAGAGGATGATGAATCTCACCGGAGGTAGTTCCTGTTGAAGATGATGAATAGTGTTTCTTCTTTTTCATCGGCCTCCCCTCAGCTCATCTATGTCCAACCGCGTCACTCCCTCACTGTCCGCAAAACCAGCTTGTCACCTCTCTCGCTACTCCCGAAGTCTGCTGGTTTACTGAAGATCATCCACAGTAAAGCTGCCTCTTTCCCTCTGCAAGAAGGCGATTGATGATGATGGACAGTGGAGAAAAAAAAACCTCCTTTCTTTTTATTTCTCCACCTTTTTTCGTAATGCTTTCTCCTTTCCTCTCTAGCTTAGGTCTCCAACTCTAAGCTTTTTCCCAAAAGGCTCCGTTTTCCATTTGTTTGTTTGTTTTAATCCCAACTGCTTTCTTTCCCTTTTTGTATAAACAGTGTCCCTCCAAAGCTCTTTTCTATTCTTTTCTTTTTTAAAAAAAATTCATTATTTATTTATTCTTTTACTTAGATTTTAATTTAAAGTAAAATATTTACAATCAAATCCCCAAGATCAGCATCAACTTGATATCTTATAAAATCATCTTAAATTAGCATTGATAACTCCTCAATTATATCAAAATATATTTCCAATATATTAAAAATGGTACTTGCATCAAATCTTGTCCTTAAGATTTCAGAAGTTTAAAACAATCAAATAAAATCATGAAAGCAAGATTTTAACACTACAAAATTGGAATTAATTCAAATCTTTAAGAATGAGGCTTTCTTAAAGCTCTTTTCCACCTTCTAAAAATGTAAGTAGAAAGGCAATTAATTTGACAAAGATTTGAAAACAAACTCACTTACAATGCTACTGGACAATGCTTAATACATAACTTGTTAATCCTGGTAAAAATAACTTTGTATGTCTAAAAATATTTGGTAAGAGCCTAATACAACATTATATATAATGCTTAATACATATATTGACATCCATATACTTTTATTTTCATTATATAAAACATAACAAGAACTAATACTACTTATGCATATTTCTTCTCATTTTCATTGGAGACTATGTATGATTAAATCGTTGCTTTTATTTCCATTTACTAATAATTCTAAAGGAAAATTGTTAGTAAATACCAAATAATGAAATTAATTGCTCTTTTCCACCAACAAACAAGTGGTACTGAAGTGTCATTAATTTTGGACCTACAAAGACAAAAGTGCCATTAATAACACAATTGGTTTTTTTAAAAAAAAATCAAAGGAACACAAAACACAAAAGGCGGGGGAGCAGAAACAATTTTCTCAGTTGTCGTTCTCACTTCACCATTGAAGCTTCTGAAATCTGTCACCATCGTCACCGATTCCGGCCAGACATTAGCAGAAACAATTTTCAATCTCATTTTTTGTTCTCACTTCACCATTGATCCTCTTTAATTTATTCAATAACCTTTCTAATCGTCGAGCTCTGACTCATAAAGATGCTGCAATAATCATCGTCGAGGCTTCCTGTGCATCTAGAACTCCTTGGAATCATCAGAATCGCAGCGTCAACGGAGAAGGTAAGAGATTCTTGAAACTTAGGGATTTCATGGTATTAGAGATTGTATTAGCCAAAACTGAAATTGTTCTTTCATGGTTGCCTTGTGATATTAAAAAGGGGTTTAGTGTGGCAATTAGTTCCTTGTAAAACTATATCATATGCTGAAACCCATGCTTATAATGAGTTTATAAATCTAAATTTTAACTGTATTTGTACATAGGCTTTCTTTAAAACAAAGAGCCTTGCTTCATAATCCTTTTCCTTCTAAATCCTTTGTATCAAAAAGCCCTAAGAGTATGCGTGTGTGGTCTTCTTAAGTGCCCACATGTTATAAATGTAGAAGCACATGGAGGGGTCTCCTTGCAGCTGTTTCTGCTATTTTGAGTTAGAATCAGTGAGCCATCTTCTATAACTAATTGTATTTTCTGTCATAACATTGAGTTAAAATCACTTAATGATGATTTATAACATGATCGTATCAGGTATCCTTGAGAGTAATTTGTTTTGGCATGCAAGTTTAGGTAAGATATCAATAATAGCAAAAGCCTTATCCCATTAAGTGGTGACACGAATTCCATAAAGCTACTATGTTCTGTTTGAGACCAATTCTTCCTATAAGCCACTTGTGAGATATTGTGCATTTCTAATATATTTTGATAATTTTGTTAGGCGACTTATTGACAAATAAATGTAGCAAGTTTGAAATGTGTGGAATTTTTTTTTGTGAGAATACAAGTATTGGCTTTGATTGCAAAAGAATGTATGACTTGGAAAATTGTTTATAGTAGCGAATCACTGTTTTGTTCCATTTTGATGTCATGTTTCCTTTAGATGACAACAACAGAATATCCAGAATGCAAGACCTATGGTTTTTCATTCTCCCTTCTATTTTGTTTCTCATGTAATCTGAAAAGTGGGTGGAAATAGCTTCTTTATCATTGAAAAGGCAAGACATAGTTTGAATGTTTTATGAAAACTATATGTCTTAAGTATAAATTTATCCTGGAGACAAAAACATGGATTGGAGGGTTTTGTAATTCTTCATAACCTTCCCAGTAATCTTAAGGTTGTCTTAATTCATTGTTTATTAGAGCTAAAGCACATAGTAATAGTGATAATTCTTCATAACCTTCCCAGTAATCCTAAGGTTGTCTTAATTCATTGTTTATTATAGCTAAAGCATATAGTAATAGTGATAAAGATTATACAAACTCTATTATGTTTCTATATTCATGGCTTATTTTGTACTGCCTTTTATATCCATATTAAGTTTGGGAATACTTTATCTCTGTCTCCTTTGAAGGTCCCTATTATTCGGTCAAGCCATATGAAGGTTTGGCACCACTGTCAAGTGTGAAGCTTCCATATCCGCTGCCAAATTGGGTCCCTATCATTCTATCATATTATAGGAGAAAATACCACACATTCCATGCAGTTTGTTTTCCATTTATCCTTAATAAATATATGCAGTTTTGATTGCTTAATAGTATCAATTTATTTCTGTTGTTCTTGTACTAGTGAGTTTAAAACCAGTCATGATGTAGGACCCTAATTCATGTGTCTTTAATGTCTTTAATTCCCGTAGTAGTGAATTTTCAACTTCGTGTGTTTTGATTTGCCATTGTCACTTTAACAATTTGTACAGAATCATGGTGAAAAAAATAGGAGGGAAAGGAAGGAATGTAGGGAAAGGTGGGAAGCCAAGCTTGAATGGAGCCACTTTATTTAAGCGAGAGTATTGGTCTGATGAAATGAGGAAAGGCAAACACAAGACAATTCAAGACGCAGACAAGGAAGTAAGGGAGGCATGGAATAAACTGTCAACAGCGGAAAAGAGTAAGTATGCCCAAAAGGCTAAGGAGGATAGAGATCGTATGGGATATGTCTACTCAATCAAAGAAGGTGAGGTGCGAACCCGATCATCACTAAAACAATTTGTGCAATTTGCACACTTTATCAAAAGTGATGCAAGGTTGAGGGCTAAGGCTAAGAACATTGGGTTTGAGAAATTATTAGATGTCACATGTACACAGATACCTCATGCTCTATGTGGACAATTGGTTAAAGCGATTGACCCGGCAACTTGTTCAATATGTATCAGGAACCTTAGGAGGCAAATAGTTGAAAAGGATGTACATGATTTACTTGACTTGCCTAATGGAGGGAGTGAGATCATAGAGAAAGTTAATACAACAAGTGAGCAATTTGTCAAGTTAAAGGTAAAACTTGGAAGGAAAAGGTTCTCAGACAAAGGAAATGATAATTTCAACACAAGAAGAAGACATGTTTGAGGCATTGATGGTTTTGTACACGTTAGGGACATTATTGTCTCCTCCTAAAAATGGAGGTGTTAGCGACCGATTGCTAAAAATCATTTATGCTGATAACACAAGTTTATGTTGTTATGATTGGTGTAAGTTTGTTCTCAATGACTTGATGACGGAGGTTACAGAGTACAAGAATGCTGGGGTGAGAAGCAAATGTATTGGAGGTTGCATTTATTTTGTGATGGTAGGTATTATAATATGTTTACTTTGTTTTTAAATTGGATATTTATTATGTAGTGGAAAAATGATTGATTTCGTTACAAATAGTATTTTTCCAAATGTTTCCGTTGCTTCTTGAAGAGCCACCATTGCCTAAACATGCCGTTAAGTTTTGGATTAATGCAATAGTCAAGGAAGTTGTAAAACGGGAGTACGAGAGTGATCAAGGAATCCTATTCAGATATGTGCCCTCAATCCTGGATGACATAGGATCCAACTCAAATTCTAAGTGCGACGCACGTAAACGTGACATTGACTACATACTTCAACTTCCAAAAGTGACGACATTTAAAGAAGAGGTAGTAATTTCTGAATTTAGTACCATATTTGGTGGTTTTATAGTATACTTGCTTATATATCTCATTATTGCAGATGACTAGACAAATGTATTGTACAATTATGGGAAAGGTTGCTCAAACTGTTGCATATGAGTTGTTAAATATGGAAAAAAAATTTGAGCAACATATTAAAAGGGATACGCATAAAAAAGGGAACATTGTTGGCGATGACAAAGAAAGTGACACCCATGTGGAAGCTCAAGATGTTGGTCAACAAAGAGGGGATACTAAGGACAAAAGGCAAGGGATTGAAGAACATGCAAGTTGCAGCCAAACTCAAGATCATGTTGATGGCTATCAAGATACCGATATAGGATTGGAAGATAGGGTGCCAACAAGCCATGTGCAACTTGAAGTTCATTCCCATGAAGTTAATGATGAAAGCCTCAATGATAGAATGCCTATGAGAAGGTCTCAAAGGATAATTAGACCTGCTATACATTCACCATTCTTGTCAGAAATAGGGAAGGCAAGAAGGCCTACTGAAAAAGAGTGATTGTATGACTACTGCACTCATAGGACAAACCCCTTGGTTGGTCAGCATATCTATGTAGAAATTAGAAACTTCTTCCTACGAAAAAGCGAACTGTATTGCCTTAACCGAAGGGGATGGATAAGTGAATGTGTAAGTTGTAATCTCTTTTTATGTAATTAATGTATTTGTATTTAATTGAAATCAATATTAACTCTACAACCAATGTCTAATAAAATGGCATTACAGGTCGTCTCACTTATTGCAAATGTTTTGGTCGATGATCAAAAAGAGAGTGCTGGGGGACGTGTGACACGTCATATATTCCAGCCTATTTTCATGGTAAGAATGTGTTATTTGTTAGTTTCTATGTTATTTGGTAGAAGGTTAACAAGCAACAATAAAATTTCTTGTGCTTTTTTTTACTAGGATCATATGTTGGGAGATCTTAATAATTGGAACATCGACAATCATGCAAAATTCATTAAACCTAACAAAGTGGGATATAATATCTCAGATTGTGACTATGTGTTTGCACCTGTGGTGCGGGATCAACATTGGTGTTGTTATGTGTTTGTGAAAAAAGAATTAACTCTATATTTACTTGATTCATTATTGCCCAACTACAATTCTCCAGGGGGTGCTAATGCACTAGTTGTTAAGCGGGAGAAAGGACATAAAGTGGTATTGAAACTTGCATCTTTATAAAGCGTGCAATTGGTTTATTATCATACATAAACATACTGACTTTCAAATTTGCATTTTATCAGAACAAACATTTCTGTTATTTACTTGCATACCTTAATCATGATCTCTATGGACACAAGCCTGAATTTAGTCTTAGATTTGGTCTTGTTGAACAACAGAGCAATGGGTAAGTTATTTCAATTGTTGGACACTCATGTATACATGGATGTATCCATCGTGTGTTAATATTCTGCAATTTTATTCATTTGTAGATGGGACTGTGGGATGTATGTCATATCTTGGTTGCAGATGTGGGAAAATATTAGAAAGCTTGAGTGGAATGGTTTCACAATGCCTAATGTGAGTTCATTTTTTACATTAATTGTTATAATATGATTGGATTTGACTGGAAATTTTTTTGTTTAGGAAGATATGGATCAAAAGAGGGTGGATGTGGTGTGGTGGCTAGTGACTCATCCGAAGAACAAACAACGGGAAGCGATAATGCGTAGCATTGAAGTTTGGAGACCTAACAAGAAGAAAACAAAGTAGTTTTTCCCCTTTTTTGTGTATCCACATCAGTTGACATGTACATAACAATGTTCAATGATGTGCAACAAAGTAGCTATATATGTATGACTTTGTTAAACAAGAATGTATGTATGCAATTAACGTGTTTTAATTAGATCTTTCAAATGTTGATGAAGTCTTTCTATACGTGCAAATAATCATCTGTATGTGCAACAAGTATTACATACGTGCAAACAATCCTCTCTATGTGTATAAGATGTTCCTTGTGTGTCAAGCATCTTCAATATGTGTGCCTCTTGGCTATCGATCATCCGTTGTATGTAATGGATCATCCGTTATGTCCAATGATCTTCCAATTGTGTGCCTAATAATCATCCATTAATGCGTTATGGATCATTTGTTGCTTTCATACAGTCTTCCCCGTGTGCAACAAACCACCCTTGTTGTGCAATGCATCTTCCACGGTGTGCAAACTATCTTCCACATGTGCAATGGTCTTCCCTACTATGGAAAGGACCACTCTATGTGCAACTGACCACCCATGATGTGCAATGTATCTTCCACAGTATGCAAACTAGCTTCCACATGTGCAATATATCTTCTATGGTGTGGTAAGCCTTTTATCTGAGGGTCTGCCGTTGCGTTCATAAACTCTTCCTTGTGTGCAAACTACCACCCATGGTGTGCAATGCATCTTTCACGGTGTGCAAACTATCTTCCACATGTGTAATGATCTTCCCTGCTGTGGAAATGACCTCTCCATGTGCAACTAACCACCCATGATGTGCAGTGTATCTTTCACGGTATGCAAACTAGCTTCCATATATGCAATATATCTTCCATGGTGTGGTAAGCCTTTAATCTGAGGGTCTGCCGTTGCGTTCATAAACTCTTCCTCGTGTGCAAAATACCACCCATGGTGTGCAATGCATCTTCCACAGTGTGCAAACTATCTTCCACATGTGCAATGCTCTTCTCTACTGTGGAAAGGACCTTTCCATGTGCAACTGACCACCTATGATATGCAGTGTATCTTCCATGGTATACAAACTAGCTTCCACATATGCAATATATCTTTCATGGTGTGGTAAGCCTTTTATCTGAGGGTCTTCCATTGCGTTCATAAACTCTTCCTCATGTGCAAAATACCACCCATGGTGTGCAAACTATCTTCCACATGTGTAATACTCTTCCCTGCTGTGGAAAGGACCTCTCCATATGCAACTGACCACCCATGATGCGTAATGCATCTTCCATGGTGTGTAAACTCTATCCACATGTGCAATGGATCTTCCCTGGTGTTGAAAGGACTTTTTATCACCCTCTTCTAAGTATACAACAGCCACCCACGGTGTGCAATATACCTTCCATGGTGTGCAAACTATCTTCCACATGTGTAATGTATCTTCCTGGTGTTGAAAGGGCCTTCTATCACCCTCTTCTACGTGTGCAACAGCTACCCACTGTGTGCAATATACCTTCTATGGTGTGCAACCTACCTTCCACATGTGCAATGTATCTTCCCTGGTGTTGAAAGGGCCTTCTATCACCCTCTTCTACGTGTGCAACAGCCACCCACGGTGTGCACTATACCTTCCATGTTGTGCAACCTACCTTCCACATGTGCAAGTATCTTCCCTGGTGTTGAAAGGGCCTTCTATCAGCCTCTTCTACGTGTGCAACAGCCACCCACGGTGTGCAATACATCTTCCACAGTGTGAAAACTACCTTCTACATGTGTAATGTATCTTCCCTAATGTGGAAAGGACCTACTATATCAGGGTATGTCATTGATTTTATTCAGTTGACCCTATGTGTAATAGACCACCCATGATGTGCAATACATCTTCCATAGTATGCAATACATGTTCCGTGTGTGCGTTGCCTCTTCCCTTGTGTTCGTAAATTATTCCCTATACAGTAAACCTTCCAGCAATGTGATAATGTATTCGTTGTGTGCAAACAATGTTCAATGATGTGCAAGGGATCTTCACTGATGTTCAAATTATGTCTCACATGTATTGAAAACACCTTCCCAATATTTCACATCCAACATACATGACCATTATATTGCAAAATATGCTGACAACATATGGTCGTAATATAAATGAGTTCACATTATCTCATATGGACTAGTTCTTTTACAAAGAGTGAGCACAACATATGATGCTACTATATATATACAAGTTTGACATTTATATTTACACCACAAAATACAGCAGATAGTACCCAATTACAACAAAAAATAATCAAATTGGGCGAGTATTAACAAAATGCATAAACCACTGCATTGAGCCCTTAATTCAAAAATACATGACGGGCCAAAAAGCGATGTAAACATTAAGTCAATCAAAATGTAATTAACTCACGAATAATGCAAAAGCATTGGTATACTTGAAGAACGTGAGGTCAATATGGATTTTGGTTCCTACACCTTCTTCGAGTATGCCCTTCCTGCCTGCACCTTGAACATGTATATACTTTATTGTCTTGGAATTGAGACTCCCTTCTACTTACTCGTGGTCTCCCGGGCCGACGGCTTGTTGTTGGGGGCCACAAGAATATCTCGTTCTCATAATCATTGAATCGTAACTCATTTAACTTTGGCATGTCATGTGTATTCATTGGAGTCATTGTTGTATTATATATCTTTTCTTGAGTAGTACTTAAGTAACATTCTTCCACATATTGATAAACATTCCCATTCACTACTTTGATGCATGCACATGCATGTGAGCATGGTATACCAGACATTTCCCAAGCCTTGCAAGCACATTCTCTCAATGCAAGATTTACACGTACATAAACTTCTCCTATCTGTACTTCAAAGGTGTGTGCAGAATATTGCAATACCACCATCCTTGCTGCATACAACACATTCTGCTTCAACTTTGCTTCTACATTAGGTCCAACTCCATTTTTCCATTATGTAATTGCATTCTTCATAGCAAATAATTTCTTCGCTAGCTTTTGTCTATGCTCATTTATCAATGTGAACACATGGTGTTTCCTCTCTTTCACAAGCCATGCATTATAAGACTCAGCCAAATTAGTGGTTCTATTATCCCACCTTCTGAATGGGAATTGTGACAATGCCCAGCGATCAATATCACCATGCTCTTCCAGCCATGTTAACAATTCACGGTTAAAACATATCATGTTGGCTACAGCTCTTTCAAAGTCACAAGGAACTCTAGCATATGCAATCCCATCTAGCATCTTTAAAGCATCCTCCTTCTTCATTGGTGTATTTCTTCTGTAGGATTTATGCACCTTTGAGAACTCTAAACTAAAGTTCTCTTTTACATGCCTATAGCAATAGGCATGCCTTTCCCTCCCGAAGACATATCGAACAGCATGTATTATTGCATTATGCCTATCTGATATAATCACTACCTCAATAGAGTTTAAAATACCTTTCACATTTTGCATAAACCATGTCCAATCATCATTGGTCTCACCACCTACAATGGCATAAGCAAGAGGGTATAGTTGATTATCAGCATCAAGTGCTGAAGCAGATAACATGGTCCCACGGTACGGGCCACTGAGGTGAGTTCCATCACAATATATAACTGGTCTACATCCTCCCAAGAATCCTTCCACACAACATCCATATGTGATAAATAACCTAGTGAACGTATGGTCAGCACATGCTTCCCATTTTGCCACTGTCCTCGGGTCTACTTCCATTAGTCTTCTGCAATACCAAGGAATCAACATGTCTGATTGCTCTGGTGCTCCCTGTATCTCTGCCAATGCTTTCTCTTTACCTTTCCATGCTTGATCATATGACATTGATAAACCATATTCCCTATAAACCTCACGCCTTATCTCATGAGGTGGTTTTTCTAAACAACCCCTCAATCCATCTTTTATTATAGAAGCTGTCAAGGTGGAGGTTAATTTGCGATGTATGACTAGATCATCCTGTGCTGAGTGATTATGCTTTTCCACAAACGTCCGCACACGTAAGAAGCTACATTGTTCCTCTACTTGATATGCAGTAATTTTCCATGGGCATCCCTCCACCTTACACTTCACTATCATCTTACTTGCACAATTGTTCACATATTTGTATACAAATTTGTGTGCCAAACTATACTTGTACAGTGCCTCTTTGAACTCAATAGTATTTGTAAACCTTTTTGGAGGACCTGAAAGTAATTCCTTCCACTTCTCAACACCATGTTCAAAGATAGGTGTAAGTGAACTTTGAATTACGTATGGCTGATCTTCTGATATCCTACTTGATGATGATCCAACATTACATAACCCATTTGATCCTTCCATAGTCTCCAACCTACATCAAAATTTATTGTCAGTTAATAACTCATTCTTCCATACCACTTCAAAATACTTGTAAATATTTATGTAACTTACCTTTCTGAAATAATCGTTGATTGTTCTTCATCTATCAACTTACTAACATCTTCAACTATATACAAATGTGCACATTTGTCATTAAATTGTACTAGTTGTTGCACTGCTTCATCATCCTCTATGTCTACAATAGTGTTTTCATCTAGTGTTGACAGTATGCACCTTAATTGCAATGCTTTACCTTTAATACCAATACATGAACATATTGTTCTTCTAAGCTCATTGAGCAACATTCCTTCTCTTACCATTCTTCCATTTGCTCTCCCACCCACATATTGAGTCCTCCCTTGATCAGTCACAATCTTTCCACCTATATGGAAGAAGTAATATATTTCCTTTTGTACTTTACTCATCACATTAAATATAGACCTGCAAAAATATGACTTTAATGTTAACTGAACTGAATTTTATAATATGTTTGAACTATAATAAACTACTCAATAAGTAATTATAGTTTCACCTATAATAAACTAATAGGTGAACATTTCTTGTAAGTGGGTACTGGTTTTTCCAAGTGCTTTTGACTATTTATGATGAAAATAATCCACCTTTTCACATTTGATTCATTTGAATTTTGCCCATAATGATGTGATTTGGTTCAAAGTAGGATCTTTTTATTTTTAGAGATGTCAAACTTGGATAGCTCAACAACTAGTCTTAATCTCTGCAATTTAGGATCTGTCATCATCAATTTGAATAAGTAAAACCCTCAATGCTCAAGCAATGTACAAATTTACAGCTAAGCATGTTTTTCCATTCATTTGATGAATAAATGTATATATTACAATTATAGTTTATGAAAAAAAAATTCCACAACATTCCACACTACAAAGATACAATACATAATGTCTTTGAACTCATTTTCATCAAAACCAGCAAGCTATATTACCCAAACAAAGAAAATAAAATGAAGCGTTCTCACATGCGAATCTCCATTGCAACATTATTACTTCCAACAATAATGATACAACAATTACACAATGTAGACTATTAATGCAATTTTACATGCAACAGACCACTCGTGGTCATCTCTGCGTAATAGACATACAAAAATGATTCACAATGCAAACTATTAACATACCCAAACCAAACAGGAATGCAAAACAAGAGGCAGCCATTAATTATGACAACAACCTAGCTATTAAAAAGTATCTACCTTTTAAGCATTGAAAAAATCGATTCCATTAGAAACCTTGAGTTTAAAGCATATCTAACCTTCTCCGACGACACTGCAATTCCTATGAATCTATAGTGAAAGGGCAGTACTGTATTACCTCAGGTGTGATCAGGGATTTCAGAAGGCAAAAGGAAAAGGAGAAGCTTGCTAAGAATGAAAATGAAACACTACGTTGCTGAGAATCTTTGGTTCCTCTGTTTTGTTTTAAAAGCAATTGTGTTGTCCAACTAAGGGCACTTTTGTCTTTGTACGTCCAAAATTAATGATCATTCAGTACCACTTGCTTGTTGGTGGCAAATAGCAATCATAACTTCATATTTTGGAATTTACTAGCAATTTTCCCTAATTCTAATATGCAGGGGATGAAATCATAACAGTAGATGATATCTATGGGGGTTGACATAACTTCATAAAGAATCTAACGGAAAGAAAGCAAGGAATCGTGGTGAATTAAGTATGATTTTCAGCTTTTAGGATATGTTTTGTTTTTAATTTGTTTTTAGTGAAGTAATGGATTATGAAAACAAATTATGGTTGTAATGTTCTTGCATGGACAGGAGAGTAGATACTACTGATCCAAAGAAGGTGCTAGAAGCAATGTCTATTAAGACTAAGTTGGTGTGGCTAGAGACTCCCAGCAATCCTCAAGTAAAAATATCTGATATCAAAGTGAGTTATTTTCGTAGGTTGGACCATTTATATTAAAGTGTTTTTTTAATAGCCCATTTGTATTTCTTTCTTTTTTTTCTCTTCTTGCATAAGTGCGCATGCCTATATAACTCTAATCAAGTTCTTGCATGGACCCAACCTCAAATAATATACATGTATGAAGTATGTGTACCACTGGAATGGAATTGTTTTAAATGTTAAGAAATTTATTTCATTTTGTTGATTTTTGTCCAGGGAATAGCGAGGATATCTCATTCATTTGGTGCTGTTCTATTTATTGACAATAGTGTGATATCTCCCGTGTTAAGTAAGCCATTGGACCTTGGAACAGGTACATATTCATTTCACGCTTGCAGAGATAATTGAGTATATAAACTTAGATTTAGTAAATTAATAACATAATCTATAAATAAATTATTCTAAGGGGGTGAATATTTGGTGTCTTGTTACGTTCTTGTTCTGGCTCTTGTTCTTCGTTAGAACACGGGAGACATCACACCATTGAACATATCCTTTATGCATTACACTCCACTGAGACAAAAAGGCAGAAAGAAATTTCTATTAAGTGCTACTTCTTGTTTTGTTTTGTTTTGTTTTCTATCAAGGTACATAGTCATATTACACTTGCAAAGATAATATAATGGAGTATACATACGTAAGCAAAGAAGATGAAGGTGACCTCGATGAAGACACAAAAAGAAAAAAAAAATCGAAGATGATGACTCTTGCAAATAATTAGGAGCCATAAAAGCTTGAAAATATGCTAATTTACCTCTAAAAGAAGCTTGGAAAAGATGCTAATTTTGATTATAATCCCAATAAGTATTCACCACTATCATATGGCACTAATACGACACCGTACTCCACGGAAACAGTAGTGGAGGCTACTCACCAACGGCTCAACGCTGACGCCTTCATCCGCAGTTCCAAGCCCCTTGCGACACCATCATTGTTCCCTCCTGCCACCGTGATTTTTGGTGGACTCCTTGTAGAGGAAGATATATCGGTGAAAGCTCTAGGAGCCAATTGGACTCAGAGATTGAGATCGCAAGAGAGGCAGAGAGTATGAGAGAGATCCGAGTTGCACCAAGTAAAGGATGGGGCATGCTTCATCTCTGGTGCCGCCATCTTCATAAGGACGATGATGAAAAGAAAGAACTGTGGTTGAGCAAACACGATGAGAGAGGAGGAATAAATAAAGATGCTGAGGTGGTGATGAACTAGACCCTTGAATGCTACGTGACAGTGCCATGCGGGAGTTAGAGTTAAATAAAACGGTTAAACTTATTTTAAGACTTTCCAAGCAACATTAAGATCAAAAAAAACTTTTAGGACAATATTATTCTTTCACAAACACTGTTGAGACAGATTTACACCTTAACCTTTAGTTTCTTTTTTTTAAAAAAAAAAATTCTGCTTATTTATAAATTTTATTTTATTTTCTAATATAGTTAATGTCTACATGATGAGTAATGCACTGAGAATTATGTTGTTATTTGTTTAATATATATGATATATCTAATATTTTATTTTTACCATAATATTTAATATTTTTATTAAAGATAAAACTAATATCCATATAAAAAAGATATTTAATTAACTCTAAACCCTAAGTGTAAGACAGTTTACTAGTGAAGCCGGGCCATCCACCCAAAGATTCACCCAAAACCTGAGTCATTCACTCCTTTATTAACCCCAGCTCTTTTATTAACCCATTCTCCTTTATTAACCCAAAAACAAGCCATGTTAAACCAAATTAAATATAATAAACCCTAAAAGATGGCTTGGTTAATTTGATCGTGGTTCATTTAGGTTTTTTACTTATAATCTCATCATTTTTAATAATGGTACGAATATTATTGTCCAAAAGCCACTACCCCTAATCTCTTATTAGAAGAAAGGCAGGATCAATCCTTTAAGCACTTTAGTGCTAACAATATTTATGAATGGAATATAGATGGCCAAATAGAATACAACATCCTTAATACCCTCTAGCATATGAGTATGTTTTGTACAATCTACCAATCAACCTATAATTATACTGATGAAGCCATAGTCACTACTACAAAAAGTTGATTTAACGACAGGAATTAACGTATGTTTTCAAGAAAAAAATAGTTAAAAAAAGGCGGTGGCATTTTTTAAAATAGTGACCCACTTTCAACAACCGTTTCAAATGATAACAGTTGTTGAAAGTGGAGACCTTCAATGACTGGTTTGAAAACAATCATTGAAACATGATTTAACGATTAGTTTTGAAAACCAGTGGTTGAAATATATTTCAACGACTGTTTCATGACTATTTTGAAAGAAACAATCATTGAAAATTCGTCTAGGGCTTCTTTTATGTCACTCTCTTCTCTTTTGTAAGCTCCATCCATTTGCACGCCTCTATCTTTCTCCACCTCTGCCTTTCTCATACATTGTCTCCCGCCTCCCTTCTCCGACCCTAGACAGACCTCTAGCAACTTCTCTAACCTTCGCCGCATTCTCCTCTTCTTAGTCCTCTATTCCTCTCGCTCGCAACTACCTTATTTTTCCTCTTCTTAGTCCTGACCAAGGTAAGCCACCTAAGCCTCTTCTCAGTCCCTGCTTTCTCTGCTTTGCTTTTTCTCCTTCTATTCGTATAGGCTTCTCCTCATACGGTTTGTGAAGAAGACTCTGAGGGTTCTTCAAGTTAGAAACTCACATTTGTTGCCCTACATTCAAAACCTGTGCTTTCTCTAATAGATATTTTAATGCTTTCTGGTTTGTTTCATTGATGAATTGTGGCCTGATAAAATTAACTAATGCTTCCATTTCTTTATTGCCAGTATTGTTGCTATGAGTTCCCTTTCATAACCTTAAGTTTGCATAGCTCTTAGAGGAAGTGCATGGCTAAAATAAGCAATAGGTAGCTGTTACATAATTAGATAATTGGAATTTATAATTGGTAATATGTTAGTTCTATTAAGAAATCCTTTTTGTATTCTTATCAATAAAATAAGGGATAGATGTCATAATGAAGTGTGTTGATTTGAACAAATTTGTGCTACGTTTTGTCTTGCAATTCATTCTCTCTTCTCTAATAATGTCTTTTACTTAATTCAAAATAAAATAGAATAATCTTAGTCTGTTTATTGTTTCAGAAATTGTGAAAATTCTCATTTTGTTTCTTCTCTCATAGTGTTTCCTTTATTGAGATATCTTCCTCAGATATTTATTTGTGTTCTCATGATTCAAAATTGTTTCATTGACATTGTAGGAACAAAATGTTCTAAGTATGTTGGATGATTATGTGAATAATAAATGCAGTAAAGAATCTAAAAGTGCTCAATGAAAGGTGTTACAAGTTATTTTAATGGTAGGATTCTAATATTTTTGTTTCTAGGTTATGGAGAGGTTTTGGTGGCTTTTTAAAAATGTCTTATTAGATTCATTTGTCTCCTAGTGACAACATTTTTGATTTCCTGATTCTGATCTTTATCTTACAAATTGAATTATAGGTGGCTCGCTCCTTCTAATGTGCCAACCTATGCACTGATCTATACACGTAAGCACTTGAAAGGAATGATATTTTCTTGTTCTTCTTTCTCTTCAATTTTTTTTACCTTTTTTCATTCTGGCTTTTTGTGTGTTGTTTCTATTTTCGTTTGCTTGTTTATTAAGTAGAGTCTATTGGGGTTCATCAATGAAGACAATGTGGTATTTATAGTTGTGTACTACATGGTTGAAGTTGAGATATCACTAGAAAATTTTCCTTTGGATACTATTGTGGATAAATATTTGATAGAAGAGAGAAGAGTTAGCTATCTCCTTAATTATGCAACATTTGCGGCAGAATTTTTGAATCTTTTTTTACGTAATAATTAGAATTATTTTTCCTTGCCTAAAATACCTTAGTACACTACTACAAAAATAAGGATTAATGGCGCACCTTTTGTGGCACTTGTAAGACCCCATCTTATTATTGATATTGCTCAGAGTAGCAATTACGTAGCTCAGTGGGCATATAGAAATAGTATAAATATACTGATATATTGAAACAATATAATTTTGCTTGATTACATACAGAATTCCCCATAGGGGTGTACAGAATAATACAGACCTTAACAAATATAAAGGTCTTTAGATAACCAACACCTCCTCTCGTATTAGCCCGTAACCTTCCATCGCCAGTAATTACGATTATACTCTTTGAGATGCTTCCTGCTGTTGGAATCTTTAAATGTTTATGGAAAGGGTGAGATTCGGGGGAATCTTAGTAGTAACATGCTTTCAAACATATAGAATGCGAAAATAGATATGTTATACCATGTCATGTAAGATGATCGAAACTATATGTACACTTGCCCAAGGCCAAACTATATGTCTACACCTTGGTCTACTTGGCGCCTTTGTTGGGTCCCTAACCACAACATAGCGAATTGGTGTGTCAAAAACACTAGCTCATGTTATAGTGAATGACATATACAACATTTAGTAATCACATAGCATACGTTGGAAGAAGTTACTACCGGAATATCCTTTCCTTGCCTGTTAATCGGTCCAGCTCCGTATCCGGCTCGAGCTATCGGTATATCCTAAAATATTAAATTTAGGATAAATGAGTTATTATTTATTTATAACTCATGCTAAACTCATTGTGTTGGTTATCTTGACTCAAAACTGTAAAATTACAAAAATACCCTTGGGAACCCGGTCCACGCCCTTTCGTACTTGGTAATATTTTACTATTCCAAAAATCATGACCCAGGCTAATCCTACACAATTTTGTGTGTAGAATCCATTTTTGACCTCAAATTAGTCAAAATCAGGCCCAAAATTATGAAATTATCCTTGGCAGCCCCTAACTTAGGGTTTTAAGGGTAGTTTGGTCGTTTCACATTCTAGGGCTTTTCTCACTTCGCAGTCTACATGAACCCTACACAATTTTACCTTCTAAACTCAATGGAACCATCAAATTGATGAAATTTCAGACTAAACAGGATGAAAATTCCCCTGGACCAGATCTGAAAAATTAAGGAAAAATGTTGTTTCTTGATTCTAAATCCATAAACCTCATTCTTTTCACCTCTAATCACTTGTTTAACCCATTAAACACTAATTGAACATGATTTGGGGAAATTTTGGCAGCATTTCTCCTTAGGGTTTCATCTTCCCAAATTTACAAAATCAAGGAAACAAAGCCAAATCAACCACCAATCATAATCAACAAGCAAGAATCAACAAGAGGAGCAAGGTTTATGGCTTTACCTTTGATTTCTCTTCCTTCTCTCTCTAGGTGCCACCTCTCTTCTCCATATTTCTCTTGTTTTTGCTTGATAAACATATATTTCAAGATGGAGAAGAGATATGAGAGAGTTACCATGAAAAAGAAGGCAAGTACAAGTGGAAATTACTTGTAACTTACCTTGATTTAGCTTCTTGATCACTTGCTCCTTCTCTCTTGTTCTTGTGTTTTTGAAGACACTCCATCTCTCTCTTGTTTATGTCTTGGCTGAGATATGGCCATAAAAAGGGGATAAAGGGATTAAATAAATATCATCATCCACCTCTTTCAAATGTTATATTTAATTGTAAGAAGCATGTGCTAATTTAATTGAATCATTATCTTTTTCTCTTTCCCCATTTACTTGGCCGGAAATGAGTCTTGAAAGAGCTAAGGAAGAGTTTTTTTTTCTTTCCCCTTACACATGTCATACGAAATAGGCTCCTGAAAAAAGAGATGATGATGTTATTAAATACCATCTTGCACCTCTTTGAAATATAATATATATTTGCCAATTAGCATGACATATTTGACTTTTTACTTCCTCCTTTTCTCTTGCTTTTGTTGGACGAAAGATGAGGCTTTAACATGAATAAAGTTCTCATAAATATCCACTTACACCTCCTTACAATAATATTAGTTTATGGCCAATTAATCACAAGTAAATTTTTGTGACTTTTCAAACATCAATTTACTTGGCCAAAATGATTTCTTCTTACTTTTAATTTGAATCAAGTGATTATTTTCATTTTGCTTTCCATTTTCTGACCAAATTGCTCCCTAAGAAAAGGGATAATCTCAGCTTATTGATTTATTGGTCAAATGACCATTTTTCCCTTACATTTTCTCCATTTTCGTACTTAGTGAAAAACTAGGCAAAATTTTCATCAAATTTTGAAAATTCATATCTAATTGTATAGACATCAAATTGGGGTGGTTCCAAAGGCTATGTGACCCTTATTAAGTCTAGTGTTAAGGAAAAATATATCCTTTAGCCAATTGGAAGCTCAACATTCCTAGAAGGTTTTTTTTGGATGCTGCCTCTGAAAATCGCCAGCTTCACTGGGCTAACTTCAAAAATACATATCTCTTTGTGTACAGCTCTAAATGGCTTATATAACCTATCAAATTAAATATTGATAAGTATAATTTCAATATGGAAAGTTTCATAATTTTTGGACATCATTTGCCCATTGAAAAATGTTACACAATCATGACTGTCATGTGAAGAAACATACTAGCAGCAAATTTCATTTGTGTTCCCAACATAGTCTTGTTGTGTGACTACTCATTACCTTGTTTCATCACTCCCTATGCTCTTTAATACCCCCAAAGGTGTAAAGGAATTTTATTGAATAAAATCATGCCCTACTAGGACATTTGTTAAATCGGGGCTTAGCAGTCTACTTGATGTAGGCTTATTCTCAAGTCTCTAGTCCCAAAATTTGGGATGTTACAACACTTTTTTAAAGAAGTGCCATAGTTTCTTCTAGATTTTTAATTTTTTTAAAAAAACACCTTAGTTTAAGGAAGCGCTACAGCTTCCTGGTGACCTTAGGTGTCACTTCCTAAGGTATTTTGTGAAAAAAACAAAAACTGAAGCAGCAGCTGTTGCACTTGCTTAAGGAAGTGCCAAAACTACTATGTACTTTGTGTGGCACTTGGCTTAGCAAGTACTACATAAAGTAATATTTAAAAAAAAATTCAAACCATTCTCTCCCCCTCAATTTGCTTCGATCACTTTTATCTTCTTAGTCTCCACTCTTCATCTAATACGTGTCATCACTCCTTTTCCTCTTAGTTCCCACATTTCCTCCTTCTCCTCTTTTTGTCACTCATCACTGTTCCTACTTTGATCTGCACTTTCCCTTCATTCCCTTGTTCTATCACTTCTCACATTTCTTCTTCCTCCTCTTTTTATTTTCAGCACTCCCTCCTCATTTATTTTATCCTATTTCTTGTACCAAACTAAGCCCACTCCTTCTCCCTCTTGGTCCTATTTCATCCTCCGTATAGTTTCATTTCTTTCTGTAAGTCGTACCCACTCATTTTTCCTTTTTTTTAATATTTTGAAGCTACGTACAACACATTGTCTTCTTAACCACATTTTTTTTAAAACATCTATGCAACTTTATCTTTGTCTTTTTCCTTTATTAATTTTTTTTCATGTGTTGTGCTTGAGGTTTCAGCTCACTCTATTCAAGCTTCCAATACACTGTAATTAGGTTTTGTTTTTATTTTTTAGCTTACAAATCTAATTTTATTAGTAATTAATAGTTTAATTTTCTCAATACCTTTTATATTTAATTTATTATGAAATCTAAAAAAATTATTCTCATTTTTATATGTTAAAAAATAAATGAGATAAAATTAAATGTTATTATATATATGTTGTATGTGAAGATATGTAGTAGTTATAATTTTTAATTGTTGTAGTAATTGTTAACATTGATGAATTGCATAAGTAAAATAATTATTTATTTTTAACACTTGTATTTTACTAAGTAGTAATTTTGTTAATTAGTTATTTGTTAATTTATATAATTTTAGAGTAATTTGATTGTGGTTTGCCTTTCTTCATTTTGTTGTGGATATGTAAATGTGCTTAAAGTGTGCTATCAATTATAATTATAGGGTTCTAAAAGAAAAATACGAAAAAAAATTATTATTTAATAAAAACACTTCTTGTGGCCCTTCCTTAAGGAACCGCCCTAGGAAGTATTATATATATATATATATACATATACATATGTATATGTATGTATATGTATATACATACATATACATATATATATATATGTATATGCATATACATATGTATGTATATATATATATATGCTGTGGCGCTTGTAACATCCCAAATTTTGGGACTATAAGCTTGAGAATAAGGCTGAATCAAGTGGACTGCTAATGCCTGCTTTGACAAGTGCCCCAAAAAGACATAATTTTATTCCCTAACATTCCTTATACCTTGGTGGCATTCAAGGGGAAAAAGTGGTGAATTAAAGAGGATAAGAAAGGACAAAACAATGTAATTAGTGGTCACACACAATATAGTTATATTTGGAACACAAATTATAGAAACTAGATTTACTGCCAGTGTGTTTTCTAGCATGGAAGTCTAGTTGTGTGACATTTTTAAATAGACAAATGATCTCCAATGAATATTATATTTTTTAGAATGAAAGTAGACTTATCAAGATTTAACGTAATAGGTCATATAAGTCATTTGGAGTTGTACATAGAGTTATGTATTTTTGAAGTTTGCCCAGTAAAACTAGCCAGCTTCTGTGAAAGTGTCCCAAAAATAGAAATTTTGAGAAATATGAGCTTCTATTTGGATAAAGGCTATATTTTTATTTAAAAATATACTTAATAAGGGTCACATAGCCTTTAGAACCATACCAATTGGACATCTGTACAATTAGATATGAATTTTCAAAGTTTGATGAAAATTCTACCAGATTTCCAGCAAGGTGCAAAAATGGAAAAAAATGTAAGGGCAAAATGGTCATTTGAATATCATGTTTATCAAGAAAAATCCAAGAGGGAAGAGAGATAGAGAGAGAGAAAATGGTGCCTAGAGAGAGAAAGTGAGAGAATCAAGAGGTAAACTCAAGAACCCTAATCCTTGTGATTAATATGTTGTTGTTGGCTTAGTTTTGACAATTTTGTGAAATTGGGAAGATGAAACCCTAAGGGGTTATGCTACCAAAATTTCCATGAATCATGTTTATTAAGTGTTTAAGTAGTTAATCTTGTGATTATAAGTGAAAAGAAAGTGGTTAATCAAGAGAAATCAAGAAAACCCAACTTCGCTTGTAGGGTTCTAATTTTTGGCCAGGAGCATAACCATATAGAGGAGTTAGAATTTTGTAATTTTTATGATTCCATTGGATTTATAAGGAAAAATTGTATAGAAATACATGAGTTCATGATTTTTGGAAATTTATATGCAAATATGGAATTTGTTAAAGTTAAGGGGAAATGTTGTTTGATTTGTTTCACTGGAGGCAGTGTTGTATAATGATTTTTGTTAGTCAAACCTAGTCCAAATATTATGAAATTTGATAGGCTTAAAGTATACATGTAGATATTGAATTTATGGGTAGAACATAATTTTTGGACAAGTAGATTAAAAGATATGATTTTTCAAAATTGAGCCTTGTTTCTGGAAGAAAATCTAGAATAGGGGAGCTTTAATGAAATTCTAGGAAGCATGTGATAAAAATGGTCAGACTTTTGTATTTTTTTCATAAATTTAAAATTAAATATCTTTACATAGAATTTGAAACCAATCAATTTGGAATTTTTGAGAATTAATTATGGATTTTCAAATGTGACTGTAAAGCTGCAAGTTTTCTAGAAACAGTGTAACTGCACTGTGCAGAATTGCACAGTGCAGAAACTACTATAACTATTTTAAATAACCAATAGTGTGATTAAAAGAAAATAGTGACAAGAAATAACTGGTTACTTATTAACTCTAATTTATAGGAAATGACAGTTGCCTAAGCCGGATCAAAGAATAAGGACGGATAATATAAGCTGGAAAAGGGATTTTAGGTAGTAGCACTTTCTTTCACATACTATGTGAATATATGTATACTTTGTGTATGTCATCTTCTATAACATGATAGTACCTAGGGCACATGGCCTAGTTGTGACCTGGAATCCAGCGATAGTACACGTGATAAGCCAAGGGTTCAAACAGTTGTTTGACCTTGGACACGAGTTAAGTCAGGGTTGCAAATAGTCATTTGGCCTTGGACAATATGCATATAACATGAGTTTTCATCTTATATAACATATTGCATTGTATATTTATTATCACATTTTATATATTTGATTGCTTGTTAGTACTGAGATTCTATCGAATCTCACCCTTTCCATGAATGTAGAAAAATTTTCAACTTAAGTATGTAGCTCAGAGGGCATAATCGTAGTTACTGGCGACAGAAGGTTCCGGACCAATACAAAGAGGAGACGTTGATTATCTAAAAGTCTTTATTTATTTTAAGGTCTATAAACATTATGTACACCCTTATGGGGAACTCCTTTAATATAATCAAGCAATATTGTTTCAATAATATCAGTATATTTTTGCTATTCTTATGTGCCCGCTGAACTGGTCAATTGCTATTTTGGTTAATATCAATATTAAGGGGTATGTCAGAAGGGTGTTGACACCGTTTCCAAGCGCTACATCTTCTTTTAGTGGCGATAGGATATGTGGCCCTTTCTAAGCATCACAGTTAATTTAAAAATAAGTAACACAGCTGCCCTTTTTTGTAGTAGTGATACTTAAGAGTTTTGTATATGAAATCTTTTGGTCCAAGATTATTATGTTTGCTCATTTTATTTGAATTAGAGTTAATAGCTGAGGTAATTAAGATTGAATAAGAATCTTTAGTGAGAACTTTAGCATACTATTAGATTTTTTTTAGTTGCTTGTAAATATGTTGCAAATAACTTAGGAATACTATTCTCTGATGTAGACTCTATTTTAAACCTTTCTATATGTTTTCCACCTTCCTTACCCATATCAATGAACTGGGGAATTTACCCTTATTTCTAGAGTCAAGAGAATTGAAATGGATTTTTCTCTTGATTTATTCCATAATGAGCAAATGGTAGATGGTGTGGAAAACTAATCTTCATCATAGAAAAACCTTCCTAGTTAGTTTTGTGAAGCTACTATTTCCTTGTTCTTACACTTTTACTTTACACCTTCCTAGTGAGTTTGAAAGTTTTGTGAAGCTATTATTTCATTTTTTCTTTTAAATTTTTTGAACAAGGCTGTATGTTTTTTTTTCTCATCACACAAAATTAAATTGGAATTGTCTTAGTGATGCGAGATTAGTGAATTTATAAGTGTTGTTTGAAGGCGATATTGTGGGAACCCTCTACACTTGACCAGACATGTGCTCAGGCCAAACAAGCCTTGACAGTACCAAGATAGATTGTCTGTTACAATTGCAACAAGCCAGGGCATTTTGCCAAGGATTGTCAACAATGACAAGAGCCTAGAAAGCTGAGGCAGCAAGTTTAGGGTAGGGTTTTTTCCTTGACACAAGAGGAAGGCCGGAAATCACCGGAGCTTATCAGAGGTACGCTCAATGGTAATATAGTACAAGAATTGTTTGATTTAGGAGCTATTCATTCATTTATTACATACAAATGTGTAAGACAATTAGGCCTGAGCATGTATAGATTACCCTATGACTTGACAGTATCTACACCTATGAGGAACATGTTCGTTAAAACAGAAGCTTGCTTAAATTGCATCATAAATATTGCAGGACAAGAGTTCGCAGTGGATATGATTTTCTCTTCATTGAAATGACTAGAAGTGATACTCAGAATCGACTGGCTACTTACAAACAACGTAATGCTAGACTATGGAAGTAAAATGGTTATTTACCTTAATCCACCAACAAAGGCTAATGCAGAAATCAACCTGAACTTTCTCTCTGCAACTGAGGCCGATAGATGCCTACATAAAAGTTGTCAGGGATACATCGTGTTTTTCTCACCATTCAATCAAAGGCAGGAATAACATTGGAGAGTATCCCTATTTAAATGATTTTCCAGAAGTATTTCTAAAGGATATCAGCGGATTACCCCCGGACAGGGAAGTGGAATTCGTGATTGAAACTAGGCCTAGAGCAGGACCGATTTCCAAAGCTCCATACTAAATGGTGCTAAGCAAGATGGTAGAGTTAAAAAAGCAGATCAAGGAACTATTAGATAAAGGGTTATTAGACCTAGTGTCTTACCATAGAAGGCTCTAGTGCTATTCGTGAAAAAGAAAGACGGAAGCTTACGGCTCTGTATCGATTACAGGAAATTAAACAAGGTGACTGTCAAGAAAAAGTACCCACTTTCCAAAATTGATGATTTGTCGATCAATTGTCAGGATCTTATGTGTTCTCAAAGATTAATCTAAGATCAGGCTATCACCAACTCAGAGTGAAGGAAGATGATGTGTCAAAGATTGCTTTCAGAACATGATATGACCATTATGAGTTTCTCGTAATGCTATTTGGGCTAACCAATGTACTTGTAGTGTTTATGGACTACATGAATCGAATTTTCCGTCCGTACTTGGACCAATTCGTAGTAGTCTTTATTGATGACATACTAATATACTCTCAGAGTAGAGCAGAGCATGGACACTACCTGAAGACTGTACTGAACACATTGAGGGGTAAGCAACTCTATGCCAAGCTAAGCAAATGTGAGTTCTGGCTTTCAGAAGTTAAGTTTCTGGGTCATGTAGTCTTACAACAAGGGGTCTCAGTGGATCCAAATAAGGTAGAAGCATTACTGAACTGGAAGAGGCCAAAAATAGTATTTGAGATACACAGTTTTCTAGGTCTAATAGGCTATTACAGACGACTCATACAAAACTTCTCTAGAATAGCTTTTCTGTTGACTAAGCTAACACAAAAAAATCAGCATTTTGTATGGGACAACAATTATGAGAGGAGCTTCACCAAGTAGAAATGAAAGCTAATGACAACACCAATTTTGACAATCCTAGACCCATAATTAACCTTCGTGGTTTGCACAGATGCCAGTAGGTAAGATTAGGATGTGTCCTAATACAACAAGGTCATGTAGTAGCATACGTATCACGATAGTTGAAGCCTTATGAATAAAGATATCCCACACACGATCTTGAGTTAGTTGTGATTGTGTTCACACTTAAAATCTAGAGATACTATCTCTATGGGGCAACCGTAGAGCTGTACTGTGACCACAAGAATTTGAAATATCTATATGATTAGAAAGAGCTTAACATTCAGCAATGCAAGTGAATGGAGTTACTCAAAGACTATAATATGGAGATCAAGTATCATTCGGGAAAGGAAAATATGGTGGCTGACGTATTGAGCCACAAAGCTATGCAGGTGGCAGCCCTCATGATTCATGAGCAAGGACTAATTGAGAACTTTAGAGATCTCAACTTATCAAACCAGATAATGATTAACAGCAGCAACATCAACCAGGTAGATAATGATTTAAGTGTGGGTATAGAAGAAACTCAAACGCAAGATAGACGTGCTCAGTCTATCAGAAACCTAATTGTAAAGGGAGAGACTCAGGAGCATGACTTGTCACTAAGTAGGCTAGTCAGGTACCACAAGTGGATATATGTTCCACCTCATACAGAGCTAAAGTGGCAAATCCTAGAAGAGGCACATCAGAGTAAGTATACTCTGCATCCAGGAGCAATCAAGATGTACCACAATCTAAAGTCTACATATTAGTGGCCAGACATGAAAAGGGATGTGACAAGGTTCGTTGCTCATTGCCTTACATGCTAGAAAGTGAAAATCGAGCATCAACGACCTTTAAAGCTACTGCAAAACCCTGTAATTCTTTAGTGGAAATGGGAGAGCATCACCATAGATTTCATGACAGGACTACCAAAGGTCCGAAATCATGATGCAATATGGGTGATAATAGATCAATTCACGAAGACAATTCATTTTCTTCCGATCAATATTCATTACTCTCCCGAAAAACTTGTAGACATCTATATCAAGGAGATAGCGCATCTTTATGGTACGCCAAGGAACATTATATCAAATAGAGATCCTCGATTCACTTGTAAGTTTTAGAAGGCGGTACATGAGCCTTTGGGTATCGTTCTAATTCAATACGGCCTATCATCCTCAGAAAGACAAACAAACTGAAAGAAAAATACAAATACTAGAGGATATGCTAGAGGCGTGTGTGATAGATTTCAAAGGTAGTATTCCTTCCTTTGGCAGAATTTACATACAATAATAGTTACCATTTGAGCATCCAAATGACTCCCTTCAAAGCGTTGTATGGAAGGAAATATTAGTCACCCTTGTGCCGAACAGAGCTATCTGAGAGGCAGATGCATAGGCTAGATATAGTGGATTAAACAATATAACACATAAAGCTAATCAAGTAGAGGCTACTAGTTGTGCAAAGCAGATAAAAGAACTATGCCAACAAGAGGCAAAAACCTCTTGAGTTTGGAGTAGGAGATCATGTATTCATGAAGGTTTCGCTTATTACTGGCATTGGTAGGGTATTGAAGGTAAAGAAGCTCAGCATTGGACCTTTCAAGATCTTGTTAAAGATTAGACTCGTAGCATACCAAATATCTTTACCCCCAAGCTTGAGCAGGCTGCATGATGTCTTCCATGTGTTATAATTCAAGAAATATCAACCTGATCTAGAGCACGTGATCAAATACGAAGAAATAGACCTGTGAGATGATCTGACGTATAAGGTCACACCTGATCTAATCATTGATCGGCTGGAGAAACAACTGAGGCACATGAGTATCCCATTCATCAAAGTGATGTGGAAGGGATTATCTCCTTGAGAAGCTACTTGGAAAGCCAAGGAAGACATACAGAAAGTTGTAACACCCTTTTTTTAGTCATCAATATTCCTCCTATGTAACTAATATATTTAATGGAATAAAATGGTGCATTGTGGTATACATGTCAAAAAGTTGGCCAAAACAATAAAAAATGAGTAAGAAATGATTTATTTCAATAAATAATAAAAAGTAGTGGCAAAATGACAATTTTCCAATAAAACAAGAAGCAATTATTTTTCCTCTAATTTTCTCAATAATTTTGGCCAAGAGGGAATTAAACAGAGGAAAATGGCTACTTGATAATTAACTAGCACAATTTGGAATATTATTACTAAGGGGAAAATTAAGTTGTAAAAGTTGAAAAGCAAGATGACATTGATTAATTACTTGAAATAAGTAATTGTTGGAAATTCAAGGAGCTATTTTATTTTCTCTTTCCTCTCTATATATTTTGGTAGAGAGGGGAAATAAAGAGAAAAAGGAATTAGCTTGGTTGTTATTAAAAGAAGAAGGGAATGTGTTGTCAAGAAAATTCAAGGACATATTAATTTTCACTAAACCAATATTATGATTTATTTCAAGAGGCATTATCCATTATCTTCCCTCTCTAATTTTGATAATCAAAGGGAAATAAAAGGGAAATGGAATTTATTTAGTAATATTATACAAGAAGCAAACTTGGACTAATTAGAAACAAGCACTTGTAAAGCAAAAAGCAAGAGGAGTTAATTGAATAAACCATCATCTCTTCTCTTTTTTCCTTCATCTCAGTTAGCTGAAGCAAAAAGGAGAGAGAGAGAGTTCAAAAGCTCAAGAACACAAGAAGGAAGAGCTAGGGTTTCCAAGTGCAAGATTAAAGGTAAGAACTTGCAAACTTTGTGATTTTGGCCACCTAATATCTCCTCAACCTCTCCTAACCTCTTCTCCTCCATGAAATCCATAAAACAAATCAAGAGTGTAGAGAGAGAGAGAGAGGTTTCACCCAGGAGAGAGAAAGAGAAAAATCCAAGAGGTAATCTTTAAAGCTTGATTCTTTTGACTTGTTTGATGTTGTTGTTATTAGTAGTTGTGGTTTTGCCTTGATTTTCTGTTGATTTGTAAATATGGGCTGAAGCAAAACCTAGGAAAATCCTACCAAAATTTCCTCTAATCATGTTCATTTAGTGTTTAAGTAGTTAATCATGTGATTAGAAGTTAAAAGGAAGTGATTAAGCAAGATAAATCAAGAAACCAACATTTCATAAGACCTCTGTTTCAGTCAGAGGTAGAACACAAAGATAGAGCTGGAATTTTTTAATTCTAATGATTCCATTAGCTTTATAAGGAAAATTTTTGTAGGCATGCATGTGTTCATAACTTTTGGATATTTGTATATAAATTTGGGAATTTATGAAGTGGAATGTGCTTGCTACTTGATTTGTTCCTGTGAGTCAGTGACATTTTCCAATGTATTTTGTGGATCAAACCTTGTCCAAAAATTTTGGGAGGATTAAATTAGAGATAGAGATTTTTTTATAGGTATTTTGTAATTTTTGAAGTTATGTCCTGTTTTCTGGAATGCAAATTGGAACAATAGAATTCGATGAATTACTGGGAATGATATGGTTACAATGGTTAATCCTAAGTATTTTTCCTCAAATTTACATTGAAATATCTTCATTTAGGATTTGGAATCGGTCAAAGTATATATTTTTAGAATTAATTATGAATTTCCAAATTTGACTGATAAATCTGCATGTTCTTAGAAAATAGTGAAACTGCACTGTATAGAATTGTATTGTGCAAAAACTGTTATAACTGCATTAAATAACCAGCAGCATCTAATTTAAAATCAATAATGCTAGAAGTAATAACAAGTTACTTGTAACTTTAATTTTGATAAGAATTGGACATAGCCCGAGCTGGAGTCCAAGTGTAGGACAAACAGGAAAATTTGAAAATACTCATATAGTAACACTTTCTTTCATGCACTATATGATTATCTGTATGTTTGAGTATGCTATTCTCTGTAACATGAGCTAAGTATCTTAGACACACAAATTTGCCAAGTTTTGGTCAGGGACCAAATAGGGGCGTCTAGTAGACCAAGGTGCAAACATGTCATTTGGCCTTAGGCAAGTGTACATATAGTTTTGATCATCTTACATGACATAGAATTGCATATTTATTTTCCCATTCTATATATTTGAAAGCATGTTGCTACTGAGATTCTCTTGAATATCATTCTTTTTCAAAACAAAAACTTTACAGCTGAAGTAGGTCGTTAGAAAGTCAAGACTGTAGCTTTCGGTTATTAGGGTCCCGGAGCACTCTGTTGCTGCTATGTATGTAATTTTAGCTACGTTTCAATGCTCTGTACATTTTTATATTTTTCAAACTCTCCAGGGATTCTCCTGTAATATAAATATGTACTTAATATTAGTATGTTTTTTGTTGTTTATGTATGCCTTATGTAACTCTGTGCTTATTACTCTGCAAATATCGAAATGCTAAAGGGTTTGATAGGTGTGGCAAACCTAGCCATATGTCCAAATACTGAAGGTTCTGAAAGAGGATTAGGACCCTAAAACTCGATGAGAAGATTATTGATCAACTTAACAACCTTATGATAAAGACATCCTATGAAGAAAGCAGTGAGCAATCTTTTGAGAATTATAATTAAATCCAAAATAATGAACTTTCTTCTTCTTCTTCTTCATTTCCTTCTTCCAGAGGAGAGATGAATAAAATTTTGAGAGAATGGGCTTTTTTGTTTGAAGTCATTAGTACATTATTGGACCTGGAGAAAAAAGACATTATTTTAAAAATTTCAAGGAAATGTTTGAACGAAAACTTTTCAAATCTTAAATCGATAACAACTAAATGCAACCTAAATGATACCCTTAAAAGACTTAACCAACCCGCAAAACTAGCCACAAATACAAGATCTTCAATATGAGGTAAATAACCTCAAATTGGAGGTAAAATCCCTTAAGAATCAACAAGAAAAAGAAAACTTAGCCTTAGAAGAAATTAGGATAGGTAATCTTCTAGGACCCCTAAGGTCACTCCTAGCCAAGTAGAGTCTTCTAGTGGCGAATCCTTTCTAGGAGATTAATCATCTCCGAACAGATCATTGGACTATAAGACTAGCGGCGGAGTATATATATATATATATATATATAAGCCTATAGTTGGAATCCCCGAGACTAAATTCATTTCAATCTCTATCTGAACTATTTGACAACTCTATACCCTTTAGCTGTAGTTAAATCATATATAGAAATAGTTCAGTAAGTCCTTAGTAACCAAAATAATGATGACAATAATAATGATAATGAAGAACTATCTGAACCCTTCCTTAATATAATAGAGAGATTATAAATCTAAAAGTTTTATATAAAAATTAAAATTATTATCAACCATGAATTTGTTCTTTAGTATGTTTCCATTTAAAGGGAGAGGCTACAATAGGGATTCTTTTGTCATCATGTAAGTTTGTTGGTTGAAATGACTTGGATGGAGGAAACCTTAACCCTACTACTTCACCTTTAGTAGTATGCTATGATTTAGTTACATTAATTGTCTTTACAAATAGGTACTCAATCTGGTTGTCCGAAGCATATGCTTTAAACCAATCAAAAAATGGAATGTTTGCTTGGATCAATTTGAGGAATTCACAGAATTTCTGTTGGATCTATTTTGTAATATCCCAAATTTTATTTACCAAAATTCCTTTAATTTGATTATACTAAATGAAATAACATGTTGAATTTTGGTGCACTTGAAGTAGCCAAAATGTTAAAGATAATGATTATATGAGATTTTTGGCTAAATAAGACATAATGCATAATTTTTGTCTTGATAAAGGCCTAACATTGTAGCCTAAGATTAAGTATGGAAGAGCACAATTTTTGGCCAAATTCATAATGAAAATTTTGGGCAAACAAAAAGGGAAAAAGAAAAACAATATTTGGTATAAAAATTCAAGAAAATATAAAGGTAAAATAGTCATTTGGCTAATAAAATAAAAAAAGCCAATATTTTCCCTTAAAATATAGTTATGGACAGCCAAAAAGGAGAGGAGACAAGGAAAAATATTATGATTCCACCTTGCATGCCATATGGTGGTCTTATTAGCCATATGGAAAAAGAAGTTATAAGATAATACCAAGTGTAAAATTTTGGCAATAAAATATAATATTTTAAAGAGGTGGGAGATGATTTTTATAAGAGCATTTTAAGCTCTTCCAAGGCTTCATTTTTTGCCAGCAATAAGAAAAGAAGAGAGAGAGAGAGAATTTGAAGAGGGAAGGAACAAGAAAGAGAGAGAAGGAGTCAAGAAGGCAATAGGTAAGTTTACACTCAAAATTCACTTGTTTTTACCTTCAATCTCTTGTAAACCCTCTCTAATCTTCATATCCTTCTTGAAATCATGTAAAGCAAGAAGAAAATCAAGGGAAAAGGATAGAGGAAGTGGTTGGTTTTAGTGAGAGAAAGAGGAAGAATCAAGGTAAGCTTGAATACTTGTCTTATCTTGATGTTTTATGATTGTTGTTGATGGTTTTAGTTGGTTATTGGCTTGTTTTGTCTTGAATTTGTAATTTGGGATGCATGAAACCTAAGTAGAGGTGCTGTCCAATTTATGATTAATCATGATCAAGAGGTGTTTAAATGGTTAAATAAGTGATTAGAAGTGAAAATAAGATCTTTGGTTAGTTAGAAATTGAAAAACTTTATTTTCCCTAAATTTGTCAAACTTTTGGCCAAACCAAGATTGAGAAGTTTGAGCTAGAATTTGATAAATTTGATGATTTCATTCTGTTTATAATGAAAAATTGTGTAGGAAACAAGTGAAATATGAAGTGTGAAGGCTTTAGGATGTGAAATGACAATTTTGCCCCTAAAACCCTAATTGGAAGCTTTCAAGGGAATTTTGGTAATTGCAATGTGATTTTGCCAAAAATGAGGTCAAAAATGGATTCTAAATTGTGTAGGAATAGCTAAGATCATAATATTTGGAAAAGTATAATTATACCGGGTATAAAGGGAATTAGACTAGATTCCCTAGGGGCATGTCGATAATTTTACACTTTGGGTAGAGATAACCAACTAAATGATCTTTGGAATAAAGAATGAATGAGTAATAACTCATTTATTATCAATTTGGAATTTTAGGATTCAACATTTGCCTAAGCTGAGCAAAAAGTTAAAGGACTGATATTAGCTAGGCATCGGAAAGGAGTTAAGGTAGTAACTCTATCTTTCATACGTTATGTGATTATTTATATGCATTGAATTACCATGTTCTATAATGTGAGATTTGTGTGACTTGATGAGAGGTTTGTGGACATAATGTGAAGCCTGTGTGGTGTAACGTCCTAACCTCCCACCATCGTAAGCCGACGTGTCAGCACCCCTGTCTCCCGCCACCGTAGGGCCGACGTGGTGCAAGTATTGTCCCCTCCTCTGGGGGATTTGTTCCTCTGGGCACATACTAACACCTGAGAATGCCTCCCTAAGGGCTTGAAGCCAGGACTTAAGGATAAGTCTAAGCCTTAAGAGCCACTTGGTGACCATTTGCACCATTTATGTAACGGCCGCACCTCTCACCACCGTAAGCTGACGTACCAGTACCCTCGCCTCCCCCTCTTTAAGGGCTCTTAAGGCTTGGACTTATCCTCAGGTCCTGGCTTTGAGCCCTTAGAGAGGCATTATCTGGTGTAAGTATGTGCCGTTACATAAATGGTGCAAATGGTTACCAAGTGGCTCTTAAGGATTGGACTTATCCTCAGGTCCTGGCTTCGAGCCCTTAGGGAGGCTTTCTCATTCTAGTGCCCAGTGAGGGTAGAGGAAGAGGAATAAATCCCCTGAGGGGGGGATAATACCTGCACCATATCAGTCATGTGATGGCATGGGGTAAGGGTGCTGCAGTGACAGGAGGCGGGGCCATTACATAAAAAGGCGCCTTTTTATATGCAAATGGTTACCAGGTTGCTCATGGGACTCGTACTTAACCCCAGGTCGAGTGTTTGAGCCCTGGGGAGATGTATTAAATCCTCAAGGGGGAGGACAATACCTGGCCTTTTGAGCCCCAGTGAGGGTAGAAGTTGGTCCGGACCGCCACCCTGCGGTGGTAGTAGGTCGTCCATTACATGCGGCATAATTACTCACCGTGGTGTAGAAAAATACAAGTACCACCCCATGGGAAAAGCACAAGTACCATGAGGCAAGTAGAACCTAGCTGAGGTAGCATGACAAGTACGGATAGGCTCTGTGCTAGCTCCAAAATATTATTATGATCATTTTGTGGCAAGTAGGGACAAAACGACCATTTTAATCAGGACAAAATCATCTTTTTGACCTTTGAACATTGATTGACAAACATGTTATGGCAATTATTCTGTATGTATTGCATATTTACTTATTTATTTTGTATGATTGATTATGTGTTACTACTTAGATTCGTTTGAATCTTACCCTTTCTATAAAATAAAATGTATTCAACTAAAGGAAGCGGTTCTAAAGGCAAAGAGGTAGTTACTAGCAACTGAGGGATTAGGTGCTGATCTATAATTTTATGTTGGTTATCTATTTACCATTTTATGTATTTTGAGATTTGTAATCATTATGTATAAACCCTATGGGAATTTCCTATAATGTAATCAAGTACTTAATATTAGTATGTTTATGCTATTTTTGTATGCCCACTGAACCATGCGTTATTACTTTAATAAATGTCAAAATATTGAGGGGTTTGACTTATTTTCTCCTTATTCCCTTAAAGTGCTCAGATAATGATAGGGCAGGTTCATTCTTTTTTGAATAAAACTCCTTATGTAGAAGTTTCTTATTGATTTGGAAGTCTATGAAAATGGTATTAATATCGTAAAGCTTATTTATGGCGGTGTATAATGGGAGTTGTATGGATGTTTGATCTTCCTTATCTTTTTGCTACGTTGGCCTAAGGATTCTAGAAGAGGTATCTACTTCTTGGAGATGTATCATTGATGGAACTTTTAGGGTCCTTGAAGAGGTAGTGTATCTTGATATTTTGGACAGAACGGTTCTATAATCATTAATGGTTCTGGCTCCAGTTATAGAAGGAGTGTCATATAGGTGGTAGATCATTTGAAGACTAGCCCTACACTTCCTGTAGTGCTTTGTCTAATATTGGTAATCTTAAGGGTTTGCTGAGGCTAGGTCGGAGTTGCATGCTCCATCACCCATTCTTTTAGTGGATCTACATTTGTCTATTGGATAGTTTTAGGAATGATGACATTTTCCTTGGCCTTATCCATAACCATCTTCTATAGGAATTAGAACTCTAGAATTTGAGGGTCTCATGAATTTATATTAGATTCTATAAAGTAAGGCAACAGGGATAGACTTAGGTTTCATACAAAACCATGCAATTTTATGTTTAACTTTAAAACATTCACGATGTTTTCATCCATAAGGCTTATAGTTTTGTTTGGGTAGCTATTAAAGTAGATTGGGCTTGCATGGAGGACAGCTTCTACCATTCCTAATAGGGAGTCATAGAATAATTCATGTCTAGTATCCCTAAGGTAAAGGAGGCAAGACACATTTAATCCTTGCCTAACTAACAGTTTGATGTCAATTTGGATGCATCCTATATTAAAAATTTATAATTATTCTTGTGGTTATTTTATAGAATCATGGGACAACATGAAGAATTTCTCTTTTGATAGGTTCACAGGAATTACATCCTCTAACGATCTAATGATGTAATCATATTTAGTAAAGAATTTTTCTTCAGGTTTATAGAGGGCATTTTTATTGATTTCTAGAATTTTTCAGCAGTCATCAACATCTTGGTTAATATCTTAGAAGTGGATTTCTTCCTTGACTATGTTGGTGGATAAGGAGGAACTTGTTTCATAGACAGAGCAAGAATTGGAGATGGAAAAGTATTTGGAAAATGAAAATTTTCATAAGTATATTTACTATAAAATCTCCCCTTTGTGATATCATTACCATCAGGTTCTATAGAAATGTAAAGGAAAATATCAATCAAGATCTATATATTAAGTTAGATGTTAAGATACTAATACTATTCCAATACTCAACCATAGCCACTGGATTAAGTGATTAATATTCTAGAGAATATTCATGCATGTGAGTTTCTACTAAATTTTGGACTTACAACCCTATGTATCGGGAATTACTGGCATAACCTCACAACTTCACAAATATTCAATAGAAATCAATTCACAGTTTTACTCATAGAGTGATACGTACTATCATATTGAGCATTATTATAGTATTTCTACTTTAACATAAAATTGAATAAGATAAATCTTAATGTATATTATCAATACATTCCTAATTCCCCCTCTGGCTCTGATATCGATTGAAGGAGAGGTCTCGAGAGGGGAGGGGAGGAAATGAAGTGAATTAAGAAGTAGGAAACAGATGGACTGTTGGGTTAATTGGATAGGTTAATGAAGAATACAGTAAAGAAAAATGCAGAATGACTGCATAAAATTCTGAAAGTAAAGAAAAGTAAAGAAAAGCACTAGTCCACACCTTCTAGATTGAGAATTAAGAGTGCAGTGTAGGAAAGTAAATGCAAACAAGAAACAGTTAATGAAAGGTTTTATTCAAAAGAACACCATAAAAAAAGAAGAAAATTAGAAAACATAAAGAGACTTATAAGAGAATCTTACTCTCTAAACTCTCTCTAAAAACAAGTGTGGTCTTAAAAGGGACCTTACATTGGGTTACATAGAGGCTGAAGTTTAATCTAATGGTCTTGGTTCACTTGATATGATAGTCTCCATTTCTTGGTTTGTAAATTTTGTTTGCAGCTTTATCTGACATGTGTATCCCCAAGCTACTACTTTTGCATAGGAAGATGGTCCACCTGACAATAGTCTATATGGCTACTGCTGGCAATATTCCATATGGCATTTTTTTAAAGTTTGGGAGTGTTGCAAAAACTTTGGTTTATTTTTTACAATAAGGATTTTTTCACAATTATTTTAGTAGTCAGTACCATATAATGATTTTTGTTAATCTTCTACAAGGTCTTTGCCGAAGCAGTCGTCTTCATTATCTTGGAGCAAATTTTCTTGGTTATTTTCCAGGTATGATGATGAGGTTGGAGAAGAAGTCATATCCTCTTTTTCTAGTTGAAGAAGAGCCTACTTCAAATGGTCAATGTAGTCTTATTTGTTTGAGATGGCTACGAGACTAGCATGGATATAGTTCTTCTAGTTAAAAAAATTTGTTGGCCTTTGAAGCTATCATCTACTATAGGTTGTTTTGAGCTAACCCTTGATAGCATTGGTGTCGGCCCTTTATTCTCCAAATATGGGATTCTTTAGAGAATAGGATACCCAATGGTGGAGGTACTGTATCTATAATTCCAAGCAAAGACCCATGACATAGACAGTTTAGAACAAAAATGAAGGGTTAATGGCAAAGTACTATCTAAAAGGTTAACATGATTCTTGAAGTACTGGGATCCTTCTCAAATTTGAGGCATAAAAATATCCTCAGTAGGTCTAAAATAGTCCCATCATTTAATAAACTACTCAGGGAAGATGCTTTTATTGAAGAAAATGAACTAGGTGTCATGCGTGTATTTGTTTTGATACCAGAAGGTGTTATACTTGGCATCCATGTAATCCTAGTAATTAAACCTTATGGGATCAAACTTTATGTTGAATTTTTTGGGTCATTTAGGTCTAGTCCTCAATATGAAGGAGTGAGAACTTTGAGGATCTAGATTGTGGAGTGAGTCTAAGTTGAGTGGTTTATTACTCCATTAACTTTGTGTTGGTTTGTGGTTTAGAGATATTGATGATTTGGTGATTATTAGGATAGTTCATAGAACTATTGAGTTTTGTTTAATTCTAGGTGTCTGAAATGGAATCCTGGTGGAAAGATTACCCAGGCTACCTGATTGGGGTTATTTTCAATAAAAAAATTCAGGTTCTATTTGGATGATATTCATGGTTTTATCAAGTTTTGGGATATACCTTGATGAGGTAGGTTGGGTCTTTTGTATAGGTTTTGGCAAGTTTGCTATTTGTTTATTATTTGGGCTCGAGCAAATGGTTTCCTATTTATTTTTCATGTTCTCAAGGAGTTGGGACCGGGATAAGAGATTCTCATTTGGGTCTTCCTCCTCAGCTACATCAAACCAGAATTTCTTTGGTAAGTGGGTCAAGTCATAAGCTACAAGAGCTTGGTGTTTTGATAGGCACAGGATAGTCTTAAGGCATTGTCTTTTATGGCTTGGCTTCGATCTTGGATTTAATTTGGTTTGACATGGTTTGCTTTTGGGTTAATAAAGGAGTCAATGACTTAGTTAATTTCGGGGTGAATTCCCTCTCTCGGTGAATGGCAAATCTTCTCCGGTAAATTTGGTTGGTGATGGCCCTATTTGCATGGCTAACAAGGTGGCTACATTGATATGTGCTTTCCCTTTCTCTCCTTTCCTTTTTGGCAATGTACTGCTTCCCCTGCAAGAACTCTCTGGTAAGATAGTCTAGAAGAGAATTTGTAGAGCCTCTTATATATTCAGTTTCAAAATAAAAAATGCTTAAACCGATAACCAACAAATCAGAAGAGAGATTACTACCATTTTGAGAAAAAAAGATTTTTTTTTTTATCGGACCTGAGGAAAAAAGGCGTTCTCCTTCTACTTGAAGCATGATCTTCTTCTACTTGAAAAAGAGGATAGGCCGTCTTCTCCAGCCTCATCATCTTACTTGGAAAATAACCAAGAAAATTTTCTCCAATATAACAAAGACTACTGCTTCAGCATATAACTTGCAGAAGATTAAAAAAACAATTATATGGTACTATGCAACAAAATCCTTATTGGAAAAAATAAACTAAAGTTATTTTGCAACACTCCAAGACTTAAAAAAATTCCACATGGACTATTGCCAATAGCAGCCATATGAACTATCGTCAGGTGGACCATCAACCTATGCCAAAGTAGTAGCTTGGGGACACTCAAGCTAGATAAAGTTTCACACAAGCAAAAACAAAGACATGTAGACCGTCAGATTAACCTCCAGCCTCTATATAAACCAATGTAAGGTCCCTTTTAAGACCACACTTATTTTTAAAGATAATCTGTAGAGTGAGATTCTCTTTTAAGCCTCTTTCTGTTTTATGATTTTCTTATGTTTTATCATATTCTTTTGAATAAAACCTCTCAATAACCATTTCTTGTTCACTTTTACTTTCCTGTACTTTGCTTTCAATTCTCAGTCTAGAAGGTGTGAACTATCGGCTTTCTGGCATTGTTTTAATTTTTTTTTTCATCACTTACTTATTATCAAAATGGTGCGGACTACTGCTTTTCTAGCATTGTAAGTTTACTGTTCTTTACTTTCATGATTTTATGCAATCATTTTGCATTTTTCTTTATTGTGTTCTTCATTAACATGTCCAATTAACCTAGCAGTCCATGTGCCTCCTACTTAACTCGCTTCACTTCCTCTCCTCCCCTCTTGGGACCTGCCTCCAAATTTTTTCTATGGACATTAATTATATAAAAAATATATTATCATATTAGTTAATAACACAAATTATTAGAAATATCTAAGTAAAGGAGCAACCAAAAAGCACTCATATTGTTTAGACTTTAGACTAATGTTGAGTGTAGACTAATGAATTTAATTCCTTTTCTATTTTGAGGACTTGGATTTAAATTCAAGTTGTTTTCCTATTGAATCTTTAGTTTTTTATTTCCTACATTACGATCAAGTTCAAGTTCTTTTTTTCATTCATGATTGTGGCTCTTATTAGGTTCAAGGTTTATTTTTTATTTACAAGCAGGTGCAAGCTTTATATTTATTTATGATCTTGGCTCTCATCAAATTCAAGTTTTAATTATTTCTTAATTTTTATTATACTTTTACTGTAAAAAAGATAAAAGATGATGATAACATATTTGTATTATACATTTTCAATCATCCAAATCTAATATCCAACTTATACCGATACAATTTAGTTTTTACAGGTCTAGAAAGAGAAAAAAGCATTTGCATGCCTAAGTCCTTTGAAAAAATAAACAAGATGTACGTTCAATTATTGGGATTGAGATAGGACACAGAAAAGGCTTATCCCGTTTCCATCCCGCCGTCCCATGAATAGGCCTAGCTTATGCTTTCTTGTGCTTCCTTTTCTTTACATCAAAATACATTCTCTCTACCCAACGGGTCATCAAAAAGGCTACTTGCGAAAGATCAAATTAAGAACAAAAGTTTGTTTAATCCTAATTATTATTTCTATTAAATTTTTTAATTTTGCTTCATTGGCACAAATATTCTCTGCAACTTTGCTTTGTTCTCAAAGTTAGCCCCTAAAAAAACTAATGATGCTAACAAAAGCAAAGTCAAATGATTTATTAAAGAGAGAAAAACATACCAGCACATATTAAAAATTGAGAAAAAATTGAGTACTTGCAAAATAGTTTTCTTTTTTAATTAGGAAAAAACACTTAAATACCACTTGAACTTTAAAATTCTAAATAAATGATTTTTAAAATACCTAAGTTGTTAATTATTATACTCTTTTTGTCAATCGTATTACTTTTATTATAAACAGAGCTAATTTAAAATTTTAAAGTTCAAGTGTTATTTAAGTATTTTTTCCCTTTTAATTATAACAATTTGTTTATGTGATGCCCTATTTCTAATAGTCCTAAATGAGTATAAATGAATAGTGAAATCTATTGTGGAACCATGATATGAACCCGGACTACCTAACGTTCCAAAAAGTTCACAAATTCACACTCTAAACTCAAGATTTGAACCCAAGGTCGAGGGGGTTTTTCAAAGGGTAGAAAACTTTTCAATAATTCTCACAAGATTCACTACGTCATTAATACCTCACCGGCTCTTAGTTTCAATATATCAGAGTACATGCGAGCGTTTACTTGTAATTCAATTAGAACTATTCTCTGCTTAAACTTCACTCATACATTCATTCATATACATAAAATGTGTAATCACATAAAACTACTAAACAATTACACCAAATACAAAATGGTAGTGCATTGCACTACGATCTTTACTTTACCTTTGCAATTCCTCTCCGCATATCTCCAGGCATTCTTCACTTGTACTCAACATACCTATATGGTTGGGGGAGGAGGAGTGAGATTTGAGAGAAACTCAGTAGTAAACATACTAACATATGCATACAAGAAATGCCATGTGTATGACATACTTGCTCTAATAAATCCATGCCAACATAATGACATATATGCATGCTCAATGCTTAACATGTTACAATAATGGCCATAGTATAAACAAACAGAGCTTCACTCATTCATATATGCTTCATCGAATTCATCAAAGCAAACAACATATCAATACATAAGCACACACATCAAGTTATGCAAGTTAGAAATGTTCACTACCTTAATCGCCCTTCCTCGATTCATAGTTTTCACTCCGGCTCGGGCACGATCGACTGGTCATACAATTCTCAAATATACAGTAAATGAGTCATTACTCATCCATGTATTATTCCATGCTCATATTATTGGTTAACTTAGCTTAACAATGCTAAATTACCCAAAATGCCCCCACAGACCCAACCTATGCCCCTCTGTACCTGGTCCAACTGTACCATACCAGAAATTATAACCCGGGCTAATCCTACACAATTTCACATGTAGAATCCATTTTTTACCTTGGCTTGGTTAAATCCAGGTCTAAATGATGAAAATGCTCTTGACAGCCTCTACTTAGAGCTTTAAGGTTAATTTGGTCATTTCACATTCTAAGGCTTTTCTCACTTCGCCCTCAACATGAATCATATACAATTTGCCCTTCTAAACTTAATGAAATTATCTAAATGATGAAATTCCAACTCTTTGCTCATGCAACACATAGGGCAGCAAATTAGAGTTCTCAGAAGAGTTTTGTTGGGTTCTTGCTTTCTCTTGCTTAATCACTTCCTTTCTACTTCTTATCATATGATTAGCTATTTAGACATCCATTGGACATCATTTAGACCTTGAAAACTCCATTTTAGATGAGGATGAATAGTACCCAACTCTCACAATACTCATACAAACAACAAACCAATAGGTTCGAAAAGAAGTTTATACTTACCTCTACGCGTTTCTGAATTCAATTCGAAATTTTGGAAGCACTCCGACCAGTGAGACGACATCAACCACCTCCAAATAGAAATTCGAAACTATAGAAATGAAGCTCAGGATAAGTAGAAGAAGGTTTGTAAATGGCACTTTGAGAGAAGACGTCGATTCGGTAATGTTCCTGCGGTTTGAAGTTCTCTCTCTCTTCCATTCTCTCCATTTTCTCGTCCGCTCTCTCTCACTCTTTCTTTCTGATTCTGAACGAGAATGAGAAAAGAAGATGAAGGATGATGACTTTAATGAGTCATCTAAAGTAGCTCCGAAATGGTCCAACTATCTCATTTCTTGTATAACAAGTTCTATTTCTCTTTTCTTTCATCATTCCACCAAAATTAATGAGAAATGAGAGAGTATAAATTACTTTCAAATTATCCCATTATGCCACCTTACAAGCGGTTGACCAAAGCCTTAAGCTTTTCCCATCATTGACTTCCCTTGATAATAATTTACCAACATAGGCTCATTAATTACCAATTAGCCACTTCCCTCTTTTTAATTCTCATTTAACTGAAATCATTAGGAATATTATGGAAAAATACTCATTTCTTGTCTTATGGAAAAATTACCATTTTTCCCTTACATTATTTTCCATTTTCGCACTTCATGCAAAATTGAGCAGAATTTTTATCCAACTTTGAAAATACATATCTAATCGTACAAATGTCCAATTGGGGTGGTTCCAATAGGTATGCGACCCTTATTGAGTCTAATTTCAAGGAAAAATATAACCTTTAGCCAAATAGAAGTTCATCCTTCCCATAATTCTCATATTTGGAAGCTGACACTGAAAACACAGTTTCACTGGGCTAACTTCAAAAATACATATCTCATTGTGTACAGTTTTAAATGACTCATATGACCTATCAAATTAAAGCTTGATAAGTCTAATTTCATTCTGGAAAGTTTCAAAATCTTTGGACATCATTTTCCCTTGAAAGATGTCACACAAACACGACTGACACACCAAGAAATTCACCAGTAGCAACACTACTTTGTGTTCCAATAAACTATGTCGTGTGTGACTCCTTATTGCATTGTCTTGTCATTCCCCCAAGCTCTTCTAAATCATCATAATATTCCCTTTAATACCATAAAGGTATAAAGAAATTTTAGGGAATACAATCATAACTTACTAGGACATTTATTAAACTTGGGTCTAGTAATCTGCTTAATCAGGCTTAATCTCAAGCCTCTTGTCCCAAAATTCGGGATATTACAGTTCTCCCCCCATTCAATAAATTTCATCTTTGAAATTTTGAATGTCATATGGTACTATCTGTACATCAGGGAATCATCTTTAGACATTCAGTCTATCTCCCCCATTCTAGCTCTTTCATTTACAAGCTCATAGATCATGCAACTCCATAATCATATCATCGAAAAAAGCTCAGATAGTATTCAGCAATCACCATCTAGCATTCTTATTCAACCTGTACCCAATATGTAGCATTCAACACAGGACCCACTAGTTTGTTCTCATAACGCTTGGTTTCTCAGGCCTTACTGCCTCTTCAGAACTCTCCGGATCATACTGTATGCATGCCAAGTCTTTCAACCTCTTTAGGACTCTCCCAAATCATACTGTATGCACACCAAGCCTTACAGCTCATTTGACTACCACAACGCTGGACATTTTGGCTTTACAGCCTAGGGATTCACCCCCATGCCATAGGCATCAGCTACAACCTAGTACAGCCTGAATGTTCTACTAACCTCAGTATGTTCTCTAGACATATTGATCTAATGTCATCGTGCTAGGTAATAGCCATAGTGCTTAGACATATAGGTCTTATAGCCCAAAGACATTACCATATGCAAACTTGCACATCGGGTCTTATTGCCTCGAGCCTCTGCTCGGCTCCATTCTCAACACATCACATTCTGCCAGCCTAAGAACTTACTTACTAGTCCCTCGAGGTCTTATGGCCTCAAGACATTTAGTCTATCACCTTTACCAAATACATATCGAGTCTAACTACCCAGGACACACTGTCCACTAGATATTCTGAATTCATCACAGGCTCTATCTCTTGCGACTCAAGCCATTCATATTCTCATGTAATGTTCACGAAGCATGCCAAACCAACCATCATCACAACTATCACCACAAGAGCATTCGATGTGTTAGCATATAGCCTAATGGTATTTGCTGGACTTTTAGTCCCACAAGTCACATGGCCCTAAGTGTTTACCCACGCAATAGGCTCCGGGATTTTACTTGTGCAAAACAGGAGTTTCCATGGCCCGGAGTGTCTACCCGCGCAATAGGCCTTGGGCAACTGTTCGTGCATAATAGAAATCTCCATAGTGTCTATCCGCGCAAATAGACCTCGGATGACCATCCTGCAACCTCTGAATGCTCATAAGGTTGACTACCTAAGGACACGCTGGCCCTAGTTAAAAAATGAAATAATAATTTAGACAAGTTATTAATAATTTAGAGATTATATTAGTTGTCAAGAAAATAATAAGTAATGTGCTGCCATTGACAAATAATAGTGGGATGATTGACAAGTGTGGGTGCCAAGAAAGTGACAATTGAAGGTAAAAGCATTAACAAGTAATGTGCAACAACTCACAAGTGATAGTTGGACTATTTACAAGTGATAATGGGGCCATTGACAAGTGAGGAAACAAAGAAAAATAACAAGCTAAGTAAAGGTAAAAGCATTAACAAGTAATGTACATCCATTGGCAAGTGATAGTAGGTGATTTACAAGTGACAATGGGGCTATTGACAAGTGATGGTGCCAAGAAAAATAACAAGTGAATGAACATATTGAGGAGCAAGCAACTCTATGCCAAGCTGAGCAAATGCAAGTTTAGGCTTTCAGAGGTTAAATTTTTGGTCCATGTAGTCTCACAGTAAGGGGTCTTAGTAAATCCAAACAAGGTAGAAGCAGTACTAAATTGGAAGAGGCAAGAAACTATTTTTGAGATACACAGTTTTTTAGGTCTTGTAGGGTATTACAAAGCGGTTTATATAGAATTTCTCAAAAATAGCTTTGCTGTTGATAGCGCAGATGGATGGAGTTGCTCAAAGATTACAACCTAGAGATCAAATATCATCTAAGCAAGGCTAATGTTATAGCAGATGCATTGAATCATAAAGCAATGCAGGTGGTAGCCCCATGATTCACGAGCAGAGGCTAATTAAGAATTTCAGAGATCTCAACTTGTCTAATCAGATTTTGATAAACAACAACAATGTCAAACAAATAGAAAATGACTTGAGAACAGTTATAAAGGAAGCTCAGATGCAAGATAGACGTGCACGGTCTATCAGAGATATGATTGAAAGGGGAGAGACTAAGGAATATGACTTGTCACCGAGTGGGCTAGTCTAGTTTAGAAAGCAGATACACGTTCCACCGCAAACAGAGTTGAAGCGGTAAATCCTGGAAGAAGCACACAAGAGTAGATATACTCTACATCCAGGAGCAACTAAAATGTACCACAATCTGAAGTCCACATATTGGTGGCAAGGCATGAAAAGAGATGTAACAAGGTTCGTTGCTCGTTGTCTTACTTGTTAGAAAGTCAAAGCCGAGCATCAACGAACTTCAGGGCTTCTACAAAACCTGAAAATTTTTTAGTGCAAATGGGAGAGCATTACCATAGACTTCATGATAGGTACACCTCTTTCCAAAATTTAGTGATAGAAACTCTAGCATACTTCTGAAAGTTGTTATCCCTTATCTCTATAGTGGCATTATGGCTACCACTAGCATGATAGCCATTGTGAGTTACATTGTCCTTAAACCCACTCTCATGAATAAAGTGTTCTTTCTTATGACCTTTCTTTTTGTTTAATTCTTCCTCATGCCTTTGCACTATTTGACCGAGTCTACTACCATGGTCAGTAGCTCCCTAAGATTGTATCAGCGTCTTATGGTTCTAAAGGTTGACTATTTTTAATTAGGTCTCTAATTGATTGCATCCTACATGTATCTACCATTTTCTACTCCTAAAGGATATAACCAATAATAAAAGTAAGTAAAAAGCAGAAAAATAAGAGATCAGATGAAAAGGGGAAGCACATGAGTAGCCTAATGTATATTGCCAAAGCAACTATATACAATATTGAAAACCCCAGAGAACCACGAAACACAAAGCTCTGATACCAACTTTGAACGACATCCTTAAATTACCTTAAAATTCACCATTCTATGAAAACATTAAGTATTATTACATAAACAACATATCAAAGGGCTCTGTCTATAGTAAATATCTCAATATACAGTGGAGTATTCAACTTATTCAATAATTTCCTAAAAGGCCCTTAAGTTTGGCAATATACATTATATTTATGTAACTAAACGAGACATACAAATTGATATTAAACCAAGCCTCGTGCGCCTTCCCCTCGATAACACCATTTGAACTCTCACCTCAAAAAAATAATAAATCGATGGGATGAGTCACATTGACTCAGAAACCACTTCCATTTTAACAAGTATGCAAGGAATGATTACAAGATAGTTAAGCGGGAAAAATATAAATTATAATCTTCCAAAACATTAATAATTCAAGAAAAGAATTTGACATGCATATAACTCCCTCAGCCATCCTTATAACCTACTTAGCCGTTGACAGAACCCATGAGCTATAACATATAATAGGTTTAGTCTCTTTGACAAGACTGCACCAAGCTCTCTAATAATGAGGTGTACCTTGGCCAAAGGCTACAGAACTCATATCAGACCATGAGTTCCCTTTCTGGTCAAACATAAAAAGGTTTCACCTATCCCTTGAGCTGACACTTATCTCGGCCAAAGGAAAAGGGTGATATCAAGGGCCTTAAAAATGTTAAAGCCATCCACTGTACACATAGTGGCGGCTATACCATCTGGTATAAAAGAATCAAACCTCCTCCAATCACATCTCACTACATTTAACATCTCAACATCACAAATATCGATAATTTATTTTTATATATTCCATGATCAATGCTATACATCATCAATCATTCAAAGTCATCCAGGCCCACTTAACTAACAAGTTTACTAAAAGCATATTTCATACTATCATTGTACATTTTTCATATTTAAAATATTATAACATATTTATAACAATTAAAAATACCAACATATACTTATAATTACCTCAACAAGCATATAAGATAAATTGAAAAGTGGTTACCTCGAGTTCTTAACAACTAAATTTGAGAGAATTCAAGTACAACATGCCAAATTCACTCTAGAATAAATATATAATTATATGTTAATAAAATTAATAATAATTACTAACTAATACAAAATAATCCCCATAATTTGCTCTTTTTAATCTTCTTAGAAAAATAACAACAATTTATATATTCATCAAATAAAAATTTCTAAAATTTCCTAACTCTATTTCACTCAATAAAATCTTTAACAATAGTAATTCTCTAATCACCTTAACTTCAAGGGTTATAAAATTATCAATATCAACATCTTAGAGTAATTAAGTCCCTTTTCTAACTCATATGAGCAAAACCTAATTATCAAATAATATTGAAATCTACGCATAAGTAAAATCACATCATACTCTAATTTCTAATACCAAATTATAATTTATAATTTCATATAGCAAAAAATCTATAAAACTAAACTGATTAAAATTACAATAATACCTCCAATAACCTATACAAATTATCTAATCTAAATTTAATCTGTTAAAAAGTTTAATATAGAATTATTTATCAATTGGTTATATAAAAAATTTATTATAAAATCTTATACCAACTAAATAATAAAAATAACCTGATTAAAATTAATTATTAATCATCATCTACAATCCTATAGTCTTATATTGACAAATATCAATGTTACCCTAAAATCCTAATCTTAAAATTTTAACTAATCAACATAAATTACTATCATTAGACATAGAAAATTATTTAGAACATTTTTCATGAAGGAAGTTTTATGATTAGAAGAGAATTTGAGTACCTTATTGATCCCCAAAGAAACGAACACCGGTACAAAAATCACTTTTAAGACCGGTTAAAAATGATATTTTAGACCGGTTCTGGATCAGTTCTTGATACAGCCGGTCTAAAAAGTATTAAACTTTTTAGACTGGTAAAAAACTCGTCTGAATATGAACTTTTAAGACCGGTTCTACAACAACCGGTCTTAAAGTTTAACTAACAGAACAAGTAGGGAAATTTCGGTATAAAAAAATAACAACTTAAGACCGGTTCTAAGAATAACCGGTCTTAAAATTTAAGACCAGTTATTAAGAGAACCGGTCTTAAAAGTTTACTTATTTAAGACCGGTTCTCTTAATAACCAGTCTTAAATATATATTTAAGACCGGTTAAATTTAGAACCGGTCTTAAAGTTTAATATTTTAAGACTGGTTCTCTTAATAACCGGTCTTAAATTCATATTTAAGACCAGTTATTCTTAGAACCGGTCTAAAAATTTTGTTTTTTTTCGTTTTATTTGTTTCAATCTTACCCATACCAGTAAGCCATATTCAACAACATCCCCCCTGTGCCACATTACATACACATGCATATATGTATATATTGACAATCAGAAGTAGTGACAACAACATTTTTATTTTCAGAAACAATTGGTATTTCTCAGAATGCAAACTTGCTCCAAATATAGAATCATGAAGCCTAAAATCCTTATTAGTTCCCCTTTCCCTCTTTTGTTAAATATGACCTTAGTTATCGTAATCGGTATGAACCTATAAATGTCAGTCTGTTCAAGGGAAAAACACTTGGCCCTTACAATCATCGACTCTCAACAATCAAAGAATGAACATTATGAAAAAAAAATCATTGAAAACAAACACATTCAATTCCAATGACTACCAATAACACATGATCAACTTATTCAATTCTCAGAAACAGTACAATATTAACAATTTATAATTATCAGGCGTTTTGAACCACAACAACTCAATTAAACAATGATAGCAGGAAAATTGCGACATTGTGTGAACTTGCAATCCCAAAGCTTGTAAAGAGAAGGAGGAAAAGAAATATTTCTCATTATATGGAAAAAATTCCTAAGCTTTACAGAGAAATGAAAAAAGTGGAGGAAAATTTACAATAGTGATCCCCTTCCTGAATCAACAGCCAACTAGTATCGCCAATATCCAAGAATTTGTCCTAAACAGAGATATAAATCAAGTTAGATATATATGAAAACTATAAGTATTATTAGAACAACATAAATCGGATTCAAAAACTTACTAATCTTGTAAAAGCTCATAAATGAATTCAGCACAACAATTGCGGATGAAATCAATATCTTCTTCAGGAAAGGGATCAGCAAGATCAAACATCTGTATGTGTAACACCGAAGCCAAACAAAACATTAACTTACTAACTTAAAAACAATAAAGTAATACAAAATATTTGAAATATACATTTATTACCTCCTCGGTAAAGTCAGTCGTGCCTAGGCTGATAATATTGTAAATTTGCCTCAACATATAAAGACCATATAAGTTGGAGCCCGGTGGTTGCCTACGGGTCTGAAAAAGAACATGATATCATCAAAGCAAGCATAAAAGCATAGCTTATAAAACACATCTTAAAGAAAACAAATATGTACTAACCTTTGGCGTGATCCATGTAGGGTCTTTTAAGTGTATATATTAAATGTGTATATATATCTACAGCACTAAGTCGCTTCTCATTCAGACATTCTACACAAGGACAATAGAACATCCCACTATCATCATTACTAGAATTTCTTCTAGCAAATTTCAAAAAATCCCTCACCCCATTATCATATTCAACACTAGTCCGTTTAGCGTTTATCCAACTACGATCATATATTTCAACACCTTTTTTTTCTTCTCTTCTGTATATTAACTGCCCTGGAAAAGGCAGGAGTATGATAAGAGCATGAAAAGGTTACACTCATCAATTTATCTAGTTTAACAGAATTCTTCATTAGAATTCCGCATAAGATATAATTGCAGTCTGTTCCATTTTCTTCAAGTAATATGGAAAATGTATCAACATACACTAGTAATTTCAGGACTTAAATTAGACCACATACACAAGAATTGCTTTAGTCTAAACCTCAAATCACCTCTCAAATTTAGTTTCAAAACTAACTGAATATTATGTAACAATTTTCTAATCAGACATTCATAAGCATACATGCCAGGAAATTTGACACAATAACTTAAGCAATCCAGAGACTATGAAAACTAGCAATTATCAGTACCCTGATCCTCAAATAATCAAATCACACCAGTTCAGGACACTGTTAATTAAGCTTCACCAATTAATTTCCATTAGAGTAAATGTCATTTTTTTCTCCATTTCTATTTTAATTTCTAGTTCAATTATAGTACAGATTATTATTGGACAAACAGTTAATACACAATGTCTATTTATACGGAGCATTGAGACAGGAGACATTACCTGTTTAAAGTAACTTGGACCGTAGCTTGAGGCGCAGGAGGAGAGGGGTAGCAGTGGCTGGAAAACACATCGGAGTGAGATAAAGGATGGAGAAATAAGAAGCTCAGCCGCCCTTCACGATGGTACTCACGGCGACTTCTTCGCAGCAACGGCACGTACGAACGGAGAAGGAGTGAGTATTTCAAACACCGATAACAGAATATGGAAAAGAAGGTGGAAGCAGCGGCGGCGACTGGAAGGGTGGCCGGAGAATAAGGCGGAATATCACCCACTGCGTTGGACTTGAGCAGTTCGCGGCGGTGGAAGCAGAGGGGGAAGTGAAACGTAACTGATGAAATGAACTTTCGCGGCAGACTATGTTTGAATATTAGACTTTTAAGACCGATTATTTAAATAACCGGTCTTAAATTATTGACTTTTAAGACCGGTTATTTAAACAACCGGTCTTAATAATAACGTGATTTTTTTATTCATTTTAATAATTTTTTTTTTCAGACCGGTTGTTTAAATAACCGGTCTTAAATTATTGACTTTTAAGACCGGTTATTTAAAAAACCGGTCTTAATTTGTTTTTGAGACCGTGTGTTTATATAACCGGTCTAAATAAGATTTTTTTAGACCGGTTTTTTAGACAACCGGTCTAAAACATTGCTTTTAATTACGGAATTTCCACCGCGTGTTTCTTTTAGACCTTATCCGTAATAACCGGTCTAAATAATGTGGTCTAAAAATGCTATTTTGCACTAGTGATAAGACCAGTATACAATCTTACCTTAATTCTTCTTGATTTTCTCTCTCTAAGAGACCACTCCTCCTCTTCATTTTCCTTGATTTTCTTATTGCTTTACATGATTTCAAGAAGGATATAAAGATTAGAAAGAGTTTCCAAGATATTGAAGGCAAAAATAAGAGATTTCAACTACTACATACCTAGTTTTGTCTGCTTGATTCCTTAAGCTCTCTCCTTATTCTTATTTTTCTTCAAGCTCTCTCTCTCTCTCTCTCTCTTCTTTCTTGTTGCTGGCCAAAATATGGCCTTAGGAGGCTGAGATTTTCTTTTAAAAAAATCACCTTCTATCTCCTTAATTATATAATATTCTAATGGCAAATTGTTAAACTTGGAAATTTTTCATGTCTCCTTTTTTCCATATGGCAAACAAGCTTTTACATGGCATGCAAGGTGTCCCAACCATTTTTTTTCTTGCTTCTTCCTCTCTTGGCCAACTTTTACCCCAAATAAAGGAGAAAATAAGGGCTTTTTAATTTATTAGCTAAATGACCATTTTATCCTTACATTTTCTTCAAATTTTGTACCAAGTGTTGTTTTCCTTCTTCCCTTCTCTTTTTGGCTGAAATTTATACCATATTTTGGGCCAAAAATTATGCTCTTCTATTCTTAATTTTGAGCTAAAATATTAGGCCTTTATGAAGACAAAAATTGTGCTTTATGTCTTACTTAGCCAAAATTCAAAGTAATCATTATTTCCAACATTTTGGCTATTTCAAGTATACCAAAATTCACCATTTTATTTCATTTAGTATAATCAAATATACAAGCATTTTTTATAAATAAAATTTGGGATATTACACATAACGGTCTTATTTTGACAACTGTAATTTATTTAGTAGCATAAATAACGATTCTTTTGTAAGAACTATGACTTTTAATGACACTAAATAATAGTTTCATGTAGACAACTATATGTATTTAGTATAAGAATAACAATTCCTAATTAAAAATCATGAACTGTCATAATATATGACGTTTTATTATAATAATCATAATGTATGGTCATGAGACTCTTCAAGTGAGAGTTTATAAGCTAGGTGGACTATACTGTATATAATAGAAATAGTACCTCCCATATTGAGTTTCCATGAAATATGGGATATATCAAGACATTTCAGGCTTTGTAGGGAGAATCAATAGCAAATGCTGATATATCTAAGTGATAATGTAACTATTTACCTATAAATTGTGTCTCTTTATAGGAATTAACCCTTGAAAGCAATGGATTGGCGAAAATACCTACGAATATCTGTATTAATTACTGATGATATTTGTTTTTTTTTCAGTAACTCATTTCTTTCTTAGCTTAATTGCTGAGGAGACATAAGGTATAGGTGATAAAAACTTACATTATTAGATATGCAGGACAAGAGTGCGATTGACTCAAGCCACAAAGCCTAGAAAATCTTGATCCATCCCATGTTGCATGGCTACTCGATAAAGGAAGTACTACTTTATTAGATAGAGTCAAGACCAAGTAGCTCATAAACTCTCACATTAAAGAGTCTAAGACTAATCACAATGTTGAATTTCAGAACTCTTCATGCTCAATACAAAAACAGGAGAGGAACCTTCAATCAAAGCGATAAAGGATTTTCCAAAAAAATATAACTTCACAAAACTAATTTAATGTCACCTTGAATGCTTTATAATATCTTGGTATAACTAAACTAGTTTATATCACATCCCTATTGATCTTTTTGAAGTCACTTCTGGAGATATGGATACTTCCAAGAAAGTAGGTATTTTCTTAAGAATCCATATGTACTATAATGACTTCAAAAAAGATCAACAGAGTAGGAACCTTGAATTAACGCAATGGATTGACAATTTCCTATAATAGGAAAGGAACCTTTAATCAGAGTAATGTTATAGTTTGCAAAAAAAATTATAACTTTACAAAAGAAATTTAATGTTACCTTAAATGCTTTATCACTTCTTAGTATAATTGAATTAGTTTATTCATCACATTCCTTTTGATATTTTTGAGGTTACTTCTGGAGATATGGATACTTCTAAGAAAGGAAACATATTTTCTTAGGGATCCATATCTCCTGAAATCATTCAAAAAAGATCAAGAGAGTATGAATCATGATTTAACTAATGGATTGACAACTTTCTGTAATAGGAAAGGAGCCTTCGATTAGAGCAATATTAGGGCTTCCAAAAAAGCATAACTTTACAAAAGTAATTTAAGAAACCTTCGATCAAAGCAATAATGGGTTTTCTAAAAAAACATAACTTCACAAAAGCAATTTAACATCACCTTGGATGCTTTATCATAGTATGACTTCACAAAGATAGCCAAATTAGCTAGGCTTATGAACGAAAAAAAACTTGTACATTAGTTGCTGAGACAAGGGTTAAGTGTATTCACTAGTGAAGTTGCCTCTGAGAAGTCAGACAAAGGCTTTTTTTTGTGGGATTCGATTGAAAATGACTCCCGATAGCCGAAAAAGACAACAAGAGTCATAAGGTTAAGATGTTGGTAGGTTTCATACGAATATACTAAGTGTCAAGTGTATTATGTTTCATATATTTAAATAGAAGAGGAATGGTAAATTTTTTTGGGTTATTGTACCTAAGACTTTATATCACTGTTTGCCTTAAAGAACCATTATTTATTTATTTATACTTATCACGGTTCTTTGTTAATAACCATTATGTAATTCACTTTTTTTACATGGTGTTCTGATAAGTGATGGGTTTTACTTAATAAGTGTTATGTATTTCACTTTTTTTAAAAATATTTTAGTAGTTGATTAAGCAACCACCTTTTTTAACAAAAAAAATAAGAAAAAAAATAAAAATTTTATAAACAAACTAAAAATAAAAAGTTAGGGAGATGTTTTAAGAATTTAATGCACAATCAAATTCTTTCTTCTGTATTAACTAGTCTACCTTATCATTCAAAGAGTGAATGAGAATGGTAAGTTCCTTTAAGCACTGGTCCATGCATCCTTACTCTCACAGTTAAATATGGACCATATGATAGAGCTAGTAGGTCATGTGGTAAGCCCTTCAATGCTTGTTAGTGGAGGCAGTTCATCTCTCGATTTGTCTCAAGGTGATGAGCGAGCAATTCTTTTGCGTTTGTCCATATGTTTGGTGAACATGTTGGCTGTGAGAAGTTGAAATCGAAGTCAAGTTTAGTTTTTGGTTGTATATATAGAGAGGGTTTTAGGGATTAACAAGCAATCACATCCTTTATAAATGGTAACTGTTAGCTTTTAATAATCGTTATTAATTTGTTTAAGGCTGATAATTTTATAAGTGTTATTGATAGTTGTTCTTTTATGACAGTGGTTAAGAGTGAATAGTATAAAAACCATATTTATCTTATTTTATTAAATGAAGGTACTTTTCTAAGAACCATTGGATATATTTTGTTTACAAAATATTTAAAAAGACAAAAATGATAAAAAAAAGAATAGCAGCGAGTAACCTGATGAACTGATGAGATCACCAGGCTACTCGTCATTGGAGGATTGGCTAAGATTATTACTAGGATCATGACCAATCCCATACTCATCAAGTATGAGATTTCCTTCCAGTTCATATTGGAGAGGTATCTAGAAAGCTTTCTCACGTCATGGTCAGTCTGTTGTGCATACCGCAACATTTTCTCCTGTTGAGGAAGTATAGGATGTGGAGACAGAGGTGACGGTGGAGGAGTCAAAGATAGTAGTGGCAAAGTCTGAGGCAAATGTTAGGGAGGAGAAGTAGGAGGTGGAGGTTAAAGAGAAGGAGAATGAGGAGGTGGTAGATGACCCCGAGAGTTTTCTGGCATGTTTTCCACACGGTGTTTCATCTTAGCGATTGAGCTAGAGAACAAAAAGGAGGATGATGAAGAAAATATTGGGAAAACATATGATAATATGGAGTTTAAATAATACACATTGGGAAGGAATGTGAAAAAATCATCATTGCAAGCGTTGGAAGTTCAACAGGTAGGGCATAATGAAAAGGTACCTAGTTCATTCTAATGATGACGATCATCAGATGATAAGGAGGAGGCACCCATAGTTAGCAAGGGGAAGAGGAAAAGTTTTGAAACCTTTAATTAACATTTATTAAGTTAGAATACTTAAGTATGTTGGCAAGAATACTTTATTAATCTTAATTATTAAATGTAAATTATTAAGTTGTTTTTACACTTTATCTCCCTTCGATCTAATATGAGAATGAGGGTAAGGATAAGGAAGAGGTGGATAAAGAGTACAATGAGGAAGATGAGATGGCAGTTCATTATTTTCTTGCATGCCATCCTCATCCTCCTTTTTCTTGTCTTCATCCTCATCCTCATTCTCATCATCAGATCGAAAGGAGTTGAAGGGTCTGACTGCAATTCATATTCAATATCATGATGATGAAGTATGTGGTTCAACTTCCTGTTCAATGTATTAGTGTATGCTGTAAGAAGCCTTGTGTCGTGGTCAAGGCTTGCCAACATCTGCATTAGAGCCTTTGTTTCAGGAAGAGGCAGAGGAGGAAGAGGTGGTGGCGGTGACGGTGGTGGAGGAGCTCCCTGGGAACTTAACATGATAAAGGAGAAGGAGGAGGTCGATAAAGAAAAGTAGCTAAAATCATAAGTCAATTAAGGCAATTGGAGCTGTACACATAGAGTTATGTATTTTTGAATTTAGCCTACTAAAACTAGCAAATTTTTATGACAGCGTCCAAAACTGGAACTTCTGGGAATTATGAGCTTCAAGTTAGCTAAATTTTATATTTCTCCTTGAAAATATACTTAATATGGCTCATATAGCCTTTAAAACCATACCAATTTGACATTTGTACAATTAGATATAAATTTTTAAAGTTTGATAAAAATTTTGCTAGTTTTTCTAGCAAGTGCGAAAATGGGAAAAAAGGTAAAGGCAAAATGGTCATTTGTGTAATCCCAAATTTTGGGCTAGTGGGTTGAAAGTAAGGTTGAATTAAGTGGACTACTAAGCCCCGGTTTAGCAAGTGTCCTAAGAAAACATAATTTATTCCCTATAATCACCTTTGGTGGCATTAAGAGGAATAAAATGGTGGATTAAAGAGCACATTAAGTGGTAAAACAAAGTAATTAGAGGTCTCACACACTATAGTTAATTAGAACACAAATTAGTGTTGTTGCCAGTGTGTTTTTCCAGTGAGATAGTCTGTATATGTGACATTTTTCAATAGGCAAATGAAGTCCAAAAATTATAAAAATTTTCAGAATGAAACTAGACTTATCAAGATTTAATTTGATAGGTTATATAAGTTATTTAGAGCTATACAAAAGGAGTTATACATTTTTGAAGTTAGCCCAGTGAAACTAGAAATTTTCATTATTAGCGTCTAAAAACAATAATTATGGGAATGTTAAGCTTCCAGTTGGCCAAAGGTTATATTTTTCTTAAAACTATATTTAATAAGGGTCACATATCCTTTAAAATCATCCCAATTGGATATCGATACAGTTAGATATGAATTTTCAAAGTTTGGTGAAAATTCTGTTCAGTTTTCCAGCAAGTGCGAAAATGGAAAATATGTAAGGGCAAAATGGTGATTTGACCAATAAAGCAAGCAGCCATTTATTTTTCCCTTTAATTGGGATAAATATTGGCTAAAGTAAGGAGCAAGAAAGGAAATATGTGGTTATAATTAATTGAAGAGAAGAAAAAAGATGAGCCAAGTAAATTCCATATTAATTTACCATGAGATGATATTAAGACATAAAACATGAGATATTGCAAAAACTCCTAGTTCTCCATTCCTCTTCCATTATTTTGGTCAGCCACATTCAATAAGAGAAAGAGAAGAGCCTGAAGAACACCAAGAAACCAAAGAGTTCTAGGGTTCCAAGAAGCAAAATCCAAGGTAAGTAGGCTTAGATTCAAGTGTTCTTGTCTTCTAACTCAAGTAGAACCTCTTCTAATCCCATCTCCTTCTTGAATACCATGTTTAGCAAGCAAAATCAAGAGGGAAGAGAGAGTGGACAATGACGCCTAGAGAGAGAAAGCTAAGAAATCAAGAGGTAATCTTTAAAAACTTAATCCTCTTGGTTAATAGATTGTTATTATGATTGTTGTAATATCCCGAATTTTGGGACTAGAGACTTAAGATTTAGCCTGGATTAAAGGGGGCTACTAGACCCTTGTTTGGTAAATGTTATAGTGAGACATAGTATTATTTCCTAAAATTCCTTTATATACTTGGACATTAAAAGGAATTATATTGGTGAGCTAAAGAGCTTGGGGAATAACAAAACAAAGCAATTGGAAGTCACACATAATATAGTAAAATAGAACACAAAGTGATTTTGCCACCGGTGAAATTCCTAGTGTGGCAGTGGTGATTGTGTGACATTTTTCAATAGGTAAATGATTTTAAAAAATTATGAAACTTTCTAGAGTGAAATTGAACTTATGAAGATTTAATTTGATAGGTCATATAAGTCATTTGAAGTTGTACATAAAGAGAAATGAAGTTTTGAAGTTAGCCCAGCGAAATTAATTATTTTCTGGGACAACATTTAAAGATTAAAATTCTGGGAAGAGTGAGATTCCAATTAGCCAAAGGTTATATTTTTCCTTAAAACTATACTTAATAAGGGTTGTATATATTTTTAAATCACTCCAATTGGATATTTTTATAATTAGATATGAATTTTCAAATTTTAATGAAAATTCTGCAAGATTTAATACTATATACAAAAATTGGAATTTTGGGTCAATCATAGCTTGACACGTGGCAAAGTCATTTAATCATCAATTAAACCATCATCTTCTTCATTCCTCAGCTATTATTCCTGCATGAATAACCAAAAGAGAGAGAGAAAAGCAGCAGAACAAAAATGGAGGGGGAAGAGAGAGAAACTTCCAGCCTCCGAAACACTGTCGAATCGGCGTCCTCTCTCAAAGTGCCCTTCAAGAAACTTCTTCTACTTATCATGAGCTTCATTTCTACGGTTTCAGATTCTCATTTGGAGGTATTTGGCACAATCTCACCAGCCGGAGTGTTGCAGAAATTCCAAACCGTTTGCAAAAACGAGTGGAGGTAAGCGTAAGCTTCCTTTTTAACCGATTGGTTTGTCGTTTGGATGAGCATAGAGGAAGTTGGTACTATTTATGTTTAGTTTTAAAGGGTGTTTTCAATGACTAAATGATGTCCAATAGATGTCTAAATAGCTAATCATTTGATTAGAAGTAGAAAGGAAGTGATTAAGCCAAAGAAAACAAGAAAACAACATAGTTTTTCTGAGAACCTTAAATGGTGGTGCTGTACTGTGATGTGATGATGGAGTTCTAATTTTATGATTTTGATACTTCCAATAGATTTAGGAGGCAAAATTGTGTAGGTATACAAGTGTTCATGAATTTTGGATGCTTGTATATGAATTTAGAGAATTATAAACTAAATGTGTGCATGTTGTGAAATCTATCTGGAGGCAGTGTCCTTATGACAAATTTTTAAATGGATAAGTGTTATCCAATGATAATGAAAATTTTTATACTTAAATTAGATGTAATAATCTTTAAAATGATATGTAATATGAAAGATTTGGATAAGTATGCTAGGAGTTATGATTTTTCAAAGTCTGGTCATGTGAATTTGGACAATTCTAGAGAAGTGTCCAATTGAATGGACCTCTGTGATTATGTGAGTTCATTTTGATTGTGGGTATATTTTTTTTAAACTAAAATAGGGTTAAGTAGAACTTTGAACCACTCAATTTGGATTTTTGTGGATTTAGAAACAAATTTGTGAACTTGTACCCTGTTTCTGGAATATAATATGGATAGGTTGAGTTTGGAAAATGTCTGAGAATGTTGTGGTTGTGATAGCTGTAATTTGGTATTTTTATGTGAAAATATAATGAAATATATTTACATATAATTTTGAACCACTCAATTTGGAATTTCTTAGAATTAATGGTGAATTCTTAAATTTGACCTTGTTTCTGGAACCAAATCTGAAGCAGTGTTGTTGGGAAAATTTTTTGGAATATTTTTTCTATATTAGGGAAACATAAATATTTCTCCTTAAATTTATGTTGAAATATCTTCATTTAGGATTTGGAATCAGTCCAATTGGAGTTTTGTAGAATTATTTATGATTTTTGACATTTGGACATGATTCTGAAAGTTGTCTTTAGACAATGGAGAGTAATCATGAAATCTGGACTTGTGGGAATAGTTACTGTAATAGTAATAACTTTTAATATAAAGTAGACTTAATAGAGGTCATATAAGCCTTTGAATCACCTCAATTGTAGTTCTATAGAATTAATTGTGATTTTTCAAAGTTTGGTGAAAAATCTGTCAGCTTTATGTCTTATGTGAATTTAAGACTTAATGGCATAAATGTAATTGGTATGAACTCCAAGGGTGAAAATAAGCCTTTAGGGATAATGTGGCCCATTGGACATTCACTCTTTATGGCTCTAATGATGTCATTCTTATCTAGGGTCATAAAGTGTTAAAGAAGAGGTAATGGTTGGAAGATCAAGGTGCATGAGGTGTACATCAAGTAAAATGTAGTGAACTTACCTAGGCTGCATGTATTTGATATGTATGTTTTGCATTGATTTTGTGACTACTTTGCCTAATTGTGTTGAACATATTTGATTAATTGAAGCTCTGTTATATTTATGCAATGACCATGTATATGTCATAACATTGAGCATGTAGATATGTCATTATGTTAGCATGAATATGGTAGGCAAGCATGTCATGCATTAACTTTATATCTTGCATGTATAGTAGTATTGTTTACTATTGAATTCCTATGAATCTCACCCTCCCAAACTGACTATTTAGATAGGTGGCAGAGGTGGGAAGTAAGAGTTGTACGTGAAGAGAATGTGATGGTGGTGGACCGAAGATTCAAGGGTCTGAGGTTGTATTGTATTTGATTTCAATATTTGATAGCCTTATTTGGCCATATATGTGTGCTATGTATGTAATTGCATGTATTAATGAAGTTTTAGTAGAGAAATGCTCTAATTGAATTAAAATAAATATGCCCACATACTCTGATTTTATAGATTTAAGAGCTGATAAGGCATTGGTGATGTAGTGAATCTAGTAGAAATGTTTTAAAGTATTCTACCCTTTGAAAAACCCATCTCAACCCTAGGTTCAAGTCCTAAGTTGATTTTATGAGATTTATGAACTATTATGAAGTTTTGGTAGTCTGGGTTCAAATTCTGGTCCCACGAATGATTTCACTACTCATTTGCACTTATCTAGGACTATGAGAATAATGTATTATAGTTGTTGTTGTTGGATTTGGCTTTGTTTTGGTTTGGCTAGTGATTTGGGAAGTTCAAACCCTAAGGGAAGGTGTGATCATGTTTAAAAGGAGTTTAAGTGGTTAATCATGGAATTAGAGGTGAAAGGAAGGTGATTAATAGATTGAAATCATAGAACTTCATTTTTCCCTAATTACTTATGGTTTTTGGCCAGCTATAGTACAAAGGGTTAGAGCTAGATTTTGGTATTTTTAATTGTTCCATTGGATTTATAAGGGAAAATTGTGTAGGAATATAGGTATTCATGATTTTTGGAAATTTATATGCAAATCTGGAATTTTAAGAAGTTTAAAGGAATTGCTATTTGATTTGATAACTAAAGGTAGGGTTGTTGTAAAATGATTTTTGTAGATCAAACCTAGTCTGAATATTATGAAATTTTATAGGATTAAAGTAGACATGTATAGCTTTAATTTTGTGGGTAGAACACATTTTTTGGACAAGTAGATTGAAAGATATGATTTTCTAAATTTGAGCCCTGTTTCTAGAATGTAATTTGGAACAAGGAATTTTTGGAGAATTTATGAGGAAATTATGATGACAACGATTAGACTTAATTATTTTTCCATGGAAATAAGTTTAACGAGCTTCATATAGGCTTTGAAATCAGACAATTTTGATTTTCCTAGAATTAATTATGAATTTCCAAAATTTACTGAAAGTTTGCCATTTTCTGGATGCAGTGAAACTGTACTGTGCAGAAAGTATCGAAACAATGATAGATAACAAACACAATGAGTTTAGAATGAGTTATTAATAAATCATAACTCATTTATCCTAAGTTTAAAAATCTTAGGATATATCAAAAGCCCGAACCAGAGACAGAGCTAGACTGATTGACAGGTAAGAAAAGGGCATGTTCCAGGTAGTAATACTTTCTTCCATGCACTATGTTATAATTGTATGTTTAAGTATGTCATTCCCTGTAATATGAGCAAGTGTCTTGGACATGCCTATTAGCCTAGTTGTTGTCAGGGACCCAACAGAGGTGCCGAGTTAAGACAAGGTGCAAGCATATCGTTTGGCCTTGAACAAGTGTACACATAGTTTCAATCATCTTATATGACATAGTACATGTCATATTTATTTTCACATCATATATGTTTGATTATATGTTACTAATAATATTCTCTAAATCTTACCCTTTCCATCAATGTACAAAGTTTCTAATAGCAAGCAACGGCTCGAAGGGAAAAACAGTAATTTCTAGCAGCAGAAGGTTCCGGATGAGTTGGGAAAGGAAGTTGGTTATCTGAAGACCTTTTATTTTTTTAAGGTATGTAATTATTCTATATACCCCTATGGGGAATTTCTATATATAAACAAGCATTATATCAATAATATCAGTATTTATGCTATTCATATGTGCCCACTGAACTGCACAATTGCTACTTTGATTATTATCAACCCAAAGGGAAATGTAATGCGAGTCTTACAATTTGACCAATAAAGCAAGAAGCCAGCATTTCTCCCTTTTCTTATGGAGCAATTCAGTCAAGCAATGTAATATCCTAAATTTAGTCACAAAAAATATTCTGTAAATTTATTTGTATTCAATAGTATGGAATGGTGAATTTTGGTGTATTGTAAATAGCCAAAATAGCGAAAAAAGGAATTATATGGAATTTATGGCAAAAAAATGACCTAATGCCCAATTTAAATTAAAGAAAAGCATATTATTATGACCTTAAAATTTATTATTAAATAGCATAATTTTAGGTCCAATATGGGCTAAATTTTGGTCAAGAAAGGGTAGGAAAAAGGAGGTTACAATTATTTTAAATTTTAAAGAAAATTTAAAGGCAAAATGGTCATTTTAGCTAAATAAATAAATATAGTATTTTTCTATAAAACAAGAGGAAGGGACGGTTAGAAAGGGAAGAGAAGAAAATGAAAGAACAACCTAGATATATTATAGAAGAAATATCAAGGAATAAACAATAATAAAATAATAACATGTGATTAAAATATAATAAAATAATAGAAATCAAGAAAGAGCAAGAGTTCTCTAGAATTTCTCTTCCCTTGTCTATTTAAAGGCTATTTCATCCAAGAGAGAAGAAAGGAAGAAAGAAGAGAGTTTGGAAAGGAGGAATAGCAAAGAAAGAAGGAGGAGACCCAAGGAGCAAAATCAAGGTAAGTATGTTGAAATTTCTACTTATTTTTGTCCCCCAGATTGTGAAATCTCTTCTTAATCCTCATATTGCTTTGGATTAGCCATCTAACAAACTAAACTCAAGGAAAAGAGAGGGGAAGTTTCGGCCAAGGATAGAAGAAGAGGAAGAAGTAAGGTAATTTGTTCAAACTTTGAGATTCTCACTGAAAACTGAGTTGTGACTATATTCTGGCTGGAAATCTGGTTATTTGTAGTGGTTTTTGTATCTTGGGATGTCCAATTCTTAAGGGGAAATTCTTCCCAAATTTCCATTGATTATTTTAAATGATGATTGAATGGATAAACAAGTGGAAACAAGGTGAAAGAAGATGTTTTAAGGATTAAAATCAAGAAAATCCAATTTTTCCTAAATCTTTCTAACTTTCGGCCAAGACAAGAAATAGGGGATAGGGCTGGAATTTGATGTTTTTAATGGTTCCATGATGTTTAGAAGGAAAAATTGTATAGGGTTCATATAGATTGTGAAGTGTTAAAAACCCCAGAATGTGAAATGACAATTTTGTCCCTGAAACCCCAAGTTAGGACTGTCAAGGGAAAAATTGTAATTTGAGCTGGAATTAGCCTAATCTGAGGTCCAAAATGGATTCGACACGCAAAAATATATAAAATAAGCCTGGGTGGTAATTTTTTAAAAAGTACAAATATATCGGGTAAAAGGGAAGCCGGACCAGGTCCCTAGGGGCATTTTTGGTAAATACGTGATTTTGAAGAAAGATATTAAAATTGTAAGTCTTAATAACAAGAAGACATAAATAGTATCTTATTTGAAACTATTTTGGTTAATTTTAGGATTTGACATTTGCCTAGTCGGGTCAATCACGACTGATAAAGTAGGACAAGAAAGGCAACAAGGTAGTAACTCTATCTCTCATTGTAATACCTTATCTCCAATAGTTCCAGATAAGTACAAATGAGTAGTGAAATCAATTGTGGAATCAGGATTTGAATCCGGACTACCCAACTTTCAAAAATGTTCACAAATTCCCCAACCTCAACTCAGGAATTGAACCTACGGTTGAGAGGGTTTTTCAAAGGGTAGAAAACTTTTTAAACATTTCCACATGCTTTACTACGTCACTAATGTCTCATCGGCTCTTAATTTTATTATATCAGAGTATGTGAATGATTTACTTGCCTTTTTCCTTTAATTCAATTAAGGCTATTCTCTACTCAAACTTCACTCATTTATTCGTTTATATACATAAAATGTATAACCACAAGACTATCTAAACAATTACACCAAATACAAAAAAATAGTGCTTTATACTACGATCTTCACTTCACCTTCGCAATTCCTCTTTGCATATCTCCCTGCATTCTTTATCTGTACTTAACATACCTATATGGTTGGGTGAGGAATAGTGAGATTCGAAGAATCTCAGTAGCAAACAATGCTATTATGCATGTAAGATATATATTTAATGCATGACATGTTTGCCTTTCATAAGTTCATGCCAACATAATGACATATCTACATGCTCAATGTTATGACATACTCATGGTCATCGCATAAGTATAACAGAGCTTATCAATCAAGTATGCTCAACATAAATAGGCAAGGCATTCACATACAACAATGCAAAAACATACATATCAAATACATACAGGCTAGGTAAGTTCGCTACCTTAATCGTCATTTCTTGATCCACCATCTTTGATTCGGCTCGGCCACAACTGAATGATCCTAAAATTCCCAAATATACAATAAATGAATCATTACTCATCCATGTACTATTCCAAACTCATATTATTAGTTAACCTAGCGTAAAAATGCCAAATTAGCAAAATGCCCCCCGAGACTTGGTTTACGCCCTTTTGTACCCGGTCCAACTGTACCTCACGACAAGTTATGAACCAGGCTAATTCTACACAATTTCACGTGTAAAATCCATTTCTGACCTCGGATTGGTCAAATTCAGGGCCAAATGACAAAAATGCCCCTGGCAGCCCCTACTTGGAGTTTTGAGGGTAGTTTGGTCATTTCATATTCTAAGGCTTTTCTCACTTCACTCTCAACAAGAACTCTACAAAATTTTTCCTTCTAAACTTAATGGAACCATCAAATTGATTAAATTCTAGTTCCTTCACCCTGTACAGCCCCCTAGCCTAAAATTAAAATAATTAAGGGAAAATGTGTCGTTTCTTTGTTTCAATCCATAAGCCTCCTTCCTTACAACTCTAATTACATGTTTAAACCATGATTAAACCTCAAAAAAACCCTTTGGATGAAACATGAACAGTAACAACCCTCACAAAACTCATCTAAACAACAACCCAATAGGTTCAAAAGGAAGCTTACACTTACCTCTACACGTTTCTGTAGTCGGTTCGGAAATCCGGCAGCACTTCGGCCAGTGATATGGCACTAACCACCTCCAAATGAAAATCTAAAACTGTAGAAATAAAGCTTGGGATGAGTAGAAGAAGGTTTGTGAAGGGTACTTTGAGAGAAGACACCGATTCGATAGTGTTTTGGCGGATTGAAGTTCTAAAAACACTATTCACTCTTCTCTCTTTCTTCCGTTCTCTCATGTTCAACTCTCTCCCTCTCTTTTGTCTTAGTTTGCATGAAAGAATGAGATGGAAATATGAAGAGAATGGTTAAATAAATTAACCAAAGTGCTTTACATGTGTCCCATTCTCATTGGTCCAACTTTATCCTTTTGGCTTCCCTTGATAATAATTCACCAAAATAGGCTTACTAATTATCAAGTAGCCACTTCCCTCTTTTTAATTCCCATTTAAATTAAATTTATTGGGAATATTGGGGAAAAATAATCATTTCTTATGTTATGGCAAAATTTACCGTTTTGCCCTTATGTTTTATGATTTATCGAAATAAATCATTTCTTACTCCTTTCCTTTAATTCCCACCTCATTTGACTAAATTAGTAATCAAGACAAGGAAAAATAATGGTTTCCTACTTTTATTAGTCAAATGACCATTTTGCCCTTACATTTTATTCCATTTTCGCACTTAATGTAAAACAGGGAAGAATTTTTAGCAAACTTTGAAAATTCATATCGAATTCTGCAGATGTCCAATTGGAGTGGTTCCAAAGGATATGTGACCCTTATTAAGTCTTGTTTTAGGAAAAAATATAATATTTGGCCAATCAAAAGTTTATCATTTCCATAATTCTCATTTTTTGAAGCTGATACTGAAAAATGCCAGCTTCACTTGGCTAATTTCAAAAATACATAACTCTTTGTGTACAGATCCAAATGACTCATATGGCCTATCAAATAAAATATTGATAAGTCTACTTTCATTATGGAAAGTATAATAATTTTTGGACATCATTTTACCCTTGAAAGATGTCACACAAACACGACAGTCACACCTGAAAATTCACCGATAACATGCTACTTTATATGTGTCTTCTAATTGCATTGTTTTGTCATTCCCTGAGATCTTTAAATCACCATAATATTCCTTTTAATACCCAAGAGTATAAAGGAATTTTAGGTATTACAAGTATTCCCTACTAGGACATCTGCTAAACCGGGGCTTAGTAGTCTACTTAATCCAAGCTTAATCTCAAGCCTCCTGTCCCAAAATTTGGGATATTACACTCATATCCTATGTGAAAGTTAATATGCATTTTTTTGCCATGTTTTGTACAATGTGTTGCATGTGGTGTGAATACTCACTGGGTGTGGGTGTGGGTGGACGTTTGTACCACCCCATGGGATGAGTAAGGTACCATGTGGCCAGTGGGACCCAATAGAGTGATTTTGGGCAGGTGCTCCAATTTGTCCATATGATTACATTACATAGGTGAATTTAGGAGAATTCATATGTACGAGTTTATGATTTATGCACCTAGAGAATGGATGATCACTTTGATCTAAACAAAATCATCATTTGGTTCCTCGGCATTGTCTGACATTTATTTGACATTTGGATTGCTGCATCATGATAAATGCCGCATTACATGTTTATATTTCACATTTTATATGAATATTTCCTGTTTCTATTGAGATTCATTTGAATATCACTCCTTTCCTATAAACTTAATCCCTACAGCTAGGCAGAGCAGTTCCAAAGGAAAAGAAAAGCTTGACCCCAAGGTCTAGGAAGGCAGACTTAAGAAGGACTTCTGTGTCAAGAATATTGTAATCTGCCTTTAATTTTGGTTCATGTAATATGGTATACTCGGAAAAATTTTTATGCTTTTGTAATATAATCAAGAATGTTATGTTAGTATTATTGTACTATTTTTGTATACCCGTTGAACTATGCAATGATACTATAAGAAATGTCACAACTCAGTTTTTAGTGAGAATCTCAAAGTTTAAACAACTTACCTTACTTCTTCCTCTTTTTCTATCCTTGGCCAAAACTTCCCCTCTCTTTTCCTTGAGTTTAGTTTGTTGGATGGCTAATTTAAAGCGATATGAGGATTAAGAAGAGATTTAACAAGCTAGGGGACAAGAATAAATAGAAATTTCAAGTTACTTATCTTGATTTTGCTCTTTGGGTCTCCTCCTTCTTTCTTTGCTCTTCCTCCTTTCGAAACTTTCTTCTTTCTTCCTTTCTTCTCTCTTGGCCAAAATGGCCTTTAAATAGACAATAGAAGAGAAATTCTAGAGAACTCTTGCTCTTTCTTGATTTATATTATTTTATTACACTTTAATCACATGTTATTATTTTATTATTGTTTATTCCTTGATATTTCTTCCATAATATATCTAGGTTGTTGTTTCATTTTCTTTTCTTCCCTTTCTAATAGTCCCTTACTCTTATTTTATAGAAAAATACTAAATTTATTTATTTAGCCAAAAATGACCATTTTGCCCTTGAATTTTCTTTAAACTTTAAAATAATTGTAACCTCCTTTTTCATATCCTTCCTTGACCAAATTTTAGCACATATTGGACCTAAAATTATGCTCTTTAATAATAAATTTTAAGGTCCTAATAATATGCTTTTCTTTGATTTAAATTGGGCATTAGTCATTTTTTTGCCAAAAATTCCATATAATTCCTTTTTCGCTATTTTGGCTGTTTCCAGTGCACCAAAATTCATCATTCCATACTATTGAATATAAATAAATTTACAAAATATTTTTGGTGACTAAATTCAGGATATTACAGCTCTCCCCCCGTCAATAAAATTTTGTCCTCAAAATTTGTTATACCAATATATCCATAAATTCTGGATAACGCTTCCGCATATCCTCTTCTATCTCCCATGTAGCTTCTCTCAGAGATAATCCTTTCCAAACTACCTTTACGAACGGAATACTTTTATGCCTAAGTCGCTTCTCTTGTTATTCAATGATTTGATCAGGCTCTACCTTGAACGTGAGATCTTTTTGCACCTCAATATCTTCATGCTCAATTATGTGCTTATGGTCTGGTTGATACTTCTTTAATAGATAGACATGGAAAACATCATGCAAACGACTCAAGTTTGGGGGTAAGGCTATATGATATACCACTAGCCCGACTTTTGATAAGATTTCTAATGGACTAACATATCTAGGACTTAAATTTTTCGTCTTCAAAGCTCGCCCAACTCTGGTAACCGGTGAGACCTTTAAGAAGACATAGTCTCCAACTACAAATTCTAAAGGTTTTCATCTTCTATCCGCATAGCTTTTTTGTCTACTCTAAGCTTCTAACAGTCTTTGCTTTATTAATTTGATTTTCTCTTTATGGTTTATAAGCACGAGCCAGAAACAAAGTTATAAATAGCTAATAACTCAGTGATTATATGTATGGCTTGTGTAATCTATCTTCTATAACATGACAGTGCCTAGGGCACATTAGTGTAGCTATGATCTAGGATCAAATGATGGTGCACGTGAATAAGCCAGGGTATAAACAGTCGTTTAGCCTTGGACAGTATGAATACAACACGAGTTAGTATCTTACATGACATGGTGCATGACATATTTATTTTCACATCATATATTTTTTATTGCATGTTACTATTAAGATTCTTTGAATCTCACCATTTCCATAAATGTATAAAGTTTCCAGTAGCAGGCAACGGCTCAAAGGGCGGAACTGCAATTTCTGGCAACTGAAGGTTCTAGTATGGTTCAAGAGGAGAAGCAGTTGGTTATTTGAGGACCTTTTAGTATTTTAAGATATGTATTTATTATGTATACCCCTATGGGGAATCTCTGTAATATAATCAAGTATATTGTATACTTTATATCAATGATATCAGTATATTTATGCTATTTCTATATGCCTACTGAACTACACATTACTACTCTAAGTAATATCAATAATAAGACAGAGTCTGATAACTCTTACTGAAATGGGATTGTAATATACTTTATTCAAGCTTATTGTCTAGCCTCTAGTCCCAAAATTTGTGATATTACAATTCTCTCCCCGGTCAATAAACTTTATCCTCGAAATTTACTACTAGTTTAATTCTTAATATTACTTCAAAAGGACCACTGTAGCGAGGGTTTCATATCTTTCTTTCTATATTCTATCAATACCTCAAATTCTAAAGAATACCCCTGATTGTAGAGGATACCTCAAATTCTATACACCCTAAATTCTAGAGGTTTTCTCATTCAGTCATATTCCTATAAACCTTATTCGTCTATCCTGCGTCTGAGCTTCTTCAATTAAAGCTTACAGACTACTTTCCTATTGACTAGCACTGTAGTTAGCAAGTACTATCTGACTTAATCAATTCAGATTCTAGACCCTTTTATCAGTTTTTGTTCCTATTTCTCTATAACCCCTAACTGTACTGCTTTTCACTTCAAGGCATCAGCGACGATAATCGCGTCACTACTTTTTCATTCATCTATATTGTCTCATATTCCACTTTTTTTTTATTTTCAACCATTCAAAATTCATGTGGTCGCAATACATTTTCACAATCACACCATACAAAATAGTGCTATTCTATTTCCACAAAAATCATAATCATTACCAGCTCAAAATTCATGAGTGGGGGTAATTCATCTCGTGAGGTTTCAACTATTGAGAGGCACATGTCACCATTCCATCCTACTTTGCTAGGATGTTTCCCAATCCTTTCTTTCTTTCTCATTCCGTTGTAGACCATACTTGTCTCTTTACTGCAATACTTAAAGGCCTCAATTCTTTATAGACCACACAGGTTGCATTTAGGGATTAGGAGTATCAATATTGGTGCAAGTTTCAACCCCTCTTACAGCTCCATAAAATCCTCTCATAGACATCATCCCACTTAAGGAATTCTTTCTATTATTCTTTCTTTTAAGTGAGTGGCAAAGCGATTCAAGAAAATTTCTATATAAATCTGACAAGACCTGGCAAACTAAGTATTTCTGCAACAGTTTCTGGCCTCTTCTAGTTTTGTACTCCTTCCACTAGTCTGGGTTCCTCTGAGGATCCCTTCTTTTAAGACAACATAGTTCAAAAATGACCACTATAAACTGATAAAAAATTATGTTCTTGAAAAATTCTATTCAAAATTCATTTTATACAAAAATTCAGTTCATACAATACACAAGATAGCAGGTGCATTGGTTCATTTAAAATTCAATTTTCAAAACTACACTGGAACTAGACAACTATTCTAGAAGATCACCAATTCTAAATGCATTCTGGGCTCCAACCCTTGTTACTCAAGTCATTCATATCCTTATGTAATGTTTACGAAGTATGCAAAACAAACCATCCATTGTCAAACATTCATATTCATTCACAGGAAATGCAGTCCATTAGAAAATTATCAGGACACACAATCCCTTCTATTCTAGCCTTACGACTGTTATTCTAGCCATACGACTGTTCTTTTCCATCTTTACAGCCATTTTATTCCAGCTTTACAGCCGTTCCAGGACTCTACTCGTAATTCTCAAGCTTTACAACCTCTTCGGGATACTGCCCGATAATTCTTGGTCTTATGACCCTGGGCTTCTGCCTTCTAATTCTGAATGTTTTTTGGGTCTGACTACCTAAGGACATGCTGGCCCAAAAGGTCTAACTACCTATAGTATATTCATAATATGAATACACTTGATGGTATATACATATGTGTAGAACCATTACATAAGATATGAGAGCAAGAGTCACTTGACTTTTTTCGTCAAGCTTGTTCTACCTTCATTCTCTTTTCTGTCTTTCTCTCGACAACTAGCCCCAGAGCACCCTATGGCAATTCACTGGGTCACATAAACCCTTTTCTCATTCTACTATCTCCTTTGGGGTCATTCTGTATGGACTTCTAATATCAGTCCAACTCCAGGCATAATTCTACTTCCCTTACCGGGGTAATCTACCTACATCATTCAGGGAATCCGTTAGTTACTAGCATATTATATTCTCTATCTCGATTACAAGACCATAATTCGTGGCTATTCTCATTCTTTCTATTACTCTGTTCCACCAGGGAACAAATTCTCATTCATTCTTTCTAAGAAAATATTCTATTATCAAGATCTTTCCCTATACTAGATTAATAGCTAGTAACCTTCAGAAACCTCATTCTCATTCGTTCCATATTCTAGTACCTCAATTCATTCAGGTCAATTCAAATGCCTAAATAATCAATTCAACTATTGTTTGACTCTGTTAAAATTTAATTGGTACCAACCCTTTAGATGCCTATCCAACTTCTAGGTTCATCAACTTAATTCTAGAACCTTAGTTATACCTAATAAGCATGCTAAGGTTATCATGATTCATTCATTCTACTCTATTCTTTATCTTCACTATATTCATTCTAACATTCTCATAGCATCCTTAAGGCTCATCGTATTTCATATCTCAAGGCACTTAAGCTACAATCAAGAGGTTTCAAATTTTTAGGACACTTCCTAGGGGATTACCCATCATCCCAAGATTGCTCTCGCATGAGCATACTTAACCACGAAATTCTGCTGGAATCCGGGTCACAAACTAACTCAGCATCAGATTCTTTGGAGCTAATACCCTTCTCTATTGGGTATACTTCACTACTGCTCTATTTCATTTTTTATATGCAGTTCTACCTCATCCTCTAAACCAGCCTACCCAATTAGTAGTCGGGGAAAATTCTATTTCTCTAGGTTCATCTCTAACCCACAATTCATTCCATCTATGGGATCACTAACAAGGTATCAATATACATATTCATAGTAGTAGAGCATACTAGACAAATGCCAGAATCTTTGCTCCGATACCATAAATGTAACACCCTATTCTCATACTCATTCTGATAAGTTTTATGTAATGGAATCGAACCACTAAGCGATATTTTTTTATAAAGATTTTTCAAATTCCAACCTCAAAACAAGATTCGAACATATAGTTAAGTAGGTTTTCTGAAGATTTCAAAACCTTGTGGAAGCATATTCTAGTAGTTTGCAACTTTGTTATTACTCATCGATTCTTATCTTCTCTTTTAATTGAATCAAGCAATTCTCTGCTCATACTTAGTTTATTCATATATAAATCTAATCAAAATACATAAATAGTGCATTGCCCTTCAATCTTCAATTCTTCTTTGTATTTTTCCCTGGCATATCTTCATACATTCTTCTCCTGTACTCATCATACCTATATGGTTGGAGTAAGGAAGAGTGAGATTCGAGAGAATTTCAGTAGCAAATATTGCTAACTATGCATACAAGAGATGCTTTGTGCATGATATGCTTGCTTAAATAAATTCATGCCAACATAATGACATATTTGCATACTCGATGTTTAATTCATTACACTAATAGCTATAACATAAGTAAAACAGAGCTTCAATAATTCATACATGCTTCATACAATTCATCAAGAAATTAAACATATCAATACACAAGCAAACATATAAAGTACATGCAAGTTAAGAAATTTCACTACCTTATGGACTAATGTCCTTCCTTTGTTTCCTCTTCTTCCAACCATCAGAGTTACTTGAAGTATCTTCCGTTCTTATTCTTTCTTGAATTCTCATGGCCTTAGATATCTAATCACATCATTAGAGCCATGGTAGCAAGTCATTGGAAGTGTATATTAAGGTCAAGAAGTTAGCTAGGAAGGGTTAAACAAGTCGACCTCCTTCGAAAAAAACATGAAATGCTGAAATTCGTGGTCTTGGCCATGGCCAATAATTATTTGGCTATAGCCAAAAAAAATTTGACCTGTTTTTGGAGGTAGCCAAAAATCTAGACCTCCAAATTTTCCCTATTTCTTGGCTGAATTTCCAAAAATCATAACTTAAGGTACAAAATTCTAAATGAAGTGGTTCAAAGTTCTATGTGACCCTATTTAAGTCTAATTCAAGGAAAAAAAATACTCCTGTTACCAATTAAATTCCTAGAATTCTAGAATTCTTCATTAATCCTCACTGCCACAGAATTGATTCTAAATTGAATACCTAACTTCAAAAATACATAATTCTTAATGTACTAGTCCAAATGGCACAAATGACCTATCAAATTCAAGATTGAAAAGTATACTTTTATTATGGAAAATATCATGGCCATTGGACCACATCTGTTCATTCAAAAACTCATCACAATTACAATGTCTCCCAGAAATCACATTATGGCAACACTATGTTCAAATTTTAAATTTTAGATTTCAAATCCATTCTTTCTTAAATTATGCCACTAACCTATTCTTACACAATTTTGTCCAAGGAGCCCTCAAAATAGAAAAATCATGATCTTTCTTCATGGCCTATTCTGACCAAAATATTAGGGTTTCAAAACAACTATTTACCAATTCACAATTTATTCACTATACTAGGTTCCTATGCTTCCCAAATCTCATATAACCACATATATATAAGAAAAGCATGATGAAAACCTAAATACCCTTATACAAATGAAATTAGGGAAGCAAGAAGGATTCCATAAAACTTAACCAAACAACACAATATATGGCTCAAATTAAAGCCTAAGCTCACCTCTTGCTCTTTTCTTGATTCTCCACCTTTGTCTCTTACAAGATAACTCAAAACATCTCCCCTTAAAATTATAAAAACATATAAATAAAGCTCTTATCAAGGGGAACAATGTTTACGAAGGAAGTTTGAGCTCAAGAGGTGATTTACAAGGTGAAAATTGAGTTAGAACTCTTGCCTAAATTCTTGTTCTTCACCTTGACTATTTCTCTTTCTTCTTTTCTTCACTTGGCCAACTTTGGGGTTGTGTGAGAGAGTGTTTAATGTGTTTTATTCATCTATCTTCAGCTCCCAATTCACTTGGCTAAAAATGCATGCAAGGAAATGAGTAAATGCCATGTGTCAAATTTGTGTGGAGTAGTCTTAAAATGTTAGAGGGTTAATTAACTTAAGATGGTTTGGTTATTGGTAACACTTTCTCTTTCCTTGCCTTTGCTTAACTTGACAGGAATATGAGGAAGAGAGAGGGAGGTTAAAATGTTCTTATATTCCCTTAATAACCTTCTTGAAATACTTGGCCAAAAATGGTCTAAAGGAAAAAGAAGAATATGTGGTCAAAATTTAGTCTTCAAGCATAAGCTTGGCTAATTAACTATTTGACTTTTCCCTTCCTCTTTTCTTCTTCTTGTTGGATGAAATTGGGCTGCCCAAATGGAGGAAAAATGTTGACCCAATTATCACAATTTATCTTGGCATTGGTCAATTAATTTCCCAAGTTAGAAAAGTTAACATTTTGACCAATTGCCTAAGCTCTTCCTTGTTTCTTTGCCCTTGTTGGATGGTTTTATGGTGCCAAAAGGGAGGATAATTCTTTTTTATTCTCATAATTACTTCTTACTTTTGAAGAGAAAATCCTAACCCTTTAATTTATCTTCCAATTTTGACCTCAAGATTTAGTGGCAATTGTCTCTTTTGCCCTTAATTCTAGCAATATTAATTCTTGTGCGATTAATTCTTTCAATTCTCTTTCTTAATTCTTTCTAGACACTTCTTCCCTTTTCTTTTGGATCTAGGTTAGGTTTTATGTCATACTAACATATCCAAAAGGAATCAGGTATTTTCTTTTGACTAATTCGCACCAAAATTCATACTTTATTCCGGGTGCTATTTCTAATAGTCATTCAATTTCTTATCCATTCCTGGGACTCTTACTAAAATGGATTTAATAGTCTGCTTTATTTACACTTATTCTCTAGTCTCTAGTCCCAAAATTCAGGATACTACACTTATGATGCCAACACGAGTAATCAGAAAACATGTGCAAATGTAAGGTAAAATTCTTATCATGATGTTTGATGGTTGTGGCGTATAGAAGAGGGTATGTGAGATGTCAAATGCTTGTTTTCTCTTGCAAGGGTTGAATAGGCTAATTCAATTTTTTGTCCTCTCCTTTCACATACTCTTATAATGATTGTGGTTATTTGCTTGTCATGAATGTAAGGTAGAATTCTTGTCATGATGTTCAATGGTTGTGGCGTACGAAAAAGGGTGTAAGATGTCAAATGCTTGTTTTCTCTTGCAAGGATTGAATTTATCCTCGCCTTTCACATACTCTTATAATGACCGTGGTTATTTGCTTGTCATGAATGTAAGGTAAAATTTTTGTCATGATGTTTGCTGGTTGTGGCGTACGGAAGAGGGTGTGAGATGTCAAATGCTTGTTTTCTCTTGTAAGGGTTGAATGGGCTAATTCAATTTTTTGTCCTCTCCTTTCACATACTCTTATAATGACTGTGGTTATTTGCTTGTCATGAATGTAAGGTAGAATTCTTGTCATGATGTTCGATGGTTGTGGCGTACGAAAAAGGGTGTAAGATGTCAAATGCCTGTTTTCTCTTGCAAGGATTGAATTTATCCTCGCCTTTCACATACTCTTATAATGACCGTGGTTATTTGGTTATCATGAATGTAATGTAAAATTCTTGTCATGATGTTTGATGGTTGTGGCGTACGGAAGGGGTGTAAGATGTCAAATGCTTGTTTTCTCTTGCAAGGGTTGAATGGGCTAATTCAATTTTTGTCCTCTCCTTTCACATACTCTTATAATGACCGTGGTTACTTGCTTGGATTTTGGAGGAGGAGACATTCCGATGGCAGCTTGAGCTAGTTTGGGAGACTATAACTATAGGAGGAGCTAGTGCCTAGGTTTTGTACTTAAAGACTATAAGGGAGTGATTTTGTTTTTATCTTTTTTAATTCAAAACTTGAATAATTTAGTTTTAGATAATTTCAAATTCTATTGCACTACAAAAAATAGGTAATTTCTGACGGATTTTCCAATGGAATGGAGGTTTTTTGCTACGAAATTCCGTTGCAAACCATTTTACGATAGAATTTTCGACGAAAAAAATTTTGTCGCAAATAGTGCCTTCGTAGATTGATTTGCAATGGAATATGACTTTCCGTCACAATTTGAGACAGAATTTACGAACAAATTCTGTCGCAAATTGTGAGGGAATTTGCGACGGAACTTTTCGTCAAAAATTGCGAGTGAATTTACCACGGAATTTCTGTGGAAAATTGTGACGGAATTTGTTCCATCACATATTCCGTGGCAAATTTGCCTACGCCATTTTTCAACGGAAACCTTTAGCAGGCAGCTACCACCGGCTGACAACCGCCACCGCCGACTACTGCCACCTCGCCTCCGATCGCCTATCACCATTTTTCAACGGAAACCTTTGGCTGGCAGCCACCACCGACTAGTAACCGCCACCGCCACCTTGCCTCCGACCACCAATGTCTTAGTTAACCACCGCGTGTCCTGTTCAACTGTCACATGTCACCCTCTATCGTGTGCCACGTGTCCCCCTCCGTCACCCGCCACGTGTCGATACCACAAATTGGTTGCATTTTGTGGCCAAGTTGAGATTTGAAGCCATGACCTCTCACGTGTATGCCAGTGCCTTTACCAGTTGAGCTAGGAAGAACCTGTATGATTTAAATGTAAAATCATATATATATATATATATATATATATATATATATATATATATATATATATTATTAAACATTACAATTTAGTTTCCTTATTTTTGTTACGTAAATATTATATCTAAATATTTATTATTAATATCTTTTTTTATTCATTTTATTATATATTTTATTTTTATTGTATTTATAAAATTTTTATTTTTTATATTATATATATATATATATATATATAATAAATATGAATTAATAAATTTTTTATTTATATTATAATTTAATAATATTTTTTCAAAAATTATATTATAATCTGATAATAATTTAAATTTTAAATTATAATATAATTAATATATAATAATTAGATTAATCATTAATTAAATAAATCATAAAAAAAATTTTAAAAAATAATTAACACATATTTCCTACGGAATTTTCTATGAATAAATTTTGTCAAATTTTTCAACGAAATTTCCATCTATAATTCCGTAAAAAACGTTACGTTAGAATTTGCGACAGAATTTCCTACGGACGTTTTTCATCAGAAACTTTCTGACGAAATTTCCGATGATCTTTAGACGATTTTAAGTAAATATATTAAGTATACATTTTACTATATTTCACACACCCACGCACACAGAGTTTTTTTTAGAAAGTTATGTATTGATGTAAATCGTTTTATGAAAGTTTAAGTGCCTTTTGCATCTTTTTTCTAAAATATCCATAGAAGTATATGAAATTTACACGCTGCTTGTCAGAAAATAGTAATCAATATTACTAATTCATATTAAATAATAATAAAAATTAAAAATTGAAATATTAACTAAATTATTTTCTAAAAAATCACATTTATGTGTTAAGAAAAATCATTATAGTTTAAGCTAATATTGGTAAAAATGAATTTTATTTCAATGATATTATTATGGTATGGCATGCTTGATTTTTAGATTATTCTCTTAGAAACCAAAAAAATTCATTTGATTTAACATATATTAATGTTGATATATAGAGGCATAAAATCATAAAGCAATAATATTTGGCCAAAAACGTTACATTAGGCTTTACGACATAATTTCCAACAAAATTCCCATTTGGAACTTGTTATGATTCTCCCAGACTCAATTCATACCACACAACTAATTAATATTTGGTCATTCTAACAGTATTGGTTATATGTTAGTCTTATTTTAAAAAAAATATACTTAATCTTTCTAATTTTACGTAAGTTTTTATTTTAATCTCTTAATTATTAATGAAGTCAATACGCTTGCAAATTTCAATGGGATCTATTTTAAATTGTAGAATACTAATTAATTTTTTTTCTAAGATGCTAAAAATAAAAAATTACGTATTAATAGAATTTTTTTAAAACTCAATCCTTTGAATATTTTGGTACAAAATGCAATGCACTGTATATGATATGAATTCAATTTTCCATATGATTCTCATAATAATTAAAATTTAAACTCTTAATAAATGTGAATTCCCTTCTCTCTCTCTTTTTCAGATGCGCTGATTATATCATTTGATGCTCTCAATCAAGAAGATTAAAAAAACTTAGGTATAAGGATTAAAACGGTGAAGCTCACTTGTAGATCTACAATCTAGCTTCAAAAATTATCAATTCAGATTTCTGAAACTCTCTTAAAAGCTCATTGATAGATTTTAAAATCTGCAATGCAACTTCAATGATTGATCATTTCTCAAAAATGTTGGTTAGCATAAACTTTTTTGGATTTCCACTTTTCCAACCAACCAAACAAAGATTTCTCAAGAAAGTCATAAACTTGAAAATTAGTTAGAATAAGAAATGCAAGGAATATGAGAATTAATACATAATAAATAGATTAATCATTAATTAAATAAATTATAATAAAAAAATTAATTAACACCTATTCTCGATGAAATTTGTGATGGAATTTGAGACAGAAATTTCCGTCGCAGATTTTGATTTGCCAAAGAATTTATCCGTAGGAAATTTCTGTCGCAAGTTCCGTCGAAAATTCCGATTTTTGACAGAATTTCCGATGGAAATTTTTCAGTAGGAAATTTCTGTTGCAAATTCTTTTTCTTTTTTGAAAAATTTCCATCTCAAATTCAGATTTGCGATGGAATTTTTGACGGAATTTTTCCATGGGAAATTTCCGTCGCAAATTCTGATTTTTTTTTGTGGAAAATTTTCGTTGCAAATTCTGTCACAAATTCCATCGGAAATTCTGATTTACGACGTAATTTCTAACGGACTTTTTCCGTGGAAAATTCCGTCAGAAAATTTGTGATGGAATTTCTGAAGATTTTTGGATGACTTTTGCGTCATAATTTTTTTCCGTCTCAAATTCTGTTAGAAATTGACGGTTTTTTTATAGTGTTGGTTGAGAAAAATCTAGTTATATATTGTTGGCATATTTACTTTTGGATTGGCATGATATTTGGATTGATTGTGCTGAGACACTTGCTAGAATTTTTGTTTACAAAACTTTACATTATCAAATGAATTATTAATTGATTTTTCATTATTATTTTTATTTTCATCATGTATTATATTGCAAATTTGGGTTTTTTCCACTTGTTTGCTTAATTGAGTTGGTAAATTAATGTAAAATTTTTTAATTACAAATTTAAGTAAGAATTTCAAAATTAATTGAAATAAAGTGTTGTTGGTTTAAATGGGTTTAATTGATTAGTTCTTATTTCATTACGAGTTTTATGGTAGATTAAAGATATTGTGATTGAGGGTTTCCCATGTCATAACTAAATAATTATATTAAATTAAATAATTTCACTCTTTCATCAATCTCCTTTTGATCTAATTAATTGATTTGAGTTAAGAAAGTTAACTTCATATGAACCATAAGTTGTCTCAGGCCCTCACCATAGCTGAAGAAAACCTCTCAATTACTTTACTAATTTTCTTAGCTATTTAGTTAACTCCTTTTGCTTAGGATTTTAACTCCCTTTTATATAGGAAAAAACCCAAAATTGTATTTGAATTCATCTAGATTAGTTTCATTCTTATATAAGCTTTAGAGTAATTTGCATCATGTATTTAGTTAATTAGTTTATTACATTTAGGTAATAATATTTTGCATTCTAGTTTAGCTCCTCTTCACTGCTTTCTTCAGCTAAAATCCCAAAGGAAAAACCCAAATATTTCTCCTTGGCAGGATATGATGTGTGGCTGTGGTTAAATTGAAAATAGAGAGCTCTCGGGTTGACAAAAGAAAGAGACTGTCTGATTTCTTTTCAAACTTGTTACATCATTTCGCCCTTCTTTCTTCTTATTTCCACTGGGTTTTCGCCTTTGTTCAACTTTTCACCTTCTTTCCTCTTCGTCTCTGGCGAATTCAAGGGTGAAGGCGTTCAGGTTTCATCTTTCATTTCATCGCCATTTTTTCATTATTTCTGTAGTCATTAAAGGAAAAAACATAAAGATTAGCACCCAATTTTGTTCCTGATTCTTCCTCTTCCCTTTCCTTCTCCTTCCCTCTTCTCTCTCAATTTAACTGCACCATCATCACAGTGACCCGTCCAGCTTTTTGTAACTTGTTCTGGTTCCTAGCATGATGACGGTTTCCAGTTCAAATGCCAGTTCTTGCTGGCTCAACAAAGCTCCACCTCTAAAACAGATTTTGCCCAGAAACTGAACCGCTTCAAACTCCGGCCGACGTTCTGGCCAGTTCGGCCCTCTGGTTCAGTCCAGGTGTTTGAAATCATTGATGGGACTGGGGTCATTTTCTCTCCAACTTGCTTGCCTCTCCACGTATGAAGAGAAAATAGGAACAAAACTCATTTTCTATTATTTGGCTTCACATACATCAATAAAACTCAATAATAAATTCCACACATGCATGTATTTAGAAATATGATTTTCTTTTTTCTGACTTTATCCTTTATTTACTTATTTATTTATATTTAATTTCAAAAAATAAAAAATTCAAAAAAAAAATTATCTACTTTTTGTTATTTTACCTTTAAAAAATATTTTTTTATAAAATTAATTTCTCAAGATATTATATTCTATTTTAGCCCTTTCACTTTTTTTAATAATTTTAGATACTATTTAATTTTTTAATTTCCTATTATTATATTTAATTTAAAAAATTATCCACTTTTCTTACCTTAAAAATAATTTTTAAAAACATTTGACTTTAAAATATAATAACATCAAAATAGATCTTACTAAATAACTTGGTTTTAATTTATAGGATGATGCTAAGGTTAATATGTTGTATTGTGATATTTAATTTGATTTTAAATAAGATATATTTTTACATAGAAGGGTATTTTAGTCATTTATATGCTTACTCATTTTCTTTTCTCTCTATTTTTTCCAGTCCATCAAAACAGTAGGGGTAATAATAACATTTTCTCCTTAACTAGTATAGAACCCTGCATGATGCATGGGTGTAAATAAATGGTATCTCACATGTGTAAAGAAGGATATACAACACCACAAATTAAATATAGGTAAAATTGGCAAGTGAAACTCAAATATATTTCAAATCAATCATAAGTGGTAACATGTGTTGAGCCAATGGGTCTAACCTGCAAGAAAGTGGCTTTTGCAAAGCTTCATTTTAAGTAAAATGTTTGTTATATTTTTTTTAGTGCAAAGAGTTTGGGATATTATATGATAAAGAGCTTCACAACTTAATAATTCTAAGTTTTGATTATAGCATTTAGAATAAAAATTCTTGATATTTTTTTAGGTGGTAACCGTATTGATAATTTCTTTATGCCAATATTTGACATAAAGATTTGTGTACTAAAAGATCAAAATGAGTAAAAAATTGGATGTAGTATAGTTTGAAGGTGGAGAAGTCCAAATCCTCTAGTGGATCTCCTTTCCCTCTTTCCAGATAAATAGTAAAAAGTTAAAAAACATGAGGGAGAGAGAAATGAGGGAATTGCAATTTAAGTATTATGTCATGTTATATAAAATGACAATAAGAGTAATCATCTTATAGTTGAAATTTCACTACCACATTAAAGAAGATTGTTTGAAACGCTTCCATGTAAATAATGATCCCACAATCAATTTTAGCAAATAGTTTGTTTTATTGTTTTAATGACTTGCATATACTAATCCCAACCCGAAACTTTACAATCACAAATTCCTCCACTACCCAAAATAAAAATCAAGACAAGAAACTATAACTCAATCCTAAAATATTTTCAACATTCTCCAACAAATAGTGGGCTGACAAATGCTCATCCCGGTTACATGCCACAACTGCTTCTATAACTGAGGTCCTGCCAAATTCCATGCCCCAAGCTACAAATCATGGGAAAGCATTAAACAAAGCCAGTAAGCATAGAAAAGAATAAGAGGTAAGGGCTGGTACTCACTGCTCTTAGACGCTTAAAAAAGCAATTCAATCAATATATTTAGTGATCTTTCCATTTCATAGAATATAGATTTCTCACGCCACGTTTAGAAGAATAAAAATTAGGAAAAAGAAAAGCATTCTCACAAGAACCCAAAATTGAAGTAGAACAATGGAAAGAAAAATAAAATCAAACTACATAATAGAGATGAGAAAATTAGAACAAATATACTCGGAAAAGGGGTTAAAGTTTAGAAATAGAGAAAATGATTTAAAAATTCACTTCAAACGTGGTGTCAAATTCATGGGCTTGTAGCAGCAAGGAACTGCTTCACAATTTGGTTAGGCTTTTCGCGTGCCTTGGTCTCTATAAAATTGCAAGATTTTAGTGTAAGGAATAGTAAATATGTAACACTAATGTTGAAATTAAGATTAGATGCGCGGAGGCATATTGATATATCAAAAGTAGAGGTAAAACCTTATTCAAGATTAATCTTATGATTTTTCTTTTATCTTTTTAAGAGACATTATATAAACAAATGTTATTATCATCTCTATATAAAATAGAATATAACTACCCACATTCGTATATCTCATCGAGAGGTTGTTGAAAGTACTCAAATGGCCAACCAAATCAACTCTTGCCATTTCTTGTTTTGAAGTTCAAAGTGCACATGATGTATGAGCACTTCCCAGGTACCAAAGAGCATCATGCTTCTTAGGACTAATCGTCAATGCCTCCTTCAGCTTCAAAGCAAAATCTGCACCAATCAATTTAACATCCTAAAATTATATATTACATAAATTGGAGATGGCATCAGTAGCTACTGGATATTCCAATAAGACTTCAGTAATCACCGTGATAGAAAATGATCGGATTGAATCATCATTATATTAAATTAAAGCTTTTCTATAAAAAATGAATAAAAGAGCAGTAAATTAGCACACCAGACACTCCTCTTCACATGGAATTACTGCTCTGAAATTAAGGCAACTGTAGTAAGACGCCGACCCATCTTGCAAAGTTCTACATGGATTAGAGAATAAAGTTCCTATAAGCCGATGATGATAATAATAAGCACATTTGCTGACCCAAAAGCACAGAGCACTGGCACTGCGAAGTTATCTCCGCCAGTCTTACGGGCTGAGAAGTCAGGAGGGATTCACAAAAACAAAAAAGGTTGGCTCAAACAACGGCAAGAACAAGAGGATATATAAGTATAAATCTAGAACAAATAAATTAAACCAAAAAGGAAAATATAAGATATCAAAATGAAGCAAGATCAGAATAAAAATAGAGAAAGTAAAATATCACGAAACTTCACAATACCCACCGATGCTTGACTGTATTGGGTTGCCTCATCACAAGCATGACCTTCCCTATCTTCTTGTACTTCAGAAACTTGACAGTACACATGCCTCCCTCCTTCCATCGATTCCCATCTACTCTCTGTCGCCATGGTCGTCTGGAATTTGAACCAAACTATCAGTTCGGGGATAGTCTCGCTTGCACGCAGAGCCTTCTATTTACCAACTTCATTTATTCTGCTTGTGATAAGTGAATAATAGGAAAGGATAGGGGAGGAAGGTATGAGAAAGAACTGTCAGAAACTGCCTCAAATGCGCGGAAAAAACGGTACACATGAAAACAAGGAAGGCACATCGAAAAACTGTCACAATAATTCTAACATTTCCTTGTGGCGGTTAACATTGTAATTTTATTAAAAATAAAAGGAAAAATGGCTCAAAAATACCTGGTAGGAAAATTATTTGCTGATTAGTACCACGGGTGCAAACAAGCACCCCTTATGTACAAGCATCATCCACATGTACAAATTCATCCCTGCGAATGTGCAAACACCATCCCTCGTGTGCAAAATATTATTCACCCATGTGCAACATATCACCCACCATGTGCAATGGTAGCAATTAGCAATTAATTTACTTGTAAGCTAGTTTTTAGCAATTCTCCCAAAATAAAATCTAGTGGCGACTAACATTTTAATAATAATTTTTTGAAAAATCAAATGTGAACCATTCATATATGTTCTAATGGTTTAAAAAAAAAAAGGAACTGGATGGTCCCAACGTCCCCTTATTATATACTCTATCAATAAAAAAAAAAGTATTTCAAAATCTTAAATTCATTTTTTTTTTCTTTTTTGGGGATTGCCAGCGCTCGAACCCGGATTGCAGTTTTAAAGCATAGCCTTAAACCACAAAGGCACGAGGCTGCTAGCTCAAAATCTTAAATTCACAACGTGGAAAAGGAACAAAGATACAAAATAAATATATTAACAAAATAAATATATTAGAAATAAGGATAGATAATAGGAATATTGTTATAAAATATTTTGAAATCTTAAAGTATAAACCTAAAATATTTCAAAATATGAAATTTATTCGGGAGCAGAACAAATTTATAAAATAAAATATTTTCAAAATGGGCATAGAAAAATAAAATCTATTTTGGTCCAAGGTAGTTTTTAGTGGGCAATCTCAAAACGTGGGCAGTTGGTCCTACAATATTTATCAGCAGGCAATTTTAGAACCTGCACAATTTTTATTAGAGAGAAAATTTAGGGATGGTGTGCTAATATGTAGTGCCTGCTTTCAGCCTTACTTTTTAAAAAATAAGATACGTATAGATCAGATAGATTTAAATTTAAATGTATAATTTTTGTTTTTTAAAAAATACAAATGCTTAATTTATGAGACTCCTCTAAGAATATTTATTTGTAGCAATTACCAAATTTAATATTAAATAATTTATCTGATATGATTAACACTTGCGGCTAATCTATTATATATTTATTATATGTTTTTGTAAAATAATTCAATATTTGAAGATATTTTGCCACTCTTTTTCCATTAGCCTTATTTTATACCTGAGAATATTTTATTCCACATATTTATTTATTTATTTATTAACTACTTCCATATGATCCCCTTTGAATTGTTTGATATAATATTATTTCGTTCACGCTATTAGCCACACTGCACAAATAAACTTTCAAATTTGAAAATGGCTGAAGGAGTAGGGCTAGATCCGAGAGCATAGGTGGTTGCGCAATGTGGGGATACCGAGAGGATAACTGTAACAAACATGTAAATAGAAAACATGCAAGTAGGAACATTCCAAATTAGAGGCTGATGTGGACACTCTGAGAAGCCTGCTTTAGGGACTACTTTTTTATATTTGTAGATTTTCTCTTCTCTTCATTTTCTCTCCTCCCATTTTCTTTCCTCTCAAATTTTCTTCTTATCCAAAAGGAGTATGAGAGAGAGAGGTGGACACTCTGAGAAGCCTGCTTTAGGGACTACTTTTTTATATTTGTAGATTTTCTCTTCTCTTCATTTTCTCTCCTCCCATTTTCTTTCCTTTCAAATTTTCTTCTTATCCAAACGGAGCATGAGAGAGAAAGAGAGAGAGAGAGAGAGAGAGAGAGAGAGAGAGAGAGAGAGAGAGAGAAATAATTATTTAAATTATATAAGGGTATCATAAACTAAAGTGAAGGATTAAACAAGGATGGGAAGGAGTCATAAATTACTGGAGCTTTCAAGGATAACCGTGGTGATAATTTATTAAATTATATAAGGGTATTATAAGCATTTTGTTAATTTTGTTGTCGTTGTTGTTTTATTTTTTTATAGGTGGTGTAGGTTCCTCCATATGCTTCCCTTGTTATACATCCCATAAAGTTGGGCCAGGGACAAAGAAAGAACAAATGGGTATAACTAATGAACTCGTGCGTATTTCTGTGGGAATTGAGAACGTACGTTGATCATCTCATTGAGGATCTAGATAATGCTCTCAACAAAAAGCTGCACTACAAAAAAAAGGTTTCTTAGTAGCAATTAAAAATGTGTATTTGTAGTGGTTATAATCACTGCAAACAAGATTAGTAGCGGTTACTAAAACCGCTACTAAATCCACTATTGCAAGTAATTTTGTAGCAATTAAAAATAACCGTTATTAAGGAGAGAGAACCCGCTAGTAAATCTGTAGAGGTTACAGGTCACCACTATAATATTTGAACGATGAGTATCACATTTTCTGAATATTTAGTAGCAATTAGGTTACCACTACCAATGTAACACTCAAATTAGTAGCGGTTATATAACTGCTATTAATTTAAAAAGTAAATAATTAAGAAGATCGCCAAAATTTTGTAGCGGTTGTCTAAACCGCTAAAAATATTTGGTTAAAGCGGGAAATGAAAATTTTTGAATATGCTTAATAGCGGTTACATGACCGCTACCATCTTAACCGCTACTAAATAATGTTCTAAAAATTGGCGGAAACAATTTGAAATTTCACTGATAACGTTGTAAGGGTTAGAATAACAACTACTAGTTGTCATGAAAAATTAAAAACATTATTGCATAACATAATTTAATTGTTATAATCTTTTTTTACATGTTAATTAGTTAAATAATTGAATTAAAAATTGTTATTTTTAAGAAAATTAAATTGGATATAGAAAAAATTAAATTGAGATACATAAATATCAAAACTATATGCATAATAATGAGAAAGTGTAAGTAATGTTATAAATTTGTAGGTAATAAGTACTTATTTTGTTGTCCCCTCAATGTGGATCGTCTTGGAAGTAGAGTCGAGTTTCTAAGAAATAGTTCGTTAATATCTTGAAAAAAAATTAATATGAATATTATAAGAAGAAGAAGAAAAGAAGAGATGAAAGAATTGATAAAAAAAATACCATGTATGATGATCAATTTACTTAGATCTAGAGCTGTTGGGAAAAAAAATTCTAGATGCGAAAAAATGAAAGAGAAGAAGAGAGGAAAGAAATGGAGAAGTATATGAAAAGAGTTGATGAGAAGGTATTTATAGGGATCTGCGTGATATTGGTAGCGATTAATATCACTGTATTTGTAGCGGTTAATATGTCATGTTTTGTAGCGGTTTTAGTTTTGCAGCGGTTTATTGTTATCTGTAGCGGTTAATTTGTCAATTTGTAGCGGTTATATATAACTACTACAAATGTTATTCAAATTTTTTTAAAAATGCAATACATATCAAATTTGGGAAAACAAAATTATTGTTCAACTTAATCATTCTTCTTGGCCATCCCTACAAAAATTTTGTCAAAGAAATATTAGTATGATATTGGTGTGTAGAAAATATTAAATTTAAATGATGTAAACTTATAAAATCTCACCTAATTATAGGTAAATCATCATCCCTTTCAAGGAAGAAAATTTTGAAATTGGCGGGATAGAATGGCTCACTCTCGTAGGTGATGTTGTCACCATCACCCATGTCATAAAGGTCTCAAGGCTTTAAGTGAACCATCATGTTCCAATCCCTGTACCTCTCATCCTGAACATAATAAACTTGGTGTGCCTTTAAGGCAAGAATATAGGGCTCATCATCTTCAGATTGAGTCCCCAGGATGTAGTCGTATTTTCCCATAAACACTTGAAAAGTGTAACAGTGAAATAGCCTTGGTAATTTAGTTCGACGAGATCCACAAGCTTTCCATAGTAAGGGACACCTTGAACTGCATGTTGCTGTCACTGCTGCTCGCGTAACTCCCTGTCCCAAAGGTTCCAAAAACAATTGAATTTTGAGTTTGCAATCCTTGATCTCGTGATACCATGCAAAACTTGAAACCATTGACATTGTATGCTGTAAACCTTTTTGCATGGTCAAGCGAGCCGATTGCGAGGGCTCTGAAGTCTGGCAAGTGGGGGTTCTGCACGCAAACCAGGCAGGGAATTATCTGCGGACCTTTTTGTCAACTTTGGAGGATGTTTGTGTTCGAATTCTTAATCGAAGCCTTACACGACTTCTGAATTCCCTAAAATTAATCATGGGAAGACAGTCATGAAATGTAAATTAAGAATGTAAGGATAGTTGTATAATAAGATATAAGTGTACCATTCTTACTGAAGGAATGATTCAACTTGAGTGCAATTAATCAACATATGTCTATGTGCCTGCAACTTCTTAGTTGATGTTAGTTTGAAGTTCTCACTTCCTCCAACTGGTTTACCAACACGAGGGATGAACAACTTTATCGATGTTGTTGGCTTAGGTTTAGGACAATCGTCGACATGAGATGGTCGGTTGAAAGTCATCTCAATGTCATCAAAGTACCTTGAGCAGAAATATAGGATTTCGTCCCCTATATAACCTTTAGCTATAGAACCTTCTAGCCACGCCTTATTCCTTACGTAAGATTTCAATTTCCCAATAAACCTGTAAAGTAAAGAGGGAAATATGATACTAAAATGGTGAAATTGGCGAGTAGCAAATTTAGAAAGTAATGATGATGCACATATGTAAATATAGTACCTCTCAATAGGATACATCCATTGATATTGTACTGGGCCAGTGAGTTTTGTTTCATGAACAAGGTGGATTGTTAAGTGGACGATCATAGTAAAAAATGAGGGAGGAAAGAGCATCTCTAAATGACAAAGGGTAACAATGATTTTGGACTGCAACTGATCTAACTCCTCAATAATCAAAACCTTAGAACATAACTTTCGAAAGAAGGAACACAGCTAAACCAAAATGATGGACACATCTGGAGGAAGCACATTCTTAATAGCCAGAGGAAGTAATTGTTGCATAAGAACATGTAAGTCATGACTCTTAAGGCTAGCAACCTTCCATGCCTACATGTCAATACATCGTGAAATGTTGCTTGAATAGCCATCAGGAACTTTTATTTTCTTTAATATGGCAAGGAAGACTTCCTTGTTCGGTTTTGTGAGGGTGAACTTTGCCGGTTGAAACTTGTCATGCTCATCAGGCCACGCATCTTCACGAATTCACATGGCTTGTAAATCTTCCCTTACTTGAAGATGATCTTTTGACTTACAGGGTTCTTTAAGCATCGTGTATAGCACATTGTAGCACACATTTTTCTCAATGTGCATGACATCAAGACTGTGGCGAAGTAAATTAGTTTTCCAATATGGAAGAGTAAAGAAGATACTTATCTTCTACCATTGTTGAGGTGCAGAACCCGAAGTAGTTCTCCTACTCTTTGGCCCTGCTGTTACTGAATCAACGCTTTTTCCAAACTTGAATTTAACGTCTTGAAGCTGCTGTAAGATGTCTACATCGGTTAAAGTCTGAAGAGCTCCTCTTTTTTCTGTTTCCCTATTGAAACGATTCTATTTCAATCTAAGCCTGTGCTTACAATTGAGAAACCTCCAATGACCCATAAAGCACCACTTTTGACTGTGGGGAAGGCAGACTGTGTCGGAGTCAAAATTGCAAACTGGACACTCCATTCCCTTATGCACATTCCACCCGGATAACGTTCCTAGCCCAGGAAAGTCGCTTATGGTCCATATCAAGGCGGCATGGAAGTTGAACAGTGACTTCTTGTATATGTCTCGATCCCGACCTGCCACAGGTCCAGCAATTCCGCAATAAGCGGTTGGAGATAGACATCGATGTCATTACCCAGTGCTCTTTTGCTTGGGATTATCATAGACAATATGAAGGAGCTTTGTTTCATACACATCCAGGGGGCAAGTTGTATGGAACTAAGACTTCCGGCCAAATACTGTAAGTTGTATTAAGATTACCAAAGGGATTAAAACCGTCAGTCGCCAAAGCAAGCCGAACATTTCTAGGGTCAGCTGCAAAAGATAGGAATTTAGAGTTAAATACTTTCCAGGCTTCTGCATCCCATGTATGTCTTAATTTTCCATCTTCATTCTTATCAACATCATGCCACCTCATGTGCTCAGTTGTTTTCAACGACATAAAAAATCTTTGTAACCTAGGCTTTAAAGGAAAGTACCTTAGAATCTTTGTAGGTTTCTTCTTCTGTCTTTTCCCTTTTCGAATTATCTTGTACCTCGATGTGTGACATCGCTTGCAATCCTCCCTGCTGGCTTCTTCTACCCAATACAACATACAATCATTGGGACATGCATCAATTTTTTGGTAGTTCAATCCCAATTTGTTAATAATCTTATTGGCCTCATAGAACGATGTTGGGATCTCGGCATCAGGGAATGCATCTTGCAATAATTCCAGCAACATCGACATTGCCTTATCTGTGATTCCACACAAGCACTTGACATGATACAATTTGATCAAGAAAAATACTTTGAAGTATTTTCCACAACCTTGATACAGAGGACAATCTACATCATCCATGAGGGTGAAAAAATCCCGCGCTACTTCATTTCTAAAAAACACAGGCTTTGAACCCTGCACTTCTTCGTTGAAGTTGTCGTCCTGAAAACTGAACGCATCACGGACAACATCATTAACAGGATAATATTCATTTACTTGAACTCCTACTTGTGAACTTTGAGGAAGATCATCATCGTATCTCATATCAGCCTTCTCACCATGAACTCTCCAGAATGTATACTCTTCCAGGAAAGGCTTCACAAGCAAATGTTCCTTAACAACTTCTCGTGTATGCCACTTCTTGAACTTGTATCTCTGACACGGACATACGATCTTTCCGTTACAGCTGGCGTGAAAGTAAGCGAAATCCAAGAAGTTGTTTAATCTGTCTAAATAAGATGGAGAATTGCATAGCAACTTGATCCATGATTTATCCATATCTAGATGAAAGAATTTAGCCCAAAAAAAAGAGTGAAATTACAAATGAGACATCACAAGATGCTTAAATTGAAGTTTCACAACGTTCAAAAATTAGTAGCAATTAATAGAACCGCTACCCAAACCGCTACTTATGCAACATTTGTAGCGGTTATACCTTTAAAACTGCTACTAATTCATGTCATGTGACCGTTGGCAGGATTTCTCCATATTCAAAATTCAAATATTTTCACAACTACTAGCGGTTAATAGCCTTTAACCGCCACAAATAACCATCACAAATATATGTCATCGTTGGCGGGTATTGGTAAATACTAATTCCCAACATTCAAATTTTGTATCTGTAAATACTTGTAGCGATTAATAATATTAAACCACTACAAATGGTGTGGGTATTGGTAGTAGTGTGTATCTTTAACCACTACAAAGCATTTAACCGTTGGCGGGAATGTCAGATTCAAAAAACTAAATTTTATATAATCTGGTAGCGGTTAATACAATGGAACCACTACAAATTTAACATTTGTAGCAGTTTATAAATTGTAACTACAACTAATGTTTGGATATTTGTTTTTTTTAGAAATTAATTTTGAAAACAAAATTTTAACCGCAACTAATTTTTGGTTATTTGTTTCTTTTTTTAAGAAATTGATTTTGCAAATGACATTTTAACCGTAACTAATGTTTGGTTATTTGTTTATTTTTTTTAGAAATTTATTTTACAAACGAAATTTTAACCGCAACTAATGTTTAGTTATTTGTTTATTTTTTTAAGAAACTGATTTTGCAAACGAAATTAAATAACCTAATTAACCAAAAAATAAAAAAATTTATGCTAACATAATTAAATTAATTCAAACATTTTAGTAAAATTTTTAAAAAGGAAAATCCTAAATAAATGAGCTAACTTGCTGGAGTGTCATGGTCAGGCCCTATCTCAGTGAGGGCATCGTTAGCAGGCTGGCCAACATGTCCTATCTCAGGGGCGAGCAGAGGACGGGGGTGGGTAGAGTCAACAGTACCATTATCGGATGGGGGATGAGCAGGCAGTACAACAAACCTCGGGACCGGGGGGGACCTCTGGGAACTCCTCATCGGGAAATAGACGATTCCATGCCTTGTCGAGCATAGATTTTGTGATATCTCGCCACTGCGTCTGCTGCGCGTAGATGTAATAGGCCTGCTCCTGTATCTGTCTCGCAACCTCTGTCCGAATGTCCTCAACGATCTCCTCCCTCGGACGTCTACTACCGAACATCCGTGCTTAAGAAGGTCCCGCCTTAGAGTTGTCACTCCTCCCATACACCATGCTAGGTCTAGCGCCTCAACCCATCCCCCTCACACGGCTTGGGCGCTCGATCGGTCCCAAACCAGCCTTCAGTGGCGCAGTAGGGTCTACAGACCCCTGAGACTCCTGGGTCTGGGTCTGAGTCTCTCTCAGTTCAGCCTGAGACTGTTGAATCCTCGCCTCAAATTTTATGCAACAGGTTACTATAATCATGATTATTATCAACAATAAATTAGTTGTTTTAAACAATCAATTAACAATAATTCTAATTATGGTACTTACAATGGCCCCCTTTACCGGCTGAGACGTTGGAGCCCATCCTGGTGTCTGTGTGTTATCGTGAATAACTCTCCGTAATTGGTCTGACAATTCTCGTCCTGAGCCTTCCGCTCGTTAAACAATAGAAACATAAAATTATTATTATAAATATTTAATAGAAATTAAATTATTATTATTAATGTAAAATTAACTGAATGGTAAAAACATATCAATTCGCTGTAGGTCACAGCAAATGTCTTCGATCCAGCCGTGTGGTGAATCGCCTGTTGGGCGCGGCTTGCCATGTTTCTCTGAGATAGAGCCTACATACATTTTTCAAATAAAAATTATTACAAAACATTAAAAGAACAAAAAATGGTCAAATAATATTTATTTTAAAAAAATTACCTACCCCACCAGACTCATCCTGTTATGAACAAAACCCGCCCAATCATTTGGTGGGACGCCGTCCGGCACGTCCTCGATTAGCTGCTCTAGAGGAATCGTCCCATCCCTGTCCTTGATGTGGTAGTGACGATTCCTGCTGTTCTTCCAGTCGTCTCCCAACTTCATCAGCGTGTACCTCTTACAGCTCTCCTCCATGGCAAACCTACCCTGAAATACAATTAAATAAAAATATCTAAATACGATTATTTCAAATGTATAAAATTCAAAAATAATAATTTAAAAAAATTAATTAAAAATAATTTAATATAATTAAACACAATTTTAAATTTCCTTAACCTCCTCATCCCACACTTTATCCTTCAGCCCCTTCGGAACTTGCTTCTAAGTCCTGAAGTGAATGGGGAACCGAATCCAATCCGAGCTCAGGTTGCTCAGGAAGTGGTTGAACAGGTGACCCCCATTCTTGATGGGCTAGTCTGTGGGCTCATTCTACAAAATCACAACTCATAATCTCAGGTCCATGCTTTTCAGACTGGTCACGTCCAGCCTCTTCGAGGAAATATCCCCTTACTCATCTGCACAATTATGATATACATTAGTTAAATTTAAATTCTCATTTGACTGAACTATATTTAAAGAAAATTTAAAAAATAAAATTACATTTACCTCTTACTTGCACCTCAAACCCAGTAGACCGGGAAGATAACCGTTGTGTATGGAACGGGGTCGGCCAGGCCTCTTCATCTAGAAGCCACTCCAAATCGCTAAGAGGAAAGTTTCTGAAGCTGAACATCTCGTGATCCTCATCCTCAAAATCGATGATGCTGATCTCACCTCCCTCTCTCTCATGATGGCCCAGTGGTGCAGTCCTCTCCTGTGAGGCCGTCTGCTAGGCCTGTAGTGGGGGTACCTCCTGTGGAGCCGTATGCTATGGCTGCGTTGGGGCCCCCTCCTGTCACTTCTCTGGGCCCAAATGTAGTCGTGTGGCCCCATTCCCCCTGCCCTAACTCCTGCCATGACCCCCACCTCCTCTACTAGTGCTGCAATGTAGAGATCTGCGGGGTGGAATAACCTCCTTCCCATTTCCTCTATCTCTTGAAGCCATATGTAGAAAGGTAAAATTTTGAGCAAAGAGTTGTCAGAAATTCAAATGGTAAGTAAAATGAGAATGGGGGCCTTATTATATAAAGTTTCTATTTGTAGCGGTTATAACATAAAACCGCCATAACGATCACCTCATGAATTGTGTCTTGTAAATATGCCAAATAGTTGTAGCGGTTCCTGCCTAATAACCGCTACAAATATACATTATGTAGCGGTTACTACAGAAATATGCTATAAATATATTGATCACTCATATGGCTAGACAATATTTGTAGCAGTTTATGTCAAGTAACCACTACAAATACCTGTGCTCTGACATTCTGTAGCGGTTATTACATAAAACCGCTACAATATATGCTGACTGTTGATATGTCCAAACAACTGTCATTAATTAATCCATTTTGTAGCGGTCTATAATAATAACCGCTACTAAGTACCAGTAAGAGGAACCTTGCAGCCGAAACAAACAACAGCCTCTAAAGTCGCTGCCACCTATCTGAAACAAGGTAAGTAGCCTATGTTTGGTATCATGTAAAATAACATGATATGAATCATATGCCTTTTCCTTTTTTTTCCAGCATATCAGCACCTTTAAAGGCTATTGTTAACTTCGTACTGCAAATTCTTTTTGTTGTTTGTGTGATTGTACTGCCTTTTATAGTGATTAGATTGTTAGCAGTTTAGTATATAACTGCAACCAATATCTGGCTATTTGTATTCTGTAGCGGATAGGGTATGTTTAACTGCAACTAAATGAAAAAAAATAGATGCCTCAGCTTCACGTCATTTAGTTGTTAATATTTCTAGCGGTTTAATCCAAATAACCGCTACTAATTAACCACCACAAATGGCATGCCACCTTCACGCTATTGGCGCCAAATTGGTAGCGGTTTCATGTCAAGTAACCGCTATAAATAAACTGCGTGCCATGTGGCGCCAAGTTGGCACGAAATTGGTAGCGATTGTGTACAATATAACTGCTACAAAGTGTACATAAAACCCTTCTCACTGTTTTCTATTACAAATCAATAGCTGTGTTACCTTTAACCGTTACAAATTAGACTACTGGTAGCGGTTTTTTACAACCGCTTCAAATTAACTGCTACTAATCGTCATTTTGTTTGTAGTGCCGCTCTAAATCCATATCTTAGACGTAAGCCACATCAGCCATGGATGGAAGAAGTGGAGAAGATGAAGAAAATAGAGATAGATGGATGGAATGGGGTATTGAGGCCGATTAGGATGGGAGAAGATGGTGGATGAGTATGGATAAGCTTGGAAAGTGACAGCTTAGGTTAGAAATAAGGAGGAAATTCAAATTTTGGTTGCTAGAAGTCAGGTCATATGAAGATTTAGGTCTGAATCTGAGGTTTCAGTCAAAATATGCATTCTGAAAATCTGTAAAATCTAGCGACTCGCCTTGGTAAGTAGCACAGATATGCGCCATCTTGAAAAGCGTCAAACTCGACTCAGCGAGTGGTTTACTTGCCAAGGTGAGTTGCACAGTAACGGTAACTCTAATTTTCAGCAATGCAAATTTTCAGCAACCCAAATTTGCTTCCTTCGGTCCTTGTTCAAGGCTTTTGTCTCTATTTCAAGGTCCCTATAAAACAAAACAAATCTAATAAGATAAAAGGTCTCAAGAAATATTCTTAACCAAAAGTAATTATAAAAACATATCAAATATGCACTTTTTAACCTTAATTCTATGTGATCACTATTATAACAAATTATCTAAATATCATAGAATAAAAAATTAGACCGGACTGGCCGGTTTGACCGGTTGAACCGGTGACCGGTCGGTGGTCCGGTCCGGTTCACATATCAGACCAGTGAATCGGTTTGAACCAGTAAAAACCGGTGGTTTCACCAGTATGATTTTTATTTTTTTTATAAAATACATTTTTTTATTCCTCTAACTACTATTTCACATTATTTTTGAAGGAAAAATGAAAGCTTGAAGACCAAGATGAAGAGAAAAGTATGTAAAAAAAGAACAAATCTAAGAAAAAGAAGATTTTGAGGGATATAATAATTAATTAATTATAGGAAATGATATATCATTATATAAGTATAGGCACCATAACTAATACTAATAGATTTTAAGTATATTTTTTCTAAAGATCTTTATTTTTATCAATAGAAATTTAAAAATATATTAATATATATATTGTCACTAATAAATTGTAATATTATAATATGACTTGTCTGACCACCAGTTCGACCCTGGTTAACCTATTGACCCTTGAACCTGTGCCATGACCGGTTTATTACCTGATCCAGTTTTTTGTTCCTTGCTAAATATCAATATAGTAAAGCCTATATAATTCATGATCAAAACCTTAAATGTGACATGATTTAATCTTAACTCCATGTGATCACTATTATCCCTCAAGTCTTGCTTCATTCTATGCCTTCCAGCATAAACTTCTTGGCCCATCATTTGCAAGCTTCAGCCCGTTTCCATAATATTACATTTTTCATGTAAGATTGTTGTAGTAGCAAAGGGTGACTTTGAACCAGTTGTTTATGATTACCATTGGATATCTTTATGATCACATGGTTATTTCAAGATTCTTTGCATCTCAATTTTATCAAAGTTAAAGAATTATTTTTCAAGTCGGTACTACACAAACCAACTTGGAGAAAGTTAGGTGCTTAGAGAAGGTAGTTCTGTTGGAGGCAACACTCTTTGCATATGGAGACTTGGGATAATGGACAATATAATGCTCAATAATCCTCTTAAATCTTTTCTCAAGTCCAGAGAATTAGCAAAGAAAAAAGGTGATTCGAATGATAAGGAGTGACCCCCAACTTACAGGAGGCGATTTTACCTAATTGTGGAGGCTTTACTTACTCATTATGTGGAGTTATCTTTCTATGGCTTGAGTTTTAATTGCCCTGTTGAAAGTCTACAATATAGGGTTTCTTTCAAAAAAAGATCAAAAAGCAGCAATAAACCAAGAACTATTGGGCTGTGCAAAAAAAAATTGGATCATATGTATTATGGGCCTAAGAACAGCTAGCTCATGATACAAAGTTAACTGTTAAGTGATGAACAAAGACACCAATAAGATGCTTTTTTTTGGGTAAAATGATCAAATATTATAAACCATAAGTTCATAAGTATAACTAAGAGCAATATAAATTATGTGAAGTGAAAATTATATTGCTCCTATGGTCAGAGAAATTAAACAGCGTCAAGTAACTAGATAAAAAGAAGATAAAAGACTAGCAACATCTCTAACAATAATATTAGAGGATACTAACAAGCTGTTAGTTGAGATGTTAAGCAATATCACCTTGTAAAGAGAAGAACACAAGGTTGAATCCCAGAAAGCGCACTTGTTGTTAAGAGAGGTGAAAACCCTTTACACTCTAAGCCTCTAAAGAGGACCCCCTTGATCAAATCCAAAAAAACAAAAGTGATGTACAAGTCCCTCATAATATGACGAATCATGGTTTGAATCCACACTAGGAGATATGCCTACATTTAGTCTCTAACTATGTTGCGAACAAGATTGTCTCTGATAGGATGATAATTGTACTTTTTTTCTGAGAAAAAGGAAAATGCATTCCACTTAAAAAGATAATTAGTACAAAAAAAACTCTAAACGTCACATGTCAACACAGACAGTTAACCAAGAACCTATAAAATTTGTAAAATGTATATTCAAATTTTGCAGTAGATAAATCCCATTTGAAGATAAAGTGATAAAGAAAAGAATTTATATCCTGGTAGATGCAGTTAGATGATGGGATGATTGCTCCATTTGGTGGGAGAAAGAGTTTCTTGAAGCACACCATTTTCAATTCTTGTTGTGGACTTTCAGAATAGAAAGGAATGGGATAATCTATGATAAATCAGCTCTAAAGCATATAAGAACAAAAAAAATTTGCACTTGTGATTTTTTCCATTTGATGGAAATCACGAATTGTCCTTGAAAACATATGCATACCTTGCAAAGTTTATGTCAATTTTCTTTGAATTTGTCTAGAAAGACAATACATCCTATCGATGGAAGAGCACTTTGTTGATAAATTGCTTCACAATTTATAGTTTGAGTTCTGGGAGTATCAATATCAATAGAAAAACTGAAAGAAGCAGAGGCAATTCAACTACATGATCAACTTCCTTGACTAAATATAATGAGCACATCGAACCACCTGATGAACTAACTTATTTCTCTTCATTCAAATTGTAGATATCACTTTGACAATACTAGCAATCATTAAAGGATATTTATCTTGATGTAATTAGAATAGAGTCTCTTTTGACCATTCTTTAAAAGTATCAAAGGAAGTAAAATAAAATCGAATGTTTAAACCTCTAAACAAAATAGCCTTAGCCATAGAACAAGTAATGAATAAGTGCTTTAAAGACTTAGGGAGAACACAACTAAAAGCACAATCAACATAAATATTGATGTGATACCGCCTCAAAATATTAATTGATGGCAATGCATGATTCAACAGTTTCCATATTAGTATTTTTTGAGGAGCTAATCAATCTAAAACCCTCTTTAACTTAGTACAAGCATGATGAATTGTTAGACCAGATAAGCAAATCTTGATGATTGCAGAAGGAAACAAGTATGGCAAGAATCTGTTGAGCAACATGGGGAGCATATAAGTTGTAAAACTAATGAAGAATTCCATTTTATTAGAGACTAACTAGATGAAAGATGTATTAATAGATTAGAGACCCAGTGGATTGACTGGTCTCTATAAGGTCTAGACTGTATTGGCCACCATAAAGGGTGGTTAATATTAATTGATGAGCTTGAACGAACCTTTTGCTTTAGATTCGCTATGATAATGTCACAACAATTGTAGTTGTCTTTCCAGGTCAACGAAAAATTAAAAGGCTTTTTCATAATGTTGTCACTAGTCAGATCAAAATATTTAGCTCTTAAAGTAGTGAACAATAGAGATTGAGGAGGGGCATAAATTATTCTCCACACTTGCTTAGCTAATAGAGCTTGATTGACTTGAGATGTTCTTCTTAATCCCAGACCTCCTTCACTAACAAGTATGAAAAGAGTTTCCTTATTAGAAAGATGGATTTTGGTCCTATCACCATTAGATCCCTAGAAAAAATGTATACATCTTGAGTCAATTCTATCACATATAATTGGGCAACTTAATACCAGAGAGAATATGTAAATTTTCCCCAGATAAGATAGTTTTGACTAAGTTCATTCTAGAAGTTTTGGATAACAACCTAGCCTTCCATGCAACAATTCTTCTCTCTATTGATTCAATTACTTATGCTTAAACTAAGGCCTTACTTCTCGCTTGATCAACCTATATTCCTATAGATATTTTCCCAATATATCAGTAAAACGTACTCCAAAGAAATTGGAATAGTGAAGCTTTTGAGAGTTAAGGGACATTTAGACTAAAAATTATAGATGATTTTGAGTGATTGATTTTCTATCCTGACCAAGCACTATAGATGTCCAAAGCAGCTATTACTAAGTTTAAAGAGCTATCAGAGCACTCAAAAAAGAATACAAAATCATCTACATACAAATGGTGAGTAAGTGGATGAGCATTGGAACAAATTTTAATCCCCTTTAAGCTACCAACATCTTCAAATGAAGAAAGGAGACATGATGAGACATTAGCCGAGAGAGTGTATATATAAGGAGATAAAGGATCTCCTTGGCAGATTCCTCTGTTAGGAATAATTGTATGAGTCATATGACCATTAAGGAAGACTTGATATTGCACTGTAGTGATACATTGCATGATGAGAGCAATCCATTTATGAGGGAAGTTCATTCTCTTCATAAAATCATAAATAAATTCCTAGGACTTCACAAAGTCGACCTCGAAAGTAGCTAACTTCTTCCTTCCTATTGATGAACTATGGACTTAATTTATAAGATTAAAGGCCAACATAACATTATCATTTATAATTCTTCCCTTGAGGAAGGAAGATTGATTTGGCACTATATAATTGCCCAGAATAGATTTCATTCTTAGGCACATTACTTTGAATATGATCTTGTAGCTGACATTACAAAGACTTATTGGCCTCAAATCTTTCAAAGTTTAAACTGTATCACCTTTTTGGATGAGAATGATATGGGTTTATTAATTGCTGTCAGCAAAAACTCAAATTCCTTAAAAGAGTATAACATGTTTACCAAGTCATTTCCAATTAGATCCCAATATCTTTGAAAGAAGTAAGCATGAAACCCATCTGGACTAGGGGTACTATTCCTTGGAAGAGAGAAGAATGTTAATCTGACCTCTTCGATTGAGAAAGGCTTCAAAAGATCTTGAAAATTAGTTACAGACATAACAAGAATATTGATGGAATTTAAACCTTGTAAAATCTTATCAACATGAGAAAATGACTATAACTTGTATATTTAATAGAAGTGATTGTAAGCAAAACCTGAAATCTCACTTGCATTGGTGGTCCATGAGTCATCTTTTCTCTTGAGGCTTTTAATATGATTATTACTTCCACTTGAGTTAGTGGCATGAAAAATTTTGGTATTTCTTTCCCCTTTCGAGAGCCACTTGAATTTAGCTTTTTGTGCCTAATACCTATCTTCATTCTTACAAACACTCAAGATTATATTTAGCATTCTGGAATTTAGTACTAAAAAGTGTATGGAAGTGAACCATTAAGCGAAATTAAGGATGAAATACTCTGGAGGATAGATTTTGATTCCATAATTCTCTATCTCAAATTACCAATTTTGGTTTTACTCCAATGTGACAGAGAAGCCAAAACCCTTGATAACTTATAATGCACCCTAAAATCCACTGATCCCTGTACTACTTACATCCATTGCTCATTCACAATCTCATCACACTCTTTAAATTTATACCAAAAGGCTTCAAACTTCTTGTGGTAATTCCTCTTAATAGACATATCCGTAGAAATAATAATAGGATGCTATATTGAAAGTGCCAACTGTAAATTGAGGGAAAGCTAGCAGCCAATATAAATTGTCAAAAGCTCTATTAATGTGTTCAAGCACAATATCATCACCTCTCCTATTATTTGTCTATGTAAATTCAGTGCCTTTCTTTGATAATGTAAAAATGCTACAATCATCAATGCATTTGTTAAAGGCTGACATACCACTATTTTCAACTTTACAATTCAACTTATCAGAAGTAAACATGATCTGATTAAAATCTCCTGCAATGATCCAAGGAGAAGACATGTCTTGAGAAGTATCCACCAGCTAATTCCATAGCCAAAACCTCATTGATGGAATTGGAGGCCCATGAACAAAAGATGCAAAGTAATAAGAAGTAGAATTCTTTTCATTGATCTTGCAATGGATAATATAATCAGAGACATAAAGGACTTGAACAATAAAAGAAGACTTCCATGTAACCAATGTTCCACCACCCTTTCTAATGGCAGCTGTGCTTGCATATTCACTGAAGTCCATATTTAAAAATTAGTGTAAGCAGTATCTAAACTAATTTTAGTTTCAGATGAGAACACAAAATCATCTTGGTGCTTATTAATTAGCCACCTATACCTTTGAACTGCCATTGTTTTACAGAATCCATGACAGTTCCAATACAAGAGCTTTATGACTAATTGGGAAGTTTTCCTTGGGCCGATTCCCTAGCCTCTTTGACAGAATTGTGAGACAAAAAAGAAATCTGATTTTGAACAATTGAAAACACCTGAAATTTCATAAGATCTTCCTTTGCTAGAACCAAATGAAAAGGTAGCACACAAAATTTCTTATATGGATAAAGGAGATTATCATAATTCTTATCGAAAGAGCTTCTTTTCTTCTTACTTTCCCCCAACATTACTTTTTCACAACTTTTATTCCTTAGCTGGATTCAATGAAAACTCAGAAGTGGAATTGGCTTGCTCAAAAGAATTAATTGAGATAGAAATGCATTTGAACCTTTTACGCTTCCTTGAAGACTTACTCTTGTCCTTTCTTGAAGTTTCATCTTCCTTCGAAACAAGCTAAGTATAGAACCCCTCCTTACATACCTCTTATTATTGATATTAATCAGAGTAGTAATTGCGCAGTTCAGTTGGCATATAGGAATAGTAAAAATATATATACTGATATTATTGAAACAATATTGCTTGATTATATTACAAGAGTTCCTCACAAGGGTTCGTATATAATAATTACTAACCTTAAAACAATAAAAGGTCTCCAGATAACCAACGCCTCCTCTTGTACTTGTTCGAAACCTTTTGTTGCAGGTCATTACGATTCTTCCCTTTAAGCCGTTGTCTGCTACTGAAAGCATTTTAGATTTATGGAAAGGGTGAAATTCAAAGAATCTCAGTAGTAACATACAATCAAACATATACGATGTGAAAAGTAAATATGTCATACACCATGTTATATAAGATGATATAGAATGCTGTGTGCACACTGTTAAATGTCAAATGACTGTTTGCACCCTTAGCTTAACTCTGCACCTCCGTTGGGTCTCAGACCACAACTAAGCTAATATGCATGTCCAAGATACTATGCTCATGTTATAAAAGTTGACATACACAAACATACAATAATCACATAGTGCATGAAAGAAAGAGTTACTACCTGGAATATGCCATTTCAGTTGCTTGACTGTTGGTTTAATATTGTATCCAGGCTCGGGCTATCGATATATCCTAATATTCTAAATTTATAATAAATGAGTTATTATTTATCATAACTCATCTTAAAACTCATTGTATTGGTTATCTTAGCTTAAAAATGCTAAATGACCAAAATAACCTTAGGAACCCGGTCTAAGCCCCTTTGTACCCGGTCCAACTGTACTTTACCAAAAGTTATGACTCGAGCTAATCCTACACAATTTTGTGTGTAGAATCCATTTTTGGCCTCAGATTAGTTGAATTCAGGCTCAAATTACAAAAATACCCTTGACAGCCCCTAACTTAGGGTTTTAAGGTAGTTTTGTCATTTCACATCCTAAGGCCTTTATACTTCATATTATACATTATCCCTACACAATTTTCCCTTCTAAACTCAATGGAACCATCAAATTGATGAAACTCCATCTCCTTCCCATAGTTTCAGGTCTGGATGAAACATACCAAGGAGAAAGGGAAAATATGTTTTCTTAATTTCAATCTATATAACTCCTTCTTTTCACCTCTAATCATATGTTTAATGTCTTAAACACCTTTTAAACATGATTAATGGAAAATTGGGCAGCACCTCCCCTTAGGATTTGAGCTTCCCAAATTACAAAATCAAGTAAAACCAAACCAAACACAACAACAATAATCACAATAACATCACATAAGGCAAGAGAATCAAAGTTTTGGAGATTACCTCTTGATTTTCCAACTTTCTCTCTCTAGGTTCCATTTTCTCAAACTCTTCCTTCTTGGATTTTGCTTGCTAACCATAATTTTCAAGAAGAAGAAGATGTTAGAAGAGGTTATAAGTGATTTAGAAGGTATAAGCACTTGAAATCACATTTATTACCTTGGATTTTGCTTCTTGAAACCCTAGCTCTTCTTCTTGTTCTTTCAAGCTTCTTGAACTCTTCTCTCTCTCTATTTGTTTGTGCTTGACCAAAAATGAAGAAGGAAAGATAAGATATTGGCTTCTTGAAATATCTCCCTTGCTTTTTATGATAATATATGTTTAATGCAAATTAGCATGTGCATGAATTACTTGGTCCTTATTTCTCCTTTCTTGAATTAAATATAAGACAAGTATTTCATTTCCCTTTCTTTCTCCCCACTTTAACCGAAATTTATCCTAATTAAAGGGAAAATAAATGGCTGCTTGCTTTATTGGTCAAATGACCATTTTGCCCTTACATTTTTTCCCATTTTCACACCTTGCTGGAAATCTGACAGAATTTTTACCAAATTTTGAAAATTCATATCTAATTGTACAGATGTCCAATTGGTATGGTTCCAAAGGTTATGTGACCCTTATTAAGTATATCTTTAAGGAGAAATATATAACTTAGCTAAATAGAAGCTCATAATTCCCAAAGTTTCTATTTTTGGACGTTGTCAGAGAAGCTGACCAGTTTTACTGGGCTAAATTTAAAAATACATAACTATTTGTATACAGCTCCAAATAACTTATATGACCTATCAAATTAAATCTTGATAAGTTTAATTTTATTCTGTAAAATCTCATAGGCATTGGACATCATTTTCTTATTTAACAATCTCATACAACAAGACTGCCACACAGGAAAACACACTGGCAGCAAATCTTAATTCTTACAATTTGTGTTCTAAACATAATTTTGTTGTGTGTGACCACCAGGTTCCTTGTTTTGTCATTTCTTATGATATTTAATTCACCATTTTATTCCCCTTAAATGCCACAAAGGTATAAGAAATTTTAGGGAATAAAATCATGCCTTATTGGGATACTCGCTAAACCGAGGCTTAACAGTTCACTTAATTCAGGCTTATTCTCAAGCCTCTAGTCCCAAAATTTGGGACGTTACACTTAACCCTTTTATAAAGTAAAGCATAAGATGATTGATGCTCATACTTGCACTTTCTCTTTTGAAACTTCAACAAACAAGACCGCTTACTACCAGTACCATCCAAATCAAAATTTTCCAATTTTCGCTTACAAGTTTTACTACCCATTCCAGATCAATAAAAATAAACATGTTTAAGCCCACTTCCTTGAAAATTGGAACTATAACAGCTAAAGAAATTATCATAATCAACATTAATAAACTTGCTGCCTACAACAGAGACCTTTACTCTAGGCTGAAGTTTGGAAATAGATTGACTATATTGAATAATATAGCCAACTGATTGAACCATATTTTGATATGCTTTTTCATGATTAATTTAGGGAATTTAATGTATATCTTAGGCCATTATTACATAATTAAGCACTAATTTGAGATAGAGATATTTGTATTGAATTAAGTCTAATTAGGGGTAAAATGGTCATAATTTGTTAATTATTCATGCAAATGATTTCTTGGACTTTTTGATGCTACTTTGTGCTTAATCTTGTATTGAAGGTGTTTTAGAAGAAAATTGAAGAATTTAAAAATGCCAATTGTTAAGGACAGGAGAAAATTACAAAAAAGAGCCAAAGAGTTTTTGAAAATTGCATAAAGGCCCTAATAACCGAAATTACTTCATTTTGGCCTTAAAAATTAGGGTAGATTTTAGGTTGAAGGAGACAGATCTTTGAATGGGAGCAGAGGTACTGTGACTAAGAGCTTGAACTAAAGAGAGCAATTGGGGGAATAGAGAACCGAGCTTATAGAAGGGGGGACCATATTTCACCACCAAGGTCGCTAGAGACGAGATCACCATCTCTCCATCCTCACCACAACGCCTATACTTTAAGACAGAGGAGGAGGAGGCTTTAAAATAAAGAAAGGAGAATGAATCAGAGCACCATCGTCGTCCTCTCTCCAATTTCCACTACCACGACGCCACACTGCACCACTATCGTCTTCTTCTTCTTCATTCTCACACACCTTCATCACCGGAGAAGAGAGATTGGAATACCGGCTTCACTACTAACTTCACCATCTATCTCACTACCTTTATCTCTTCATTTACTTGGTCTTCGACCACCACCATCAGCCCTTCTCGTTCTCACTCTATCACCACTGTCAATTTCTTCTCCATTCTAGATCTATGCCCATTCCTTTGTTCCATCTCATATTTTTCACTTCCTTACGAGCCGGCATAACCTTCTCATTCTCTTATTAGATTTAACACTTCATTCATTCTCTAATGGAATCCTTGAGTTTCGAGCGAGTTGTTGTCGTTGCAATTAAAGCTAGAATGGCTAATTTTTTCAAAGGCTTGATAGTGAGGAAGGTGCCTAGAGTTTCAATATGCTACAAAGGGGAGTTCATTAGTCTTTCATTAGATCATTTCATGTATTATGTTCTGTTTGAATTAATTTTCTATTGGTACATGTTTGTGATACTTGGATAAGTGTTCATTTATCCTTGTTGGTTAACATTTGTGTTCAATTTTGCTTTGATGCTCTTGGATTATGTATTGAACTCATTTTCGTGTGTTTTAATGAAATTATGCATTGTATGTGATTACTATGATTTGTAATTGAGTTAATTCATATTGAATATCATGATTGTGCTCTCATCAAAGAGGAAGAAAGTGCAATAAAATGATTTTCAAACACAGATCAAGTGGTTCTTGAAAATTTATCTAGAGATGACTATGAATGCAATTGTAGGACTAGTCATTAATTAGGTAGATTGGACTTAATGCGATTGTTTAGGGATTTCAATTTGACTTGATGCGAAATTAACTCCCAAATTATTTCAAGAAGCTAAGAAAACCACCAATTTTGTCACCAAGACCCATTTCATCATATAATCCCTTTTAATCTAAAACATTCCTTCATTATTTCCCAAAAAAACCAAAAAGACTAGAAATAGTTTTATTTTCATGTATTTTAGTTTAGAAAAAACCAATTTCAAAACCCCTTTTCTAAACATATTTTTAGCATTTAGTCTAACCTAGGGAATTCAAAATAAAAGGTTCCTTGATAAGAGAACGATCTTGAGTTACTTGCACTATATTGCATGCTAATTCATGGTAAATAGTTTTCATTTAACCCCAAGATGACTAAGGTTGTGTTAAATCACCAATACTTAAATGACAAGGATAAAATCTCCCTACTTGTTCCAAAATAAGAGATATTTTGAAAATCTGCCTATCAAGCAAACAAAAACTATCGAGATTGATAGATTTAAGACCCAAGTCTGAAAGGTAAATTTGAAAATGCAAACCATAATCATTGAATATACTTTTTTCATCATAACAAATTAAATTTCCCAAGCTCTCACCAATATATCTTGCAGTCTCCTCATTATAATATTTTAAAGGCAATCCATGAACTTGAATCCATATTTAAAAGTAATGAGCAGAGAAATTTAACAGAGTGACATATGGTATCTATGGAATTAAAGCAATGAAGTAACCATGTAAGAGCCATAATCACTAAGAAAGCATAAAAAATAAATCTTCCTTAAAGTGAAAGTAAAGTAAGAAGGAATTATTGAGCTACTTAACTACTGATATCAACCCTTGAAGCTTCTAGTGAATCAAAAGTAAGGATTGCAATTTTGAAGCATGAAGCTTACGACTATCTATCACTTTAGCAAGAGAAAAATTTCCTTTAGTGCATAAGAACTTATCATATCTAAAAGAAGGTGAAATACTGTTGATAATCTCTAGAAATTCATACATTTCAACACATTTTCCCATACTTTATATTCAGAAGAAGGGGAGATACTATTGATGTGAAAACCTAGTTAAAAATCTAATATGGAGCATCGAAACAGATGATTCTAACAGGAGAGGCTAAAATTTAGCTAAGGAGAGATTGGGAAAGGAGAGCCTTAAAGATTTGGAGCCTTGGGTTAGAGTTTCAAAGAGATTTAAGGCTAAGTTCTTGGGTCTTTTTTGGTTCTTCTCCCTTTTTCTCTTATTTTACTGATGTGGTTAATGTTTTTGTGCTGAGATTTTGGCATGTACATACCATGAGTGGCTAAAAACTCTTATTTAGGATTACTTTTACCCATTTTATTTATTTAAACTACTAGATTATCTTGTTTTATTGGTTAATGAGTACATATGTTGATTTTTCTTTGTGTTTAATGTTACCTTGTGCTTGATCACTACATGATTTGAGTCATTCAATTGGAAGATATTTGAGAGAGCAATTTTGATTGTAGAACTTAAGAAAAATCATGTTAAACTTGAAGTTTAGGGATTAAATGGATAGTTTATTATTAGAATAGAGATATATCTAACAACCTAGCATAGTTTATTGAAGGATTGCTTTGGAAAGATGGATTTTATTAATTATAAACAAGAGATTGAATGTTTTTAATGAAATTAAAAATCAATCTTGACTTGAGAGAGCTTGGTTGATGATTTTAGAACATTTAACTAGCATATGGACTAATTTAACCAATATAAGTAGATAATTGCCTAGTTTTATGAAATACAATGGGGAAGATGTAATCCTAAGCATATAACCTCTTGAAGCAAAATCAATTTTCTATTACTCAAATTTATTGTTTTCATCAAAATTTCCTATTTGACTTACTCAATTTCAAATGATTTCATTCAACCTAGTTAAGAACATGGTTATAATAATTAGCTCACTTTTGTCATAGTCCTTTTGAAATGTCACTGTTTTGATCACTATACTATTACTTTCGATTCATGCGCTTGCGATAAGTTAAATGGCAAATGACTGTCAACATATACCATAACACCAATCCCTAAGCGTCAAAATAACAGACCCAGAAGAGAAATAATATTAAAGTAGAAAATGAAAAAACTAGAATATTTTAATATTCAAACCAACTCTCTAATTATACTTCAGGAGCTATTAGAATTGGCTAACACTCAAGAGAGGGAGTGAATTGGGTGTACGATAAGAAACAAAAAATATTTCAAATCCTTTTCTCATATGATTAAAATAATATATATGGAAGTACAAAATCAGAAGCAGTTATATAAATCATATATGCTGGAAATGTAAAAGCTTAGGGAAGAGAATATGCAAAATGTGATTTATCCTGGTTCAGTCCAATCCACAATAAGTAATACATTCCAAAAGCCATAATTCTTTGAAGGGAAAATTACTGTGCGGTCCCAAGGAAACAAAAAAATAGAGATTCAGTCCCAAAAAATCACATAATTACTGTCAGGTCCCAAGGGACTCATTTGTAATAAATTGCAATTGGGAAATGACCTAAATAGCCCTATAAGATAACATAGATAGATAGAGGGATGGGCAATATCTGGCGGAAGTAGAAGGATTACGTCATTAATGGCTGGAAAACTGAATGCAATGCTGTCTTCTTAAGGCAAGTTTGAAGAGCGAGGGAAGATGTTGATGGAAATACCTCTCGTATGGTCATTATTCTTGGTGGTTCATGTTCTCTCTTCTACTATTAAAACAGAGTCTGAGGTATCATTGATGAGCGTCCGGGTTGATGGCGCGAAAAGTGAATGCAATGCTGTGATCATGAGGCAAGTCTGAAGAGTGAGGTAAGATCTTAATGGAAATACCTCTAGTATCGTCATTATTCTTATTGGTTCATGTTCTCTCTTCTACTATTAAAACAGTGGCTGAGGTATCATTGATGAGCGTACGGTTTGATGGCACGAAAACTGAATGCAATGTTGTGATCATGAGGCAAGTCTGAAGAGTGAGGTAAGATCCTGATGGAAATACCTCTGGTATCGTCATTATTCTTGTTGGTTCATGTTCTCTGTTATACCATTAAAACAGAGTCTGAGGTATTATTGTTGAGTGTATGGTTTGGTTGGGAAAAAGGGAAAAAGATGTCATCTTTTGTGATTAGTAGTTTGTATTATACTTGTAAAATATGAAGGTTTCTTGTGGGTGTTTGTATAAAAGAAGGGAAAGGAATGAAGATGAAGTTGCAATGTTTGTGATTATATAACCTGATAGCGGAGGAAAAATGTGTTGTTAATGGATGCAGCTACATTTGTTAATATGGCTACTGAGATTGTTAATGACAACTGTAGGTATCATTTAAATGTTTAACTTAGGGTGTAATGATTTGTGACAAGGGTTTGAAATTATGTGTTGTTAATGGATGTAGTGACAATTGTTAATATGGCTACTGAGATTGTTAATGACAACTGTAGGTATCATTTAAATGTTTAACTTAGGGTATAATGGTTTGTGGCAAGGGTTTGAAGTTTTGTATTTTTTTTTTGTATTTTGAGGTGTTTGAACTCATTAAAAGTTAAAGATAATGAACAAGGTGTCAAAGTTGGGTGGGAGAGTCCTCATGTACTTAGTGAAAATGTATTGTTAACAGATGCAGCTATAGTTGTTAATGTAGGTGGTAAGGTTGTTGATGACAATTGTGTTGTATAGGTGGACAACTGTCATGGCTAGCACATAGGGCAAGAGTCTACTATATTTTCTTCATATAGAGGGAAGATTTACAGTGAGTGGAGGAGGTGATATGACATATGTTGGGGGAAGGGTTAGATCAAGAACCATTAAGGAAGGAACAACTTATGAAGAGTTTAAAGCATTAGTATCCTCTATTTTGGGAAAAGACAGCGCCGGACTTGTCATGAAGTTCACCTTGACATTTGATAGAACAACATTTGTGGACATACTAGATGATGAAGCAATTGAACATTTAATTAATTTTAGTGAAAAAAGTGGTCATGTCTATGTAGATGGAGGACAAACTGAAGATGATAATAGAACGACAATAAGGGATGACCAATATGTGTCAGTTTTATTTCGAAATGAAAATTTACAAGTGTATGAGGTGATGCTAACTTCTCATTACTAACATATTGTACTATCCAATTTGGTCCAGGTTTGATAACTTCCCAGAAGGTCTGGATCGAGAATCAGGTACTATGTGTGTTGAAGATTCAGCTTCATTGCCATGCGCTATCGAAATGATGCCTGCAGCAAGACCTGAAATGAACTCCATAAAGTGGAAGGATGTGATCATTGGGAAGGGACAGGTTTTTGCCAATACGGATAGCCTCCGGCAAACATTGTACAAGTTTAGCATTGCGAACAAGTTTACATACAGATATGTGAAAAACAATAAGCAAAAGATCATTGTCAAATGCATAGTTGATGGTTGTCCATGGTACTTGGGAGCATACTCAATGGGAGAACGGAAAGACACTCAATTCCTCACTATAAGAACATTTAAAGGTGACCACATACATACTGCACAAGAAAATCTACTTATTCCTCACATGAATAGGTCGAAGCTGACCTCATCAGTAATCATAGACGATTTGAGGAGTAATATAGATAAAAATGCAAACGAGATTATGAGAGACATGTATAGAGATTATGGGGTGCGTCTAAATTATAGTCAAGCATTCCAGGGGAAACAAAGAGCTTTGACAGAATTACTTGGTCACGTTAAAGACTCATACATGACCATTCCTTGGATATGTGATAGGCTAGTTGAGACGGATCCAGACACGGTTGCCCGATGTGAATTCTCTGAGAGTGACAGATTTGAGAGGGTATTCATTGCTTATGGATGCTCGATCAAAGGCTTCTTACAAGGGTATCGAGGCATACTTTATATAGATGGATGTCACCTCAGTGGTCCTTACAAGGGAACGTTGCTTTCAGCTAATGCGCATGATGCTGATGATCAATTGTTTCCCTTAGCATATGCCATAGTTAGTGGGGAAACACATGATGATTGGAGTTGGTTTTTGCAGACTTTGAAGGATATCATTGGCACAAGGGAGATTATGATAGTTTCAGATAGGAATGTTGCCATTATAAGTGATGTTTGTGGCACATTTGGATCTCAGAGGCACGCGGTTTGTTACAGGCACGTGGAAGAAAACTTTAGTTCACAGGTTGTAAAGATGAGTAAAGGAAGGGGCAGAACTTCTGCGAACAACAAGGAAGATGCACTTAACATGCTTGATGCAATTGCTTATGCAAGGCATGAACATGAATATAATGTAGCATTAGGCAGGATGAAAATGTTTTCTCCACAGTTAGCTCAGTGGGTTGAGACTGAAGGAGATGTGGAAAGATAGGCGCAAAGCAAATTTCCTCACAAAAGATGGGATAAACTAACAATGAATGCAGCGGAGTCATTTAACGCTTGGGTATTGAAAGAGAGGAAGCACAATGCTGATGTTTTCATCAATGAGCATAGACAAAAGTTAGCGAATAAGATGGTTGCATGCGAAACAGCCATGATAAATTGGAAGAATAGGATTGGGCCTAATATTGAGTCCAAGTTGATAGAACAAGTCAGCCAGGCTGAGAACTTAGAGTGTCAACATTATAGGGACGATATGATTTCAGTTTCTACACTGTGTAACAACCGAGTCTGCAATCTGACTGTTGACCTCACAGCTAAGAGATGCACTTGCCTGGCATGACAGATGAGCAGAATCCCTTGTTCACATGCATGTGCTGCAATCAAGTTAGTTCATCGTAGTGTGTACTCATATGTTGATGACTGCTACAAACTTTGTGCCCAACAAAAGATATATGCAAACCATATGAGGCCTGTAGCAACGCATGATTGCCCCCGTCCTGAATCCCTTACTGTGACACAGTTGATGACATAAAATTTATTGCTGCCACCAATCACACGAAGACCCTCGGGAAGGCCCAAGAAAAGAAGGATTGAATCTCAATTCCAAAACAAAAGGGTTTATCATTGTAGGAGGTGCAACGAGGCTGGTCACACTATCAAGACTTGCAGCAATCCTAATCCAAGTTGATCAATTATGGTGATTTGTAGCAATCCTAATCCTAATATATATATGCTATAATGTTTAAATATTTGTATTCCACTATCAGTTCAGCATGTTTGTAAGTTGATGTAAATTGATGTAAATTCATTTATAACTTCAGCTCTATGAATTGTCAATGGATGGTCCTGGAGTTGTCAGTTAAGGGTACATGAGTTGTCAGTGGAGGCTGCTTGACTTGTTGCTGTAAGGATCGTTAACTTGTCAGTGGACTCTGGTGTTGTTGTTAATATATATATGCGGTTATGTTTAAATATTTGTATTCCACTATCAGTTCAGCATGTTTGTAAGTAGATGTAAATTGATGTAAATTCATTTGTAACTTCAGCTCCATGTAAATTGATGTAAATTCATGTTTGGTATTGGGGTTGTCAATATAGGTTGTAGGGGTTGTCAATGGAGGCTGTTGGGGTTGTTAATATAGGCTGTGGGGGTTGTCAATAGAGGCTGTAGGGGTTGTCAATGGAGGCTGTGGGGGTTGTCAATGGAGGCTGTTGGGGTTGTTAATATAGGCTGTGGGGGTTGTCAATGGAGGCTGTTGGGGTTGTCAATGGAGGCTGTGTGGGTTGGCAATGGAGGCTGTTGAGGTTGTCAATATAGGTTGTGAGAGTTGTCAATGGACATTGTCGGGGTTGTCAATGGAGGCTGTGGGTGTTGTCAATGGATGCTGTGGGGGTTGTTAACACAACATTAAGGAGTTGTTAGTGGATGAACCTAGTGACTTTTGAATTGTCAGTATGGGCTGGTTATTTAATAAATGTATATATCCACATGTACAAAACATTAAATGGTACAGTCAGTTTGATTCCATATCCTGGAAATAAACATCAAAATAAATGTATATCCACATGTACCAAACATAAAATGGTACATTCAGTTTGATTCCATATCCTGGAAATAAACATCAGAATAAATGTATATCCACATGTACCAAACATAAAATGGTACAGTCAGTTTGATTCCATATCCTGGAAATAAACATCAAAATAAATGTATATCTACATGTACCAAACATAAAATGGTACATTCAGTTTGATTCCATATCCTGGAAATAAACATCAGAATAAATGTATATCCACATGTACCAAACATAAAATGGTACAGTCAGTTTGATTCCATATCCTGGAAATAAACATCAGAATAAATGTATATCCACATGTACCAAACATAAAATGGTACAGTCAGTTTGATTCCATATCCTGGAAATAAACATCAGAATAAATGTATATCCAAATGTACCAAACATAAAATGGTACAGTCAGTTTGATTCCATATCCTGGAAATAAACATCAGAATAAATAGTTCTCTTAGTCTCAATTTCAGTAATGCATTTGTACGAGTTATCCAAAACATGTTACAAAATGATGTGATCGGGTTAAGCAATTACAATCAAACTGTACAACATTGATCTTTATGTAAGCAAGTATGTCAGTGGGTTCTCCTCCTCCTTTAGATGTCTTCAATTAAGGACAGTACCGTTCCAGCCTATGTATTTTGGGGATGGGTAACAAGCCACCACAAAACCCCAACCTTCATTTTGTGCAGGTCATCCTTTGAGTAGAACGGTATTGTGTAATCATCCTTAGCTTGGACAGTTGCATCCCACATTTGTAACCATGACAGCATGTGAACACCATATGAATCCCTGCATATATGAGTGAAATAAAAGTGAAATCAGAGAATAAATGCCACTGAAGTAAAGCTAGTAGAATAATAAACAAACTAACGTGTCTGATTGGACATGCACTTTCGCCCATGTCACACCCTTCTCAAATTTATGCTCCTCTACAAACAACTCGGGCTTAACTCGACAGAGAATATGGAAAAAATAGTTACGCTGCAACAAACACAAAGCATGTCAGTCTCTTAGCTGGATAAAAAGGCACTCCACACACACGTATAAAAATGACTCATCCATACAACTCGGGTTGCCATTAACTCCTTGGGGTCAAGCTGTACTTTTCGGTTGGCAGTCATCTTTTTTACGGCCTTCTGTGGGTTCACAAATTTCTTTGCCTCTTCACGTTCCTTTTGCTTCCTTATGTATGTCAGGGTATCAACCAACGAGTCCAAGGCGTAGAATTTCATTGTCTTTGTGTCAACAGCGTAACAAAACCAATGATCAAGTAGCACAACTGGACCAAATATAAATCCACAATCCCCAATATTGTATCTTATGTATTCAGTGAGGATTTGTGTTTCATAATCGGCTGAAGATCATATCAATGAGCGGAGACAATTTTCTGCATGAAGTCCGGTGTGAATATGTGTCGCCAAACTGTACCATCATTTACTTTTTGGTCCTCGACCAAGGTCCTAGCAACCATTGACATGACCTTCATGAAAAAGAGAAAAATATTAGTACCCACAACCACTATATCAATTGAATGTGTTTCAATGTTAATCATTAGGTTACCCTATCATTTATCCACCCTTTGGGTCGAGACAATAAAGTTCCCTCCTCGTGAGGAAGTACCCGTACATATCCACAAATTCTCTAAATGACAGAAAAAGGGGGGAAAACCAAAATGTGAGTGAGGCTGCAAAAAAACATTTTATTCATGAATTAAATCAAGAAACTCTTTTAAACTTACTGGTCGCCTTCTTCATCAGTACACCTTATTGTGCACAACTCATACAAAACATCCTTGTCGTCCACCTTCCTCTTCCCTTTAAACTTCTTGGTCATATGAAGCCAGGGAGATTTGATGACCCAGCTGGGAGTTATGACTCGTTTTGACCTTCTTAAATCAAGGTCACTCCCTTTTGTCAACTTCCCTTCATCTTCCACCTTTAGGACTTGTTTGTCCTCAGGTTGACCCCTATCATTGCCCCCAACTTCTTCAATTTCATCAGGTTCTTCATCCTTTCCATTCTGTTGAGATTCTACAGAGGTATCTTTACCATGTTCAGCTTCTTCATTTCTACCGTCTTCTTCCTTTTTAGAGTCAGCATCCTTTTCATAACCTTCAGCTTCGTTGGTTGCACATTTAACGTCTTCAGCCTCCTCTTTGTCATCTTCTTCTCAGACGATATCATCCTCCTTATTATGATCGGCCCCCAACCTGTTCTAAAGGGCAAGGAGCTCCTCCCCCACCATGTCAACCATCTTGTAATAAGTCCTTTGTATTTCCTGGAATATGAACATGTTGGTCAGATTTGGTTTGCCAATAGACTTCATGACAAACTTAGTGAAAAGTAATTATAAAGACAGCTAACATAACAAAACAGTAAAAATTACAGGGTGAGTAAGCATTGTGTCAGCATTAAATGTGGTTGATGATTGGCCACCAGCGTGTTTGACCCCATAGAATAGGCCTTTCTTGCTTTGTTTTTCTGTTTGTACTCTCCACTTGACCATTTCCTCATCCCAAAATGTGATGGCATCATCATCTTTAAGGGCTTTCATGTTGCCCAACAAAAAATATTGGAGGCAAAACATCTGCATGACATGTCAATGACAAGTAAGATTGATATGTTAAAATTTGTACTTCAAGTAAGAGACAGAACGATATATGATTGCCACTTACCATTAGGAAGTATAGATAACCTCCTACTGTCTTTCTCCCTCGTCCTTTCCCTTTCCTTAAGTCCCTCTGGTACTCTTGAATCACAAGGCAAAGTTCTTTAAGAATAAAGGATAACCAATCAAACTGACCAAGTGCATCCTTCGTGACCGTCATCAACTTCAACACACGGTCAGTAACATAAATACTTACGGTAGGGTCCAACAAGGTGCTTAAGGCGAATATGATGAAAAGGAACTAAAAATTCTCATCAGCAGGGCCCATCAACCACTCACCAATCGTTTGGTACTTTATGTTCTTGTACACACTTCTGAAATCTTTGAAAACTACATTTTCATCATGGACTTGTACCTGTATTTCAGACCCACCGTGAGGAAGACCGAGTATTTTTTAGACATCTTGAGGAACAACTCCAAGACTCTCCCCTCGAATTGAAACTTTCTTGGTGGGAGGGTCAAAGTGTGTCATGAACTCCGCGCACAAATTACGGTTGATTTGAGGGAAACTAACATTTACCAACTTGTCAAACCTGATTTCCTTAAGCCTATTCATCACATCGGGCTGATCCTTCAAGTTATTACAAACAACCATAAACTGTTTTGGCGCAGATCTTGTCAAGAAGGGAACTACATACGTCTTCTCTTTTCCCGGGCCTCTTAATAGTTCAGCCCGGGCTAAGAACTCAGCTCTCTCCTTATCACTCAGCTGATTCTACGCTTCTTTTAGTTGTACATTAGTATGTGAAAAAATGTGGCCCTTACTTCTCTGCCCCGTCTCTTTACCCTTCTCCTTCTCCTTTTTCTTATCGTTTTTCTGGAGGAAAAATTCCTCCGTGAATAACTTGTATCCGGAGAAGGTTGGGCCTCTTTTTTCCATTATGCTATGCCCTGATTTGTTCCCTTTATCAGGTTTTTGTTTCTGCAGATTTTTCCCCTGCAAAACAAATTTACATCACTTTAGTTGTATAGTATATAACTTATACTTCAATAAAGTGAACCTCCAACTAAGTTTCACAATCGCAGCGTACAAAAGACACATTAAAGCACCTCAGCAATTACAAGTAATACCTCCCTCATCCAAAATAAAATGCACAATATGCAACTAATGTGTAACATTACGATGCAGAGCATCAATAAAGTGCCACCACCAGGAAACAAAAAACAAACACTCAAGGATGAAAAAAAGATCAGAGTCAAATTAGAAAGTATATCTCAATCACAATTTTGAAACAGGTAGATAGAGAAAGGACTCATTCAAAATAAGTCATACCATGGTTGTAGGTGACGATGACGGGTGATAAAGAATGCCGTCGTAAGGGGAAAACTCAAATGATGAAGAATGTTGCGTGGTAAGCGGAAAACTTAAATTTATTAAGGCCATTTGGGTAATTATACAATTGAAATTTATTAAAAATCATTCCCTTGGGACCTGACAGTGATTATGTGATTTTTTGGGACTGAATCTTCATTTTTTTGTTTCCTTGGGACTGCACAGTAATTTTCCCAAAAATCTATAGAAGGGATTAATGTTTCAATACTAAAAGCTTCGATGCTTCAATACTACCAAAAATTTATCATATATGTATATAACACTAAAGAAAAACCCATAAAAAAAGATAAAAACCAACAAACAAAAACATATTTCTTGGTTATTGAAAAATTTGTGCTGGTTTTTTTATTGCAACTGGACTAAGGAAATGGTTAATTCCCAGTGCAGCCGGACGGTGAAGTCCCACTTTGACAATATTACATAATGCCATTGATAAAAAGTTTAGAACAAAGTCAAAATAGAACAAGAGTCATGTCATTCACTAATAAAAAGTATAATGGGATTTGCTCGTTATACCCTGAGAATTGTGTGCAACTAAAAGGAAACGGCTATTTCTTTCCACAAATGAAAACGTTATTCGGTATTTGGAATCATTCCCTTTTCTGTCATTTACTAAAAGAAAAGTGTTAAACCTTATAAGACAAACCTATCCAAGAATGTCTGTGTCATTGGAGCAAGGCGATCTGCGCTAGTGGCATCGAACGAGTTAAGAAAATAATGTCATAAGGTAGTTGTGTTAGAGCAGAATCATGATGTTGGGGGACAATGGCTATATAATCCCAAAGTTGGAGTGGAACTAGAAAGTTATGTATATGGTAGATTCATTGCTAATTTAATTTGAATGCTACATCTTTGAAATGACAAATCAGAAATTTCTTACAATATTTAAAGGATATACAAGGAACATTCCTACCCTAAGGTGTGAAGTTGTTGGCAAAAACTCATTCAAACTTATGGGGGAACCCCAAACAGCATGACAAAGCAATAAATCAAGCAAAGAAAACTGAAAAACTAACACGAGTTTCATTAATGGTAGCAGAGAAAATGCAAAGTGACTACACAAGTACCAATGACCTTGACAGGGGTGGAAAGCAACAGGAGAAGAATGGTGGAATGCAGGACAAATATTATGCAGCACTCCTGCACTAGACCATACTGAGGTCTATATACTTTGGACGAAGCTGAGGTTAATCTATTCTGGAATGTTTCCTAATTGAAAATACTTCTCCTTACATCTAAGTTTCATAACTAGCTACATCAAACAATAATTCAAAAATAAAAATCAACCATGAGGATGTGGATTCACTCAAAATGTTATTAGAATGATCAAATATTTTTCCAACATCTCAACATCTCTGATTTCAGTAACACCCTATGGTTGTCTACCTTTAAGCTAGACAAAAATTTGTAACAGCAAACAGTCAAACAGGAAATTTCAAACCCTAACAGCACACATTAAGCACCAATAAAGAAGGGACTTTGCCAAAAGCAAACACGATTATCTAAATAACAAAAGTGCCTATTAAAAGAGTGAAACCATCAAGGCATCGTTACATCAAGCATTCACTCCAACTAATGAGCCCTGATTATTTATCTTCTAATAAGCTCTTAAATGCTTCACTCAAACATGAAGCAATTGTAATGGCAAGCAAGCTAGTACTAAAGAATTGGGATGCCATTTTTTACTTACTGATAAAGTGCCTTAATTAATTTCAGAAAATCTACACCATAGAAGTCCTTCCCTTATATTATCATCTTGACATCCCTAACCTAGATAGACAAAGATAGCCAAAACTATTCCTAAAATAATATTACCAAACCCCAATAAAAAACTGACCTGAGTGTGAATTATTGCACCAATGCAGACAAGGAAATTGCTGAAATCCCCAGAAATGGCATCGCCTAAAACTATGAGAGGATTGTAGGAACCTCCATGGGTCCAATTTCCCAACAATGCAAAAAAGAAAATGCTTATAACAGAAAGAGTCACCCTCATAACCTCATGAAGAGGCTGGTGACTAATAACTTAATTAGGACCCCTGACCAAACCCACATAAAAGACATGACGAAATATGAAACAAGCAGCCAAGCCCTTCCCATCCTTTTTAGCTACTAGGAACTAAGAATTATATAGGTTATGATTCTCTCTTCTCCTACGATCAAACCTGACTCTACATGGCCAATTTAATTTTAATGCTACATCTTTGCAACGAAAAATCAAAAATTTCTTCCAATATTTCAAGCATATATATGGAACATTCTCAGCTTAAGGTGTGAAGCTCTTAGCAAAAAACTCATTCAAACTTATAGGGGAACCCAAATGGCTAGACAAAAGCAAGAAATCAAGCAAAGCAAAACTAAAAAAATGAGACGAGGTTCCTTAATGGTAGCATAGAAAATGCAGAGTGACCAGAAAAGTACCTATAAATGTGAGAGGGATGGAATGCAGCAGGCGAAGAGAGGTGGAATGAATGACAGAAATCAGGCGAGTCAGTCAAAATGGCCCACGGCGATTAGTGACGCTAGGGCTTCCTTTATACCACCTAAAATTAACCACCACAATGCCAATCAGCCGATGGTGATAGAAATCGGCCACCAACGAGGTTGTTTACTCACCTTTGTAAACAACCAACAACCCCACGATGACGGTATCGGCTTCGGTGACACGATGAGGTTCCGCTACGCAAGATCTCTGATTTTTGTCTAGGCAAACGAGGAATGGGTGACGGTGGGGTGATTCATCCACATAGCTCTCCTTTTCTACCATATTCATTAAGGGTATTTGGGTCATTTCCTAATTGCAATTTATTACAAATGAGTCCCTTGGGACCTTACAGTAATTATGTAATTTTTTAGGACTGAATCTCTATTTTTTGTTTCCTTGTGACTGTACAGTAATTTTCCCTTCTTTGAATATAACTTCAAATTTGATAAATGACCTATCCATAGAAAAATATTTAAGTCTAGTTTCATATGCCACTAGTTTCAACTTATTTGGACATGTTGTTTGGGAGATATGTCAAAAATACTGAACCTATTTTGAAAAATGATAGTGATTTGAATGTTATCTTTCAATACTCATATCTCCTTCATCTAAAATCCTTTGATGTTGAGTTTTATGTCAATTTGACACATTGGGAGTCTAGTTTCATATGCCAGTGGTTTCATCTCAATCAGATGTGTAGTTAGAGAGATATGTCCAAAATACCAAAGTTTTGTCATACTGAACATAAAACAAAGAAGATCATAGTATATTTTTCTTGATTATAGACTCAAGTTCTCATCCTGAACTTGAGTTCTCTCTAATATTTGTGGTGCCAGCTTGAAGTTTTCATGGAAAAAACTCAAGTTTTCTTCAATCCAAACTTGAGTTCTTTACTTGACCAACATCAGGAGGTTGGTTTCTACCAAAAACTTGTGGGAGTACTACAGTGAACTCGAGTGCTATAGTGCATGCAAACTCGAGTGCTACAATGACAACTCAAGTTCTGTAGTGCCTTAACTGCTATAATACCTATATGTTACAGTGCCAACGCGTTACAGTGCCTCAAGTGCTACAGTGTCAAACAGTTCCAAACTGCTACAATGCCACCTTGAATTTCGTTCTAGCCATAGAAACTTCCCATATTTCTTCTAAGAGCTTGAACTTTGATATTCCCATTATTTCTTGCAAGTTCATCTTTCTTCAATCGCTTTCTTTCTTTGTTTGACTAATTTACAAGATATGCAATATTAAAACATTAAATATAGTAGTTAGTCAATGTAGGAGATAAGTATATTATGCAAAAATTTTGCTCTTAATATTTGATATCTATATTTGACATCATCAAAACTAATTATATCTAATATTCTCCTCCTTTTTTATTGTGACAAATCCTTAAAGAAAAATATGCGTGAATGTGAAGACATAAATTGAATGCAATATATTATGCAACATATTTTTCTTGCCTCTCTTTCCCCTTATTTGACATAAGCAAAAAGTTTGAAGGATAAGAAAGAAGTACTTGTGGAGAAATAAATATGAAAACAAAGTAGAAATGTCTCTCTCCATTAATCAAAATAAATGTGTCAAGAAAACAATTTTCTCTCTCCCTATTTGAAAGTAACTTCATTTTTAATGCGATACAAATGAATAATGATTTTCATTTTCCAAATTTGAAATAATTCAAAGATATTTTCAAAAAAAAATTTGAAATCAAAGATATGCACAATATTTTCAAAATTTAAAGAGATAGGGTTTAGAAATGCTCATTTGGATTTGGCAAGTAGATTATAGATCTATGAAGGCTAGTCTACCACACTTTCACTGTGCAACTTTGATATATATTCATGTTGTCTCTAGGACGCTTTTACTAAGTTCATCTTTTGTTCCATATTGTTATCACAATATGCTTAATGCTCGTTCGTATCGGCATAGGTATTTGTTGCTTTGAATGTTGCAGCCAATATATTTCTCTTGATTGATCGTTAAAGCATATGTCCTCAACATTCATATATTCTCCTTAGTATGTTGAGGAATGATCTTGCATAGAGCAAATTCTCCTGCTATAAGAAAAAATATTCTTGCAAAGAGAATGATTAGTACAATTAAATATAAAAGGTTTCTTTCTATAAGGTATATTCAAATTAAGATCATGGAAAGAAACACATGAGTAACTCATCATCAAAACTAATCAATTGAGAGTGAATACAAATGAGTATGTTGTAATGATTTTCTTCAAATAAAGAAGATAAGCTTTTAAGATATAAAACATGTGTGAATGTAAAGCTCCCCCTTAATGAAAGTATGGCTTAAAAAAATCATTATAAGGAATAGAGTAAGAAATTCTCATAGATTTGAAAAACCATTGAATAAACTTTGTAGAGAAATTAAGTATGAAAGTTGGAAGATTTTGTGAGAAATTAAGTTTTGAAAATGACGATACTATTCAAGGATTTTAACATCTATACCCCAATATCACTCAAGTCATCACTTAAGTATTCACTTTAAGTGATGCAACTCAGAGGATTTGAATTAAGAAAGAATATAAAACCTCACTCAAGTAATGTCGTAATTACTTGAGTTATTGTCCTCTGTAGTCCATTGAGCATCATTGGCTAGTCACTGCCTAATTATATGATCTGAAGGTGTAATATCTATGGGCACTTAAGGATACTACGATGAGCTCGGAGTAAGGCTTCATATTCATCCATCCTCTAAGTATGTGCCTCTTGTTAGCAATCACTATTTGGAAATTCTTATTTCACCATAGCATATAGCTCTCTTATTTGAGGAGTTGGATTTATCATCTTTGAGTGCCTTAGCCTTTACTCTATCTCTTGCTGCTTAAATAGAACTTTGAAGTTCTAGTTAATAGTTACCTTATCGTATCAAATTTGATGTATCTTATACCATAAATTATGCTTCTGCTCGCACTAGAACATTGCCAGTCACGCCTACTCTGTTTGCTTCTTTTCTTTGCACCCGAAAGCAGAGCATCTTGGTCAACTCCTACAAAAGTATAAATACATGCTCGCTCTTTGGTACCCAACTTCTCTTAGGTCTACAATATTAGGCATAACAACTCTTATGCTCTTATACAATTAAACCATATGACATTTGAACAAAGAGTATAATAAACAATAAAGTCCAAGATATAATTTTACCCAATTTAATCCACTGAATCATAAAGGGTAAAAAAAATGATAATAAGAATGATGATTTTCAATTGTCAATGAAAATTTGTAAATACACTTTATATAGAAAATATGTCATGGATAAGATTTTCATGCAATCCATGTAAGTCGGATCAAGAGAGTAGAAAAACTATTCATAATGATCAACTCTTATGTAATGGTAAATCGTGAATATAGCCAAGCTTTCAAGAACGAAATATGAAAATTATTTCAAATGTTATTTCAAATCATGACAATGCATTGTAAAATTGAGATTTTTAATATATGAAAAACTCATTTTTGAAACATGTTTACAATCGATGCTTATGTTAGAAGTCAATACATATTTATATATATCAAAAATTTTCTATTAGAGAACAACTAAGATAACATGTTAGATATTAGAGTTAACATATTTAAGAATTTTCCCAAGAGCAAAAGTCACATAGAAAATGAATTAGCCAAAAGGGGCTTAACTTGATAGACATATATATAAGCACAATGACTTTGTTATTAACTAAGAGATAATCTTTCCTCTTAGAATTGTGTCATGAAATATATGAGCATTCAAGGCAAGAATTTGAACACAAGGCTCTAGTTACTCAGAAATTGGATGAAGACAAATACGAATGCATTTGAACAACAAAATGAGTATAATGATTTATGGATGACGAAGTACATACGCATTAGTCCAAATGACTAGAATTCTAAAATATTAATAAGTCATTCCACTATAATGGTTAATGCATTAATGAATATTCATAATACTTGGAATAACATAACCAATAACGATTTATGCATTAGTCACAAGACTTTTACATATTGAATTCCTCTATGGGGAATATACTTGAAACTCATATAGATAGTTAACTTATTAAGGTCTAACATGTTAGAGAATAAAGACAAAGGGCCTGTTTGGAATCTCATTAGAATGGGAAAAAAGCTCATTTGGAGGGTAAAAACCCATTTGACATCTGCAGACGCGTTTGTGAACACATTAGCTTTTAATGGGCTTTTGAAAATAAAGCTACTTTTTTTAGAAGCTCATTGAAGTAGCTTCTGGCTTTTTTTCACTAGGTTTAGAAAAAAAATCCACTTCTCCCATTGCTAATCCAAACACAAATCACATTAATAATATGACTTTTTTTCTATTTGGCTTCTACAAAAGCCACATTAAAAAAAGCCACTTTTTCACTGTGTTCCCAAACAGGCACTAAGGAGTTCAAGCAGTAACAAGTTTATGATCAAGAAGTAATATGTGAATGATGAGGGGGAAAACTCTAGTAGATGGATTTGGAGCATTTCTGACATTTTACGATAAATATATTAACTTCCAATTTTGAAATCATTTGAATGCAATCAAAGTATGAATATTGTTCTAAAACATATGCACTTTTATAAAAAAATATGAAACTAAAACATATTCTTGGATTATGCACTTCAAAACATAAACCGATAGAAAAACTATGCATAGTTTTTAGCAATCTATAAATAATTTGATGATCATCAAAGATTGATTGCTAAAAATATGCAATAATGAGTAAGTAATTTACCACTCAAATTGAGTTGGGAAGGATGAGTACAACAGTTGAGTTCTAGAAACTGATATAAATTTGCAAACTCGAGTTCTGCCTAAGAACTTAGTTCATATGAACTTGATTTTTCCCTAAGAACTTGAGTGCTACAGAAAAATTCACATACTGATATAACATACCTGACTTGAGTGTAACTTGTAGATACCCAAGTTAATTTTCATCTCCTTATATCTTTGTACTCAAGTCCTCCAAGATCACTTGAGTAACCCATGCCTTTGAATCAAGCTTTTCTGTAATTTCCTTCTTGAAACTTCAAGATATGAACTCGAGTTTGCTTCTAGAACTCGAGTTTTGTGTCACAACTTGATATGAACTGGAGTTTTCACTCATAGTTCATGTTCTCTTTGTTTATGCCTGTTCTAACGATTGTAAACAGAACATTCATTTCTTATTCCTATAAAACCATATAACCCTTTTTGTTCCTTCGTATCTAATTTTACTTGGATCTACTTATGGTTAGCTTGTAGGAATTATAATTCACATGCTCAAAGAATATAGCCAGTTCAAAGAAATTGAGCATAATAAATTAAACATGACTTTATGCATAAAAATAATTTCTTTTGAATCATGCATGTATGCATAAAGAATTAAACTATTAAACATTGCAATCCCTTTGTAAATAAATTCATAGAATGAATTTTTTAATTGATTTGAAAAATATTTCTAAGATAGTTTTTAATGTTTATTTCTAAGATTGTGAAATGTAAAACCTTAATGAATATTAAAGATGAGAGTGTAGGAGGTTTTACAGTTGTATATTCTTAGATACTTGAAGAACTGACTTTGCTTACCTACTGCATCTTTTTGATGCATTTTATTTTTGCATCTTTAGCCTTGGGATCATACAAAGCTCTCTCATATGATGTAGACTCTAAGAGAATTTCCCTCTAAGTACAAGAGATCCTCCTTTTCTTGTTCTCCTTAATGTAGTTGAATGGTACTCTATGGTAGCCCTTCTTTGAGGTGGAACATACTGCTTTTATCCATTGCTTCTTTATGTGGTTATGCGCTATAGCTTTAGCAATGGATGCTTCGAGAGTTCTCTTTTGTGATGATATAAACCTCTTAATTGGTGTATGAGAATCTCTTGGCTTCTTCTTTATCTTCTCTGTACCGTTATGTTTATTTCTTTTCAGATCATCTTGCATACATAAAGTACTAGATGGACATTTTGGTACCCACATATACTTGGGTCCTTGATTGTTGGTATTAGACTTTATATGTCCTTTCGGAAAACAAACATATTTATTTCTCACATTAGAATTTCTTCTAATATAGCATGTATGAGAAATATGACCAGATTTACCACAATAATTGCAAATTGTACGAAGATATGCATTATGAGGTTTTATGCAAGTATTGTGTTGTTTGAGGAACGACAATCCCAAATATCTAGTTTGCCTATGTTCTTTCTTCACATATAAATTTCCAGTATGATTGAAAACATTTTGGCTTTTCTCAATAGAATCAACAATTGGTTGGAAAACAATTTTATGCAAACTTTGAAAATCAGTTTTATGAAGATCACAAGAAGAATTGGAACTTTTTACATTAAGTTCATCTTGAGCTCCAGAGAGTGATTTTTCATGGTCGTCTGTAATGAGCTATGTTCGGGAATCCTCTTTTTCTTGTCTATTTATGTTGACTGTATCTTGGAAGTATTCTATGATTTCTCCTTCTTCATCATCTTCCAATTGTTCTTGTGATATAGATGCACAGATTATAATTTCACATAAACTGTCAACATTTTTAACTTCAACACACTTTTTAGAAGTATATACAAAATCAAAAGTATCCTAGATATCTTTAGCAGTAGAGAAAAATCTAATTTTCTCGAAATCATTTTCTGTCACAACACTATAGAGAAGCTTTATTACTCTAATATTCAACGAAAACATTTTCTTTTCTTTATTGGTTCAATCCTTTCTCGGTTTATGATTTGTAAAAACATTCCACATATTAAAATCATATACTTTTATAAAACTAGTCATTCTAGCTTTCCAAAACATAAATCAATATCTTTCAAAAGATGTGGGATTATATAATAAAAACCTTCTGGAAGCACATAACACTCAAAATCATCCATTGAAAACTCTTGAGACGGTTAAGTCTTTTAAACAAGAGCCCAAGCTCTAATACTAAATGTTAGAACTGGTTGATACCCAAAAGGGGGTGAATTGGGTGTACGAAAAGAAATTAAAAAACTTTTAAATCTTTTTTGCATCTAATTAAAATAATATAGATGGAAGTATAAAATCACAAGCAGTTACATAAATCATATATGCTGGAAATGTAGAAGCTTAGGGAAGAGAAGATGAAAACTGTGATTTATCCTAGTTTAGTCAAATCCATGATGACCTACATCCAGTCCCCAGTCTCTTCCTGAGATTTACAATCCACTCTCTTCTTGTTTAACCAGGCACAAGAAAAGCCTTTAAAATCCTATAAGTTTAGCCGAGCAATTGTGAAGCCTACTGTAATACCCTACTTTTTCACCAATATTCCCTACATGTATATTTTTGATATTTAGTGGAATAAAATGCTGAATTGTGATGTATATGAATTTATAGAAAAATAGCAATCACCGGTTACATATAATTTGGCCAAAGAAGCAACTAATGTCCACTAAAGGGCCTACTATTGTAACCAAAATTTGAGAATTTCATGACATGAATGATGGCCTTATTTAAGTGTCAAAATGGGGTTAAACCAATGGAAATGATTGAGAAATGATTTATTACAGTAAATCAAAAAATATAGGGGAAAAATGGTAATTTTCCCATAAAGTAGGAAATAATTATTTTTCCATAATATTTCCAATAATTTTAGTTCAATAGGAATTAAAAAGAGATAAATGGCTATTTGATCCTTAATAAATCAATTTTGGTGAATTATTATCAAGAAAGTTCAAATAGTCAAAAGTCAAAGGTCTAAAAGTCAACTATTTGCATGATGGTAATGGAATAGTGTAAGATCAATATTTCCTCTCTCAATTTTCATGCATTTTTGGCTGGAATAAAGAGAGTATGAAAGGAAATGGAATTAAATAAGAAATGGCAATTTTGGACCAATCACAAGATGCCATGTGTATTAAACTATTGACTAATACATTATATCATTAACTCCCTTCCTTTCTTCATCTCATTCTCGTGCAAACTGAATCAGAAAGAGTAAGAGAGAGTTGAGAATGGTAAAGCATACGGTAAAGGAAGAAGAAGCTAGGGTTCTTCACAAATCAAGGTAAGACACTTGTACCTTGTGCTTTAAGCTTCCTAATCCCTCCATAACCTCTCTTGCTCATCTTTACTCCTTGAATCCATAGTTTTCAAGTAGAATCAAGGGTGTAGAGAGAGAGAGCTGAAAATGTTGAGGAGAGAGAAAGTGCTGGAAATCAAGAGGTAACTTTTCAAACTTGTTCATCTTGCTTGATTGATGCTATTAGAGTTGTTCTTGGCTTGGTTTTGGTTGTTTTGGTAAGAGTTAACTCATAAAACCTAAGAGACCTTAAAATTCAAGTCTCTCCAAATTAAGTCTAATGAATTTCGAAGTAGCTAATATTGTGATTATAAGTAGAAAGGAAGTGATTAGGCAAGAGAAACTGAGAAATCGATGCAACATTTCTGGGAATCCTATTGGATTGCCTTGTGTTGGATGTGGTAAAAGAGTAGGAATTTGATAATTATGAAGCTTCATTTGGGTTTAGGAGGAAAAATTGTATAGGGTCTATGTTGATAACGAAGTGAGAAAAGCTCCAGAATGTGAAATGACCAAATTACCCTTAAAAGCTTTAAGTAAGGGTTGTCAAGGGCATTTTTGTCATTTGAGCCTGATGTTAACCAATTGAAAGTCAAAAATAGATTCTACAATTGAAATTGTGCAGGATTGGCCCAATTTATAAATTTGGTAAAGTATAGTCAGACCGAGTCTTAAGGGGCATTTTGATAATTTAGCACTGTTAGGCTAAGTTAACCAATACTATGAATTTGAAATTGTGCATGAATAAGTAATGGCTCATTTACGGTGTATTCAAGATTTCAGGACTTGGTAGTTGTCCAGAACTCAAGACTTGCCCAAGCTTGGAAAGGTGGGAGGAAGTTGCTTGAGAAAAGCAACCAGGTAGTAACTTATCTTTCATATGTTATGGTATGCAATGAATGATTAGTGTATTCATCAAGAATTTTCTGACGTATTTCGAATATGCGGGGTGGTTGCCCAGGGCTTATCTTTGCACGAGTGGACGTTCAAGCCAATATAACGATCACCGATGCACGAGCGGATCCCGGGGCCTATTGAACGGGTATCCCTCGAGGCCTTGTAATATATCTAGCGCTACGATAGTTTAAGAGTTTCATGTGATACATGATTGTTGTTGTGATGATTCTGATGAATGATGTTTGATTAGCATGCCTCGAAATGTTATAACTGTATGATTGATATATGTTGCTACTGAGATTCTTTTGAATCTCACCCTTTTTCCAAAAACCCACTTTTAGTATAGGGAGAAAGCTCGAGGGGCAAGTGGAAGGTAAATATGGATGACTAGAGTCAAGGCACTGAAGGCTTTAGTTATTTTGGATATTTTGAGTTGTATATGGTATATATGTTCATGTAAGTATGACAACAATGTAAAAGTGGCTTGATGAATGAATGATAGATAATGTGTGTTTATTCTTCCCATCACTAACGAAATGCAATTAAGATAAAATCTTACTAACTCTAATAAATGAATATAAAGAAAGAGCCGATAAGACTAAACGAGATAGTGAAAATGGTTTGTAAAAATTTTATTACCCTCTCAACCCTAGGTTTAACTCTTGAGTTGAGGGTGGGATATTTGCAAATATTTTGGAAAGTTGGGTAGTCTGGGTTTGAATCCTGATCTCTTGAATGATTTCACTACTCTCTTATACTCATCTGAGGTTATAGGAAATAAGGTATCACACTTACTATAGAGTTACTCTCTCAATTAACATATATTTCAAGTTTGAAATACAATACATGTGCTTAATTTCTCAAATATACATGATATAGAAAACAGATAAGAGCAGAGAGTAGTTAGGTGGAGTAGATGACTCAAGTTATAAGCTTGTTGGCATCATTGTATTCTTATATCCGACTCTTCCTCAAATGCTTCCATATTTATAGTTGAGTTGTAGAAGATGACCATTATGAGTATTCGTCCGTTAGAGTCCCGTTACTTCATTTAATCGTTGTGCATATTTGAAAAACTAGCCGTTACGATCAGTAGACACTCCACTTCCATAAAGTGGTTTTTCCTCACTGCATGATCTTTTCATTGTGCTTTTTGTAATAATACATCAAACACTATTAGATTGAAGCATTAGTCATGAATTTATTGAATCAACGATTAGAGACTGATTTTCTACTTTCTAGGTCTCATCACTTTGAGTGATGATGAATGCCATAAGTGAACTTCGTATATGAAGATGCAACCCGAATATTTGATCTCATGTTTCAAACTTGAAATATATGTTAACTGATGTTTAAGTATAGTAATAAGTGTAAACATAATAATTAGATAACGTTTAAGCATATTTGGATTGATCACTGAAATTCACTCTACTTCTGTGTCTGGAAAACTTGAGTTCTTCCTCTTAAACTCAAATGTATAGTATTGTTAGCATATCTCTAGATTGCCTCTGTCAGGAACTTGTGAGAGTTCATTTTCAGTCTCAAGTGCAAAAGTAACCAGAACTCGAACTCTCTCTGTGGATTTAAGTTCTCCCTTTGTTTCAGCTTTCCAGTATGGTTCTCTGGTTGAAACTCATGAGAGTGCAATTTTGGACTCTAGTGTTGTTGATATCAGAACTCGAGTTTTAATCCTAAACTTGAGTTCTCCAGCTCTTCACTGATTCTGAGTATATCTCTGGAATAAACTCGTGGAAGTGCAAATTAAGACTCAAGTTACTTTATGTCCAGAACTCAAGTTTCACAACCAAACTCGAGTGTATTAGGAATTTTAGCATTCTGACCATGTCTTTGACCAAAACTTGTAAGAGTGAAGATTCAGACTCGAGTGCATATCTCACCAGAACTCGAGTATGAACCACAAACTCGAGTTTTCCTCATTTTGTTTGTTTATGAGAGAGTTTCTGAGTAAAACTCTCGAGATTTCAAATGTAAACTCAAGTGCAACTTGAGCCAGAACTCATGTTCTGTCTTAAAACTCAAGTGCACATGTTAACTTCAGTTTCTGGCTTAGCTTCTATGTAAAACTTGCGAGAGTGTGAACAATTAACTCACTTTCTCTTCATACATGATCTAATTTAATTTGACTCTAAATATGAAAAATTAAGATCATCAAAAAGTTCTTTCCATCTGCATTCCAATGCAAAAAGAATCAACGCTCCAAACTTATTGTATTTTGTAAGTTATGATCCAAAGAGTATATGTGTCTTTTAGCATCAACTTCTAGAAGCCATAACGCTTTGAATATAACTCCAAATTTAATTAGATGACCTATCCATAGAAATCTTGTTAAGTCTAGTTTCATATGCCACCAGTTTCAACTCATTTTAACATGTAGTTTGGGAGATATGTCTAAAATACTGAACCTATTATGGAAAATGATAGTTATTTGAATGTTATCTTTCAATACTCATATCTACTTCATCTGAACTCCTTTAATGTTTATTTTTATAAAAATTTGATACATTGGAAATCTAGTTTCATATGCCACTAGTTTCATTTTAATCGGATGTATGGTTGGAGAGATATGTTTAAAATACAAAAGCTCTATTATGTTGAACATAAAACAGAGCTGAACAGAGTACATTTTTCTTCATCGTAGGCTTGAGTTTGCATCCTGAACTCGAGTTCTCTCTAGTTTTTGTGGTTCAAACTTGAAGTTTTGATGGAAAACACAAGTTTTCTTCAATCCAAACTCGAGTTCTTTACTTAGGCAACATCAGGAGGTTGGTTTCTACTAAAAACTCGCGGGAGTGCTATAATGACAACTCGAGGTCTGCAGTGCCTAGACTACTATAGTACCTGCATGCTACAGTGTCTGACTACTACAGTGAAACACTCAATAATGCCTCGAGTACTACAGTGCCAAACAGTTCCAACTACTACAGTGCCACCTTGAATTTCCTTCTAACCATAGAAACTTCCCTTATTTCTTCTAAGAGCTTGAATTTTGATATTCCCATTAGTTCTTACAAGTTCTTCTTTCTTCAATCTCTTTCTTTCTTTGTTTGACTAATCTACAAGATATGCAACATTAAAATATTAAATATAGTAGTTAGTCAATGTAGTAGATAAGTATATTATGCAAACTTTTTGCTCTTAATATTTGACATCATCAAAATTAATCATATCTAACAGGAGGCACTACTACAAAAAAGGCCATCTGTGGCGATTATTTTTCAATTAGTTATGGTACTTCCAAATACCACATCATATATATCTTTTTTTAAAAAATGCAATTCATGTGGCATTTCCTTAAGGAAGGTCCACAAGAAGTGGTAAATTTGATTTTTAATTTTTCTTCCCGTGACTCTTTTTCAAAGAAGCGCCATAGGAAGTATTTCCTTTTTTTAATTATATTTTCATATTTTTATTCATAGCCTTGTAATTACAGTAATATGCTATATTAAACAAAAATTTCTATATCCACAGAAAAATAAGGATAAGCAAATAACAATGAAATAACTCCAAATGATACAAATAAATAACTTCTTAACAAAATCAGTATTAAATATATTTACAACAATTGTGAATGAAATACAACAAATTCAACTTAAATAAACATGTTAACGACATAACAATTGGAAAGAAACAACAACTAGGCTAGTTAAATAGCAGCTAGCTAGGTAGCTAGAGGTTTGCCTAAACACTTAAACAAATATTCACACCATTCATCGATCGCTTCATCCACTTGCTGGTCAGTCAAACTATTACAACGTTTATCTTCATAATACTACATATGTAACACCCCAATTTTCAATCACCAATATTCCTCCTATGTAATTGATACATCTAATGGAATAAAATGATGAATTTTGGTGTGCATAAATGTGCAAAGATATTTCAATTGTCGGTTACACACACAATTCGGCTAAGAAAGGACACAAAGGATCAATTAATGTCCACTAAAAGGCCTATTATTGTAACTCAAAAATTGGAATATGAAATGATATGACTAAAGGCCTATTATACAAGTCAAAATTGGCAAAACCAAAGGAAAAAAGCAAGAAATGATTTATTTCGATAAATCATCAAAAGTAGGGCTAAAATTGTAATTTTTTCCAAAAGTGGAAAACGATTACTTTTCCCTAATCTTTCTAATAATATCAATTATATGAGAACTAAAAAGAGGGAAATGGCTACTTGATAATTAATAAGCCTATTTTGGTGAATTATTATCAAGAAAGGCCAACTAGTCAAAGTCAAAAGACAAAAGTCAACCTATTGCAAGATGATAATGGGATAGTTGAGATCCATAATTCCCTCTCTTTCCTTATGATTTTTGGCTGAATGAAGAGCAAGAAAGGGAAATGAAATAAATCATGAAATGAGATTTGTGGACTAATGGAATAGTGCCACATGTGTTAATATTATTTGATTAACTTAATATATACTATTCTCTTCATTATTCATTCCATTCCATTGTGCAAACAGACCAGAACGAACGAGAGAGAGAGAGAGCTGAGGCTGCAGATCAAGAAGAAGCTAGGTTTCATTCTAAATCAAGGTAAGCAAGTCTTGATCATGTGATTCTTACTTCCTAGTCCTACCATGATCTCTCCTGCTCACTTCTTCTTCCTTGGAACCATGGTTTTCAAAGAATTTCCAAGAGAAGGGAGGGAGAGAGTCAGACGTGTAGAGAGAGAAAGTTGAGAAAATCCAAAGGTAAGCCTCCAAACTCAATTCTTATGCTTAAGTTGATGCTATTAGTGCTATTCTTGGTTTGGTTTGGTTGATTATGTGAATGATATAGTATAAAACCTAAAGGACCTTGTTGTCTAAGTTTCTCCAAACCTTATCCAATGAATATATAAATAGCTAATAGTATGATTATAAGTAGAAAGGAGGTGATTTACTAAGACAGAATGTGAAACCGACACAATTTTTCTGAGAACCTAAAATCTAATCCCTGTGTTAAACGTGGTAAAGGAGATGGAATTTGATAATTCTAAATATTCTATTGGGTTTAGATGATAAAATTGTGTAGGGTATATGTTGATGATTAAGTGAGAAAAGCCCTAGAATAAGAAATGACCAAATTACTTATTAAAACTTAAAAGAAAGAGCTACCAGGGGTATTTTCATCATTTGGCCCTGAATTTGACTAATTTAAGGTCAAAAATGGATTCTACACGTGAAATTGTATAGGAATAGCTCAAGTCATAAATTTTGATAAGGTCTAGTAGACCAGGGTCTACAGGGGCATTCTGGTAATTTAGCGCTGTCAAGTTAAGTTGACCAATAACCTGAGATTACATAATGTTTGAATGAGTAGTGACTCATCTATGATGTATTGGAAATTGTAGGACTTGGTGAAGGTCTGAAGGTCAAGGCTTGCCTGAGCTCTGAAAAAATGAGGAAAGGATTCTAAAGGAAAACAATCAGGTAGTAACTTCCTTCTTACATATACTATGTGATGCCCATTATAAATGTCATACATTGTAGCATGAGCTAGTGTCCTAGACACACCCATTTTCCATGTTGTGGTCAATGACTCAACAGGAGCACTAAGTCAACTAAGGTGCAAACATATAGTTTGGCCTTGGGCTAGTGTACACACATACGTTCGATCATCTTACATGCCATGACATTTCATATCTATTTTCGTATTTTATTTGTATGTAAGCATGTTGCTACTGAGATTCTCTTGAATCTCATTCTTTTCCCAAAAAAAAAACCATTTCAGGCAGCTCAAAAGGCAAAGCGGCGGCTACTGGTGATTAGGGTCCCGGAGCTTCATTGCCACTATAGTAGTTTTGCAAGTACTTAAGATTTTTAAGTTGTTTTCTTGTACATGTGTATATATATGTGTTATCAAACCCTATGGGGAAACCTGTGGTAATGTAAACTGGTGCCATATATTAATATGTTTCGCTGTGTTGTACACTTTATGAGTCTTTATATGCTTTAGATTCGTGATTTTTGAATGGTAAAAAAGGGCGTCACAACATATATGTACAATCATGTAGAAAACGAATTAAAATGACTAAAACTTAATTATCAGGAACTAATTAATTAAATTTAAAACACAATATAAATTGCAACAACGTGACTTAGTTTTTGAGGAATATAAGGTTGATCATGAGTACTTACATCCTTTATGAATTTCATGATGTAACACCCGCAATCATTGTTATTGGGCTAGAAAGGACACTGCAACAATGTAATGAAATAGTTAACTCAATTTTTGAATAAGAATTGTTTAATAGGTAATGAAATAGTTAATTCATATATCAGTACTCGTATCTTCTTTCAGGCATAGCTATTAATAGGGTTAGGAGCTTTAGAATAGCTTAAGGAGGCAGAGGCCCGATATATAGTCAATGCGCTGACAAAATAAATAGAAAGTAATTACTTTTGGTTATTCTATCACACACGTAAATATTTACACATACACGCATACACTTACCTATTTAACAATCACAACATATTAGGATGGTCTTCTAGAAGACCTCGAATTAGAGGATCCACATAGTAAATGTAAGGGCCTAAAGGTTCTGCTGGATTGATAATAATCAATATCCAATGTGCCCTAAAATATTTTAAAAAATTTTCTTCAACAATCATGTTATGATAAAAGTTAAACAATAAAATAACATATATAGAAATACTACCACTAATAACTTAGCTCACATTGTATAGCACTAGAAATAGTGTAGTTGGTGTTGCTTTCTTTCTAAAGTAATCTTTTAGATGATTAGATTGTACATGCATATCTACTCTGCCCCCATGTTGGCCAACGAGATAAGGGTTGACAAATGAGAATTGGACCCTGTTTGTATCCATCAAGATGTCATGGTACAAGTGCCGGGTATAAAACAAACAATGTCATTGAAACAAAAAAAAGAACAATAAATAATAATAACAGTGATGAACGATGATGATAAAGTATCTAATCCAAATGTCGATAATGGAAGCATTAACCCGTTTAAGATTAAAAATTTCATCCAATACATCACTATTAATATGATCAGCTAAACTGCTAGCACTGTAGATATGTCTATCAAAATTTAATTCTAGACCTCCTTTGCAGATCAAACTAGGTGCAATCGATACCAATTGATCACAATATGAGGTTATTTTTCACTTGCTCTGTTGGCTAGCTGAGGGTTTTGACTTTGGTTATGTTGTCAAACACTTTGAAATATTGGCATGAAGTTGGATTTGTTTTCCTTTAGACCGTCGACCTTGCAAAAATCAAGAAATTAAATCATGTAATTTTAGATGGAAGTGCGAAGGAAAAGTAAAGGGAATTGTAAATGAACGACCTTTTCACATGGCTCGATAAGACCTATTGACTAAGGTACATAGCCACCTACAACATCTTTCACCATTATTTCCTCATCCTGAGAAGGGATCAATAAGAGCGCATCTTCATTTATGTAGATGTCAACCCTTACTCGGAGTGTGTTGTCAGGAAATGGAAAATTATATAGTGTGTCATTATCAGTGTTGTAGGCAACACCCACTGCAACCGTGTGCCTGGAAGAGTAATCAACGTATAACTTGCATGTCGACTCACCCTATGGAAAATAGAGTTAATATATTAAAGTTCGCTAAATTATAATGTAACAAAAGGTTAAGTAGAGAAAAAATTAATTACCAAAGGAAGAGAGACTTTAGGCATAAAAGTGCAACTATCTCTAACACTTGGGCTATCACAAGTAAGAACATTTTGTGTTGCCCTACACTGCACCAAGTGTTCAATTTATGTTCTTAATAGTACATTTTGTTCTTACATCAAATACATTTGTTCTAAAATTGTTCTTCCCTTTGTTCCTTGAAGTGTATTTGTTCTTAAAGTTCTTGCATTTGATTCTTGAAACTAGTCGTCTCCTCGCGTAGCTGCAAAATGTCACTTTTGTTCAAGCACTTTTGATGTCTGAAGTATGATATTTGGGTGATTGCAAAACTAGCACCCCAAACACTACCATCATACTTAGGTACTCCTATCGCTATGCTTAACAAATCATCTCGACCAACATAGCTCGCCAATGCAAGCTCCTCCTTGGTCATTAATCGTTATGAAAAAAAGAATTACAACAATATTAGTTATTATAAATCAAATTCATTTAAGTAAAGCTAGTTTTTTATTGTACACATAGTCCAATACTTATGTAATATTTGGCTACTCTTCTTACTTCTTTACTACGAATTTCACCTTTTTTATTTGTGCAACCAGCTACCCACAGATCATGTCATAGTACCTATGTAATATCTGCATATCAAAGTTAGTTGAAGTTAATTTTTATTCATACAACTTATCTAAATATGAAATAATCATTAGTTCTTACTATTTTTTTTCTAACTCTTCCGTAAGAAACAGGTCCTTGTGTGTACCAGTAGGCCATGTTAGTAGCGTTAGAGCGATTTTTCTTGCTCAACTCCTGTTTAGATCCAAATGATTCACATCAATAAATGTTAATTACAAATATATTACAAGTAGTAGGTAAAGTCAAGTATATTATATTACCTGTAATTCTTGATTTGTATGTGTTCTCAAAAACTCATCCCACATTTCTTGAGTGATGATTCCTTCATATAATTCCAGTGGTGTAGTGATGATATTCTCATCATTATCCCTCATAATGTATTTTACAAGATCAGAATGAAACTATCTCATAAGTTTACCAGATTTTCTCAGTATGAAGTTCTTTTGATCATCACCCTTAATAATAAAACAACTCTGTATAAACAAACATAATTTGTTACAGATGTAATTATATGAAACAAAACAACTAAACAATAAAGTAATTAATGTGTTGCCTATACTTGACCCCATATTTCATCCCCATAATGTTGCTTCACCTGTCTCCAATCTTGAATTGTAATAGGGACTTTGCCTCAAACTGTAGTTCTAATGAAATTATTGAACGAGCTACTATTCGGTCCAATTGAGTTTTCCTTTTCATTCCACTCCAGTTCTAACTTAATTCCTTTTCTTCTTAATTGGATCAACCTCCCCATAATGGTCCTGCCACAGGTTACCCTCTGCATAAATCTTTGTCTAGCGATGTTCGTGGGAACATCATCATGTTCATCACGTGGTAAATCCATACCCCTGCAAGTGAAATAAAAAAAACATCAGTGCATAATGACAATCATATCAATTTAAAAGTAAATTAATTTGAAATATGTAAATACATCTAAAACATACAAGTATTATGTTTCCTTTTTCTTGTTTGATTTAAAATCTTGTTCTTTATAATATGTGTTGGATTGAGAACTGTGTTTCTCTTGACCCAAGCCCCCTCTTTATGAGTATCTCTCATGTATAAGGATCTATCTTCATCTATACCAATATCTTCTAACTACAAATTCTCAAAGGGAGGATCATCCTCAATGATATTCAAATATTCATTACTTTCAACATCAACTTGTTCTTGATGATTCTTGTTTGATGGGAGTATAATAGACCAATTCTTCTTAGTAGGATATGGAATGAAAAAAACTTGTTCTTCTTGTGTTGCTAAAATAAAAGGATAATCTTCATACCAAACTTTAGAAAGTCTACTTGAACAAAGCCTAACTCATTTGTCCACAATCCACTATTTTTGTTAACCCACTTACATATGAAAATAGGGACCCTGAACATAGAATAATCTAACTCCCATATGCGTTCATGACACCAAAGTATGGTATTGATTGCGTAGATAGGGTTTATGTCTTTAGCACTAGATCTATGCCAAGAATCAACAACAAGTGTTACCCCATTATTCTGCATCGTGCTCCGTGTATCATTATCTTGTGTATAGAATGTGTAATCATTGATTGCATAACCATCATAAGAGAATATATTTAAGCTCGGTCCCTTTGACAACCATTTCAATTTTTCAGAAACTGAATCAGGATTCCTCTTCATCTCATCATTAATGTGCCTTTTCAACCAACTTGAAAAATGTCGATTGTGTTCTTTTGTTATCAAATTTTCATTCCTATCACCATTTACTATTTGAAGAGCATCCTTGTGTTCTTCAATAAATGGTTGGACCTCACTAGTTTTTTGTAGTACATACAAGTGAGCTTGCTCCTATTCAGTCACTGATATTATTATTACATCCCTCCCACTTGTTCCTTTCCCTAATCATCGCCCATCATGACGAGACTTTGAGATCCCTACAGGGTCAACATTTGCTAGAAAATCGACACAAAAGTCACTTGCTTCTTTAACCATGTACCTTTCAGTAATACAACCCTCTAGTCGATATCTATTTTTCACATACCGTTTTAAAATTTTCATGAACGCTCATTTGGGTACATCCATCTCAAGTACACTGGAGCGCATAATTAAACCTCTTTGACCAAGTGTATAGTTAGATGGACCATAATGTCAAAAAAAGAAGGCATAAAATACAATTCAAGTTCACACATAGTACAAAAAATCAGCCTTTGCAAATCTTGCAACTTTTTTTGAATCAACCACTTTACTGCAAATCAACTTGAAAAACATGCAAAATTTAGTGATGGTGTTTCTTACATTTTTGAGTAAAATGGATCGTATGCCAACCAGTAGGAAATTATGCATGAGCACATGACAATCATGAGATTTAAGGTTCTTTAACTTCAACTCTTTCACTGATACAAGGTTCTTTATATTTGAAGAGTAGCCCTCGGGAACTTTAATTCCTTACAGAAATTCACAAAACACTTTTTTCTCTTTCCTTGACAGAGTGTAAGCCGCTAGAGGTAGATAAGTATGGTACATTTGCCCAACCGGTGTCAACTCTTCTTTTATTCCGACGCTTATTAAATCTAACCTCGCATTGACACTATTCTTACTTTTTCCTTGGATATTGAGAAACGTGCCAATTAGACTATCATATATGTTTTTTTCTATGTGCATCACATCAAGAAAATGTTGCACATATAAGGACTTCCAATATGAAAGTTTAAAGAAAATAGACTTTTTCTTCCAACCACTTATCTCAATTTGTTTTGCAAAAGGCTTGCCAAAATTGTTATTCAAGTCTTTTACCTTTGCCAAAACCTAAGCACTGGTCAACATCTTCAATGGGCTACCATTTTCTGAGTCACCATTGAAAGCTTTTTGCAATTCCTCCAACAATGTTATTATGGTAAGAATCTTCGATGTCCCATGTAAACATTTTTCTTACAATGATCTAGTCACGCTGAATGAGTGTCATCTTCACATATAAGGCAAGCATAATATCCCTTTGACAATGTATCTGGACAAATTACCATAAGAGGGGAAATCATTAATTGTCCCAAACAACATGGCTTTCAAAGTAAAACTTTCTTCCCTGTACCCATCATACACATTGACGCCTTCTTCCCAAAGCAGCTTCAAATCATCAATTAAAGGAGCTAAGTATACATTTATATCATTCCCAAGTTGCCTTGACCCATAAATTAACATGGACTGCATCATAAACTTACATTTCATAATTAAGTGTGGAGGAAGGTTATAAATCATCCATATCACTGGTCATATGCTATGTGAAGTACTTTGAAATTGTACGGATTAATTTCATTAGTTGACAGTGCAAGGCATAAGTTCCTTACTTTGTCAGTAAAGTCAGGGTACTCATGATCAAATTTTTTCCATTAAGGAGCATCTACAGGGTGCCTAAGCCTTGTGTCCTTAATCATTTCTTCTGCATGTCATGTCAACTGCTTAGCAATCTCTGCATTACTGTATAGTCGCTTAAATCTTGAAATAATGGGAAAATACCATAAGACCTTCAAAGGACTTTTTCCTTTCTTCTTCTTATATCGAAATGCGTTGCATTTAGGACACTTCTCTAACGTTGTATATTGATTCTAAAATAATATGCAATCATTAAGACATGCATGTATCTTCTCATATCCCATATCGATTGTAGAGAAAAGAATTTTCTTTACCTCGTATGTCTTAGTAAGAAGTACATTTTTTCTGGAAGCATATCTTTCAAAAGTTCAAGCAGTACGGTGAAACCCAAATCACTCAATCTATAGTCAGCTTTAAAGTTGTACAATTTCAACACTATTAGCAATCTTGTAAATTTAGTACTACTGGCATATAATAGTTTCTCTGCATCACCTTTCAACTTCTCAAATTCTTTAGGGCAGTTATGAAGCACCCCTTCAACAGCATTTAGCATTTTTTTCAAGACTATCATTTTTATCAAACATGCTTTGGTCAAATTCATTCAAAGCACCACTAGTGGTATGCACCTAATCACTACATGCATCGTTTATCTCACCATGCCTTGTCCATCGTATATATGTTTAATCAATTCCATTATATACTAAATGGTCTAGCAAATCAAGTAGACTAATCCGGTTTCCATAACAACAAGATAAGTAAGGACTGTTAGGATCTTTTGTATACTCGATTGCAAATGAGATAAACTCTTTCACCCCATCTATATATTCCCTTGAACACTGATTAGATGACATCCATTTACGATCCATCTATACCTTCAATCTATTTTTAAAAAGTGGTTAGTGCATGACTATTGCATGTACTAATTACTTTTATATTCTCTTACCAATTTTAAAATAAAATTGACAGCATAACATCTTAAAAATTAAATCCTTCCAAGTCTTAAATCCTCTCTTTTAATTGACAAATAATCCATTAATTAATCCCACATCATCATCATAATTTTTCACAGCTCATAACGAAAGAAATCATATTTGCCAACATATATCATAAGTAAATTAGAAAGCAGTACAAGCCAACAAATAAAATACAAGTGTTAAAAATATATAAATAATTATTTTACTTATGCAACTCATCAATAACAATTACTAGAACACCTATAAATTATAACTACTACATATCTTCATATACAACCTATACAAAATAACATTTAATTTTATCTCATTTATTTTTCAGCATATAAAATGAGATTAATTTTTTCAGATTTCATAATAAATTAAATATAAAAGACATTTATCAAATTAAACATTAACTTCTAATAAAATTATATTTGTAAGCTCAAAAATTAAAAAAAACTTGCCGTGAATAGAAGCTTCAATAGACTGATGAGCTAAAACTACAAACACAAACATGAAAAAAAATCAATAAAGAATTAGTGGGTGTAACTTATTTTTAGTGGCTATAACTTATTTTCTTCAATAATAATGTATACTACATCAATATATAATAAAATAAAATATGATTAGTTTAAATCAAATATTTTTGTGTCATGGAAGGTTCAGCAAGAATAATTCAAGAAAAAGAAAAAAGGAAAGCATAACCCCCAACATCAATTAAATTATTTTCAGTTGAATGTTGAGAATAAAAAATTTTATTTTTGACTAGATTTTTTTCTGATGATAAGAAAATTAGACTATGTTAATAAAAAAAATCTGACTATAGTCTGTATATATCAAATATTTTTATTAGCGGCATTTTTTAAAAAAAAAGGAGTTTCATCAAACGTAAAAAAACAAACTAGATATTACAATATACAAATAAAAATTTAATCGAGTTTGATTTTTTTATTGAAAAAAAAATTAAGTCGATTTTTTCTAAAAATACAATTGAATGCATACGGACATTTCAATGATACAAAAACTTGTAAAATGTCAGACATTGCAAATAGAAACTACATCAAAATTAATACTCAGAAAAATAATATCGGTTTCCAATCGCAATATTGAAATTGTACGTTAATCTGTTATTTATGTTATGGTATATTATGTTGACAAAAGATATTATTAGTATGTTCTTTTTTTTTTAGCAACAGGAATATCTTCTCAAGTACACAAGGTGTCCAATATGACAAAAACACAATGCCTCGAGTAGAAATAAAAGATTGATAGTTTTGTTTCATTTTATAATCATAATATGTAAGCACCCATTAAACTTCTGATAAATGTTCTAACATCAACAACAATTCTTATTGGTCTCAAGATTAAAAATGGATAATCAGGTTGATAATTGTTCTTTTTGAAATATACAGACAAAAAGGTATACCTTTTGTGGCCAAAGACAAGAAATCATATTTTTAAAAATTACGTCAATGGAGAAAATAATTTTTTAAAAAAAATTATGAAGAGCTTCATATAATATTTAGGAGCTTCAAGGTTCTAAAAGACAAATATCTTCCTGACATTCCCCTCTTATAAATACAAGATTCACTTGTTAAACAGAGGAATCAACTATGTAAAAGCACAAGCCTAAACACGCAAGCATAAAATCAACTAGAAAATAAAAAATGCACAAAATCGTTTGTTAAAGCTTACAGTTACATATTTGCCCCAGTGCAGGGAGTAGGGGACCACATATGTTGGTGACGCTAGCTTCAGTGAGGAGGAGGAGGAGGAGGAAATGTCAGCTATAGAGTACTAGAGTAGCACTACAAAAAAAAACTGTATTTTGGTATCGGCTAAAAGGGTGTAAACTGCTACAAACAACATTAGTAGCGGTTCAAGAAACCGCTACAAAAACTTTTGTTGATGGGGGAGTGACCCTAAAGGACCGAAGGGAAGAGGGAGAAATAACAAAAAGGAAGTAGAGAAGTAGCAGGACTACTTACATAATAAAAGACATAAATTAAAAACTGAATTTAAAATGCATGAAAGGGGATGCTCTTTAAAGAACTAGAGTGGCGAATGAACTAAAAGTTCATTGAATCTGCCAACCCTTATTCTCAAGAGTAGGTAAGGATATGATGTAAAAATTTAAAATAATAAGAACATAAGAAAATACAATACTTTTATTTAAATCATAAAAGTACTTACAAGAGAGGGGTACAGGAGGATGGAAGAAGGGTTGAAGGAAGAGAGAGAACGGAGGCTTAGAAAGAGAGGAGAGGGATGAGAGAGGCTGGAGTGAGGGTGTCTCAACTCTTCAGTGATTTTGGTGGTTAAACGATGTTGCGGATTTTATTCCTCATCTTAGCAATTTCATTAAACCACTTCACCAGCGTCTTAAAACAAATCCTCCTCCTTGGATGGATGAACACACCAATATTGTAAAGCAGATTAAAACCCAGGTTAAGGAACTTCCTTGTCTTAACCTTCCTAATCCTTCTGCTTTCAAAATTATCGAAACTGATGCCTCTGACATTGGTTATGGTGGCATTCTTAAACAAAGAATTGATGGAAAAAAATCATTTCTTTTACTTCTCTACTTCCTTTTTGTTATTTCTCCCTCTTCCCTTCGATCCTTTAGGGTCACTCCCCCATCTTGGTATCAGAGCCAGAAGGTGAAGTAGAGATGATTTAATTAAATCTAGATCTAATTTTATGCCTTCAATATTTTTGTTAACATGTTAGTATGATTTAAACATCTTAACTTGATAGCATACTTGGATTCTATCCATGTATATAGTCCTTGTTTATCATACATGAGACCCTAGTGGGATGGTTTAAGGCCATAAGTCCCGTGTGTTGAGGCAAGCGATTGTGTCCCATACGTAGTGTATGATAAGCTAAGGTTTTATATACTTTGTATTTGGCTAGAGTTAAGATCTGAGAAATCTTACTAATCTCTTAACAAAACCTATTGAATCATAAAATTTGGTAAAGTCTTAATCATTTCACCACTATGGATCTAGACGGTGAAGATATCAAGGCAAGGGAGATTTACATATCTGAATTCTCTTCGTGCTTTATTTTTATGTTCTTTAAATTCTGAATCTTTAATTCAGTATTTATCTTTCAGTCTTTATTTTTCAGCCTTTATTCAGTTTCCTTTTATTTATTCAGTTTTATCTTTCTTTAATTTAAATTCTGCAATTTAAATTATGTCTTCCATTCTCCGTTCTTTTTCTTTCTCTTCCAAACGCGGTAGTAGTAGTTCTTCTTCTACTCCATCAAACTCTACGCTAAACGATGAGGAATTAAATTCTTCAACAAAAAACCAGATTTTCAAACAGGAAATCTCTTTTGAAAATATAAACCAGCATGTTGACAACTGGAATCTACCAGAATTTGCGTCAAACTTGCTTTACCAAATTCCTGATAAGAAATGGTTCACAAAGTCTGATTATGTAATCAGAACTGTTGAAGAATCAATTCCTCTCAGGTGTGAAAACAAAGATTTTTTCCTTCTTTCGAAAAAATCAATTGAAAAACATCAAAAGGAATACAACTATATCCATATAGGATGTGTTCAGGTTGCTATTAAACCTCTTATCAGAAAAAACCTTGATGTAGCATGCCTAGTTTGTCTTCAAGACGCTAGACATTATACATTAGAGGATTCTTTATTAGCAACTGCTGAAATGCGTCTTAATGATGGACCAGTTTATTTTAATTGTTTTCCAGATAGGACTATTGGTCTTAACGATGAAAACATTTTAGACGGTCTTAAACTTAATATCCAATTTAATGGATTAAACATGAAACCAGGATCTATACCTGCAGCTCTAATTTACAGAGTTCAGTATAAGGTCTTAAACTCAAGCGCATCCTTTGCGAAAATTCTTCCTGAAAAGGATCAAACAACCATTTTCTTAACTGATTTTACGAAAGTAAATGTTTCAATACCCAGAACCATTATGTGGAAAGATGTTACTCTTCCTGATAAATGGATTATGGAAAAGGCTTTACCGCCTATACCTAATCAAGTTCCTCAGGTAAGTAGGATCATTCAGACCAGTGATGGAACTGTTAAAATCACTTTCGATAGATCAAACCCACAAATATGTGGATCTCAATCATCAATATATGAAGATTGTAGATCTATAGGAAGTCAGTCTTCAAGGAGAAGTTGTCCTTCCTTACCCAAACCTCCTCTAGTAATATATCAAACTTATGAAAATCCAATTCCAAGACCCAATGTTTCAGTTTCTGGAATTGATAATTCTTCAAATGTTCCTCACATTAATTATGAAAGAGAAGAAGACTTAAGATCTATTGAGTCTCCTGATTTTTCACAATTAGGTGAACCCAGAGAAATAAACGTTTTAGAAAACAATTTTCAAATAAACAAAATTGCTTTGCAAGAGGAATTTTATTCTGAGAAATTTACTCTTCAGAGGACATGGTTCTTAAACAAATTCAAAGGTCTTGAAAGAAAATCTGTTCAAGAAAAATTTTATAAATTCCTTGAACTAATTAAAATGAATATTTCATTTTTTGATTGGTTTGATGCTTATGCACAAGATCAAAAATTGGATTATCCATTTTTTCAAGATATTGAAGTTCTTAAAAAAAATTGGAAAACCTCTGATCAAGGAGTAATTTTTTCTAATCTTCCTCCTAACAAATCAATTCAAGTTCCTAAAATGGTTGATTCAAAAGATCAACCTATTTGGGCAACTCCTTTTAGGTTTAAACAAACTTCGCAAGAAGTAAATTCGGCGGATATAAAGGGTATTGTTGAACAAAACAATTATACCAATTTATATATCCAAGCTTTGGGTGAACATTTATCAAAACCATTTGTTTCTGAAACTCAAACAGAGTCTAAATTGGACATCCAAAAGCCTATTTTTAAACCGTTTGAATTTTCTCCTCAACAGAAAATGGATTTACATAACAAATATAAATCCAATCTTATCGAGCAAATTCAAAAAAAAATGTCCCTATTAAAAGCCCAACAAACTCCAAAACCTTTGGTAAACTTAAAACAACTTGTCGTTCCTGACACACCTCAACCTTTAAAACATGAAAATTCTCCAACATCTGGGGATATTCAAAACCTTGAAGAAAAATCTCAAACATCTGAAACTGAATCTAGCGATTCTCAAAACCAAATCAATCAACAATACTGGAGAAAACCAACCAAGCTTTACTACCCTAGGGCTAGCCCTCCAGATATTCTGGTTGAAGAAAGAATTAACCAAAACTTTAAATCTTTTAGTGCTGACAATATTTATGAATGGAATATTGATGGCCAAAATGAAACAAACATTCTTCAAACTCTTCAACACATGACTATGTTGAGTAATGTTTATCAAACTCAACATAATTATTCAGATGAAGATATTACTAATCTTTTAATATCCGGTTTCACTGGACAACTGAAAGGTTGGTGGGATTTTCATCTTACAAACGAAGATAAAACCATAATTTTCTCTTCAATTAAAACTGAATCAAATGGAACACCCATTACCCATAATGGCCAACCAATCCCTGATTCAACAAACCATTTAATCTTTACGATTGTTAAACATTTTATTGGAGATCCTTCTTTATGGCAAGATAGATCTGCTGATCTTCTTTTAAATCTTAAGTGCAGAACACTGTCTGATTTTAGATGGTATAAGGACACGTTCCTTAGTCGAGTTCTCACAAGGGAAGATTCAAACATGCCATTTTGGAAAGAAAAATTCTTAGCCGGATTACCAACAGTCCTTGGTAATAAGGTTAGGGAAAAACTTAGAAATTTAAATGATGGCAAAATTCCTTATGAGTTTTTGACTTATGGACAATTGATTTCATATGTCCAAAGAACTACTCTTAAGATTTGTCAAGGTGATAAACTTCAGCATCAACTTGCCAAAGAAAAGGCTTCTGAAAAACGTGAACTGGGTACATTTTGTGAACAGTTTGGTTTTCCTAGCTGTAAACAGGCTAAGCCCAAAAAGAAAACCCATCACAAACGATACCAAAAACCCAAAAACGTTTACCAAAAATACAAATATAATACACCTCCTCGTAAACTTAAACGAGAATTTTATAGTAAACCAAAATATGATTTTCAAAAAGATGAAAAGGTTACATGTTTTAAATGTGGTAAACCAGGCCATATTTCAAAATACTGTCACCTTACTAGAAAACTAAAGAAGTTTAAAAAATTAAACAATATTGAAGAATCTGTTATGGAACAGATAAACAATTTCTTAATTGAAACTTCTTCTTCTGAATCTGAATCTGAAAAAACAAGTTCTTCTGAAGATTTGAATGAAATTCAAGAAAATGATTTTGAAAAATCATCTTCAAAAATTAATGTTATCACGAAGGAACATGATTTTCTTCTTGATATCATTACTAAACTCCCAGATTCTGATAAAGGATAATATCTTTTGAAATTTAAAGATATTTGCACTGAAACACCTAGCTCTTCCAGAACTAGACCTCAAACTGTTTTAAACAATTATAACCTTACACAAACATTGGAAAAATTCAAACATATTCCAAAACAGGCTACTCTTTCTGATCTTCAAAGAGAAGTCAATTACATTAAAGAAGAAATCAGAAACATCAAATTTCAACAACAAACGCATACTAATGCTATATCCCAAATTCAGGATATACAATTAGCATCTCCCCAACATACCCAAATTCAAACAAACAATGATCCAAAAATTAATCAAGAAAATGAGATTTCTGAACCATTTTTAAACTTGGTTTCAAAAGTTTTATTTCAAAAATTTCATATACATGCAAAAATCATTATTAATGATGAATTTGTATTGGAACAAACTGTTTTGTTTGATACGGGATCTGACGCTAATTGTTTTAGAGAAGGTCTCATTCCTACAAAATACTTTGAGAAAACTACTGAAAGATTCAACGGTGTTATTTAGACACGAGTTGATGTTCAGTACAAAGTTTCAAACGTTGTTATTGAAAATGAGGGATTTAAAGTTAAAACCCCATTTATATTAATCAAAGTTATGGGTTCTGAAATAATTCTTGGTGCACCCTTTGCCCAATTATTATTCCCATATATGACTGATGAAAATGAGATTTCAAAACAACATCTGGGTAAACAAATTTTATTTCCTTTTACCCAGAAACCCAGGATCAAATATTTGAATCCCCTTCATTCAAAAATACAACATTTAAACTTCTTAAAGGAAGAGATTTCTCTTAAACGTTTAGAAGAACAACTGTGTCAAACACAAGTTCAAAAACAAATCCAAAATTGTTTAGAAAAAATCCATAAAACAATTTGTTCGAATTTACCAAACGCATTTTGGAATCGTAAACAACATATGGTTGATCTACCTTATGAAAAAGATTTTTCTGAAAAGAAAATTCCGACTAAGGCTAGACCAATTCAAATGAATCCAAAACTTCTTGAAACTTGCAAAAAAGAAATTCAGGATTTATTAAACAAAAAATTGATTCGTAATCTAGAAGTCCATGGTCATGTGCTTCTTTTTATGTAAATAAAAGTTCATAAATTGAACGTGGTGCTCCCAGACTTGTAATCAATTACAAACCTTTAAACGATGCTTTGCAATAGATCAGGTATCCGATACCAAACAAATCTGATCTACTAAAACGTTTGTATTCTGCAAAAATCTTTTCAAAATTTGACATGAAATCTGGATTTTGGCAAATACAAATTTCTGAAAAAGATAGGTATAAAACTACTTTTACTGTTCCTTTTGGTCAGTATGAGTGGAATGTTATGCCTTTTGGTTTAAAAAATGCTCCATCTGAGTTCCAGAGGATCATGAATGAAATCTTCAATGATAATAGTCAGTTCATCATTGTTTACATTGATGATGTATTGATTTATTCTCATACAATTGAAGAACATTTTAAACATATTTTCAAATTTATAAGAATTGCAGAAACAAATGGTTTAGCGGTCTCTAAACCTAAAATTAGTTTATTTCAAACTAAAGTTAGGTTTCTTGGTCATTGGATTTACCAAGGATCCATTACACCAATTGAAAGAGCAATTCAGTTTGCTAACAAATTTCCCGATTAAATCATTGATAAAACACAACTTCAAAGATTTTTGGGATGTTTAAACTATGTTGCGGATTTTATTCCTCATCTTAGCAATTTCATTAAACCACTTCACCAGCGTCTTAAAACAAATCCTCCTCCTTGGATGGATGAACACACCAATATTGTAAAGCAGATTAAAACCCAGGTTAAGGAACTTCCTTGTCTTAACCTTCCTAATCCTTATGCTTTCAAAATTGTCGAAACTGATGCCTCTGACATTGGTTATGGTGGCATTCTTAAACAAAGAATTGATGGGAAAAAAATCATTTCTTTTACTTCTCTACTTCCTTTTTGTTATTTCTCCCTCTTCCCTTCGGTCCTTTAGGGTCACTCCCCTATCTTGTGGTGTGTGGTCCTAATGGGGAACCCAAGGTAAGCACCCAGTCCCTGGATTAGACGAAGGAGTCGAGGGAGGGACTAAGTCCCCGTTTGAGTCCCACATCGCCTGGACAGGAACCGGTCTTTGAGAATATAAGTGTGGGTATGCTCTTCCCCTGACACCTAGCTTTTAGGGGGCCCAATGGGCCGTCCTGCCTTGTTGGTATCAGAGCTGACCTGATCTGGGTGGTGGTAGGGTGTGTGGTCCTAATGGGGAACCCAAGGTAAGCACCCAGTCCCTGGATTAGACGAAGGAGTTGAGGGAGGGACTAAGTCCCCCGTTGAGTCCCACATCACCTGGACAGGAACCGGTCTTTGAGAATATAAGCGTGGGTATGCTCTTCCCCTGACAGCTAGCTTTTAGGGGGCCCAATGGGCGTCCTGCCTTGTGTAGCGGTTAAATATAACCTCTACTCATGAGAGAAAAATCTCTACTGAATTAGTAACGGCTTGTACACACCGCTATAATAGTCGAATGAAGTCAACACATTATCTAATAATATTGTAGGGCTACGAACTTTAAGCTCCAATTTGTAGTGGTTAAATAACTGCTACTAATTTGAAAAGTGAATTTTTTGAGAATGACGCCAATATATTTGTAGCGGTTATAAAACTGCTACAAATATTTGCTTAGATGAAAATTTTGCTTCCAGTTTGTAGTAGTTATAGAATCGCTACTAAGTTGAAATATGAGTTTTTTAAAATATGGCGACAATTATTTTGTAGCGGGTATAAACCGATGCTAAATGAAATTTAAAAAGTGGAGCAAAAAAATTTAGACAATTTTTCAATATCACTTTTAACGTTGTAGCGGTTCTAATAACCACTATAGATATTTGGGAAAATTAAAAAAAAATCCAAAAATTTAATTAAATTGTCATAGTATCATTTTAACAAGTTGATTATTTATATAGTTGGGTCCATAGTAGTTGTTATTTGAGAAAAATAATTAAATTGAATTACGTTGGAAAAAAATATTAAATTGAGTTACATAAATATAAATTTATTTACATAATAATGAGAAAGTGTAAGTAATATTGTGGATTTATAGGTAATAAGTACTTATTTTGTTGTCTTCTAGATGTGGATCGTTTTGGAAGGAACATTTTTTAGGAATAGTCCATTAATTTTTGAAGAAAAAAATTAGTATGAATATTGTAAGAAGGAAAAAAAAGTGGAGATGAAAGAATTGATAAAAAATTTACCATATTTGATCACCTTACTTAGATCTTGAGCTCTTGAAAGAAAAAATTTCTAGATGAGAAAAAATAAGAGAGAAGAAGGGAGTAAAGAAATTGAGAAGTGTATAAAAAGAGTTGGTGTGAGGGTATTTACAGGGAATACATGACTCTTGTAGCGGTTAATGTCATGGTATTTGTAACGGTTGAGATGTCATGGTTTGTAGCAGTTTAATATTAGTGGTGGTTTTGGTTGAATTTGTAGCGGGTTTATAACCGCTACAAATGTTAGCCAAATTTTTTTAAAATAATATTAATTAAAATTTAGAAGAACAAAATCATAGTTCCACTTAATCATTCTTCTTCGCTATCCTTACAAAAATTTTGTGGAAGAAATGTTAGTGTGATATTGTTGTGTAGAAAATATTAAATTTAAATAATGAACTTATTAAATTTCTTTTTATGAATGCATGATGAAGTGTAGTGTCCCTTCCTATTGCAATAATTACAGCAAGGGAAAGGATTGGATGTATGCACAGAATGTCTAAAATAATTCAAATACATTTTTCCTCATGTTTTCTTCTTATCTTTCTTTTTGTCTAATTTTGGATCATATCCAATACCAGACTTATCATTCATAAAATGTTGTACTTTTAAAAACGTTGTGCTTTTAGAATGACATTCAACATTTCACTTCCTTTTGTAAACTTTTCATGAGTTTTGGTAAGATCAGTGTTTTTCTTTTTCAAAGAAGACCAATTTTTGCAATCCTTTTATGAAACCTCTTTAAGTTTTTCTTCAAGAAATTTGTTTTTCTTTTTGAATGTAATAAGTTCTTTAACTACTTTGATAAACTCAGAATGTAAAGCATTGTATTCAGCATAAGTAGGATTAGAATCATTTACCTCTTCTTCCTCTTACTCTACTTGAGCATTAGCTATATCTTCATTATCACTTTCTTCATCCGAGGAACTGTCTCCCCATATTGCATAAAAAAATGTCTTCTTTCTGTTAAAGGATTTTCCTTTTCTTTTATCTTCATTTTTCTGTAATAGTTTCAAACATTCTGGTTTGATATGCACTGGTTTACCATATACGTAGCAGATGATTTCCTTGGTTTCCTTTCTGCTATTAGTTCCTCCTTTTTGAGAGTTTCTAAAGCCTTGACCTTTATAGAATTTCTTGAATCTTTTTATTATCAAGAACATTTCATCATCAAGCTCATCGTCATCTCCTTGACTTTCTTCCTTTGTCACATTCAGTATGGGGCCCTTCTTCTTCTTGTCAACAACTTCCTCTAATTCTCGTTTGAATTTTAGTTTGCTTTCATATTTATAAAGACTTCTAAATAGAGAAGCAACTGATGGTATTGACTCACCTTTTGCCTCTTCAATCACCTTGACTTTGGCCTCCCATTCTTTAGAAATAATATTTAATATCTTTCTTACTTGGGTATTTTGATTATAGAGTTTCCTAATGGCTGCAAGTTGATTAACAAGGTGAGTATATCTAAGTTCCAATTCATCTATTGACTCACCTTCCTTCATATGAAGCAAATCAAATTCTGTGACTAAGTATTGATGTGATTCTCCTTGATGCCCAGAGTTCCTTTATGTGCTACTTCCAAGGCTTCCTACATCTCCTTAGCAGTTTGAAGTATGCAAATCCTGAAGTATTCTTTTTGACTCAAAGTACTTTGAATCATCATAATTACTTTACTGTTGAGGGCCACAAGCCTTTTGGTGTTGTCGTCAAATTCTACTGCTAACTTTAGAACTTTGCATGATTCTTCGATTTTCATAGGCACTTAGTTTCCAGTCTCAATCACGTCCCATAGTCCATATTCTGAAGCCATGACAAAAACTATGAACTTCGCTTTCTAGAAAGAGAAGTTTTCACCATTAAAACCTGGTGATCTGGTGATAGAGGCTTTGTCTGGAAGAATTCATTTACCTATGGTTGCCATTGGATCCTTCTTAGGTTTATACCTGAACAAGAAGACCTACACTAAGATACCAAATGTTAGAGCAAGCTTATCACCCAAGAAGGGGTGAATTAGGTGATTACAAAATAATCGAGGACTTAATAAAAATTTATGAAACTATAAGGCACAGTTAAGAGTAAGGAGAGAAATCACCGAAGTGTACACCAAGAGTTTATACTGGTTCGGTCACAACCACTTTAACATACGTCCAATCCTAAAAAATTCCTTTTAAGCCTTTCACTATATCTTCCAAGATTCAGTGGGTTCTTGGCACCTCAATACAACAACAAGTTCCTACCCAGACACTTGCTCTCCCTTACACAAGGTAATCTCAAATCCCAACTTAAGGTTCCACAACCTTAATTATCCTCAATATGAAGTATTAAGTTGATAAATAAAAATCTCTCTCATAGAATAAATATGTAATCACTAAAGTACATATACAAAAAGTGAGAAGCAGAACACTAAGAGTGTATTGATCGCTGTATGTTCGTGTGTTGTGTGTTTTGTTATTCTTCTCTTTGTTGAATACTTCCTTATTTATAATTGAGTTGATATAATCATTGGTAGTATTTCAACACATCCATTAGAGTTACACAACTGCTTTTGATCGTTTTCCATATTTTGAAAAGTAGCTGTTGTGTACGGTGAGAGTTATGACTCGTAACTTGACTTTCTCTTTTCTTGCATGATCTCTTCATTGTTTTCCTACAATTTTACTTTGAACACTGATATAATGAAGGGTTAATCATATAGATAACAAATTAATAAACATCAAATGATTATCATGTAATATGAACACCATCACTCAAGTGATCAAAGCCATCACTCAAGTAATCCCTTCTGAATTTAGCCAGAGAGTTTTGTCTGAACAAATTTACTCACCATATAGTACATCGCTCAAGTGATCACTCGAGTGATCCATGTCCATCACCTTAGTGATCCATTCTAAAATTTGGTAGAGAGTTTTACCTGTTGATACTTACCTCATCACTCGAGTGATCCATGTCCATCACCTTAGTGATTCATTCAAACATCTGCAGAGACTTCTCAGGCATTTTTCTGACTCCATCACTCAAGTGATCCAGGCCATTACTCCAGTGATCCTTTACTAAACTTGGCATAAGCTTTTCCTTTTATGTCAGAATCTTTATACCATGCTTTGCCATTACTTTGCACACTTAAATAACCTTGTTAAATTATCAAAAACCTTTTATTTGTCATTAAATCTTTCTTAAACTCTTTAGTTATCATCAAAACATAGGATCTAACAGTTTTAAACATTTTATTAACAATAATTGTAATTATTATACTTACAATAGCGTCCTTTACCTGCTGAGACGTTAGAGTCCCATTCCGGTACCTATGTCTCACTATAAATAACTCTCTGTAATTGGTCTAGTGGTTCTACTCCTGAGCCTTCCACTCCTTAAACAATGAAAACATTAAATTAAAATTATAAATATTTAATTGAAATTAAATTGTTAATATTAATGTAAAATTAACTAAAATTATAAAAAAATACTAATTTGTCGTAGGTCATAGCAAATTTCTTCGATCCAGCCGTGTGGTGTATTGTCTGCTGCTGTCGGCTCCTCATGTTTCTCTAAGAAGGAGGCTACAAATATTTCTCAAATAATAATTATTAAAGAAATTAAAATAACTAAAATTGGTCAAGTAATAGTTATTAAAAAAATACCTGCCCCTCTTGACTCTTCCTATACTAGACAAAACCCGCCCAGTCATTTACTGGAACGCCATCTGGGACGTCCTCGATCAGCTGCTCCAGAGGAATCATCTCATCCCTATCCTTGATGTGGTAGAGACGAGTCCTCCTGTTCTTCTAACCGTCACCCATCTTCATCAGCGCGTACCTCTTACAATTATCCCAAATGGTAAACCTATCTTGTAATATAATTAAATAAAAAATATTTAAATACGATTATTTCAAAAATATAAAATTTAAAAATAATAATTAAAAATAGTTAGTTACAAATCATTTAAAATAATTCAATGTAATTATTAATTACCTTAACCGCTTGATCCCACGCTAGATCCTTCGGCCACTTTGAAACTTGCTTCCACGTCCTGAAGTAAATGAGGACTACATCCAATTCGAGCCCAGCTCATTCAAGTAATGGTTGAACAAGTAATCCCCATTGTCAATGGGCTGGTCCGTAGGCTCATTCCACGGAACAACAACTCGTAATCTCCAGTCTATGCTGTTCAGACTGACCGCGTCGAGCCTCCTAGTGGAAATGTTTTACTGCTCATCTGCACAATTACCATATACGTTAGTTAAATTTAAATTCACATTTAGCATAACTGTATTTAAAGAAAATTTAAATAAAAAATTACATTTACCTTGCACTTACACCTCAAACCCAGTCAACTGGGAAGATGACCTTCGTAGGTGGTTCTGATCCTGCTCGTCCTCCTGATCTAGGAATCGTTCCAACTTGCTGAGCGGAATGTCAAAGTTGAACATCTCTTCATGCTCATCCAGGTCACTCAGATTGAGCTTACCTCCCTCTCCCTCATAAGGGACCTGTGGTTCCGTCTGTTGTGACTGTGATGGGGCCACCTCATGTAGTTGTTATGGGCCTATTTATAGTGCCATGGTCCTACTCCCTTTTATGCAGACCCCTGCCACGAACCCTTCCTCTACTGTCGCTACCACGCAAAAACAATCTGGGGGTGGCATAACCTCTTTCCATTTCCCCTAATCTCCTGAAGCCATATAGAAATGTAAAATTTTAAGAAAACATCATCAGAAAATAAAATGCAAAATGAGAGAAAGAAAGGAGGTAGTGGGTTTATGTAAAGCTGACATTTATAGCGGTTTTAGTAAAAATAGCTACAGACACCATAATATTTGTAGCGGTTATACGTAAAAACCGCTACACTATCGCTTAAGGTAACTTAGTCAATTAATGCGGTTAAATGTTTGTATCGGTTATAACTAAAAATTACTACAAAAGTAAAGTCCCTTTGTATCCTGTAGTGGTTATGTACCAAAACCGCTACAAAAATACGGACCGTTGAGATTCTCTTTACACAATACTTGTAGCGGTTATTGAATAACCGCTACTAACCTTGGGACCATTTACTTCCTGTAGCAGCTGTAATTTATAATCGCTACCACAATCGCAACATAAATGCGGTGCATTTTGTAGCGGTTTGTAAGTATAACTGCTACTAACTGTCAGTTATCTGAAAAAAAAATTATAGTATGAAGCTAAAACTCGGTTTAAAAGTAGTTGCCAACCACATGAAAAAATGTAAATGTCTTGTGCTTGGTATCATGTTATGTAACATGATACCAATCACAGGCCATTTCTATTTTTTCATGGGTTGGCAACTACTTTGAAACCAATCCTTAGTTTCATGCTGCAAATTCTTTCCTTCACATATCTGATTCTGTACAAGACTATATAAAGGCTTTAACTTTGTAGCGGTTCTTGCCATAACCACGACAAAGTTGCAAATTTTATAGCAATTTATCCATTAACCACTACAAATAAACTGCTCTTTAAATTCTGTAGCGGTTAATGTAACGGTATCCATTACATAATAACCGCTACAAAATGCGCACCAGCTTCACTCTATCTGGCGCCATGTTGGTGCCTAATTTATAGCGATTTGTTTAGATATAACCACTACAAATGAAACCGTCACAATAGGCGTGCCAGCTTCGTACCATCTGGCGCCAAGTTGGCACCATATTTGTAGTTCTTATGGTCAAGGTAACCACTACAAATGGTCTTGTAAATCACTACAAAGTTTATTCCAAACACCCACTATTTGGCTAGAGGCTTACAGTTGCAAATTTGTAGCGGTTTAACGAAAACCCGTTACAAATTCTAGGATTTGTAGTGGTTGAAGTAAATTGCTATAAATTCACCGCTATGAATTATCATTTTTTGTAGTGTAAGGACCAACTAGAGTGGGGTCTAAAAGAGGAGGAGAGTAAGAAAAGGGAACAAATGGGGACAGGAGTAAGGACGAGAGTAGGAGTAAAATGGAGCAGACGGGGAAAGAGGGAGCAAGAAGCTAATGAGAATGACATGAAGTGTGTATTATGTTGACGTAAAAAGGGAGGAGGGACGATAAGGTAAGGCAGAGAGGAAAAGATAAAATGAGAGGGAGTGCACATGCACATAATTGGCTAGAAGTAGATTTCCTTTATCCACTTCCAGCCACCTCGTGTGGCGCTTGTTTGAGAAAGTGTCACGAAGCATCCATTTTAGCTGTGGCACTTTATTAATCAAGCGTCACAGCTAGTGTATAGGTTTTGTTTTTGGAAAAAAATAGAAGTTGTGTTTCTTTAAAGAAGTGCCACAAAATATACGCCGTTATTCTATCTTTTTGTAGTAGTGAGCCAACTGTTAATAGAACAGACAAGAGAGCATAGACTATAAATGAATTCTTCCCCAATATTAAAATACACAATTTCACAAGATAAATCCAAAGAGAATCTGAACTAGAACAATAAAAGGACAGAAAGAAAAACCAACAAATGAGATTGATATAGCATTGGATGGAAAAGTCTTAGTCTCGAGCAAAATCCCTTGCAAATTTTTACTTTCACAAGTCAAACGAAACCAAATCTTTCACCCCACAATAAGATAACAGAAAAAATTAGGAAAAGCTCTAATCATATCACAAATTAATGGTGAAGCTTGATGAGAAGACCTGAAAATGATGAAAGAGGAGGTAATGAAATTCCCAGTGTAGCAATGGTCATTGTGTGACATTTTTCGATAGGTAAATGATGGTAAAAAATTATGAAAATTTCTAGAATGATAGACTTATCAAAATTTAATTTGATAGGTCATATAATTCATTTGAAGTTGTACACAAAGAGAAATGAATTTTTGAATTTAGCCCAACGAAATTAATTATTTTTTGGGACATCATTCAAAGATTAAAATTCTGGAAAGAGTGAGCTTCCAATTGGCTAAAGGTTATATTTTTTTCTTAAAACTAGACTCAATGAGAGTCGCATAGCCTTTAGAATTACTCCAATTTGATATTTTTACAATTAGATATGAATTTTTAAAATTTAATGAAAATTCTGCTAGATTATCTATTTTGTGCGGAAATTCAATTTTTAGGCCAATCAGAAGGTGACAGGTGGCAAGCAACTTTAACACCTCATTTAACCAATAATTCATCGTCTCTTCAGCCATTTTTCCCGTGCAAACAAAATCAGAATGCAAGAGTGAGGGCATGAACGAGATGGGAAAGCTTGGAGAAGGAAGAAGATCAAGCCAAAATCTAAGCTAAAGAAGTTGTAAGCTTGAAGTTTAAGCTTCCTAATTACTCCCTAATCTGTTCTAATCTCTTCTACTTAAATAAATCCATGGATTCAAGCATGCAAACATAATCAGAATGCAAGAGTAAGGGCTTGAATGAGATGGGAAAGCTTGGAGAAGGAAGAAGATCAAGCCAAAATCTAAGGTAAAGACGTTGTAATCTTGAAGTTTAAGCTTCCTAATTACTCCCTAATCTCTTCTACTTCAATAAATCCATGGATTCAAGAAAATATATCAAGACAAGAGAGGGAGGGGACTGACATTTTCTTGGGAGAAAAAGCTCAAGAATCAAAGGTAAACTTCAAGACTTGCTTCATTTATCTTGGTTGTGATTGTTATTGTTGGTTTTGGCTTGTTTTGTAAATTGGGGCTGATTAAACCCTAAGATAAATGCTGCAAAAATCTCCCCTAAATAATGTCTAATGATATTTTAAATAGCTAATCATTTGATTAGAAGTAGAAAGGAAGAGATTAAGTCAAAGAAAACAAGAAACCGACAAACTCTTCTCGAGAACCTTGAAATTTTCCCTGTACTTTTTTGTGTAGGAGGAGTGGGAATTTGATAATTTTTATACTTCCATTGGATTTAGGAGGCAAAATTGTGTAGGTATGCAAGTGTTCATGAATTTTGGATGCTTGTATAAGAATTTAGATAATTATAAACTAAATGCGTGCATGTTGTGAAATTTGTTTGGAGGCAGTGACCTTGTGATATGTTTCTGAATATATGAATGTTTTCCAATGATAATGAAACTTTTCATACTTAAAAAACTTAATAATGGTCATGTGGGACTTGGAACCACCTTAATTGGACTTTTGTGGATTTAGAAATGAATTTTTGAAGTATTTGCCCTGTTTCTGGGAAGGAATCTGGAAGAGGGTGATTTTTCAAAATACTGGGAATATTTTGACACTGATAGATAACATTGAGTATTTTTATGTGACACTATATTGAAATATATTTACATATAATTTGGAACCACTTGATTTGGAATTTCCTAGAATTAATGGTAAATTTTTATAGTTTAGCCTTGTTTCTAGAACTAAATATGGAACAGTGGTCTTCAATGAAATTTTGGGAATAATTTGTCTACATTAAGGCAAAATATCTATTTTTCTTAAATTTTCATTGAAATAGCTTCATTTAGGCTTTGGAATCAGTGCAATTGGAGTTTTTTAGAATTATTCATGATTTTTGATAGATGGACATTGAATCTAAGAGTTGTTTTGAGGAAGTGGAGAGTAATCATAAAGTATAGACTTTTGGGCATTATTACTATAAGATTAATAATTTTTAATGTAAATTAGACTTGATAGGGGTCACATAGGCCTTTGAACCACCTCAATTTGAGTTCTATAGAATTAATTGTGATTTTTTAAAGTTTGGTGAAAAATCTGTCAGCTTTATCACTAGTGCAAAATAGCCTTTTTAGACCACATTAGTTAGACCGGTTATTGTAGATAAGGTCTAAAAGAAACACACGGTGGCAATTTTGTAATTAAAAGAAACTTTTTGGACCGGTTATTTAAATAACCGGTCTTAAAAATATTATTTAGACCGGTTTTCTAAATAACCGGTCTCAAAAACAAAGTAATTAAATGAATTAAAAAATCCCTTTATATTTAAGACCGGTTATTAAGATAACCGGTCTTAAAAGTCATTATTTTAAGACCGGTTTTTAAATAACCGGTCTTAAATATCTAATTAAAATACAAATAAAAAATCCATGATGTTTTAAAATTGGTTATACTGATAACCGGTCTTAAAATTACGGTATTTAAACCTAGCCCGCCCTCATTTCGTATCCCTCTCAGTCCTTCCATAGCCGTGAAAGCTCCATTTCAGCCCTGCGCTTATTTCAACCTTAACTCCGGCCGCCGCCGCCGCCCCTCCTTTCTCCATTTTCCGTTCAACCCAGTGGTTTTAAAATACCACCGCTGCCCCTCCTTCTCCATTTTCCGTTCAACCCACTAGTTTTAAAATACCACCGCCGCCCCTCCTTCTCCATTTTTCGTTCATCCCCCGGCTCATATCCATGAAACCACCATTATCTCCGGCGTGTTCTCCATCCACTGCAACCGTAGCTCCTCATGCTCCTCAGGCCACGATCCAAGGTCACTACAATCAGGTAAGAGTAATGTCTCCTTGTCTAAGTTAATTCTTCGTATGAAAAGTGAAATTTAGTGAAATTGATTTTTAATGGCGGAAATGATTTTGAAGAACTCTTCGTATAAATGTTGGAGCTGGATTGTAGTTTTATTACTGGATAGGAAACAGTTGTTTAATGTTGTGGTCTGTGATTTACAAATTTGGATGTTATGAATTTGTTCAATCACAATTGCTTGGCCTTTCGCATTTTGCATATCAATTTCTTTCTGTTGAATATTTTGAAGATGTAATTGTGCTCTTTATCAATTTATTTCTGTTGAAGTGGTCCCTTGAACATGTTTTGAATCTATTGAATCATTTTCTTTCTTGAGTCTATAAATTTCACTGTTTATGTTTTCAAAATCAGATGTAATTGCAGTGGTCTCTTGAATAGAAATAACAACTATGTGGATGGGGAAAAATTACTTGAAGAAAATGGAACAGACTATAATTACATCTTATAAGAAATTCTAATGAAGAATTCTGTTAAACTAGATAAATTAATGAGTGTAATGATTTCATACTCTCATCATACTTCTACCTTTTCTAGGGGAGTTAATATACAGAAGAGAAGAAAAAAAGGTGTTGCAATATATGGATTGTAGTTGGATAAACGCTAAACGGACTAGTGTTGAATATGATAATGGGGTGAGAGATTTTTTGAAATTTACTAGAAGAAATTCTGGTAATGATTATAGTGGGATGTTCTATTGTCCTTGTGTAGAATGTCTGAATGAGAAGCGACTAAGTGCTGCAGATATATATACACATTTAATTTGTGAAGGATTTTGTAAGAGTTATATAGTATGGGTATGGCATGGTAAAGAAATAGAAATTCCAAGTGCATCGCGGCTCAACAAGGGGGAGTCGCCTTTGATGATAATAACACGGATCTGAATGATCGGATAGAGGATATTATTCGTGATGTAGGAGAAGAGGCTTTTGAGCAATCATATGATATGGTAATATATGCAGTGATGCTAAGAAGCCACTGTACCCGGGGTGCACAAAATACCAATTATTGAAAGTTGTATTGAAATTGGGAAGCTTGAAAGCACGACATAGATGGAGTGACAAAATTTTTTCAGAAGCACTTGAGGCCTTTAAGGACATGCTTCCAGATGATAACGTGCTGACTTGCCGATACTATGATGCTAAGAAAATGTTGTGTCTACTAAGGATAAAGTATAAAAAGATCCATGCATATCCTAATGATTGTATATTGTACAGAAAAGAGCATAAAGAGAAAGAGCAGTGTCTGATATGTAAAACCCCCAGGTACAAATCAAATAAGGCTCCTGCAAAAGTGTTGTGGTATCTTCCAATCATACCGAGGTTCAAACGGCTGTTTTCTAATTAAATTAATGCCAAAAATTTGAGATGGCATGCGGATGAGAGGATTTCCGATGGAAAGCTTCGATATCCAGTTGATTCTTCTCGATGAAAGACTTGAAGTTAGTAGGGCTAAAGTCTTATGATTGTCATGTCTTGATGCAACAACTACTCCCAGTGGCTATTCGAGGCATTGCCGAACATGATCTTCAACACATATTGACCAGACTTTGTTTCTTCTTCAATGTGATTTATAGTAAAGTCATTGAGATGGAAATATTGGAGGAATTAGAAAATGAAGGATACCTGGTCTTGTACCAACTTGAGAAGCTTTTTCCTCCTTCCTTTTTTGACATAATAGTACATCTAGTTGTTCATCTAGTGAGGGAGATAAAATTGTGTGGGACTATCTATTTTTGATGGATGTACCCAATTGAAAGAACTATGAAAATCCTAAAAGGATATGTGAAGAACCCTAACTAGCCTGAAGCATCTATTGTTCAAAAATGTTTCTGAAGAAGCCATGGAATTTTGTCAACATTATTTGTCAAATGTAGGACATATCGGCCTTCCTAAACGACATGATAAAGAAGGGGGTAGGCGTGGGGCTACAGTCAAGAGTGTATATCTTGATGATTTATAACAAGTCTACTTGTACATTTTGAATAATGTTGATGCAGTTCAAGATTACATAAATACTCATAAAGAAATTGTATGGAAAGCGAACAGTCGAATGACTGAACAAAGGTTAATTAGGGAGCATACCAGAACTTTTGCACATTAGTTTAAACACAAGGTTGATAGAGAAGAATGTGTTTCTGATACAATTAAATGACTAGCACGTGGTCCTGAGTTTGATGTCATAAGTTGGACTTCGTTTGTGATCAATGGTTATACCTTTTACATGAAGTCCCTGGATGATAGGAGCACTGTCCAGAACAGTGGTGTTATGTTAGTAGTTGAATCTATGCACTTCTCTAGTTTAAAAGATAAGAACCCTACATTGGCAGCCATACCTTATTATGGGGTTATTGACGAGATTTGGGTAGTTGACTATGTTAAAATTAAATTTCCCATTTTCAAATGTAAGTGGGTTGATGTCAATAATGGTGTGAAGATCGATAAGTTAGGGTTTACATTAGTTGATCTAAACAACAGAAGTTTTGGAGATAAACCTTTCATTATGGCAGACCAAGCGAAACAAGTGTTCTATATTACCGATCAGGCAAATAAAATATGGTCTGCAGCTCTCCAAGGAAAAAATGTCGTTGATATTGAAGAGGAAAGTCGTTCAAATTATGATCTTCTTGAGACTCCTTCTTTTTCCACGGGTCTTCCTGCATTGAATGAAGAAGATGAAGCTGATAATGAACACGGCATAAGAAATGATCATCGTGAAGGGATATAGGAGGATATCTCTTTATAAATCTACTTTAAAAGTTAGCTATCTATTTAAAGTAATTATCATTATAAGTTATATGTAGATTATATATATATAGTTATTTTATAACTTACTAACTTAACAATTTGTCTGAATAGTACAATGACAGACCCGTGCATCCTATAGCAGAGGATCAGGTATTACCTAGTGCTCAGCATAACAAGCCTCCTAGTGTCAATCAGAGATAGAGTGAAGGTGAGCTGAGTCACCATCCCGGATGGAGGGGTAGGATGGCCACACGGTTGAGGGATATTTCCCTGAGTAGGTCGGCCGGTGAGAAGATACCAATTCAGTTTGATCAATATTGAAAATCGATCGGGCCCAATGCAAGCTGATATAGGAGTTTTGTCAGCCTCCTCGCATGGAATAAGCCTAGCATATTGATAAAGGAATGGTGGAATATTGACAAAAAAAGTTAAGCAGCATATTTGGGACACTATTCAAGTATAATGTTCCTTCTGTATGTAATGATTATCAAATTTGTTTAATTATTGTCACTAACTCCTTTGATTCATGAATAACAGCTCACCTACGACGTTCCTCAGAGTAAGATCTTGTATAATAAGACTATGACGTATTTTTGTGAGCACTGGAGGAAGTTCAAGACGAATCTAGCCAACAATTACGTGCATATCGAGGTGCCAGCTGGTAAGCCTCATCCTACTCCTTGCAGCAAGTATTCATACATCGATGAAGTGACATGGCAAGAGTTTTTTAAGCTTCGGACTACTCCAAAGGCTTTGGTAAGTTTACTTATTTTGTACTTTATTTACTTATCATTTATCTTGACTGTTTGTAACCTTTTTTCCCATTTCTTATTCTTAGGCAAAAAGCATAAGAGAGTGGCAGAAAGAATGATTGCCCCCATACAATGTCTCGTGGGGGATATGTAAAGGCCGAGAAAGACTTGTTGGCTGCTAAACAGAGGAGATTGGAAGAAGCATCTCAATCTGATCCTTCTGTTTTGCTATCTCTACCATCTCCGATAAAGCGCGAAGAGTTGTGGTTGCATGCTAGCCGAAAGAGTGGTGGATCCTATACGAATGAACAGTCTCATATAGTCAGTGTAAAATTTTTAAGTATCGTTATTGTTATTAACTATTTAGTAAACATGTTTCATTACTCATGTGTGTTTTTTGTATATCTCACAGGAATAACTTCAAAAAAAGAGAACCAAGGGATCCTTTAAGCCGGAGGGGAGGAATGACATTCTCACGGTTACTACTGGAAAACATGAGCATCCAGGCCGTGTTAGGGGAGTTGGAGGAGGGGTGGGTATAAAGGATTACTTTGGATCCTCCTCACGCAATTCCTCCTCCAATATGGTGATGAGAGACGAATTAGAGCGTATGTTGGCAACTGCGAGGGCGGAAGCAAAGGCCGAGGCAGAAGCATTATTTGATGAAATATTGGATGCCCAATTAAGCAAGATGAAGGAGGAAGTATATGCCATGGTAAGCACAAGACAAGATACTGATCCTGCCCAGGCACAGTTACTCGATCGTAATAAGCAGAGCACTAAAAGGAGTTGTTGCAATATTGGACAGTCATCAGAGGGTCCTGGAAAGGACATTGGTGAGCCTTGTGACATATTTGTTGAGGATCCTCTGAGACGGTTAATTGCACGGGGGAGTGTGCACAACCTAGGATCAACTGTTCACCACCAACAGATGACAGATGATCAAGTCAGGGTGTCAGTTGAGGAGGTTATCATCGCAGACGCACTTGTCCCTATCCCTTCTGAGGAGTTTAAGATTGTGACCGATGTCTTGGGTACCTTCACATCATGGCCAAAGAACCTTGTTTCTGTTTGAGCTGCGGATTCCCCGATCAGAGCCCCAAGTCCAGCTCCCTTCCCTTATGAAGTTTCACAGCCTCCACTGAATGTGATGTAACAAGTGATTCTGATGGCATACAATACATCCTTCCTAACAAGAAGTTGGCCTACGGATTCAGTTATTGGGAAGTCAAGGGTGATATGCTATCTTGATAGGGAAGATTTAATGTCCCTAGTCGTTCCTAGACAATATCTTATGGTTGGGATTGTCCAACTATTTTTTATGTAAGTATCTTCTTCAATTGGAAGTAAATAGCTTAAAAATTACGTTGTTTAACTTTAATTTGTGTGCTTGCATTTTTGTAGGTACATGAATCATAGGTTGGTCTCCTCTGGTCAGAGCGATAAATTTAGATTCATGTGCCCAGTTCAAGTCCAAGAGAAAGGGACCACTTCTGCCATCAGACATAGATATTTATCAGAGAAGCTCAGTGAAACAGAAATTGACTGTTTCTTGGTTCCTTATGTGCATGTGTAAGAAACATCAAATTTATATTCCAAAACACATATAATGCTTTATATTTACTTAACATTTGTCTCTTTTTTTAAGGGATCATTGGCAATTGGTTATTCTGTGTAAGGCTAGTTACACAGTCATCCTCCTATGCTCCCTCCACTTTAAACCGGGGAGTGACTTGAAGAAGACCATGAACTCGTAAGTTTTCTTGCTTTATTACCTTATGTGTGCAACATTTGTGTGTAGAATAAGTAATCTTTGTGATTTTGATGATAGGGCTATACGGACATTCCTGCATGCTAAATGTGGTAGGCATGTTCGTGACTTAAAAGACCCTACATGGATCACGCCAAAGGTTAGTACATATTTGTTTTCTTTAAGATGGTTTCCATAAGCTATGCTTTTATGCTTACTTTGATGATATCATGTTCTTTTTCAGAGCCGTAGCCAACTACCGGGCTCCAACTTATGTGGTCCTTATATTTTGAGTAAATTTACAATATTATCAGCCTAGGCACGACTGATTTTACCGAGGAGGTAATAAATGTATATTTCAAAAATTTTATATTACTTTATTGTTTTTGAGTTAGTAAGTTAATGTTTTGTTTGGCTTCGGTATTACACATACAGATGTTTGATCTTGCTGATCCCTTTCCTGAAAAAGATATTGATGTCATCCGCAATTGTTGTGTTGAATTCATCTATGAGCTTTTACAAGATTATTAAGTTTTTGAATCAGATCCTATGTTGTTCTAATCATACTTATGGTTTTCATATATATCTAACTATGTTTATATCTCTGCTCAAGACAATTTCTTGGATATTGGTGATACTAGTCAGCTGTCAATATAGGCATGGGATCACTATTGTAAATTTTCTTCCATTTTTTTATTTCTCTGTAAAGCTTAGGAATTTCTTTTCCATATAATGAGAAATATTTCTTCTCCTACTTTTCTTTAGAAGCTTTGGGATTGACAATGTACACAATGTTGAGATTTTCCTACTATCATTGTTATGTTGTGGTTCATTATGGTTCAAAATGTCTGATGATTATAAATTGTTAATATTGTACTGTTGCTGAGAATTGAATAAGTTGATCATGTGTTGTTGGTAGTTATTGAAATTGAATGTGTTTGTTTTGAATGATTTTTATTCATAATGTTGATTTTGTGATTATTGGGGGTGGAGGGTTATAAGGGCCAAGTGTTGTTGCCTCAAAGAGAATGAAATTTAAAGCTTCATACCAATTAGGATAACTAAGGTCATATTTAACAAAAGAAGGAAAGGAGAACAAATAAGGATTTTAGGCTTCACGATTCTAAATTTGGAGCAAGTTTTCATAGGATAACATGATGCCTTAGGCTGAATTGATTCTGAGATATACCAAGTGTTTCTGGAAATAAAAATGTTGTTGTCACTACTTCTGATTGGGAATATATATATACATGTGTTGTTGCTTGTGTATGTGGAGAGGGGATTGTCGTTGAATATGGCTTATTGGCCTGGGTAGATTGAAACAAATAAAACTAAAAAATAAATTTAGACCGGTTCTCATAGGAACCGGTCTTAAAGAAATAATTAAGACCGATTAAAATGAGAACCGGTCTTAAAATTCTAGCCTTTAAGACCGGTTCTCAAGATAACCGGCCTTAAATTGATATTTAAGACTGGTTCTTATGAGAACCGATCTTAAATAACTAATACTTTTAAGACCGGTTTTCATAATAACAGGTCTTACATATAACTTTAAGACCAGTTTTTTTCTAAACCATTCTTAAAATCCTATACTTTTAAGACCGATTTTTAGAGAAACCGGTCTTAAAAGTATATTTTAAACCTGAAATTTCCTTTTAACGGTTTTGTTTGTCAGACTTTAAGACCGGTTGTGATACAACCAGTCTTAAAAGTTTATATTTTAGACCGGTTTTTTAACCGGTCTAAAAAGTTAGATACTTTTTAGACCAGCTGTATCAAGACCTGATCCAGAACCGGTCTAAAATGTCTTTTTTAACCAGTCTAAAAAGTGATTTTTGCAATAGTGTATGTCTTATGCGAAATTTAAGACTTAATGGCACAAATATTATTGGAATGAACTTCAAGGATGAAAGTAAGCCTATAGGGCTAATGTGGGCCATTGGACATTCACTTTTCGTGGCTCTAATGATGTAATCACTTATCTAGGGCCATGAAATGACAAAGAAGAAGTAATAGTTGGCAGATTAAGGGACAAGAAGAGAAGGACATAAAGTCCGAGAGGTAGTGAACTTACCTTTTCTGCATGTATGTGATATGTATGTCTTGCATTGATTATGTGACTACTTTGCCTATTTGTGTGGAACATGTATGATTGGTTGAAGCTCTGTTATATTTGTGAAATATACATATGTATGTCATAACATCAAGCATGCAACATGTCATTATGTTGGCAAGAAATAGTGTAGGCAAGCATGTCATGCATTCATATATATCTGGCTTGCATAGTGGTAATGTTTGCTACTGAGATTCTCTCAAATCTCACTCCTCCCAACCAACCATGTAGACAGGTGAAGATGCAAGAGGATTCACGGAAGAGATATGAAGTTGAAGTGTAGCTGTATTTAATGTAATTGATTTACAATTGATAGCCTTGTATGGCTTTGAATTTCATGTATGGATATAAGTATATAAATGCAGTATAAGCAGAGAATAGCTCGAATTTCATTAAAAAGGCAAGAGAATCACTCGCATACTCTGATGTAATGAGATCAAGAGTCGATGAGACATTATGACGTAGTGAAACTTGTGAAAATAATTGAAATATTTTTTTTACCTGCTGAAAAACCCTCTCAACCCTAGGTTCAAGTCCTGAGTTGAGATTGGAGATTTGTGAACATTTTCAAGAGATGTGTAATTCTGGTTCGAATCATGGTCCTACCAGTGATTTCACTACTCATTTGCACTCATTTGAGGCTATGAAAATAAGGTATCACATCTTCCACTCCTCTATTTATAGATGAATGGGGTGCAAAAATTTTCATTTATTAGGTAAGAATCTTGACTATAAGCCACCAATATTGACCTTGTGACCACCTTACTTCTTGATTGCAAAAACAGTGGAATCTCACATTTTTGTCTTCATGACAATTGTAAATTTGGATCTTAGCTTGAAAAATAATATGATATCTCCTCCTTTCAACATTTGTAGCTCCAATTATGGCCAAATTAGTGGACAAAGGTCAAACTTAGACAAATTCACATGTTTAACTTCTAAGCAAAATTCGGAACTCTTGAAGGAAGAACTGGGTTTTAGCCTCAACATAAAAGTTGTAGGAATTTTTCTTAGCTTTCTATCCATATAAAAAGTGTCTTAATCCAACATCTAGAGTTCCAAATATTGCCTGAAAACTAAAATTGGGTCAAGATTTAGTATTTTTCAATAAATTCTATTTTATGTCAAAATCATTATTTATTTATCAGTTACACCTAAATTCATTACATTAAGCTCAAACTTCATCCAAAAAATCTTCATATAAGGGAAAATAAATATGCAAATACTTTACTTACCAACTACCAATGACGATCATCGCCACATCACCACTGGCGACCGCACCGCCACGTCGCTTCAAAAACAGATTTTTTAAAACAATTATCCAAACATTTTTTTATTTTTTTTATTTTTAAAATTTGTTTCCAAAATTTTTTTTATAAAATTGTTTCTGAGAACAAAAAACAGAGAATAGAATCAAACAAGTCCTTCATATATATTTTTTTTTGACATGGGATCTTGAATGATATTTTTTACCATTAATTTTAAATTTATTTTATATTTGAGTAATTAAAAACTTTGAATTTTTGTATATTTTAATTCAAATTTCCTTCTTGATAATGTTCAACCACAATAGTCCTTGAACAATATTTTTTCCTTACAAACAACTTACCATTATATTCCCTTTATGGATCATGACAATAGTGGGACAAGCATCTAAGATTGTTTTTTTTTTTTTTGGGCGGGGGACTCCAAAGGACCTACTTCTTTTATAGATAATTTTATAATTTTTTGTGATTATATCAAATGTTATTTATTAAAATTTCTTAAAAAAAAGATGGCTACTAGGGTTTGGGTTTGGGTCCATTTTTTCAAGCTTTCTGTTGGACCTCTTTTAGGCTATAATTTGTATTTCAGCAAACTTGACCTTGTCATTAGGGTTTAGGTTTAGGTTTTTGAGCTATTATTTGTTTCCTGGTTTTTATGTTGGACCACTTTTGGGCTTTAATTTGTATTTCAACAAACTTGAACTTGTTATTAGGGTTTGGGTTTATGTTTTTGGGCTATTATTTATTTGCTGGCTTTTCTGTTGGACCTCTTTTGGGTTTTAATGGTATACCTCCTCTCTTGAAAAGTGCATTTTTTAAAATTCAAACTTGTGTTTTCATCCTTATGGGGATACAACCACTTACTCTCTCGATCAATCACTTGTTAGTAGAGCCAATTTTATTAATACAAAAAGACAATTTACACATACCAATAGCCGCAGCCCAAAAAAATACTTAAGAAAAGACTAAACATTACAAACTAACACACGACAAAACTCACCAAAAAATAAAGAAAACACCCAAAGCAATACAATGACAGTAGAAGCCATTATCCAATTCCATTTCTTCCATTGTCAATCACCTCCATAAAGCCAACATATGACCCTCCTTTTGAATTCTTATACCTAAAGCACTACCAAACAAGCATGCCTACAGAAAAATAGTATTCCCTCTGATGTTTAATATACGATATATTTACCTAATTTGATTATATTTAAAAACTAAAGTTAGTTAATATGACCTGTATTTTCTAAAATATCTTAGTCATCTTCTTTAATTTCCTCATTCTTTCTCTTCCTTAATTATTATTGAAGGAACATCAATAGGGGTAAAGTAGGAAAATATTGACAAATATAAAACATTTCTTATATTTAGGATTAAGATCAACTCCCCAAATATGTATTATATATTAAAGATTAAAGGGAGAAAATGTTCACAGCTCTCAGCTTCTTCACAACATATGGAAGACAAACGGGGATAAGGATTCAAAAGCCCCATTAATCACTCTACAAAAGAAATGTTTGAGACTTTAGGAGGAACATTCAATTGCCAAATATGTTTCCACATTGATCCTTGCACTTGAAATTAAGGCTCAAACCCTCTCTTTTGCTTTCTTATTTATTGTTCTCCCATAAAAAATCAGCAATCAAAATATCTAATTCCTTACAAACTTTCTTAAGGAAAGTAAAACAAGTCATTGGACATATGATAGCATTCCACGTCCTCTCTTGATCTATTCTTAACCATTCAACTTGTAGTCTGTATTGCATTGACTACAGCATTGATTAAAACTTCCCTTCCCACAAAAGTACATTGTGAATGGGTCCAGTTATTTATATATGTTAAATTTTGGTTATGTTTTACCATTTAATGCGTTTTCTCCAATTTTACCTCTAATTAATTATATACCTCTCTCATCTCTTTTTCCCTACTTATTCTCTCTCATCTACATTTTCACTCATTCTCTCATCTACTCACTCTCCATAAATAAGAGTTTTTTTATGAAAGTAAGTTACATTTTTTACATATTTATTATTTTTAACCAATTTTGACCAAATTTTCAACTTATGTGATTTAATTATTTGAATCCTATATTTTGAACGGGAGGAGTAACATTTAGTATCCAATATTTTTAGGTAAGATTCGAGATTGGTTAGCTCAAATGTAGATGACTAAAGTTACTAATAACGCCCGCTAAAAGAGAGAGAGAGAGAGAGAACGTAGAGAGAGACTATGTTTTTATTACCGTTGCTCTGTTCTGTAACGGTATGATTTCTTCGTCACCATCGTCATGACTAATCTGCGAATGCCATCATTACCATCACCTTTCATTTTCGATGCAACCATTTTTCTTCTTGTCCGGCAGTATCGTCGTTTGTCATCATAAAATGCAAATCATGCGTCCAGCTTCATCTTTACAGTCCCTGTTTTCTTTTGACGCCACCGTTCTAATGGTCTGAGTCTATCATCCTCACAGTCGCTGATCTGTAGTTCTAGCATTTCATCATCTTTCTGCCTACTGGCCTTCACTATTGATCTGGTCCTCTGGAAATTTACTGGTGTGGACGTCATTGATGCCAACAAAGCTTGCCGATTGTTGAGTTAATTGCAAGGTTAGTTAAGCTAAGTTGGTAAGAAAGAACTTGAGACAGAAGTCTTGGATCAATGACTTTGAAGGACACTATAACAGAGAATGAGGGGAGAGGAATGGAGAAAGGTGAGCAACTGAGTAGGGTACGGAAGAAAGTGCACAAAGGAAATCTTGATGATGATCTTAGTAAGCAAGAAGGGGATACTAGAGACCAAGAGGGACTATCGTTTAAGGACAAATTACTCAGCAATGATTCTATACAGGTGTCAAAGGATAATAGGGGAAGCAGGGTCTTTGATGACGCTTAGATAGAGTATATTATAGGGTTGAAAAGCTTTTTTCACAAAGACTTGGGTACGGGGAGTGAGAAGGAGGATCAAGATGATGAAGATTCTCCAACTCTGAAGGTATCTCTCGAGGAATACAAACTTTGGTGCGTGCCATGGAGGAAGTATCTTAGGGAAAACTATTCCTATATGCGCAATGAGGAATTCGTTAGCAAGAATCTTGAAAACTAACAAGCCTTTTAATACAAGAGATATAGACAACGGTTTCTTTGTGGTGTCTTTCAAAGATGAATCCGACATGAATTAGGTATACTAGGAAGGACCATGTGTAATGTCTCAAATTTTTATCACTAAATATCATTTAGCTATTATGGTATTTCATTCTAAAAAAGCATGTAACGTGGCAAAGCAAAGCCAATAGAAGTCACACATAACAAAATAGTTATTACACATAATAGTTGGTATATTTCCTGATGAGGAAGTCAGATTGTGTGACAATTTAAAATTAGTAAATGATCTCCAAAAATTATAAAAATTTCTAGGATGAAATTAGACATGATAAGATTTAATTTGATATGTCATATGAAATTTTTGGAGTTGTATACAAGGAGATATGAATTTTTAAATTTTGCCTATAGAATTTGACGTTTTCCTAGAGCAGACTTCAAAAATAAAAATTATGGGAATTGTGAGCTTCTAATTGGCTAAATGTTATATTTTTAACTAAAACTATACTTAACAATGGTCACATAACCTTTATAACCATCCCAATTGGATATCTACATAATTAGATATGAATTTTCAAAGTTTGGTGATAATTCTGCCAATTTTCTCAAATGTTGCGAAAATGGAAGAAATTGCAAGGGCAAAATGGTCATTTTGACCAAATAAATATAATCTGAAAATTTTATTTAATAAATTCAGAGGGGGATAGATGGAGCATGCAAAAATATTATACTATTAAATATGTAATAATATTACCACGTGCAATAAAGTAATTAAGGACTAATGAGAATATGACACCACAAGGCACTAGAAAACTCCACAAATTTCTGCCCTTTGGTTACTTAAGGCCTTAGGTCATCCAAAGTGAAGGAGAAAGAAGAGAAGGAAGAGGGAAAGAAAGGAAGAGGAGGAGGAGGAAGAAAGGAAGTCTAGAGTTCAGATATATAGTAAGTATGCCAAAATCTTTGCACAATATTGTGTTATAGTACCAGAAACATCTCCTTAACCTCCTTATCCTCTTGAATTAGTCATTCAATTAGCAAAAAACTCTAAAGAGGAAGGAGTGATTTTTGACTAGGAGGGAAGCAAGAGTAATAAGTGAGGTAAATTACTCAAACTCTGATATTCTTACCCATAACTGAGTTGTAACTATATTCTGGCTGGATTTTGGACTGTTTCTAGAGTTTTTGTAAATTTGGGATGTTCATTTTTTAAGGGGAAATGCTGCCCAAATTTCAATTGATTATGTTGAAATAGTTATTTAACGAATAAACCAATGGAAACAAGTGTTAACAAGGTGGATTAAGGATTAAACCAAGAAAAACTCCAATTTTTCAAAACTTTTGTTAAGTTTCAGCCAAGGCTAGTAATAAGGAAAGGATATATAATTTCATGATTCTAATGCTTCCATGGCTTTTAGAAGGAAAAATTGTATAGGGTTCATGTGTGAGTGCGAAGTGCGAAAAGCCCTGAATTGTGAAATGACGAATTTACTCCTAAAACCCCAAGTTAGGGGTGTCAAGGGAAAAATTGTAATTTGAGTTGGAATTGATCTAATCTGAGACCAAATATGAGATTTACACATGAAAATATGGTAGAATGGGATTAAGTTGTAATTTTTGGAAAAATACAAAATATTGGGGCTGGACCAGGTCTTCAAGGGCATTTCAATAAATATGCGATTTTGGGCTAAGATAACCAACTTATAAGTTCTAGAATAAAGTATGAATGAGTAGTAGCTCATTTTCAAATTACTTTGGGAATTTTAGGATTTGATGATTGCTCGAGCCAGACGGAAAGTTAACTGATAGTGGCTAGGTATTGGAAAGGAGTCCAGGTAGTAATCTTTCATATATTATGTGAATGTTAATATGTGATTATTTTCATGATATGTTCAATGTATTCCTTGTGATGTTGATACTCCCAGGGTATGGGTGATGAGTTAAACCACCCCATGGAACCTTTAAGGTACCATGTGGCCAGGTAGACCCAGTTGAGTGGCTTAATATATGCAGACAGGTATTGGCCTGCTCCAAGATATGATATGTACATACAGGTATAGGCCTACTCCAAGTTGTTGTTGTGATCACAATATGATATGATATTGTGCAGATCAAGAACAGATGATCATTTTGATCCGGACAAATTCATCATTTGTTTCCTGAGCATTGTCAGATAGGCTTAGGCATTTTGATTGTTGCATTGCATATTTACTTGTCACATTTTATATGATTGATATTCTGTTACTACTGAGATTCATATGAATCTCTCCCTTTCCATAAATTCAAAATTTATTCAACAAGTGGAAACAGCTCAGTAGGCAAAGTAATGGATATTGGCAACTAAAGATCCGATGAAGACCAAGGAATTTACTGTTGGTTATCTAATAGTTGCACTTTGTACTAGAAATATGTATTGGAAAGTTGTATAACCCTATGTGGATTTTTTGTAATGTAATCAAGAATTTTGTATCAGTATATTGTATTATTTCTATATGTCTATTGAACTACGCATTAATACTCAGATAAATGTCAAAATAATAAGGGGTCTAACACCATGGATAATTGTGGATAGATATCTTGTAGTGCAATGATAGAGGCCAAACTTCGATCCATGGAGTGCGGACATCCAAAGGAAAACAGCAGTGTGGATTTGAATTCCCCTAATACCACTTGAGTTCTTTAACTTAGCAGTCTTAAGCGTATTGGGTCCCTCATTGGTAAACCTTTAATGATCGACCATGTGATGCATGCAAGCAAAAGAGGATGATATGCTCGCATTTGTCTAGAGATTAACCTTAAGAAGAAATTGAAGTCAGCTAAAAAAATATTTGGTCGCCGGTGATGCATAGAGTATGAAGGTCTCCACCTTATATGCTTTAAGTATGGAAAATATGGGCATCATAAAGAGGTCTGTACTGAAAAGGTGAATTCAAGCGCAACTGTAGATAAAAGTGACGTTACTAAGTTAGGCCAGAGCTTGCCATTCTCTACGGTATGCCCAGGGAAAAATGCAACATTGAACAAAGACACGGTATATCCCATGATTTCAGCACTGGAAAGCCAGCAAAAATGATCATATGATGTTGTAAAAAAGAAGGGTATGAGTATATCTGGAAACCAACCGAAAAGGAAGGCCTAGGTGCTTAGAATCTAGTGCAATGACACTGACGCTATAAGAATGGCAATCCCATAAAAATTGTATCAAGGAACTTCAATGGGGAAGGTAAATCAAAAATTGAAAGCAAGGACATATCTTTACATGAAGAACAGAGGGAGAGAATGGTGGAAAAGGAGAAGGAGATTAAACATTAGATATCCGCAAGTCTATGCAGAAAACGGTCAAAAAATTGAAACATATCTCGGCCAAGTTAGGGTGATCTAAGTCACAAGGGAATGATCCTTTTATAAAATCAAGGTGGGTCCCAGTGACAAGTAATCTATCAAGTACGACCGGTGGCTCTAACATGAAAGAGGATGATGCTTTTAATGCTGGACCAACTTGTAATGGGTCGGCTATTCAGAGATCCGTGACAAGAAGAGCCACTTCCTTCAATCTGTAAACCCATTTCAGGTTTTTAATTCAAACAATATAGATGAGCCCATAAAGGATTTACTTAATTAGTCTACTCAAATGGGCCAGTTTCATACTAGAGGTGAGCTTGGTAACCAGGAGCCAAATAATATGGAAGAGAATAATCATGATAAGGCCATTCACCAACAGATCGAGGAAAATATGAATATGGAAGGAGAAAGCAATCTTTCAACATGCTCTCTGAACAAAAATACATGGGGACCTATAACCGAAGCATCCCCCAGTAATAGTGCTCCATAAATTGTTTATTTTAGAATTGTTGAGGAACGGTCTCCAAAGCAATGCCAAGGCTCGTTAAAGAATTATGCAAAAGGTATTCTATTGATTTTGTAGCATTACTTGAAACTAAAGCTAACCTCTCTTAAGCTTAGGACCATTGCAGGAAAATGGGTTTTGAGAATTTTGTAGCAGTATAAGCTAATGGCCGTCGGGGTAGCATATGGGTTTCCTAGAAAGATCTTGATTTTAATATCACTATTATTGAGAAATCTGACCAGCTTATTCATGTGCTTATACAAAAGGGGGCTGAAAAATTTTATGTGACTTCTGTCTATGCTAGTACTAATTCTAATTGTAACCGACTACTATGGAGCCCTCTGAATAATCTTTGCCCATAAAATAGGTGGCTGTGGATAATCAGAATATATTTTAATGCAACCTTATTTCGCCATGAAAGATGCTCAAGTGCTTCATCTCCTATCCCAGTGGATAAATACTTTAGTCAATGGTTTGAAAATTTGGAGATTCATGATATGGGATGCAATGGCCCATTTTATACATGGCACAGAGAGGGGTGTGAAAGCAAGATCGATTGAGTATTGGTTAATAGTAAATATATAGAGACTTATCGTGACACATGTGTTAAACACATTCCATGGTTCAAGTCTGATCACCAGCCTGTATTGCTTCTTTCTACAATCAAACCACAACAAGGTCAATACAAATGACCGTTTAAGGTTGTAGCATCGTGGGTGCTACATGAGGACTTTGCTCGTATGGTGAAGGATACTTAGAATTTACCGCCCTATGGGAGGAAAATGTGGGAAATTTTACTAAAGATGTCGGGGATAAGTGCTTTAACATATTTGGGCATCTCAGACATCAAAAAAGGCGAATCATGAGCCGTCTTGAAGGTATCAATAAGTCTAACAATAATCTGGGTCTTTTTTCTGATTTGAGTCAGCTCCAGAATCAGTTTTGGTTGGAGTTAGAACAAATCCTGATCTAGGAGGATCTGCTTTAGGCACAGAAAGCAAAATGTAAATGGTATGCTATGGGGGACAGAAATACTAAGGGTTTGTTTAGTTTGAGGGAGGGGAGGGATTTTTCTCCCCTCCCCTTGTTTGGTACAACAAATTTTTTAGGAGGGGAGGGGAAATTTTTTGAAATTTTCCCTTCCCTCCCCTCATAACCCTCCCCCTTCAAATTAGCGGGATTTAGAGGGGAGGGGTAATATTTTACCTCGCATTGACCATTTTGTCCATAAACGTTTTTGGTTATCCTATTTTACCCTCTTCTCTAAAGCTAAAGCATTCCACTTTTATTTTAAATTTTTTTATTGTGTACATATATATTATAATTATAATATTTTACTTATTTTTGTATATATTTGGTAAGTAAAACCATGGAATATAATTTTGGATATTTATTAGTATAGTATAAATATAGTTATATTTATTCAATTTTTATAATTATTAAATTAAAATTTTATATTTATAATATATTTTATTAAACATTGTAAAGAATTCAAAAAAATTAAATAAAAGGGTAAAATTGTCCATATTAAAATATTTTCCCTCCCTCCCACTCCCAAACCAAACAATATAATATTAAAATCCCTCCCATCTCATCAAACAGACCCTAAATATTACCATGCCCGCGTGAATAGTAGAAGGAAAAGAAACAAAATAGATGTCATAATGAAGGAGACAAGGGAATCGACAGATAACACTGAGGAAATTAAAAGTCTAGCCACTGATTTCTTTATTAAATTATTCAGTAAAAAAGGCAATGATTATGCCGCTATGAGTAGGATTCTCTCATACCCAACAGTGGAACAAGAGGCCATTATGGGATTAAATAGTATGATCACTAATGAAGAAATTAAATATGTTATTTTTAGCATGGGTGCTCTAAAATCTCTGGAACCGGATGGGTTGAATGCATTGTTTTTCCAAAGCCAATGGGAGACTCTAGCCCCGTCGGTGACCAATCTAGTTAAAAAAGATTTTGAGGAGCCAAAAACAGTTTGGGACATCAATCAGACTTTTATTGTGCTTATACCTAAAAGGGAGTAACCTGAAACTATTCACGATTTTTGCCGTATTAGCTTATGCAATGTTATTTATAAAACTATTACTAAAATCATATCTAACATGATTAAATGTTTCCTCCTGCAGGTTATATTGCCAAACCAATGTAGCTTTATACCAGGACTGACTAGCTCAGATAATATCATCGTGGCACAAGAGGTGATCCATTTAATGAGGAATATGAAGGGGAAGAAAGGTTTTATGATGATTAAAATAGACTTAGAGAAGGCTTATGATCGTGTGAGATGGGATTTTATCATGTCATGTCTTGACGAGCTTCAACTCCCCCAGCACCTACTGGATGTTACCAGAATGTGCATTTCTTCACCTACCATGCAGATTCTTTGGGAATGACACAAAGCATACATGTTTTCACCCTAGAGGGGTCTACGAAAAGGAGACCCTATATTGCCATATTTATTTGTGATATGTGTAATACCTCATTTCCTATAGCCTCATATGAGTACAAAAGAGTAGTGAAATCATTCGTGAAACTAGGATCAAGTCCCAGATTAAGAAATACCGAAAAACTTTCACAAATTCCAAACCTATCTCAGGACTTGAACCTAGGATTGGAAAGGATTTTTAAGGGTAGTAAAATTTCTCAAACCATTTTCATAAACATTTACTATCTCACTAAGTCTCACCACGCTCTTCTTTTCGTTTTATCAGAGTTTGCGAGCTATTTTGTGCTTAGTTCTCATGTTCCATACCTAAATTATGATTCGTTAGTGACCAGAAGTGTAATATAATTAAACCGTTCTTTTACTAGTCTATTGGCATTACCAGTTTAACTGTTGTAACATATCATAGTTACAAGCTATTTATAGTATATACATATCCAAAAAATCCAAAGTACACATAACAGACAACCAGTAAAACTAAAGTCTTTAGTGTTCAAGCCTCTAGCCGTCCACATTTACCTTCTTCTTGCCCCTTGAGCTCTCTCCATGTACTATAGATGGGTTATTAAAAAAAGTGAGATTCAAAAGAATCTCAATAGTAACGTAGTGCCAATCATACAAATATAATATCACAAAGCATGCTACATAGTCATCATACAACAGAATTATCACAACAACATTCAGTGCATCACATGCAATTCATAAACTACTATAACGCTAGGTAAATTCAATGGCCTCGAGGAATACTCGCACAAAAAGGTCTTGGGAATCCACTCGTGCATCACATAATGTTATTGGCCCGAGCGTCTACCAACACAGAAAGGCCCCGAGCGACCACTCTACATAACCAAAATTTGCTAGACAATTCATGATAATTTCAACCAACATACAGTACATATTATAAAATATGAAAGACAAGTTACTACCTGGTTGCTTTCCTTTAGCAATTTCCTCCCATTTGTCTGAGCTTGAGCAAGTCTTACGCTTTGAACTGCTGTTAGGTCCTATAATTGGAATTTACAGATGACAGGTTATTATTCTGTCCAATACTTGCATAATAAAATTAATCAATTTGGTTGTCATTAAAGTTAATATACTAAGTTAAAGCAAAGTCAAGGTGGCCCAACTATTCCAAGTTGGTTGTTTCCACCCTTGATCTCAAATCTATTAACTTTTGCTTAACTTCCAAAATTCACCATTAATTTTAGAAAACTTCAAATCAAGTGGTTCCAAATTCTATATAAATATATTTCAGTATAATTTTACATAAAATTACTCAATTTTGGCCAACATAACCACAACATTCCCATAATTTTTCCAAACACAATCTGTTCCAGATTGCATTCCAGAAACAAGACATAACTTCAACAATTCATATTTCCTAATGTACTTATCCAAAAATTACAAAATATATATACAATTAAAGCTCTATGTCTCTACTTTAATTTTGGAAAGTTTAGAAATTTTTGGATAAGGTTTGGCCCCTAAAACACCACATACAAACACATTGTTCCAGACAGGACAAATTATCAACATGCACACATACACTTCATAAATTTCCAAATTCATATACAAACATTCAAAAATCATGAACACTTGCATACCTACACCATTTTTCCTTATAAATCCAATGAAATTATAAAAATTATAAAATTCGTATTCCTTCTCCATGTCACACACAGGGCCAAAATTAGGATTCTTAGGAGTAACATGTTGTTTTCTTGTTTTATCTTGCTTAATCACTTCCTTTCTACTTCTAATCACATGATTAGCTATTTAGTCACTCATTGGACATGCTTTAAAGGAATTTGGATAGCAAGAACCCTTAGAGTTTTATCATCCATTTTTCACAAAATAACCAATTCCAAGCCAAGAATAACAATAACATCATCAACTAAGGCAAAAGAAGCAAGTTTTGAAGTTTACCTTTTGATTCCTCCTTCTCTCTCTAAAAATGTCAGCCCCATCTCTCTCTTCTTTTGAGATTTTGTCTTGAAACCATGAATTTAATGGTATATAAGAGATTAGAAGAGGTTATAGAGTGATTAGGAAGCTTAAACTTTAAGATTACAAGCTTTCTTACCTTTGATCTTTGGAACCCTAGCTCTTCCTTATGGTTGAGCCCTTGGAATATGGCTGAACTCCCTCTTCCTCTTGGTTCATATTTTTTCACGAAAATGAGATGGAAAGATGAAGAGAATGTTGATTTAATGAATCATTCTTTTTACTTTCCAAGTGCTTGCTTTCCATTGGTCCAAATATGTGGATTTTTGTATAATTCCATAAAATATAATTCCCTTCCCTTTTCCTTCTCTTTTCTACCGAAAATGAATGAGAATTGAGGGAAAAAATATTGCTCTTGAATTATCCTAATGCCATCTTGCAAATTGTTGACCTTGGACTTTTGACTTTTGACTCTTTGACATTCCTTGATAATAATTCACCAAAATAGGCTTATTAATTACCAAGTAGCTACTTTCCTCTTTTTAATTCCCATTTAACTGAAATTATTAGGAATATTAGGGAAAAATAATTATTTCTTGATTTATGAAAAAATTACTGTTTTGCCCTTACATTTTATGATTTATCGAAATAAATCATTTCTTGCTCCTTTCCTTTGGTTTGGCCTAATTTTTGACACTTGTATGAAGCTATTATTTTTGTTATTTTATACTCAAATTTTGGTTACAATATTAGGCCTTTTAGTGGACATTTATTGCCTCTTTATGTCCTTTCTTGGCCGAATTATATATAACCGGCGATTGAAATATTTCTGTAAATTTATGTGCACCAAAATTCTTCATTTTATTCCAATAAATATCACAAATATACATATAAGGAATATTGGTGAAAAAGTGGGGTATTATAATATGCATGGAGAAGTTAGCTCATATCATACAAGAAGCAATTATCGCAAATCATTGAAAGCCAATTTGGCTAGATAAGGATGGCCCTCCCATCACATACCTATTCTTTGCTAATAATCTATTGCTTTTTGCATAGGCTAGTATGGACCAGGTGGATACGGTTAAAGGATGCCTTGACTGATTCTACAATGTTTCGAGGCAGAAGGTTAATCCATCTAAAACAAGGGTCTTCTTCTCTAAAAACTTGAATCATACAATGTTTCAAAGCATATTTGATCTTGGAAGTATCTCAGAGTTCCGCTCCATCATGTTAGAGTTACCAAAGGCACCTACCAATTCTTAATTGATAAAGTAAAGAATCGACTCAACAGTTGGCAGATCTCAAGGAATTCATTTGCAAAGTGGGACACCCTCATCAAGTTTGTTATAGCAACCATGCCTAGTTACACCATGCAAACAGTGAATATACCAGTTCCAGTATGCAACTCCATTGAGAAACAATCCCGAAACTTTCTTTGGGGTTCATCTAAAGAAAGAAGAAGAATATACCTAGTATCTTGGGACAAGATATGTGCAGAGAAAAAATATGACGGATTAGGTATGAGGCACATCAAACAACAAAACCGAGCTTTTATGATGAAACTTGGTTAGGGACTTGTAACATATAGAGATTCCTTGTGGGTCAAAGTCATCAGAGGAAAATATGGGTATGGAAATGACCTAATCCCTTATATAAACCCAAGAAGAGTGGGCTTAAATGCATGGAGTGGAATCAAGAATTCTTAGGGCAAGGTCCTAGAAGGTATCCAACTAGCATGGTTAAATGATAGAACGGATGTGGCAAGATGGAAATGGGAAAAACATGGGAGCTTCATTGTTCATTTTGCATATAGGTCCCTCTTTCCTGATCATACAGGCCCTCTGGGACTATAGAGCAATCCATAGAAATTAAAAATTCCACAGAGATGTAAAACATTTGCCTGGTTAATGCTATAAAGAAGGCTCATCACCAAGAAGTTTAAGTATGGCATGAATCTACACGCGAATGACATATGTGATAGATGTCAAAGTGTAGTAGAAGATGAGCTTCACACTCTAAGGGATTGCAGAGAGATTAAATCTTGGTGGGAAAGATTAATTCCAGCCTATAAACACCAAGAGCTTTTCTCCCATAACACCACAGAATGGTTTCAGTTTAACATGAGATATAGATCATGGACGGAGAGAAAAGTCTTGGAAGAATTTGTTCTCAATCATTTGCTGGCTGATTTGGCAAGCATGCAATGAACGAGTACATATAGGGATACAAACCGACCTTGGGCAACTATATGCAAGGGCCAAAGCAATTTTGGGCTGTATGGGCAAAACACAACACAAGATTCTATCTAGCAATATAATGGGTGCCCAATGTATGGGACTCGACGAGGGACTTAATGATGCTTCACATATTGTCCTAGTTCAGGTGGACAGAGCCTTCTCTAGATATGACACTAAAGCTGCATGTAGAGGTGTTATTTTGGACCCGACTGGATCTATCTTGGAAGAATTTGGATGCCGATTGGAGTTTGGAGATGCACTAACTTCAAAGCTTTGGGGTGTACTCCTAGGACTTAAAAGAGAATGGGATAGAGGACATTGGATAGTATGAATAGTAATAGACTCTCAAGAGACGATCAAGCTAATCCGCAATGGAATTCTGGATCTACATGAGGATCGAGATCTAGCTTTGGAAGTTGTAGGGATGTTGAATTGCCAATGGTCGGCAAGCATAGGCCACATACATCGGGAGAAGAATGTAAAGGCAAACCATCCGGCTAAAATGGCACTGAATGATGTACCAGGTCTTCTGATTATGGACCCAAATACTGTAGCAGCATGTCTGCAGACTGAGGAGGCGAGTGACTTGTAGTTTTGAGGGTTTGTTTTATTTCCCTTATTTAAAAAAAAGTTACTAGAGTCTAGGGAAAATGGTTAAATTTCCCCCAAATTAATTAGTTTGTTACTCTCACTTATACAACTTTTTTTGGCCTGACTCATTTATTCAACTTGACATTCCAGTTATATATATAAACTCTTCCCCTGTTCATTGCATCAATGAGAGAATATCAATAAAATTTCATTTTACTCCCAATAGCGTGATTCAAGTGCAATATATGTTGCTTTGAGGAAACTTTTTTTTAAAGTGGATAAATAATTATACCATAAAGGATACAGACATATTTTCGTCGTAAAAATTAATTGTGGGGATGGTTTTATTATGGGCAAAAGTTAGGGGACCCAATGGAGAAACTTAGCATTTTGTGTTCCCGAGTGGTTTGCGACCTTGAGATTAATCACGGATGAATTAAGTAATTTGAATTGTTGGAATTTTATTTGTTAAGGTTGATACAATTCTCTTGAATTAATTTAATTGAATATTCTTATTTACTTATGAATATTCTAGGCTCAGGTATTATCTCCCAACAAGTGCACTTCCCAAAATTCTAAATTATGTTCTCTTTTTTATAGTAATGTCACTTACCACATCAACTAATAACTTATTAATAATTAATGTGTGCGGATATTTATTTAATATGTATGCATGAAATGAAAATAATATCTTGTTCACTTGTATTTGATTTGAGAATAAGTTTGGGATTTGCATCATTTGTAGGATTTTAATTTGAAATGAGTGTTTTTTTTTCAATCATCTAGTTTAAATTTTTTTCGTCGTCTTCAAGTTATCAAGTTTGAGTTTTATTTTTATATATAAATTCTTATCTTGTCAAATTACCTTAACTTTGGTACCTATGGAATGGCCACTCAATTAATTTTCTGAGTGGCAAAATTTAGATGTTTTAGATCAATTATACAATAAGATGATGAAATTGATGAAGATGTTAATCATATAATCAAATTGGTAATATAAATGGAGAAAAGCTATCAGAATTGTTTGTGATCAGAAAGTGCCTAATAAAGTAAAATGGAAGTACTATCATAGTGTTATAAGACATTCAATACTATATGGTAGTGAATGCTAGGCTTTAAAGGAACTACATGAACATAAAATGGAGGTAGTCAAGATAAGGATGTTGAGATGGGCTTATGGTCAAAAGAAAAGATGATATTCGTAATAATCATATATGAGAATGAGTTTGAGTGACATCTATTAAGGAAAAAATGAAAAAAAAAATCATTTGAAATGATTCGAACTTGTTCATAGAAGGGTATTGAATGCACTGGTGAGGGGTTAATCAAACAAAATGAAGTCCTTTAAAAAGAAGTAAAAGAAGACCGAAGCGAACATTTAATGAGGTTATAAAGTGAAATCTTTTCGTTAATAATCTATCTAAAGATCTAGTTTTTTATAAAACACAATGACGCTGTGTGATCTATGTAACCGACCCTACCTAGTGGAATAAAGCTTTGTTGTTATCGTCTTGGTTAAATTACCTTAACTATGCATGATAAATAAATTTACCCTCTCTCCCCAGCCATTTTGTTACTACACTCTTAAGTTTACCCAAAGCAAACTCGAATTGATGGCTTCTCTTGGAGATAGTGAAGCGGGCAGAGGACCAATGAAGCTGATGGGAACGAGTCCTGCCATTTTGAAAGCTCCGCAGCCTCCACCTTTTTTGGTACTGGAACAATAGAATTGTTTGATGTTCATAAAGAACTTTAGTGAGTTGATGTTCGGATAGATAATAGGAATTCAGACAACCATAAATTAACCATTCATGATTTGTGAATAATGGCTAAAACGTGACATAATCTCATCTTTTGTTTTTCGGAGATCGCATCAGACACATTCATCAGTAGTTCCTGGAAACTGAACTGTTTTCCTTAGAACTAAATTGACGAGCTCAATCACCAACGGCAACAATCAAAGAAATTAAAATTGCTCATGTTCACAGGAAAAGAATAGAACCCCTATTAAAAATGTTACTATTAAAATACCATAAAGTGATAATGATTACATTACATATTGTAACTATGAGCATCAGTAATTTATCAAAATAAAACTATTAGAAATGCCAGAGATTTTATCATATGAAACCTATAGACACTATATTTCTATTCGATCTATTCCATCTTTACAATTGGTTTATCGGTGTACTGTTAACATTCGAAACCCAGTGGGATCGTTTTTGAGAGATAAGAGGGAAAATTAGAGAACACACAAGGCAACCATTAATGTAGTAATCCAGAAGATTACTACTTGGCTGCTTGTTCCAGTACTGTAACTTTCTTCCATGTTTCTCCCAACCCACTGATTTGCAAAGGTGGCAACGAAAACATGTTAACTGTGGAGCTTCCAGATCTAATTTCCTGCAAAACATGTAATGCTGATATGGTAGTCTTCATATAAAGGCTCTCTTTATTCACAATCTGAGCTAGTTCCTTCAGTATTAGCAGACCATCACCACTTTTGCAAGAAGTTGAAGTTGTTGAAGGATCACATCCATCATCAGCTTGAGGAGTATCATTCACTGGAAATAAGCCATCCAGCATTGTTTCACACTCTTTTATAAGCTTGTAGAGCATCTCTGTTGTAAAGAAAGGCTGTTGCAAGACTTTCCGAATGAAAGGCAAGCAAATTAGGGCACCAGTTCTCTTGTCATACTTCTTCAGTATTTTCACAAGTCCTGTAGAGAGAAAATTGAGAAAACAATTAGACATTTTGAGCAGTTAATAACAGGCAAATCTTATGACTTCTGGAAAATAATGTCCACTCATGCTTGAAAGACCAACTTCAGGCTTATCACAGATTTGATCTAAAGCTACTATTGCTTGTAACAGTAGACAGTAACAGAGTAGCTATGCATGGTAATAAAGCAATTTAATATCCAAGAAATAGAATTACTTCTGATACAGACATGAGCCAATAGAATTACATCAGTTAAATAACAATACACTAGTTAAAATACTTCTTCAGGATTTTCACAAGTCCTATACAGAGCATTTTGTAGAAAGAATTAGACAATTTGAGCTGATACTAACAAGTAAATCTTATGAAACACAATATCCAAGCTTGAAAGTCCAACTTCAGGTTGATCACAGAGACATATCCCCAGTAAAACAATTCGATCTTTTAATAGTATTGCTTACAGCAGTAACAGAGTAACTATGCACGGTTAAAGCAATTGAGTGTCTGAGAATTATTCTTGATACTTACAGGGACGAACCAATAAAATTACATTAGTTAAATCAGAAGAAAAAATACTTCTTAAAGTATTGCCTTTCCATCATTTGTCACTACTCACTACAAGAGTAAATCTGGCCCAACGATAAATTTGGTTTGTGGTCCAAGTGCTGGAGCATTTTTAAAATAGAATCACCCTTTTGGACTTGAAAGAGTAAAATTTTATCTGTTCTAGCCTTGCTATGACCTTTTAGATGAAGTGACCCTTGTATGCCTTGAAACAGGAATATTGTGATCTCTTCTCTTTAATATAGCAAATTTAAGAACGTACAGTTTTTATATGCCAACTAAAATAGATAGAACCAGAATACATCACACATATGTTGAGGGATTTAGATTTTCTTAACCCAAATAGATAAACGTTTTCAGGCAGTCAATGAAGAAAAGCAGGTCTCTCAGCATACCAAAGTAGCTTAGCTCTCTTAATGATTCTTGAATTAAAAACGTTAAAAGGTATCAAGTCTAAGACTAGGTCACACATCAAAACACTTGTCCTTAACTAGGTTAAGACTAATATACTGATGGTACCTGTATAGTTAAGGGCAAGGTAGTTTTCTAACAAAACCATTTCGCCATGGAAATCCACAATTTCCTTCCGTAGTTTCATCATCTCTGCGTTTGAATTTTTTCCCTAGGCAACCCTACCTTGCAATTCCTGCATTTAAACCATAATAAACGTTAACAACAACACGAATCGCCAGTATAAAACAGCCCTTCTCTACGTTTCTCAAATCTTAAGTGGAAAGTACGAAGTACACTTAAAATAACAATTTGGCACCGTTTAGCGCAAAAATTTTCTGGACAACCATATAGATCAGAACATTCATTATCTTTTACCGTTTAAATTTAATTGCTAAGACAAGAAAAATACAGACAACGAAAAGGTTCGCACCTTCAATCTAATAATGCACTCTTCTTCCTTCTCAACAAAGAAGGTATTAAATTTCTCCAGCTCCGTTTCCAACAAGTTCCTGAAGTCAATCTCCTCCGGCGAAGACATACCAGCCGCGGCATCATCATCGAGCCTAGGTCGTTTGGACGGCCTGTCGTCACCGGCGGATTTGGGAGGCTCCAAGAGCTTCACCTTCTTCTTGAGTTCCTTGTAAGAGAGGAACTTATCACGCCATTCTGGTAGGGTTTTCTCGATCTGGCTGTTGAGACTCTTTCCGAATTTCATGGTTAACTAGGCCGGAAATTAAAAAAAAAAAATTGAAACTCAGGCGGAAGTAAATATAAGGAAGAGGCGGGGGCAAAATTGTCAAAAAGAAAAGCGTTCTATCCTCACGAGGATGTGAAGGAAAGCGTGGGGGGTGGGGGTGAGGACTCTGAGGAGTGAGATGGGAGGTGATATAACGGTAAAAGGGGAAGAATATTCGGATGGTTTATTGAGGAAATATCCAACGTTATTAAATCGGGACCGGTTTGGGTACTGGGTTAAAGGTTAATGGGTCAGATCGGAGTTAAACCGGAGCTAAATCGGGACCAAACCGGTGAGAAAATGAAAATTTTAGGCTTATTAATATGAAATTATAAAAAAATTAAAAAAAAATCGATTTATAAAAAAAAAAATAGACCGATTCACTACCCGGACCGAACCGATTTCCTACCCGGGTCGCCGGTTTCCGGATCGGACCGGCCGGTCCGGGATTTAATAACCATGGAAATATCCATATGAAGGAGAGGAAATTTGGGGTTATATTCCCCCGGGCAAACAGCCGAAATTCCTTAAAATATTATAAATATTTAAAATTAAATAAATAGATTTGGGTGTGGGATCGAGCCACCTCACCGAGTACACCGTAAATTAGTTGGTGACAGTGAGGGGGCACTAGGCTATGTTTGGCACCACACGGACGATTGAAAAGAGATTTTAATGATCAAAAGTTCCAGATGAGTCAACTAGTTGAGATTCAAAACAAAATCACTTGAGTTTAAAAAAATAAAAAGAAAAAAATAGCAATTTAGATATTATTCTTTCAATAGTTATATATGAATTTTTTATATATTTTAATTAAACTATATTTTTTTAATCAGTATTGAGTTGACCATAAGTCAATTACAGTTAGACCATTGACTCTTAAATCCATGATATTCATTGGTTTAATAATCCAGTTTTTAGTATCTTAAATTTAAATACTACTCATGAAACTAAAAATGTTACATTGTTCAAGATATAAAAAAATTTATATATTAGAGGTTCTTACTATTAAAAAAATTATGAATAGTATGGTTTATTTTGATTTTCATAAAAATGTTTACAAAACCTACCCAAATTCTATATCAATATTGAGCAATTCATTACAACATGGTTAATTATAATAAGTTTTGTGTTAAGATGGTAAGTGATCTTATACCCTTACCAAAGATAACATAAGTTTAAGTTTCGGAAATCACACTTATTAAGAGAAGTAAAAAACTCTTTATATTATAACTTTAAGCCTCAAAAGAGATTATATGATTAATCAAATAAAAAAAATTACAACATGACTAATTAAAAACATTATAGCTAATAGGGAAATATCTCATGACATGCAGCATTATAATACTATAAGAAATTTCAACCCAAAATAACACACACACATATAAAATATTATATTATTAATTTATTATTGAAGTCTCTATTGTTGAACTCACAAATGAGGCCAAGGTTAAGAGTACCTTTCAATATAAGATGTACTACCCAAAGGAAGCAGAAGATCAAGATGATCTTCCATAGATATTTGTATGTTTGATCGCGATGTAATGGGACATTGAATTTGCAATTATTATAAATTCATGATACAGATCAAACATATTTTGTTTCATTCAATTAACAATAAATAATAAATAATAAAAGGTTAAAGAGTACTGTATTCAGCCCCTAAAATAGATTTCTCACTACTAGCACTCAATATCATTAAGTAATTTTAGGTATAATTTTTTCCTTTAAAATATTTTTCCCTGAATTTATATGCCAATGTATAGATATTAAATCTATAAATGTATATCATTTTATTTTTCTTTTAATAAATTGAAAGGTACTGAAAACCGGACTGGATACTGAACCGGCCGAAGCACTGGGTCAAGGGTCAGTGGTTCAAACCAAGGTCAATCCAAAGGTCAGACTAGGGTCAATTAACATATATATATATATATAATTTAAATGTTCATGCATACCATTTAAAAAACTATATAAGGGTTTTTTTTTTCTAATCAATAGTCTAATATAACCTCCTAAACCTAATACCTATAACTATTAGTCCATTCAAAAACCAAAGCAAAGACAAGTAACATAGTCCATTCAAATCCATAGGCACTAGAATTATTAGTCCATGCCCTCGAAATTATGTTGGACTACATTCAAATCTATAAGATTAGGAGGCAAAGCTACAAGAGGAAAACCTCTTGCCTTTGTTGGAAATTGTGCTATAGGGGTCAATCATTGTATTTTTGAACATTACTATTTAATGAATTTCTTCATTTATTTATTATATTATTTACATATTCACTGTGATAATTGTATCCTTGGATAAATCATAATGATTGTCCTAAATATCCCTAGTCGGTCATCTATTCGGGAGCAAATATGAAATAAGACCAGTATGACTTTGATAAGGTATGGGGATACGAATCAAAGTCTTAGGCACTTGTAAAAGCACAAGGTGCTAGACTAACCTGCTATGAGAAAGCTACATAGATCAAGTCATAAGTTTATCTCATGTATAACCACGTCACCATGCCCTTTGACCTGAGATCATCATGGATTCCTACATGACAGTTGCTAAGCTTTGACTTAGCCAAAAGTCACCTTTGACCGAGTGATAATAAGATCTACAATCGGGCTTGGTGGTTTTCATGCGGAGGAATGTGAATGGTCAAGATGAAATTTGTTTCTCACATTAGTAGAGGATATTACTGGGCCCTTCGATAAGTGAGTCTGAAAAATATATAGTCATACTACGATGAAAATGAGTTTCCATTTCTATAGTCAAACTATGTAGGGATTGAGAAAGTAATGGTCAGAAATACAAGGATAAATTTCTCCATGCCTCATCCTTAACTGAAATATCGTGTGACAAAAGGAACATGATATGGTTGTATAACAGGTTGTATTGGTTTATCAATCCTCATATGAATTTGGTAGTCGTAATGTCTTGCTAGAGGTCACTTACGATTTGTGGGTTAGTATAGTCATTAGCCCACTACTAACTTCATATGGGCCTACAGGGTCACACACAAAAATAGCCCAATATGAAAAATAATGTCCAGATTCATTAAATCTAATATATGTTTAGATTTAATGAATGTAATGGTTAATCTAGGATAAACGAATTATACACACACACACACATACATGTTGTGTGAATATTTACTTGATAAATATTTATATGTGGGTGTGTCTATATATATATATTAATATTATATGATAATATTATTATATTATGTATATATATAGATATTATGTAATAATATCTTGGATTTAATTTATAAAAATAAATTAAATCTAATTCCATTGACTCTTTATTCAAATTAAATAAATAGGTTAAATTAAAATTATTGGACAGATTTAATTAAACCATATTTATTTAGTTTGCTTATAAAAAACAATTAAGTGTTAATTAATATAATATGGATTTTGAAATTAATTATGATTAATTTTAAAAATCCAATATCCATAATATAATAGCAAACCCTCACTAATTATAAAAAGTGAGAGCTAGACTATTCTACGGATGATGAAAAATTAGAGAGCCGCAGCAAAAACCCTAAGAGACATTGGAGGTGCTAGCACGCTGACCATGTTGGATTCGTATTCGTGTGGATACTGGTAGAGGAAACTGATCTGAGTAGTTGGCTCCTTAAGATCGAAAAAGGCAAAACTCAAAAAGGTATGTTTCTCTACTACTCGATTTAAACGCCGTTAACAAATCCGCAATTAGGAATGGTAAACTTTTGTAATTTAAATTTTAATTATTTTGCGATGACTATCAATCACAACAGCCTTAGCATTATTCATCCAAGATATCGTTCTTCTTTTTTTAATTGAAAATGAGATGGGTAGAATTGTCAAAAAAACTTAAAATGGGGACTTTTTGTCATTTTAAGTCTACTTCCATAAAACTCATTTGATGGAAGTGAGTTCCACATGGATGTGCGTTAACACCTACCTGTAACGGCACGACGTCGCCCACTTATGGGTCCCTAGCGGTGCCGGACTTGAGTCACCCCACCGAAGAGGTCTTTTCCCGAGCCAAGATATCTTCCATTCCCTAAGGAATTCCTTTCGTCTCCCCAGTGGATCGAACCCTCGCCCTTACAGCAAGGCATATGGTCTTTCCCATGACCACACTGGTAGCCACTTGTATGTAACGACACGGTGTCGCCCACTTACGGGTCCCTAGCAGTGCCGGACTTGAGTCACCCCACTGAAGAGGTCTTTTCCCAAGTCAGGATATCTTCCATTCCACAAGAAATTCCTTTGGCCTCCCCAGTGGATCGAACCCTCGCCCTGGGAGCAAGGCATAGGGTCTTTCCCATGACCACACTGGTAACCACTTGCATCGCGGTGCAAGTAATCAAAACAACCACTAAGCATAACTATCAAACACCAGGATTACCTTGTCTTCATTTCTTTTCAAGTAACAAGGTTTAAGACACAGAAAATGATCATTCAAGTTACTTACTTGTACTTTTTCAATCATAGACAATTTAAGAGTGCAAGTATTCACTGAATTCAAATAAAACACAACATGCACATATTTGCAAACAATTTAGGAGCTTCCAATAATTTATAGCATCCCACAAAATTCATTTGACTCTCATTAGTAAGAGTCAATTTGATAGTCATGAATAATAGTTTTTGGGACATCCACATCAATTTCAACATCAAAATGATAGGAATTAGGTTTCACAACCGAAACCTCTTCTAGACTACACCCATTATTCCCTTCCAAAATAATTTTAGGCTCACATTCATTTTTCACATTATCAAAAGTCTCATGCAATTGCACATCCTCAATTTCCTCACGATAATCAACATCAACACAAGAATTGGTAATCATGCTTAAAGAATTATCTTACTTTATAGTCTCAAGGGACAAAACAATTTGATTCACATAGACTCCAATATTTTGGACCCTTGATTTAAAATCAGTGGCAAATTCCCTTTGCTCTCTACTAAATATCTCTGATGATTCCACATACTCCTCAAATAACCTTTCTAAATTAGACTTTTCTTTTTATTCAAGAGTGTTTTCTTCAAAATAAGGATGAGAGTGAAACAATGGGGTAATTTCTTTTAAATTGGAATTTAAATGTGGATCCCAAAGCTCTTGTTACTTTAAACTTCCACTAGGACAGAAAGGATAATCAAAACAAGTTTGATTCCTAGTGAAATCATCTCTCACATAATGGTTGGTAGTGCTATATGGACAATGCTCATATGAATGACTCTCTCCACAATAAACACAAGAAAAGTAATTATATTGAGAAGAATCAACATTTTCAATCCAACCATCATTTATATCTTCTTGTCTCATTCCATCCACATGCATTCCTAATAAAGAACCAATATATGATAATTTATCACTGATTGAACCAAATGAATGCTGTGGATAATCTTTTTTTTCAATTTTTCTTTTTCAAAGACAAACAAGAAACTGTGAAAATAAAGCAAATCACGCACAAGAAAACAAAATAAAAATATTCACAAAACTCAAACTTAAACTACTAAAAGATTTTTAATTCTAATCACCAATTGCCTTGAATCCCCGACAACGGCGCCAAAAACTTGATGCTACTAAATTTTAAATAAGCATCGCAAGTGTACGGGCTGTGAAAATAGTATAATAGTAAATCAAGGTCATCCCACAGAGATTCAAAGTAATAGATAATTAGCCATTAAAATTTCCATTTTCATTTAAGTTGAGCAAATCAAAGAAGGAAACTAATTTGAAAATCAATTTAAATAAAAGCAAAAGTACTAAATTTAATGTTTTAAGAATTCAATAGAGGAAAATAATCTAGAGCGGCTAATCCCTTTTTTAAGTGTTAGAGCATGTATTTACCCAAAAAAAAGTACTTAATATTAATTTGTTAATCTAGAGTTTAAATGGATATAAGTATTTTCCAATTACTCGTACCCATCTCTCAAGTTAAAATTGTTATTTTTAACTAATTTACTCAAGAGGCAATAAATGTCCAATTTTACTCTAATATGATTATATGAAATTAGAATAAATTCTAATCCCACATTACTTAATCCTATGGTCCAATCAAGATCCCTCTTCTAAGGCTAATCTAAATTCCCCAATTCGTACTTAGTAGTGATCAAGCAATAAATATACAAAACAATACAAGATTAAGGAAACAAACTAACATTAAGCACAATTAAATTGTTCATACATACTCAAGTCCTCAAATTAGTCCATAACTACTCTAGGTTCAAAGAGAATTAGTCACACATAGCTAAATCCAGTTCAAAACAGCAGCAACAATAAATTTAACATCCAAATCCATGTAAGAGAAAGCACAAGAAGAATAGACTAAAATTTGTTCACTAATACTATTCTGAAGACATTCACAAACTGGGCGCAATCAACGTTATTCATTCCATCTTTAAAGGCATCATCTCCCTCTCTCCGTTGCTCACTGCCAGCGTTGGAATTGAACAAGGAGCACAACAATGGTTAATGGCATAAGCAGCTCTCGGGTCTCTAATCTGGTTCCCCAGATGGCTCTCCGAGAAGCTCACCATGAAGCTCTCAACTCTCGCTACTCTCTAGTTCCTTTCTTGCTGCCATGATGATCTCCTCTTTTCCAACCAGCAGCTTCCAATCCAGTCGGCTGCTCCCTGCTTCCTAAAGCACCCGTGGCTCTATCACCACTGCTCCTTAGATCGCCTCCCCGACCTCTCATCTTGCGAGCTTCTTTCGTTCAGCCCTCTGCCTCTCGCTTCCCAAAACAACCACCTCTTGTGATCCGTTCCTCTCTTTTTTAAAACCCGTAGCTACCTTAGGTCTTTAATTCATTCATTCCCCAATTGCCAAAACGTTGTGCATGGGTTCTAGAGAAACAACGAAAAACTAAATAAATAAAAAGAAAAAAACAAGAAAAGATAATACTAATAATAAAATGAAGATAAAACTTTCCATTATTATTTAACTTTCCTAAACTTAAAAAAAAATCTATTTTAATTTGAAATCCCCTAAACAATTTATCTAATTGATATCTTATAAAATCTTAAAAAAATCACTTTAAATTAGTTTTGATAACTCTCTAATTATATTAAAAATATATCTCAAATATATTAAAAATAAGGAGTTATCATTTACATACCATGATAAATTGTCTTCCTATTAAAGAAACCCAAAACAAGCCTGATATGGCATGAGGGGACCCGGTCTCAGGAGCTGAGCCAAGTCCGAGGCCAAGCCAATTGCTTATCAATGAGCAATGGCATATTTCATACCCACTTGGAATATCCATATCTACTTCCAACAAATTCTATTAAAGCTTAACATGAATCAGCTGGTGAATATGAAGCTAGTAAATTGATCTATCCGTCTTTTCGAGTTGAAGAGTTTTAAACGGATCAATTATGTTAGATTTTATTTTTTTACTTTTCTTATTGAGTCTAACACAACGTCTTTTTGAATTCAAGGGGGGAGAAAAAGCAATCTCTTAGATATTGTACTTTAATATCTTTGTTTTGTTTGATTATATGTGTGTTAGGTATGAATATTCTGTTCCCTTGTAAATTGATTTTTTCAGGGTTATATACAGTGCCAAATCTTATCTGGACGATCTATATTTGATTTTTTAGAAGTCTATATTTTTAAAAAAATTATTTTAATAAGCATATAATATAAAATAAAGATGATCTCTTAATTATTATTTTTTTTAAAAAATATTTTTTATTTAAAAATCATCATTTAAAAAAAAATCAAATTTTGATATGATTAGCTTTAGCAAGGAAATTGGATCTGGGAACAGAGAGGATATGAGGATTTTTTTTTTAAAAAATAATTATTCAAAAATAATAATATGGGCCCACATACAAAAAATGACTGAAGTTTAACCCTGTTAGCGAAAATAGTATTTTCGTCCTATTTTGAGAAGCCTATATGTATTTTTATACTAAAGAAAAATTTATGGTGTTTTACACTCAGTTAACAAAAGTTTAAATCCCTACTGGAAGAAGTATACATATTTAGTACCCGACAATGCTACATGATTATCTCTGATAGGAAGATATATATGTTTAGCAAAAACAAAAAAGTTCATAAGTATTTTTTCCCATTAACTCTTTAATGAAAAAAACATAGAGAAATAAAAAGAATGTCGTTGAATAATATAAACTCCTTCTGATTCATAATATTAGTCATTTCAACTAATTTACTAGAATAAAAGTGGTAACTGACTCATTGAATTTGTCTTAAATTGAAAATTGCTTCTAACTTTACTCATATTAAATGAGTTTTAATAGAGAAAAAAATACAATGAGTCATATTTAAACATTAATTACAAAGGTATAATTGATAAATAATCATTAATTACTCTCAAGTGACTTATATTATAAATACCAATTTTTCTTAAAATGACTTATATTAGGAACTGGAGGAAGTGCTTAATAAAATCAATAAGCTTGTTTTAATACAAGGGACTTGGGCCACTTAAACATGAGGCATTGAGCTTAAGTCCATATAAACAAAAAAAAAAAAAGGCCTATGTAAGAATTACCCCAATAGAATATAACAATACTTGAATTTAATCTAATTAAATAGCCATATCAATATACAAACACACAGATACATACACTTATTAAAGTAGCTCTATAAAAAAATTTTGGAAAAAAAAAAGAAAATACCACTTGAACTTAAAAATCTCAAATTAGTGATCTCTTCCTCAAATGAGTTGTGAATTGTCATATTCTTATAAATAATACCTATAATACTCTTATAAACAATAAAACTGATATGAGATTTTAAAGTTCAAGTGGCATTTTTTTTAATCTTTTTTCTAATTTTTTTAGTTACATAATTATTTTAAAATTATCAGAACCATTTTTAAAATAATTTATGTGGATTTAATAAACATTATTCTAAAATAATTAATATGATTTTATTTGAGATTAAATGTATTTTTTCAGGGATTACAAAATTAATTCTCCTAGGAAACACAGTATATCATTGATCTTCAATATGTGCTAAGAGTTTTGTTTTGATCTAAAATGTTATATCTCACCCACTCTATCTCCCAAACTTATAATTTTTCTAAATAATTCATATGAATTTTTTTAAAATTATTTCTATTTTCATAGGCACATGCATATTCTTATTAGGGACAATTATATTTGAGGCACTGTTAGACACCTCTTTCAACTAGTTTTCGAATCTGAATTCACTATTTTGTAAGGGATTAACCCTTTTACTAGGCCTAACACATATGTATTCTTATTGATCACACATATTAAATGAATGTTTTTACTTGGGGTAGTTTTCATTGTAAATCATTAATTGGGTATTCTAGATAAATCAACACATATTTTTTTTTAAAATAATTAATCTAACTGATTTTCTTAATCTATGTAAACTAGTTAAATAACTCTTATATTTAGTAACAAAGGGAGTAATATATTAGAGTAAACTTTTTTTTTTTTTTTTGAGATTGACATATGAACTGACGTCTGGGTTTTTTTCCAAAAATGAACTGAGCCATCTTTAACACAAGGAAAGAAGCATATATAACTATAGATGTGGTAATATGGGTTCTGCCCGTGGGCTAAACCCGCCCAACCCGACAAAATGGGTAGGTTGGGTTTTGTAAACATGGGACCATTTGGAAGCGGGTCTTTTTTGGCCCGAACCCGTGACGGGTTGGACTACCGGGTTGACGGGTTGGCCCATATTTTTTTTCCATCCAAACTCAACTCAGTCAGTATCTCAGTCTGTACATAGTCCCTCTTCCTTACTCACTCTACATGCTTACATTCACAGCCCATTTGACCAATTCAAGCCCAATTTCCTCCTGCCTAACAGCCTGAGTCACTCTATTCTATCAGTTACTCCCTTAGTCCCTCCCTTCCTCACACTCTCATCTCACTCTCACACGTCGGCGTCACGCCTTGATCCCAGTTTTCTTTGCTCTGCGCCCTAGCTAGCATCACACTCTCAATCTCTCATCTCACTCTCACGCCCGAGCTTCCAAAATCCTCATCTTATCCTCATCTCACTCTCTCCAAAATTCGAATCTCATCCTCATCTCACTCTCTGAAATCCGAATCTCATTATCATCTCACTCTCTCCGAAATCCGTCTCACGCTGTAGCATCCGAGATCCGAAATCCCACCTTTGAACGTATTATAGCGACGGTGAAGTGGAGGCCTTTCACTCCTTTCAGCTCTGTGAGGGCTCGTGTGAAGTTGACGATGATTTTCGGTGACGGTGAACGGCTAAAGACAACAGCAAGAACGATTAAATCCCACCTTTGGTCTGTTCTGTTATGGATGCATTAAGAAATCAGTTATGTAGATTAAATATAGGCATTAAGAAATCAGTCCCAGCCTTAAATGTTCCGTTTCATTGTTTTCCACTGGCTCTGTTCTGTTTATTTCCATATAGACATTAAGAAATCAGTTATGTGGATTAAATATTTCCCGGTTTGTTTAATGTCAGTTATTTTGATCCCGTTAGGATGTTACTATTTTATTTGCAAAAATGGATAAGAATGTTGCAAATGAGAGTAAAAAAAATGTTATAGAATGAGAAGATGGAAAAGTATCTGAAGCTAATTAACTCTTATGTGCATGATACTATTGCAAAGAGGGCTAAAAAAAGCACATATGATGTTTGAAGGTATTACACTAAACTTGGTAAACAAGAAGATGGGGAAGAAAAGGCTAAATGTAAAGGGTGTGGAAAAGTTTTTGTTGTGGGGAGTAAGAATGACATTTCAACCATTTGGCGTCATGTTGATTCATGTCATGAAATTCCAAAATATCGTGATGTTGGTAACATGATGTTAGACCAAACTGTCAAGGTGAGAAGTAGACATCTTGATCATAAAAAATTCTAGGAATTGGTTGCTAAAGCTATTGTTGTACATGATTTTCCCTATTCTTATGCTGAATATGATGTTGTTAGGGAAATAAATCAATTTTTATGATGAATCTACTGAGTACTGATGTGTTTATTTTGTCATGTGTGGATATGTGATAACTATTTAATATGTAATTAATTTTTAATTTTTTTATGGTTTATATTTGTAGAAAAATAATTTTAGTATATTGTTTAAAAAATTGAAAAAAAATATGGGTTGGGTGGGTAGGTTATGGGTTTAGCCAACCCATATTAATGCGGTCCTTTTAGGACCGAACCCATATGGTCCCAACTCATGACGGGTTAGCCCGAACTCGGTAGGCCGGACCGTATTACCACCTCTATATAACTATGGTATATCCCTCTCAAGATTCTAAATCCTTAAAAAGAGAAAAAGAAACTACAGATGAAAAGAAAGATAAAAGCGAACAACTTACAGTATTTTGGCATATTCTTCTTCAGCTATATTCCTCCCCATCTTGATTAAATGACCACCATCTTTTTTTTGTTCCTAATCTTTTTTTTAACTAATCAGAGGTAAATTATCTTCTCCTGAAGTTCCACCTTTCGCCCTTACTTTCATCATATCAAAGCGACCCTAATGTGGCCGAAAAATAAATAATAATTTCATTATCACATTGTCCTTTTTGCTTAATTTTTCGTTAGTAGCTTTTTTTTTGTATCTTTAAGTTTAAGCATCCCCAAGAATGTTATTATCATTACCGCACTACAAAAAAACAGCGGATTAGTGATGTTATTATCTTTAAGTTTAAGCATCCCCAGGGATACCTTGCCCGAAGGCTTACAGATGTTTAAATAGACTTGAAATCTAACTCTAATTTACAAACTTTTGTTACTTTTACATAACTCTAGTTACTTTTACATGACACTGATTTCTCTTCACATGCTGCTGTCGGATATAGATTGAGACTGCTTTCCAACTTACTCGTCTTTTTCTTTAGAGTGAGATTCCTTTTATGAGTGCTTTTCCTTTTCTTCTTTTCTTCTTTGTCTTCTTCTGCCGACACTTTGTCCTCTTTTGTCAATTCTTCAACTTTTCTTTTTATCTTCATCAGCTTTTTATTCACCTTTTTAAGATTCTTCCTGATTTCTTTTATCTTCTTTTGAATTTCTTTGAGGCCTTCAGTCATTGTTGTCTGCCATTACAGGATATTTTCATCAATTGGAATTTCACCTTCCTTTTCTCTTTTTTCTTCTTCTTTACAATATATACAATTATGAACAGTATATTCAGACAAATATTTACAAACTTTCTCAGCTGTTTCTTCTATATGTTCCATCACGTTCTTCTTAATTAACTCCTACCACTTATAGAACTTTGCATGTGTTCCATTAGTGGTTTTTCCAAGAGCATAAATACAAGCAAGATTACTTGTATGATATACCCAAGGATTTTCTCCAATGTTGGTTACAATTCTGTTCATTTCTTGAAAAACTATATGATGGTCATGTGCTCGGATATTAGAGATTCTGAATTGAAATTCATCATCATCATCTATATCCTCTTTAATTTATGGATCAAATTCTATGGGCTTTTTGGTGGTTCCAAGACAAATTAAATTAATTGGATGATGAAATTGGTCTGGTGTAACTTCTGCAACAGTGGAATAACATCTTATAAAGACTTGATGTTGCAGGACTATCTGAAAGTATTTTTCTACGGCCTCTTTAAATCTTGGTGGGAAAAGTTGAATTTCTCGCATGTCCTGAGATGGATAAATAGTTTGAATTAATCCATAACTATACAAGGTTTTAACAATTTCTGGAGGTGTTCTTGGGTAAATAATGGCTTTGTTAATGGCATCATGGGATACATATCTAATAGTCTTATGGGTTAAGGTTAGAGTATTCAATCTTTTTACAATGGTCTTATATAACTGATATTTCTGGAAAAGTTCAAAGACTTCTGGATTATTGGGCTGTTTAGAAGTTGAGGCTTTAAAGGTAGAGGCTATTATAGTCTTATCTGGTAAAGAGGTTTTATATTTTGGACTTGAACTTTTTTCTTGTTGTTGGGCTTCTTTTTATTTTTGGGCTTGCTGGTCTTTTATTATTTGGGCTAAATAATTTTTTCCTTGGTCTTGGGTAGATGACCCTTTTTCTTGAACTTGGGTGAATGACCCAATTAGAAGTTTCTGGGTGAATGACTCAGACTGGGTAGGAGACCCAATTACTAGTGATTCCTTGTCTTTACTCTTTTTTGGCGAAGGTTCCTCAATTGATTCTTTCTTTATTCGACTTTCCAGGTCTTGCACTCTGGTAAATAATTCATTTACTGAGCTAGTAAGATTAGATACAGAATTAGACAAATTCTGTACACTATTACTTACTTGGCTTCCAAGTAAACTCATATTTACTTCGAGCATATTCATTTTCATTACAAGATGTGTCATAAATGGGTTTTCCTCTTGTACCTCATTTAGAGGAATTTGACTTACAGGGTTGTTACTCATCCTTTTTCCTGGTTCAATCTGCTCAAATAATCAGCAATTAGATTATTTTTTCCTTTGATATATTCAACATCATAGTCATAATAAGACATATCACTATGTCATTTTAATAACATTTTATTACTTAATTTTCCATTCTTTATTCCATTTTTTAACCATCCTTTTACTTGAGTATTATCGGTTCTTATTACAAACTTACAATTTACTATAAATAATTCAAATTTTTCTACTGCCTCTTTTATTGCCAAGAATTCCTTTCAATTAGAATGATAATTACTCTGTGACTCATTAAACTTACCACTTGCATATCTTGTTATTCTTTCTATTCCTTTACTATCTTCAAAATACAAAACTGCTCCCCAATAATTTTCTAAAGCATCAGTGTATATTATCCATTTTATATTTTTTTCCAAGGGTATTGTTAATTTTGGTAATTTATTACATAACACTTTTATTTGTTCTACAATTTTCTGAGTTTCTTCATTCCATTTCCAAATTATTTTTTCTCCTGCTAATTTAGATATTTTTGCTGTTAATTTAGATAAATGTGGTATATAATTCCTCGCCTGATTTACTAATCCTAAAAATGATTGTAATTCTTTTTTATTATTTATTCTTGGAAAATCTTTTACCTTTTGACTTATATGATCTTATAATTCCATTCCATCTTTTGAAATTATTTGTCCTAAAAATCCTATTCTTTCTTTTCTTAGTTCTTCTTTCTTAGGAGATATGTTTATTCCTCTTTGTTCTACTAATTCCATGAATTTTTCTAAGTGTTCTTCATGTGCTTTCTCATTTTTCAAAAATATTAATATATCATTAATATATACTACAACAAAATTTCTTAGTGGGCTTAACAATTTAGACACATATTCTTGAAATATACTTGGGCTATTGTGAAACCCCATGGGTAACACATTCCATTCATATAATCCTTCTGATGTACTAAAAGCTGTATATTTTTTACTTTCTTCTTCTAACTTAATCTGGAAAAATCCTGATTTACAGTCAAACTTACTCAATATAGTTTTTCCTCTTATCAAATTAAACAACAATTCCATTTTAGGTATAGGGTATCTATTTTTTATTGCTATTTCATTTAACTTAGTGTAATTTATTACCATTCTTGATTTTCCTCTTTTCTCTTCACTGCGTTTTATAACTATCATTGCTGGCTACGAATACTCAAATCTACTTTCTCTTATTAAATTATATATTTTTTCATTTCTTCTATATGCATTATAAATTCATTCCTATCATTTTCTATCCATGGATAAGGTTTACAATTTATTTCTTTACTATAATCTTTTAATTCTATTTTTGCTAATGGTTTAGATTTTTCCCAATGTATTAAAGGATTTTCGCTATAATTTTCTTCTAATCTTTGTTCTATTGTTTTCTTTTCTTTTTGTTCCACTTCTCTTATTGTTAACGTTGCTAAAATATTTTTTATATGAACTTGTTTATTATTTGGTAAGAATTGAACTTCATTTTCATTATTTTTTAGTTAAAAGTTTTCATCTTTCCTACTATAAGGTTCCATTATTCTTATTCCCCATGTTTCATGTTTACACGGTGTTGTTAACAACAATGACTGAAGGCCTCAAAGAAATTCAAAAGAAGATAAAAGAAATAAGGAAGAATCTCAAAAAGGTGAATAAAAAGTTGATGAAGATAAAAAGAAAAGTTGAAGAATTGACAAAAGAGGACAAAGTGTCAGCAGAAGAAGACAAAGAAGAAAAGAGGAAAAGGAAAAGCACTCAGAAAAGGAATCTCACTCTAAAGAAAAAGACGAGTAAGTTAGAAAGTAGTGTCAATCTATATCCGATAGCAGCATGTGAAGAGAAATCAGTGTCATGTAAAAGTAACTAGAGTTATGTAAAAGTAACCAGAGTCTGTAAATTAGAGTTAGATTTCAAGTCTATTTAAACATCTGTAAGCCTTCGGGCAAGGTATCCAGTTTCTAATCCAACTTGTAATCTCTCAAGTGCTCTCTATCCTTGAGAACCCTCTGTAAAAATTTTCTCATAAATAAAGCCTCCATTTCAGCAACCTTTACGTGGAAAGAAGAATACATTTGTTTATTCGACATTTAAGGTATGGAGTTCTAAACTCCTTATAGAGATTTAGGGAAGTAGTTTTATCAGATTCTAAATGAGTACGATCTAGAATGGGATTATGAGATGTGTGTTATCATAATTTTCATATAAGGGATATATATTATGGTTACGCTTCCAGTAGGAAACGAAGGAAGATTGTGCTGTTATGATCTGAAGGAAGAAGGTAAGGGGTCATTATGTTGACTCCCTGTAATATATTCTATACATGAAAGAGGGCATAGATCCTTCTATAACCCGGATCATATTCGGTCAACCCCATAATTTGTTTCTTATATCCTGATTATGGTTTCCTGCATCTCATCTATCCGAATTTGGTATCATACATACATATATATATATACACATATATATACACATATATATACATACATATATATATATATATATGTACTTACGTATGTATGTGTGTGTGAATGTGTGTGTGTGTGTGTGTGTGTATGATTTTGCATTTAAATTTCACAGGTTCTTCTTAGCTCTACTTGTAAAGGCACTGGCACACGCGTGAAAGATCATGACTTCGAATCCTAACTTGGTCATAAAATGCAACTAATTTGTGACTTGGACACGTGGCGCGAGGTGGAGGGTGACACGTGGCGGCCCCCAGCAAGGGATATGTGGAGGCTCATGGTGTAGACATGTGGCAATTTAAATTAGAAGAGGCTCGTAGTCTCACAGAAAATTGTCTCGGTGGATCCAAACAAGGTAGAAGCAGTACTGAACTAGAAGAGGCTAGAGACTGTTTTTGTAATACGCAGTTTTTTGAGTCTTGCCGAGTATTATAGGTGTTTTATACAGGATTTCTTCAGAATAGCTTTGTTGTTGACAAAGTTAACAGGAAAAACTCAATATTTTGTGTGGGATAACAATGTGAGAGGAGCTTCACAGAGCTAAAAGAAAAATTAACTACAGCACCAGTGTTAACAATCCTAAATCCGCAGATGACCTTCGTGGTCTACAAAGATGCCAGTAGGCATGGATTAGGTTGTCTTTTGATGCAGCAGGGCAGAGTAGTGGCATATGCATCATGTCTGTTGAACCCTCACAAACATAGATATCCCATACACGATCTTAAGTTAGTAGCGATTGTGTTTGCACTGAAAATCTGGAGACATTATCTTTATGGGGCTACTGTAGAGCTATACCGTGACCATAAGAGCTATAAGTATGTGTATGATAAAAAAGAACTCAATATGAGACAACGCAAGTGGATGGAGTTGCTCAAAGATTATAACTTAGAAATCAAATACCATCCAGGCAAGGCTAATATAGTAGCAGATGCATTGAGCTGTAAAATAGTGCAGGTGGCAACCCTCATGATTCACGAGTAAAGACTGATTGAAGACTTTAGGGATCTCAATATATCAAATCAGATCATGATTAACAGCAGCAATGTCAGTCAAACAGAGAATGACCTAAGAGCAATTATAGAAGAGGCTCAAATGCAGGATAGACAAGCACAGTCTATCAAAGACATGATTGAAAGGGGATAGACTCAAGAACATGACTTGTCACCAAGTAGGCTAGTCAGATACAAAGAGGATATAGATATGTTCCATCATAAACAAAGCTGAAGCGAAAAATCCTAGAAGAGGCACACAAGAGTAAATATATTTTGTATCAAGGAGCAACTAAAATGTACCATAATCTTAAGTCCACGTATTAGTGGCCAGACATGAAAAGAGACTTGACAAGGTTTGTTACGTGTTGTCTTACTTGTTAGAAAGTGAAAGCCGAGCACCAATAACCTTCTTGAGTGAAAATGGGAGCGCATTACTATGGATTTCGTAAAAGGATTTCCTAAGGTTAGAAATCATGATGCGATATGGGTAATAGTCAATTGATTCACAAAGACAGCCTATTTTCTCCCAATCAGCATATATTATTCTCCGGATAAGCTAACAAAGATCTACATCAAGGATATAGTGTGACTACATGGTACCTCAAAGAATATAATATCTGACAGAGATCCCCGATTCACTTCTAAGTTTTAGAAGGCGGTGCACGAGGTTTTGGATACCAAACTCTGATTTAGTACGACCTATTATCCTCAACTAGATGGATAAATAGAATGAACAATGCAGACTTTAGAGGATATGTTGAGGGCTTGCGTACTAGATTTCAAAGGCAGTTGGGACCAGTTTTTTCTACTTGTGGAATTCGCATACAACAACAGTTATCACTCGAGCATTCAAATAGCTCCCTATGGAGCATTGTATGGAAGGAAGTGTCAGATGCCCTTATGCTAGATAGAGTTGTCCAAGAGGCAGATGTATGGGCCTAATATTGTTGATCAAACAACGGAGAAAATCAAGCTGATAAAGCAAAGATTATTAGTTGCTCAACGCATGTAAAATAGTTATGCTGACAAGAGGCGGAAACCTCTCGAGTTTTAGGTCGAAGATTGTCCAACCCCTTATTTTTTGACATTTATCAAAGTATTAAAGCACAGTTCAATAGGCAAACAGAAATAATACAATATACTAATATAAAAATTCTTGATTACATTACAAAATATTCCCACAGGGTTCATACATGTTACAACACATATCCAAATAGAAATAAGGACTATCAGATAACCAATAAAGAAATTCTTAACCAGCTCTATATCTTCTTCTACCGGTATCTGCTACTTTGCCCTCTGAGCCGTTTTCTCTAGCTAAGTAAATTTTTAATTTTTGGAAAGAGTGAGATTCATACGAATCTCAATAGTAACAGAATATCAATCATATAATAATAAACATGAAATGCAGCATTTATCATGATGCAGTAATTAAAATGCCAACGCCTATCTCACAATGCTCAGGAATCAAATGATGATTTTGTCCAAATAAAAATGATCATTTGTTCCTGATTTGCACAATATCATATCATAATGTGATCACAACAACTTGGAGCAGGCCTAAACCTGTCCGTACTCATCATAACTTGGAGGAAGTTAATACATGTCCGTACTTATCATAACTTGGAGCAGGTCAATATTTGTCCATATATATCAAGTCACTCAACTGGGTCCACCTGGCCATATGACACCCTAAAGGTCCCATGGGGTGGTTTAACTTATTATCCATACCCAAAGAGTTTCAACACCAAAAGCAATACATTGAACAAATCATGGCAATCATTGCATATTAATATTCATATAGTATATGAAAGATAAAGTTACTATGTTACACCTTTCTATTGCCTAGCTAATGTAGTCTTTACTTTTGTGACTCTGATCGGCAAATATCAGACCCTATAAATTCCACAGTAGTTATAAATGAGTTATTACTCATTAATACTTTCTCTTGAGACCCTTAAATTAACTTTCTTATATCCAAATTGTGTAATTACCAAAATGCCCTTAAAGACCTCTGTTTAATTCTCTTTTTATCCGGCATTTTTGTACTTTTTCAAAAATTATGACCTAGGATAATCTTATGTATTTTTGCATGTAGAATCCATTTTTGAACTCAAATTAAGGAAATTCAAGCCTTAATTACAAATTTTCCCTTGGCAGCCCTACTTGAGGGTTTTAGGGGCAAAATCGTCATTTCACATTTCAAGGCTTTTCATGCTTCACAATCTATATGAAGCCTACAAAATTTTCCCTTCCAAATTCAATGGAATGATCAAAAAACCAAAATCCAGTCCAAACACTACCAAACAGTTGCTGGACGAAATTCTTTAAAATTTGAGAAAAATGGAATTTTCTTGATTTCAATCAACCAACACATTCTTTTTACTTCTATCCACTTGTTTAACCATCTAATCTTCAATTTAACATAGTCAATATAAATTTGGGCAGAATTTCCTCTTAGAAATTGGACATTCCAAATTTACAACAAACATAAAAAAAACAACAAACAACCAGCTAGAACACTACCACAGCTTAGTTTTCATCAAGAATTCTAAAGTTTTAGCAATTTACACTAGTACAAAATATAGATTTTATACCCATTTTTTACACTTGACAAAACAAAACACGTGTAGAAAGTGTGATCGGTGGCATTTTCATAAATATATGAAGATGAAAGACTTTCTACACGTGTTGAAAAGACAACACGTGTAGAAAGTAAATTTAAAATATTTTTTCTTTCATAAATTAGCATTTTTTATATATATTTTTGGAATAATGCGTGATTAATGCCTTGAATTTTATTTTAATTTTTTTAAAAAAATAAAAAATGACTTTCTACACGTGTTAGAAGCGCAACATGTGTAGAAAGTCTGATTTCTACATGGGTTGGATCCAACACGTGTAGAAACCATACTTTCTACACCGGTTGGGAGCAACCTATATAGAAATGTTACTTTCTACACAGGTTGGACTCCCAACCCGTGTAGAAAGTGGTGTTAAAAAAATTAAAAACTCCCCTCAATTTCCCTTGTATTTCATTTGGGCACTTCATCCTTATTTTAGTTTCACGGGTAGTCTCCAAACATATTGATTCCCACTTGCATTCATCTCAAATAGGCACGCATTCGGTAGGTCTGGTATGAGAATGGTTCGAATTGGCTTCGAATGTTAGATCTGCAGAGAAGGTTGGTAGTTGATTCTTCTGCTTCTGCTAAATATGTTTGTGCTGAGTTTGACCTTAGCTTGGGGAGCTCTCTAAGGCCAACAACTAATAAGGGGAGGTCAGAGAAAGAAATTCATCCTTAGACTGTGAGTGTGTTCAAACCTTGAACTATATCTTCTCTCACATTATTTCTATATTTTCCTTCTTTCATTCTCACCGAAACTGGGTCTCTGTTGTTTAGGTTTATGCTTTTGGTTGATTCAGATTTTGAAGGAGGATTTTAATGTTGAAGTGGATTCAATTTGAAACATTACGCTTTTGCTTTATCTTTCATTCAAGGGCTTAAGTCTCTTGACTGGGTCTCTATTGTCTTTGAATAGGTCTCACAGCCTCGACCTCAGCTCCTACTAAACCTAGAAACAAACCACCCACAACCCCATAAAATGTGTGTGTGTGTGTGTGTGTATCATCAGATAAAGAAGCAAAGAAGAGAAAGAAGGAGGAAAAAAACAAGCACAGAGAACTAGATCACTCTGCCTTCTAAGCATTTTGCAAAAAAAATTTAAAGCCTTTTTGGATTTAGATTCTATGAAAATAACAAAATTTAGACTTCTCCACAATATTGTTTTCACTCTTAATTCAGAGAAAATGAATTTTGGGATTTGGATTTTCTGATATACGATAAAAATTGTATGTACTTAAAGTTGAGGTGCCTGCTTTATGTGTTTCTATCCGACCATTCTGAATGATTTGGAAATTGGTGGCTAAGCAATGCTTATTATCATGTTAAAAGATAGATCCCAGTGTTCTATACTTGTTAGTCCTTAGCTGTTGATTTTTGTTTGATAAATCTGTAGTTTTGGTGCATACTTCTGTCTGATAATGACATGTCATGCTAATCTGTAATTTTTTTATCCATATTTTAATTTGGATTCTGTTATGAATTTATGGAATGAGCTTAAAGTACCGCTCCTCCTCCTCCTCCTCCTCAAGCTATTTTAAAATTGTTTATCCTTAAGCTTTATCATTCTAGATATACAATTATAGATTCTTCCCTCAGTATAAAAATATCACTTTGATTGAATTGTGGCAACCAAAACTGGAAAGGTCTTATCTTCCTGTATTTGGAGTTTGATTGAAGCATGCACTGTGACATGCATTGCAACAATAATGATAATAATGATAAGGTTATTGAATGCAAGAATATGGTTAGTAAGGAGTCATAATAATGATAATGCAGAGTTCTCTGTTTTTGCATCTGCCTCCTTCAAAACTCTACTCACTCCTTCTCTTTCCTCTGCTTCTATGGATTCTTTTTCTTCACATCTTGATTCCCAGGTTTCTCTCATTACTTCTCTCTCAACTTTCTCCATTGTTTTGGCAATTACTGATTTGGGTTTCTCTTCATATCTAATCTTCAGAAACAATGACTCTGTTTCTGACTTGTAATACAATGGCCACTCAAGCCTCTATTTTTTCGTTGTTGGTTTCGTGTGTGAAAAATCATTATACATTTTTGACTCATTGAATCTAGGTTTGATCCCAATTTTATGAGATTTAATATAAGAATAATGTAACAAAAATTCTTAAATCTTTTATAAGTGTGAGATTTTGTGAATTTGAACTATCACTAAAGAATATATTGATGCATGAGTTTGTTAAAGGGAGAAAAACCATCATGAAGAAGATGATTGGAAATATGACTTTTCAATGTTCATACCATGGTCATGAAGAGACCACATTTCTCAAAGAAAAAGACAGAATCTAAGTCTATGTCTCTTTCTCTGTCTCGTATATTAACATTAATGGTCCCACTACAAAAAAACATGTAATTTCTGACAGATTTTCTAACAGAATTTGAGACGGAACGAAGGTTTTTTGTGACGGAATTTCATCACAAATTGTTTTGCGACGAAATTTCTGACGGAAAAAATTTTGTCGCAAAAAGTGCCATCGCAAATTGATTTACGACGGAATATGAATTTCTGTCTAAAATTGTGAAGGAAGTTACGACGGAAATTCCCTTACAATTTGAGATAAAATTTGTGACAGAACTTTATGTCTCAAATTGGGAAGGAATTTGCGACAAAACGTTCCGTCACAAATTGTGAGGGAATTTGCCACGGAAATTCCATGGCAAATTGCGACGGAATTTGTTCTGTCGCAAATTCCCTCACAATTTAAGATGGAATTTGTTCCGTGGAAAATTTCCCTATGGCACGTTTCAATGAAAACCTCCGGTTAGCAACCGCCACCGCCGACTACCACCACCTCGCCCCTCCGGCCGCCTATGTCTTGGTCAACCACTGCATGTCTCGATCAACTGCCACGTGTCGCCCTCCGTCGCCCGCCACGTGTTGATAACACAAATTGGTTGCATTTTATGACTATGTTGAGATTCGAAGCCATGATCTCTCACGCATATGCCAGTGCCTTTGCCAGTTGAGCTAGGAAGAACCTGTGTGATTTAAATGCAAAATAATATATATATATATATATATATATATATATATATATATATAATTAAACATTACAATTTAGTTTCCTTATTTTTGTTACGTAAATATTGTATCAAAATCCTTATTATTAATATCATTTTTATTCATTTTATTATATATTTTCATTTTATTGTATTTATAAAATTTGTATTTGTATATAATATATTATCAAAAATTTATGCGCACACACACACACACATATACATATATATGTATATATATATATATATATACATATATATGTATATATGTGTGTGTCTGTGTCTACACACACACACACATATGTATATAATGTATGTATGTATGTATGTATGTATATTAATTTCAATAATAAATATGAATTAATAATTTTTTTATTTATATTATAATTTAAATTTTAAATTATAATATAATTAATATATAATAATTATATTAATCATTAATTAAATAAATCATAATAAAAAATTTAAAAAAATTAATTAACACATATTTTCGACGGAATTTTTTATGAATAAATTTTGTCAAATTTTCCGACGGAATTTCCATATGTAAATCGGTAAAAAACTTTACGTTACGATTTGCGACAGAATTTCCTACGGATGTTTTCCATTGGAAACTTTCTGACGAAATTTCTGACGATCTTTAGATGATTTTAAGTAAATATATTAAGTATACATTTTACTATATTTCACATACCCACGCACAAATAGGTTTTTTGGAATGTTTTGTATTGATGTAAACTGTTTTATGAAATTTTAAATGCCTTTTGCATCTTTTTTCTAAAATATCCATAGAAGTATATGAAATTTACACACTACTTATCAAAAAATAGTAATTAATATTAATAATTCATATTAAATAATAAAAAAATTAAAAATTGAAATATTAACTTAATTATTTTCTAAAAAATCACATTTATGTGTTAAGAAAAATCATTCTAGTTTAAGCTAATATTGATAAAAATGGGTTTTATTTCAATATTACTATTATGGCATGACATGATTGAATTATTTTTTGATTATTCTCTTAGAAAAAAAATTCATTTGATTTAACATATATTAATGTTGATATATAGAGGTATAAAATCATAAAGCAATAATATTTGGCAAAAAATGTTACGTTAGGCTTTGCGACGGAATTCCCATTTGGAGCTTGTTATGATTCTCCCAGACTCAATTCATATCACACAACTAATTAATATTTGGTGATTCTAACAGTAATGGTTATATGTTAGTCTTGTTTTAAAAAAAGAAAATCTACTTAATCTTTCTAATTTTACGTAGGTTTTTTATTTTGATCTCTTAATTATTAATGAAGTCAATACGCTTACAAATTTCAATGGGATCTATTTTAAATTGTAGAATACTAATTAATTTTTTTCTAAGATGCTAAAATAAAAAATTATGTATTGATAGAATTTTTTAAAACTCAATCCTTTGAATATTTTGATACAAAATGCATTGTATATGATACGAATTCAATTTTCCATATAATTCTCATAATAATTAAAATTTAAACTCTTAATAAATGTGAATTCCCTCTCTCTCTTTTTTCAGATGCACTGATTATATCATTTTATGCTCTCAATCAAGAAGATTAAGAAAAATTAGGTATAAAGATTAAAACAGTGAAGCTCACTTGTAGATCTACAATCCAGCGTCAAGAATTATCAAGTCAGATTTTTGAAACTCTCTTAAAAGCTCATTGATAGATTTTAAAATCTGCAATGCAAATTTAAGGACTGATCATTTCTCAAAAATGTTGATTAGCATAAACCTTTTTTATTTCCGCTTTTCCTACCAACCAAACAAAGATTTCTCAAGAAAGTCATAAACTTGAAAATTAGTAAGAAGAATAAATGTAGGGAAGATGAGAATTAATACATAATAAATAGATTAATAATTAATTAAATAAATCATAATAAAAAAATTTAAAAAATTAATTAATACCTATTTCTGATGGAATTTGCGATGGAATTTGAGACAAAAATTCCCGACCAAAAATTTCCCTCAAATTCCGTCAAAAATTATGGTTTGCGACTGAATTTCCGACGGAATTTTTTGGTGGGAAATATCCGTTTCAAATTCTGATTTTTTTTTTGAAAAATTTCTGTCGCAAATTCTAATTTGCGATCAAATTTCTGATGGACTTTTTTTGTCACAAATTCCGTTGGAAAATTTGTGATGGAATTTCTGACGGTTTTTGGATGACTTTTGCAACGGAATTTTTTCCCTTCACAAATTCCATCAGAAATTGATAGTTTTTTTGTAGTGTCCCAAATGTTGATTGTTGTCAGTTTTAGACTTTCAACCCATGATGCATTAATGTGATTGTTATCTCTGTGGTTTTGCTAGATTACAGACAGTTGTATTAGACAAATGAGGAGGGCATTTCAGGATGTTATTTCCGAGTGGATAGTAAAGCTGAACAACAGAGAAATAGGTAGAGTCATATAATTGACCAATAATAGTTTATCCGATGTGCATTTTGGGGTTTTAAACGCTCTAGTTTAAATTTTTATGCCCATTCATATAACTTCTTTCCCTTCATATTTTCTTGTTGGTAACTGCTTGGTTCTTTTCTTCTCTATGCTAGTTTATTGGCATGTAGAGTCATCTAAATTAGAGATAATATTTTCTTGTTGGTAGCTGCTTGGTTCTTGTCAGATAGAACAAGGTTGCCACTGAATCACTTTGAGATGATAACTTCTAGGACACTTGTATGCCAGTAAGCTTCTTACTCAATCTAAAGTGGATTTATGCAGATTTATTAGGTTAAGTCATAGAATTTTGAACTATATTGAGAGCTGGCTTTAAACCATTCTATGTAACTATATGTTACATAACATGTGAGCCTACTCTTTTATTGCCGCTGTGAATTACTGTTTTGTGTTACTTTTGTCTATTTTTATTTTGCAAGAGTTTAGAGTAAATAAGTAATGGATATTCAATATGGTCTCTGTACGTTTTTTTTTCTACTACAGTAATTTGCAATGGTTTTTGAATTAGGTCAAGGTATTCATTTTTATTGCTTACTTCACTAGTGGTGAAAGCTCTAAACTTGAGTTTTTACAAGTTTATCAAATAATACCTCTTAAGATTTTTATTTTTGGGTGGCATGCTTTTAGAAGTATGGAATCAAATTTGTGCTTTTGTTTATTCAAGAATATAGAAACCATGTCGTTAAGCTGCTTTAAGCTGTGATTTTTAAAAAAAGTATGAGCAAATATTAGCTTTTGGCTGCTTCTACTTTTCTAACAGTTTTTTAATAGCAGATTTCTTCTATTAAAAAAAAGAAAGGAAACCTAATTAAACAAGCGATGTTTTCGTCATACATTTCTTGTCTATTAGTTCTAACTTGGAGAGCTAACTAAACTCCTTGCTTACCTAGTCAAGTGATGGCAATTTCTACTATTTAAAACTCAAGTTTTAAGCCAATTTTTGGTTTCTCTTTTGGGACACAAAGTAAGATTGAGACGGGTTGAATTTAGGGTGGCTAATGTAGATTCTAACTTGTAGACCCATTTATAATTATTTTTTCATCGCTTTCATGTAATATTGTTACACTGGAAACTTACGTGAGGCCATGAACTTATTTGATACTTTGACATATCATTCACTACTCAATAATTTTGGCTCCCTTAGTTGCTCCAATATCCACACAACCTTTTGATAATCGTGCAGCGAGTGTTACAAGAAGTTGGTATTGTTTCTTTTGTAATGGTTTCAGGTTTCTCTCTCAAAACATGTAAGTATCACTGGCATTAACTCATATATCATGCTAAATCAGCAGTGTTAATAACGTCAAATATGTAATGTTAATAACTATTTGGTATTAGACATGTTGAATTTCATTGTCACTATTTGGCATTGGATTTGACTTTGATTGTACAAATTTCATTGTAAAAGTGAGGCTAAGTTTGTGTACCTGCATTGATATGGCTTTGTTTATATTTTGGATTAGAATTTACAATAAATTTGATATTTTAGATTAGTTTTGTTGTAATTGTTTTTATTTTTCAGATGTATGGTTGTTTATTATCATGTAAACGGGTTTGTAGCATAATAAACAAAAAAATTTTGTTTTTTCAAAAAATGAGTTTCTACACGTGATGTCTCTCGTCAGGTGTAGAAAGTCCCACTTTCTACTCCTGCATGAGACATCACGTGTAGAAAGTCCCACTTTCTGACTTCCTACACCTGACGTGAGACAACAGTGTAGAAAGTGGGACTTTCTACACGTGATGTCTCTCGTCAGGTGTAAAAAGTCTCACTTTCTACACCTGACGAGAGACATCACGTGTAGAAAGTCCCACTTTATACACCTGTTGTCTCATATCAGGTGTAGAAAGTGAGACTTTCTATACTTGTTTTAGAACACGTATAGAAAGTCCGGACTTTCTACACCTATTGTATGTCAAGTGTAAGAAGTCATTTCCGTCACATGTAAAAAGTCTTTTCCGCACTAGTGTTACCTTGTTTTTCCTTCTTCTTCCTTACTTGGTTGAATTTCTCCCTTCTTTCCTTGGAGTTTTACTTGTTGGATGGCTTAATCAAGAGAGTAAGGAGATTAAGAAGAGGATTCATGAGTTATAACACAAGATTGAGCAAAGATTTTGGTGTACTTACCTAGTTCCTGCTACTTTATCACTACTTCCTCTTCTTTTCCCAAGTCCCTTCTTCCTTCCTTTCTCTTTTCCTTATGGCCGACTAAGGCCTTAAAATAGACAAGGCTGCATGTGTTGTAGAATTCTCTAAAGATATACTTATCATTTTCTAATTGGTTTCTATTTATTGCATAATTCATGATATAATTATATATTTAATTATATCATTATTCTTGCAAGCTCCATCTATCCCCCTTTCTTCATTTATTTAATAAAAATTTTCAGATTACATTTACTTGTTCAAAATAACCATTTTACCCTTACAATTTTCGCAACACTTGAAAAATTGGTAGATTTATCACCAAATTTTAAATATTCATATCTAATTGCATAGATATCCAATTAGGGTGGTTCCAAAGTTATCCATTTGGAAGCTCACCATTTCCAAAATGTTTATTTTTGAAGTTTGCTACAGAAAAACATTAAATTTGTTTGGCAAAATTCAAAAATCCATTTCTCCTTGTATACAACTCCAAAAATTTAATATGACCTATCAAATTAAAGCTTATCATGTCTAATTTAATTTGGAAAATTTCAGAATTTTTAGAAATCATTTACTAATTTAAGAGTGTCTCACAATCTAACTGCCTCAATAGGAATTTCACCAACTATCTTATATAATAATTATTTTGTCATGTATTTCCTTGTTAACTTTGCTTTGCCACTTTACATGTTCTTTTACCATGAAAATACCATAATAGCTACATGTCACTTGATAATCAAGATTTAAGACATTACAATTCTCCCCCCCCCCCCCCCCCGTCAATAAAGTTTCATCCTTGAATTTTGGGACATTGTGTGGACTCAATTATGCTTTGGGGAATTACTCATTCCATCTTTTATAACTTAATATCTCCCCTTTAATGCAACTTCATAGGGTATGCAATACATCCATGTCTCATATTCTATGTGAATGTTTATATGCACTGCAGTACACAGGTAAGCACAGCCCATCTATACAACACACAGGCAGGTATAGCTCCCAACCGGTAAATCACACAACTACATTCTAACCACACAACATGTGATTACATCCCATGAGTAACAATACCACATAGGCCCATCCGCCACACATGTAAATACATCCATTAAAATTCCAGAAATGTTAAGCATCAGTAGCTCTCACATTCTATAATTCTTTTAAAATTTTGCCAATAATCCCCCAAACAACCTTTAGTATTTATTAAAACATACTTCCTAAACTTACTAGTCCAATATCATATCATAGACTTTGCTCTTTGCAAGTTCACATACTAAGTTTCTCTCAGATCATATTTTTACTCAGCACATTCTGAAGATTTTCTCAATTTGCTAACCTAAGGACATATCAGTCTAATACGTTTTACGATCTTTAGACTTCCAGTCCAAGGTCTATACTAAATGTAATCCAAGATTTATAACTTTTAATACAATCTTACAACTTTCCTGAGCACATCTCAAATTTCAACTTTTACCATTCAGACATTTATATGTCGATGTATATTGTTTACAAAACGTGTAAAGATAACTTATTCAACAATGATCAACTTATTAACTTTAGTAATCTCATGACACATAGTCCATCAATACTCGTAGAGCATTTTGCTCATCTATCATTGAATGAATACCTATAAGGTCTTATAACCTTGGTAACTTTTCCAGCAAATTATCCTTAGGGATCTGATCATCTTGGAACTTATTATTCCATCATCCTCTGATGTTACACTACTTCTAAGATACTGTTTATATTCTCTTACATCGGATTACTTTTGAAATTTATACCCCAAGTCATTACTCAAATTCCTAAAATTTGGCTACACTGTAGGTCTTACAATCTTGCCTTGTTTTCTCAGAAGGTCTTATAGCCTTTGGACATACTGACCTAATAGGTCTTATTGCCTACTGTATTTTCTCAACACCTATAGGCTTATAACTGAACTCATAAACCAATCCACTCCATTAAATATGGAAAAAAAGTTCTTTGATCTCCATTATTGTTGTTCAAGGAATCCGCAATCTTCCAGGTTAAAATCTTTAAGCATCTCTATTTATTAGTGTTATTTTATGTTCAATTCTTCATGATTACACAGTTACTCCGAACCTTAGTAGTTGCAATACAACTCTATGGCATCCTATAAAAACAGTTGTAGAGAAATATCTCCAAATTTCTCCCATACACAAACAGTTGGTACTATCTCAAAATTCATACGTAGGATATTTTAGTCTGTGAGGCTTCAGCTGTTGAGAGGTTCATACCATAATGCCATCCTACTACATCAGGATACATTTTAACTCTTTCTTATTCACATTAACATAAACCACATAGGTCAATTGCAAATCAAGACCATACAGGTCAATAGTATCATCAATTCCTCTCTCAGCCTTGTGAAGCTTCTCTCACAACTATCATCCTATATAGAGTGTTATGTTATCACATCAGCCTTATCAAAGGCAAAACAATACTGAAAAAATGCCACACAACTCATTCATAATAATTATCAAGGCCTAGAAAAATAAAATTTTCTGGCCTTTTTCAGTTTCGTACCGCTTCCACTTACTGGAATGCAACAGTTCCCCTTCTTTATGGGATTACATAGCCCAAAAACTTAATTTTTAAAAGCCAAAACTCATATTGGCATAGAGTTGATTATTTCACAATGTGCTCAGTACTGCTTTCAAGCATTTTTCGTGTTTTACTTTACTTAATAAACACACATCATCATCGATTCTCAGTCATTCACAAGACCTAGTTAGTCAAGTTTATTATTCATAGGACATACAATGCACTACACTATTCCTCAAATCACATAGCTCATTTTATTCTGACTGTTCTAGAATGCTGCCCATAACTCTTGGGCTTTTACTTTTATAAAGAGCACTAGAGCTTCTGCTCTAAGTTTAATCTCACTTATAACTTTTGATTACCTTTTTAGAGGTATCATATTGATATCCTCTAAAATATGACAAGGCATTCATTTATTGTCAGAATATTCCCAAGTGCTACTCTAGCCTTTCACATCAATATATGATAGTGAATTAAATATCTTTGCTTCCACAATCTAGCAAAACATCATTATTGTCAATCAAGTGTCACTAGTGCAAAATACTAATTTAACTACATGATTTGGCATCAGTTACTTGAAGAACAGAAGTGATAATTTATGTGATATATTTTCGCTTCGGTCTTATGTGTAACTGACGCCGTAATGCACAATATGGCATCAGTTATTTGAGGAACAGAAGTAATAATTCTTATGACATAAAATTTACTTTTGTTTTAAGTGTAACTGATGCCATAATGTAAAATATGGCATCAGTTGTATATTAAACGGATGTCATAACTAAGATGTTATAACAATAATAATTATGGAATCAATTTAGTAAGCACCAAACACCATAATTAAAATAAAGTTTTAGAATTTAATTGTGAAATAAATAAATTTAAAATATAACATGTCATAATTATAATTAAATACTATGAATAAAATTTTAAAAAATTAATTTTCCCTAAAATATAATATATTATAGTTTTATTATAAATAACTTTTTTTAAATGGGTCATTTATAACTCAGGATAAGAAATTAGTGAATTTCTTTTAACTACTGAATTAAACCTAATTAATTACCAAAAAAAATTGGATAATCAATTTATATGTGAAACTTAACCCATAATTTATAATTTATTTACTGAACTTACTTATAACCTCGGGCCATATAAAAACCTAAGACCTTAATTATAACCCATATAACTTTAAAAAAATTAGAGATATGTTAGCTATTTCTTTCCTAAAAAAAACAATATTACGTTAGTTACTCCATACCCGACGCCCTAATTTTCAACAAAAGCCTCCACTACTCTCCACTATACTAATTTTCGCGGCTTCTATGCTAACTTCGCGGCTTCCACCTATATGAAATTTGCTCCAGTTTTGCTCCCTTCGTAGGTTCATTTATCACTGTTGCCAGGATCACGCCTTCCAAATAGGGCTTTAGGGCTTCCAGATTTTCCGAAATAATCGTTCATCTTACCATTATCAAAAGCGACAGAATCAGCCTTATAGCTCTATCGGCCCCTCTGTTTTATGCTCTGGATTTGCTTCGATTGTGCACTGCCAAGGTACTTGTCATTTATAGTATCGTCTTCGCAATTTATTTTCATATGTGTAGGTTTTGTGTTTTGTTCAAATTGCATAGAGATTGGATTTCTGATTTGATCTTAGTTGTAAATTTCATTTAAAGTTTTCTGAATCCTATGAGATGCTGTCTTCTTCACTCTGTGATGGCCTTTGCTGAGATGAATCCACATTTAAACTGTATAAGGTTGATCATGGACTTGTTCATTTGTTGGGCATTTCCACTTTCCTTGTCTTCGGTGTCGCCAATGTACCTGTTACCTACAAACTCTGGACTTGAATTTTATTATTTTAAGTTCCACCAGTTTAAATATCAGCACGTCAGAATTATCATACACATAACCTTTCCTCTTTTCTTTTGATGTTGTTCATAATACCTTGTCTCTGTTTTACAGCTTATATTTGTAGTTTACGACTAGGCCTATAATTTGTTGACTAAGTGGTAATTTGTTGGGTGGGGAATTGTTAAATCAATCACAGCATGCATCTTGAGCAAATCCATTTCTCTTACTTCTTACAAACTTCAACAACTAAATCCTCATGTAAATCAATTGCTGCAAGTACAGGTTTATTAAAAGAGTCAATTGGAGTTTGATGTACCTAAAATATAGACACGTATAGCTATATGTTTTTTATGAAAGTAATGAACATTGAAATTTATATCATATCATATCATTGATCTTCCTTAAAGACTTTGAAGTGTGAGAGATGTATCATTCCACTTTTTGGTTATTTGTTTATTGATGTTTATAAAGTGGATTTCTGATACATCTCTGGTTATTTGTTTATAAACAGCAATAAACATATAGCCAAAAAGTGGAATGATTGTGCACTGCCAAATTTTTGGTTATTTGTTTATTGCTTCTGAAAGATTAACTCTGGCAGGTTAACATGCAAAACATGTTAATTAATAACTTCTTATATCAGCTATCTGTCTACTACTGCTAACCAGAAAACTAGAAGTCCATAGCCATTAACCAAACCTACTGTAGGTTTCCATCCCTAGCCTTTTTAAAGCAAACAAGATAAGAATCTCCAACCACAAAAAAAATATTATGCTTAACCATGTTTAACTTTAATGAGGAAGTAGAAAGCAGCTTCTTGTTTCGATTTGGATCTAATTCTCCATAGCATATTAGCAAATAATTATCTCCCCCAAACGTGTCAAGTTTCTAACTAGCCAAACAACATAATTAGTACAACAGGCATGTGAAACGAAGGATGTAACTGAGCATATGAAACTGATATTATTAGTATTAGTTATTCGACTCTTGTCACAGCCTTGGCTCCTTCTCTGTCTATCTCCTTCGTCTCTTTTATATCTGCATGTAGCTCTTTTGCTCTCTATCTGCATTCTCTCAGTAAGGGCGGGAAAGAAAAGCAGGGAAAAGATCATTCTGTAGGGATTATTATTCCTGCCATATTTAAGATTAGTTAGTTTATGATCCTTCATGCTTTTTGGCAAAGTTTATGCTTTTCTCTGCCAAGACGCAGCAAACTTGAAGCCCATTTTCTAGTTTTATCTTTTCTGCAAGTTTTTTGCTACTTTCCTAGTTTTATCTTTTCTATTTTCTTTTATGAATTGATCATGCTCGAATTTTGGTGATTGTCTCCTCCCTGTTCGATAAAAGGTCGAAGTCAAATCCTCAAGCTAAGCTTGAATTAAACAACATTTGCCTGTTTAATCTTAATGTTGTCTGCCTGCTACCTGGTGCTGAATTCCTGAGCTTCCTATATATTCATTCAGTTCATTCTAGCATTATTAACCTCACAAAGCTCATCAAGCTCCTGCAGGAGAGATTATGCCAATTAGAATCAAGCTTGAAATAGAAGAAATAGATGACATATCAATACGAATGATAAAAGAAAGCAAATTGTACAGCCACGTGAAACTAGATTTTCAAAAGAAAAATAATTTGGGTCAGAGAGACAGGGGCAACAATACAGTTGAAAGTTGCAAGGTGAAGTATATGTTGATAGAGAGACCAATAAGACAACTCCCTTTTTTTCCCCACAGGGTCGAGAAGTTCTAGTGTGAGCTGTTTATGAGGATTAATTTGTTGAGCAATAAGAGTTAGGCATCAAGATAATGGTGGTCCCTACAAAAGAGTGAGACTGATCCCTGTTTTATATACTACTGTAATTTAATTTAATTTAATTTAATTATAGCATCATAGTTTGCAGCCATATGTTGTACAGTAATTATATATACAAGGTTTAGCTGAGATAAAGTGTCATCCGTATTTGTTAAAGGTGATCAATTTAATGAATAATATGGTTTTTTTAATAAAATTAAGCTTTTACATCAACTTTTAGCTACAACACTAAATGTTGCTTATACCTGACTTCTTTTTGGTCAATAGTCTATCAATATTATAATATAAAGTGCGTCTTACCTCATACTATAATGTGTTTTATTATTACTTACATTACAGGTTTCCCTTTGAAAACATCAATGGAAAAGCCCTTTACTTGGATTTGTTCACTAGTTTGCATGATGCATTCCTTCTTTTTCCCTAACCCCAATATCTTGGCCGTCAACTAATTGTAGTCACCACTACTTGACCCATATCCACTTCAACTTTTCTCTGATTTGGTTTTCAATTTCTCTGTCCACCACCTGCTTTTCCTAATTAAGTGGAAGACCATGTTTATGTTACTTGTTTAGTTGCTTAATTATCCAGCTGGATTATTATTGTTCAACATTTTCAACTCTACACACTGTATAATTACAGGATTTAATTTAAGTATTGGGAGTTCAATTTCAAGACAGCCTTGAGGTAGCCTAACATATTAGTGATTTTCAGGATAGATAATATCTCAACAGATGAAAACTAAGAACAAGGAGTACAATGGCAAAATATGCACACACACAAAAAACAGATGAAGATGCTAACTAACCTAACCTCACATAAGAACAGATCACCATTTCTTGTGTCTTGTATAGGTGTTAGATATATTTATTAAACATGATGACGTGATTTGTTTTCAAGATATGGATGATTATATTCAGTTAGATAAATGATACTAGAATTAATATATAGTCTAAAAGTAAAGTACCTGGGGATTGAAGTTTTCTGTGAATAATCTTAAATGGAACGTAGTTCAAATAGAAAAGTCCAAGAATTCCAAATCAGGAGCAATGTTGGAATGAGGTTTGGCAATAATTAATAAAGCAGTTTGATTTCAATATTTCTAGATTCTAAAATTTCAAATTATTCTAATATAACTAATATTAATAATAAATATTAATAAATATTATTAATTATTATAATTCTTAAAAAATATTATTATAAAATATAAATATTAAATAATATTAAATTCTCATTTTGAATTAATTAATAATAAATAATTTATTTTCATGAAAATAACCATAAACTAAATTTTGTAGGAAGAAAATTAAGCTGAGTAATGAGCGAATTTGAATTATTTCATTTTTCGGAGATAGTTAATAAATTAAGAGGGGTGAATATATGTACTCTCTATTGTCCAAATCAAATTGCTATCATTACGTTAGATTACAATCACTCTTCTTTGGATTTTGATGTTGTTGGTTCTGTAACATATTGGCATAACAATGATCTATCTGGAGACTAACCAACAGCAACAGCTTTCCTTTTTTTTCCTCCGATTATATTGTGTGTACTTTAACTATTTTTGTATTTCCTTAATTTATATAAAGCGGTTTGAACTCTTCTGATCTTATCGTTTGTATATCCTCTTTGGTGTTAACTGATCACCATATGTATATATATCACATTCACAAGAACACATAATTATTGTATCATTCGAATTATTATAGGATGCTGATATTATCTTTCAATAGGTATGCAACACTAAATATATTAAGCATCAAATAATTTGTTGTGCTGAATCTACATTTCATTCATATTTTTGGTTTCCAACAACACACACTCATTTTGTGGACATGCACTCCTTCCTACTTAATTTATTGTGATGAATTTGTTTGATTAACTTATCATACTGCCCATTTTACAATTAGGTAATTATGGATCGTAGTTGGATTGACGCTTTAAGAACGAGTGATGAATATGAGTGTGGGGTGGATCAATTTTTAGAATTTGCCAAAAACAATGTCTCTAATAATAATGGATTGTTCTATTGTCCTTGTGTCAAGTGTTTGAATGGGTTACGGAAATCTGCTACGGAAATAAAAGATCACCTAATTTGTTTTGGGTTCTACAAAGCATATACACATTGGGTATTGCATGGTGAATCTAAAAAACGTAGTGTGTCCCAAATTGAGGAAGATGATATAAATTTAGATGATAGAATGGAAGATATGATCCATGACATTGGTGCTGAGGGTATTGAGCAATTACATAAATGCAATAGCTTGTCTGATGATGCTGAAAAGCCTCTATATCCTGGGTGCACCAAGTACACACGGTTAACAGCAGTGTTGAAGTTAGTCAACTTGAAAGCAAAAAATGGGTGGAGCAATGCAAGTTTCACAGACTTGCTAAAACTATTAAAAGAAATACTACCAAAAGGTAATGAACTTCCAGACCGTAACTATGAGGCAAAGAAGATATTGTGCCCAATGGGATTAGGGTATAAAAAAATACACGCTTGTCCTAATGACTGTGTATTGTACAGAACATAATATGACAAGCTAGATGCTTGTCCAATCTGTGGGATATCACGTTACAAAGTGAAAGAAATAGGGTGTAGTGATGTGATTACTAAGGGGCCTCCAGCAAAGGTGTTATGGTATCTTCCAATAATACCGAGATTTAGACGTTTATTTGCTAATGCAAATGAGGCAAAGAAGTTAAGATGGCATGCTGAAGAGAGGAAAAATGACGGAATGCTCCGACATCCTGCTGATTCTCCTCAGTGGAAAGGAATTGATCAATTGTTTCCTGATTTTGGTAATGAGCCTAGAAATCTTAGCCTTGGACTTTGTACAAATGGGATGAATCCATACGGAAATCTTAGTAGTCAACATAGCTCCTGGCCTGTGCTACTGGTTATTTATAATTTACCTCCTTTCTTATGTATGAAACGCAAATACATTATGTTGTCATTGATGATTTCAGGCCCAAAACAGCCAGGAAATGACATAGATGTTTACTTGGCACCATTGATTGAGGATTTGAAGATGATGTGGGAGGAAGGTATGGATGTGTTTGATGCATATAATCATGAATCTTTTAAGCTAAGAGCCATGATTTTTTATACGATAAATGACTTCCCTGCATATGGAAACTTGTCTGGATATAGTGTTAAGGGGCATAAAGCATGCCCTATTTGTGAAGATAAAACATCCTACCAACAACTACCATATGGAAAGAAGACATTCTATCTTGGTCACCGAAAATTTATCAAACTAGGAGACCCTTATCGGAGACAAAAAAAGGCATTCAATGGCTTTCAAGAGAATGATGACCCTCCAGAGCCACTTACTGCAAATCAAGTATATCAACGGGTGAAAGACATCAATGTGGTAATGGGTAAGAGCCAGAAGAAAGAAGCTAAAAAGAATCTGTGGAAGAAGAGGTCTATCTTTTTTGATCTCCCTTATTAGCAAAGTATTAAGGTAAAGCACTGTATTAATGTTATGCATGTAGAAAAAATGTATGTGAAAGTTTAATTGGAACACTACTAAACATAAAGGGAAAGACCAATGATGGTAAGAAAGCAAGAATGGACTTAATTGAAATGGGCATACGAAAACACTTAGGTCCAAGAACTGATGGAAAGAGGACTTACATGCGCCCAGCCCATCATACATTATCTAAAAGAGAGAAAGAAAGCTTTTGTAAGTGTATACATGGTATAAAAGTTCCGCAATGTTACTCTTCAAATGTTAAAAAGCTTGTATTAATGAAAGATTTAAAATTAGTAGGCATGAAGTCTCATGATTACCACATTATGATGCGACAATTCTTACCAATAGTAGTTTGAGATATATTGGAGAAAAAGGTGAGAATGACTATTACAAGATTAAGTTTCTTCTTCAACGCTATATGTAGTAAAGTTATTGATCCTGAGAAATTAGATGAATTACAAAATGATGTTGTAATTACCTTATGCCAACTAGAAATGTACTTTGTGCCATCATTTTTTGATATCATGGTACATTTAATTGTGCATTTGGTGAGAGAGATAAAGTTGTGTGGTCCTGTTTATCCGCGTTGGATGTACCCATTTGAACGATACATGAAAATCCTTAAAGGGTATGTCAAGAATCCACATAGGCCTGAAGCATCAATTGTTGAAAGATACGTTGCTGAGGAGGTTGTTGAGTTTTGTACTGAATATCTATCAGAAGTAAAATCAATAGGACTTCCCAAGCCTCGCCATGAGGGAATGAGAGTCACAGGGCAAGGGACACGAGGTTTCAGTGTGAAGCCTATGTCTCATGACAAAGTGGAACAAGCACATCTATACATCTTAAACAACACTAATGAAGTTCAAGATTACTTATCCAAGCATCAAGAGGAATTAAGGGATCAAAATCCTAAAAAGGCAAATAGATGGTTGCTAACTGAGCACAACAAAGCTTTTTCACTCTGGTTTAAGGAAAGGGTTAAGCAAGATCGACAAAAGTCTAATGTTTCTGACACAATACGATGGTTAGCTGGTTGGCCTAATTTTAATGTCATAACTTGGACTGGATATGATATTAACGGGTATTCATTCTATACAAAAAATCAAGATGATAAGAGCATTGTGCAAAATAGTGGAGTCATGGTAGTAGCAGAATCAATGCATTATTCTAGTTCCAAAGATAAAAAACCTACATTGGCATCAATGCAGTATTTTGGCGTCATTGAAGAAATATGGGAAGTAGACTACTTTAAATTTAAGGTGCCAATTTTTAAATGTAAGTGGGTTGATAGTAATAATGGTGTTAAAATAGATAAGTCAGGCCTAATATTGGTGAATCTTAATAAGGTAGGTTATAAGGAGGAGCCTTTCATCATGGCGGTTCATGCAAAACAAGTTTTTTATGTCACTGACCCAGCAGACAAAAACTGGTCTGTGGTTCTACATGGCAAAAGTCTAATTTCTCATTATGAGAATGATGAATCAAGTTTTGATACTGGTGAGACTTCTCTTTTTATGTCATCCTTGCCTCAATTGGATGAAGAAGATAAAGAAGATGATGTATATGGTGCAACTAGTGATTATGATAAAGAAGGTGATTTGTACGGCATAAGAACTGATCATGATGAAGGTTTATGGGAGAACTAATATTCTTTTGTATGTTCTTTCAAAATGCTTCCTTTTTATTTCATTTCCACTATAATTTAAAATGATTGTATTTTTGTTACTAATCTTATTCATGTTGTTATTTTAAAAGGAATACATGGAGAATCTGTCTAGCACCGATAGCCAAAGAAAAAAGTCAAAAAGGGGTAGAAAAGGTGTCACACGACTTACTAGGTTAGCTCAAATAGATGGAGGTAAGAAGATTCATATTGACTTATATAAGAGAGGGGAGCCAATTGATTGGAAAGAAGGGAACACGTTTAGAAGTTATGTTGCACTTGTGGCACGCCAAAAAATTAGCATTTTGGAAGAAGAATGGGATAAAGTGAATGAAAAGGATAGAGATGAAGTTTGGGATACTATAAAGGTATCTTTCACTATATATCATATTTACTTTTTTATTTACCTACATTGTAAAGATATGTTATTACTAACTTAATTGTTTATATTCGTGTTTCTTTGCAGATTACTTATGACATACCTGAGACACTATTTTTAAAGGAAAAATGGCTATCATATGCAGGAGGGCGATGGAGGGACTTTAAGTCAAAACTTACAAAAAAATATATATATAATGAGATGTATAATGAAGGTGACTGTGATGTCAATGGTGACACTAATTTTGAAAATCCTTGGGAGAAGTACCCATATATTGATGAGGAGACATGGTTAAAATTTGTTGAAAGTAGATATCATCCTAATTTTTTGGTATGTAAAAGAAGAATGTGATTTTGAGTTAGTATTTTTTAGAGTTTTATTTTTTACAAATACTTTCCATTCTTTTTAATAGGAAAAAAGAAAAAAGGGCCAGGAGACACAGATGAAAAATCTCTACCCCCATACCTTATCTCGTGGAGGGTATGCATTGCTTCAAAAGAAAATGATAGAGGAGAAGTGGAAAAATAAAAGACAAGCTGTAGGTGTAATAGATGATGGAGATGTTTCTCCTCCATCTCCTATTAAGCGTAGTCAAACATGGAAGAGAGCACGAATGAATAAAAAAGGAGATTTCCTTACTAAGGAGGCTCAAGAAGTATCAAAAAAGATTGTAAGTATTTTATAATGAACAAATTTATTGTGGTCAAGGAACAATTTCTTAATTGCATTTGTTACTTTCTTGTTGTAGGATTCTCTAGAAGAGGCAACTGCTCAAGGAACTTTTGTTCCTACTGGTAGGAATGATATATTGGCCACATCATTGGGAAAGGAAGAGCACCCTGGCCGTGTTAGGGGGATGCCAAGAGGAGTAGGTATTAGGGAATACTTTGGACCACCTTCTTCTACCCGTGGCTCGGAGGTGTACCACTACAGCAAGTGCAAATCTTGATTGAGGAAGCCGAAAAGAAAGCTGATATGCAAGTGTCAGCTTTAGAGCAAGAATTTCAAAAGAAGATTATGGAAATGCAATCAATGATGACATCTTTTGTGTCGGTGTATATGCAATCTCAAAATGCACAGCAATCTCCCATACCACTAAGCACAAAAGATAGTTGTGTAGAGGAAGGAGTGTCATGTATACTTTATTTAGAGGATCCTGAAAGACGTTTAGTTGCATATGGAAAGGTATATAACTCTGCAACAATGATCCACCACCGGAAGATACTAGATTACCAGGTGAAGGTAGTGATTGAAAAAGATGTAGACGCTAATGCCTTAGTGCCATTCCCTACTGAGGATGTAAAAACGGTAGGAGAAGCTAATCAAAATTTCATTCTTTGGCTAAGAAGGCTAGTTCATCAAGTTACAGCTGAGGTATGAATAACCTTGTCATTTTCCTTCATTCCCTAATTAAAATGGTATGCATTTATAATTTTTTTTCTTTACCTATTGATTTATTTATTAGGAACTACAACAATCAAAGGATTCTTTCTATTCAAATTCTCAACAAGCAATTAGAACCACTGCCAAACCAAAGCAAAATGGCTTGAGACAGTTAGCTTCATTTGTTGTCGATATGGACAACTTCATTTTATTGAATGTGAGTAAGGAGATTGTAGGGCACCCTTTTGAATTAAGGGTCTTCAAGCGTGATGTACTTGACCTCATCTCTTTTGATTGGTTGAATATATCAATTATTCAACTTTTTCTTAAGTAAGTATGCACTTTTATTTTTGAATTTAACTTTTACATTTTTTGATTTCTTCACTAACTTATTTCCCATTTTCATAGGTATCTCCACAATCTCTGTAAAGAATTGGGTAAGATTGATAATTATGGATTCTTGTGCCCACATTCTATTCAATCGTCTGGAAACAATAATGTAAGTGAGAGAACGTCATATATTGGAAGGACAATTAAAGACGGGAATAAAAAGTGTTGGTTTGCACCATTTATAGAAAGGTAAATAATTCTAATTCATCTCTTAAGTAGAAACTTTCTTAACCACATAATATTAATATCAATTCATATTGTAGTAATCATTGGAGCCTCGCCGTTATTTGCCTACGTGAACGTACTATATATTGGTTATGTTCTTTACAATGGGCAGTGAGTGAAGATACAAAGTGGGTGTTTGAAACGTAAGTTTTCTGCAAAGCTCTTTTTTATAATATTTGACTATATCATTTTCTTACAATTACTTGATAATATATCTTTGAAGATGCATTCTATGTTGGTGGGAAAGAATGGTCAAAGTGATATCAATTGGGTCCTTTTGAAGGTAAATACTTTAAAGTTAAACAATGGATTGCTAAATTGTATTATTGGTTTTCTGAATTTGATTGTTCTTGTTTGTGTACATTCAAGTGCCATAAACAACCAGAAGGTTTTGAGTGCGGATATTACGTGATGCGGTATATGTATGAAATCATCACTAAGGGCATCACTCACTCATTTAACAAGGTAATAATATTATATATAAATCATAATTTTAGTTTAGACTTTTGTTTTTCTCATAATATTGCTTACTTACAGATTTGTTGAATTTGCAGCATTTCCAAAGTTTGGAGTCATATTCTGATGCGCAAATAAGAGAGATATGCGACATTTGGTCTGAATACTTTCTACGTTCAACAAAATTAGAGTAGAATGACAAATTGTACATGGTTCTATTTTGTGACTTGATAATATTAGATATACACTTTTCTTTTGACTATTTATTTTTGTTATACATTAGTCATATGACTTGCATTGTGGTACATTGGCTCCATATGATAACAGATTCTCAAATGGGGAGTTAATATAAGAATAGCTTTTTTAAAAAAAATTATATTACAATTATGGCATCGGTTATAACCATAACTGACGCCGTAATTGATAATTATGGCATCAGTTAAGATAAGAACAGACACCGTAGAGAAACAAGTTATATTTCTATTATGGCGTCGGTTGAGTATATGTAAGATGCCATAATAGTCAATTACGGCGTCAGTTTAGTTTGAAAGTAACGTGGTAATATATTCATTTACGGCGTCATATTTTGATCAACCGACTCCATAATATATTCATTTACAGCGTCATGTTTTGAGCAAGTGACGCCATAATAGATAATTTCCGCTACGTCTAATTCCGCTACACCCTATATGTTGTAGCCAAAATGCAATTTTAACTGATGCCAAATATAGCTTTTTGCACTAGTGTGTTACCATGAATACTCCTAATTCATATCACTATAAACTAATTAGATCCATGGTTACCACTTGTCCTTTGGCGTTATTACATGTTTCATAAACATTAGCTTTAATGGATTTAACACCCCTTGGTGTAAACATAATCAATATAAGTTGCATACTCATGGGTTGCTATTTTACTTAAGCTTATGCTATAAATGAAGTATTATTATCTAGATCACATACCATACTTGCACAAAATTATTGTTAGGTAGATCCGCACTTTGGATCAATTCTCAAAATTCGCTAGCTTTCTTCTGTGTCATTGCGATCTCTACCCAAATTCTCTGCCCCCAACTCTTTCGTCCATTGTCATCGTGGACAGTTATCGGCTAAACGCCCCAGTTGTCGATAATTGTAATAGGTTAAAAGTCTAGTTAAAGCACTATATGGTTTTTGAATAACAGGCTCATTGTCATGCCAATAGGCTTTGTTTCCTTTTGCCAGTTTTACTACCCGTATATACATTTAGTAAGTTACTTCTCCACTATTGCCTTAGATTCAATATATTGTTCAGGGACCAGTTCTTTTTTTTCTAGTCCCAATCTCAATCTCTGTATTGTCATATCTGCATTCACTTCTTATCATCCATAAATGTATTAATTATCAATGCTAAGCTGAGGTGAGGCTTAAACACCAACCTTGGCCATTCTCACTTCCTTACAGTGTACAGTCTCCAAGTTCTGTGGGTTATGGTAATACTACGCTTCTGCTACGCAACTCTTATAGAATCCTAGGGATTTCCTCCACTATCATCTATCCATGTCCTTAATGCATTACTCCTATTCTTTTATTTATAAATTACCAACCATTTTATGATAAAGTTTTAGAAATTTTCTTTGTACAAAGTCATTATTCATGTACTTTCTGAGGATCAAACTACCCTTGGAAGCAGGAGATTATTGTTGGTGAAACCATGTCTGACATGTCCGCCAACTTTCATCCTTATCAACAGGTTCAAGCAAAAGCCTCAAGAAAGTTTGCTGGCTAGGGTTCACGAGTTATATACGCTTATTTCCTTATCTACTAGGTTTGCTTCCTTTTTACCTATCCTTATCTTACTTTTTTTTTCCACACTCCTTATAGTCTATTACTCAGATCATCTTTCCATTATACCCTGCTCCGTTAACTTGCCTATTATCTGCTGTATTGGGTCAGTTTGGCTTCCTGATCTCACCCCACATCTTTATGTTTTCATCTTACTATCTCTATGATTCCCTATATTAAAATAGGGAAGAGGTAAATTTCACATGTTTACAAGGGCATTTTTGTCCTTTGATAAAGTTTAAACATTTAGATACTTCATTAATAACATACAACAGATCTTTACCGTAATTTGGGAAAGACTTTTAGGTATTACACTGCTCATAGGTGACTATACAACATGTTTATACTCCTTTGTATCTCATGACTTAACATTTCTAACAACTTTCCAGGGGGTCACCCATCCTTCTATTACCCTGAGCTGAGTTTGCTTAACTTTCATGTATTGGTGCAAAAATGCTGGTACTGGCTTCAATCGCTTCTGAACCTTGGTACCCCTGGACTGCCCTCGACTTGTTTAATCAGGTCCACCATCTTTAGGCATCTGAATATTATGTATAAATTATTTATCAATACTGGTACATATAATCTACTACGTACTTGGTCATATGCTCCACCAACTCCCTAAAGTTATCATATGAATCCTACTTTATAAGGTCACTCTTTCTCTATGCCCAGAATACAATGCCGAAGGAGAATCTTCGTGTCGTATGGATTCGATTTTCATCTGGAAATTCTATACCATATAATCCCTGCTTCGAGTGAACGTGCCGATTCCATGTACACACTTAGTATACCGAGGGGTCAGGGTATCCTGAACATAAAGATTGCACATAGCATAATCTTGATACATCTATTCAATTCCTAATTTAACTGCAAGTCCCATTTCTTTTGTATGGGTTCAGCTTTAAGGCTGGTAACTTATCTGAATCTGGCTTCATTTCAATAGATAGCGGTTACTTTGCATCATCTGTAAATAACTTGGCTATCGAACATGGTCTAGGTTAGGGCCTATAGCTTCAAGCCGTAACTTCCTCGCACTATTTTTAATTGGCCATAGTTGTTTTGACTGCCCTCGAGGCATCCTCTTGTACTTGGAGAAAATTTACAGATAACGACGACCTATTCTTTTATCGCCTTATTCCATTCATCTTTCTTATGATAATGTAATCAAGATCATATCAGTATACTATTCTGTCATTACCAGAACCGCATGCTCTAATACCAAAAATGTCAAACCCCTTATTATTTGGACATTTATCAAAGTATTAATGCGCAATTTAATGGGCAAACAGAAATAATACAATATGCTGAAATAAAAATTCTTGATTATATTACAAAATATTCCCACAGGGTTCATACGTGTTACAAACATATCCAAATAGAAATAAAGACTGTTAGATAACCAACAAAGAAATTCTTGACCAGCTCCAGATCTTCTTCTATCGGTATCTGCTACTTTACCCTCTGAGCCATTTAACAGAATATCAATCATATAAAATGTGAATAATAAGCATGAAATGAAGCATTTATCATGATGCAGCAATCAAAATGACAACACCTATCTGAAAATGCTCAAGAATCAAATGATGATTTTGTCTGGATCAAAATGATCATATTTTCCTAATTTGCACAATATCATATCATAATGTGATCACAACAACTTGGAGCAAGCCTAAACCTATCTGTACTCATCATAACTTGGAGTAGGTCAATACATATCCGTACATATCAAGTCACTCAACTGGGTCCACCTGGCCACATGATACTCTAAAGGTCCCATGGGGTAGTTTAACTCATCATCCAAACCCAGAGAGGTTCAACACCACAAGCAATACATTGAATAGATCATAACAATCGTTGCATATTAATATTCACATAGTATATGAAAGATAAAGTTACTACCTTACACCTTTCCCTTGCCTAGTTAATGTGGTCTTTACTTTTGTGGCTCCCATCGGCAAATATCAGACCCTATAAATTCCACAGTAGTTATAAATGAGTTATTACTCATTCATACTTTCTCTTAAGACCCTTAAATTAACTTTCTTATATCCAAATCTTGTAATTACCAAAATGCCCTGAAGGACCTCAGTTTAATTCTCTTTTTATCCGGCATTTTTGTACTTTTCCAAAAATTATGACCCAGGCTAATCTTATTATTTTTGCATGTAGAATCCATTTTTAAACTCAAATTAAGGAAATTCAAGCCCCAATTATAGATTTACCCTTGGCAACCCTACTTGATGGTTTTAGGGGCAAAATCGTCATTTCACATTCTGAGGCTTTTCATGCTTTACAATCTACATGAACCCTACAATATATTCCCTTCTAAATTCAATAGAATCATAAAAAACACCAAAATCCAATCCAAACACTGCCAAACAGCTGTTGGACGAAATTCTTGAAAATTTGAGAAAAATGGAATTTTCTTGATTTCAATCAACTAAACACATTCTTTTCACTTCTATCTACTTGTTTAACCATCCAATCATCAATTTAACATAGTCAATAGAAATTTGGGCAGCATTTTCCCTTAGAAATTGAACATCCCAAATTTAAAATTGTAATGTCCCAAATTTTTATAATTAAGTGTCATGTAGCTATTATGGTATTTCATGATAAAAGAACATGTAAGTTCGTAAAGCAAAGTCAATAAGGTCACACATGACAAAATAGTTGTTATACAAGCTAATTGGTAAATTTTCAGTTGAGGTAGTAGGATTGTGTGACACTTTTAAATTAGTAAATGACCTCCAAAAATTCCATATGACCTATCAAATTAAAGCTTATCATGTCTATTTTAATTCTGAAAAATTTCAGAATTTTTGGAGGTCATTTACTAATTTAAAAGTGTCTCACAATCCAACTGTTTCAACAAGAATTTCACCAATTATCTTGTATAATAATTATTTTGTCATGTATGGCCTTGTTAACTTTTCTTTTCCACTTTACATGTTATTTTACCATGAAAATACCATAATAGCTACATTTCACTTAATAATCAAGATTTGGGACATTACAAATATCATGTGTTCATGAAGGTTTTGCCTATTACCGGCATTGGCATGGCACTAAAGGTGAAAAAGTTGAGCCCTAGGTATATTGGTCCTTTTAAAATCTTATCCAAGATTAAGCCAGTAGCATACCAAATAGCTTTACCCCTAAGTTTGAGCAGGTTGTATGATGTCTTCCATGTCTCACAGCTAAAGAAATATCAACCTAACCCAGAGCACGTGATCGAATACTAAGAAGTAAACGTGCGAGATGATCTGATGCATGAGGTCACACCTGACTGAGTCATTGAACGATAAGAGAAACAACTAATACATAATAGTATCACATTCATAAAGGTAGTATGGAAGGAATTATCTCCTAGAGAAGCTACCTGGGAAGTCGAGGAAGATATGCAGAGGCGTTACCCAGAATTCATGAGCCAGTATGTATAGCAAATTTTAGGGATGAAATTTATTTAAGGAGTAAGAGTTGTAACATCCTATTTTTAGTCACCAACATTCCTTGTATGTAATTGATATATTTAATGGAATAAAATGGTGATTTGTGATGTACATAAAATGATAAACACTCCAATCGGTGGTTGCACACAACTTGGCTAAGTTAGGACATATAGGAGTAACACTTATCCACTTAAAGGCATAACATTGTAACCCAAATTGGAGCATGAAAGGACACAAATCTTGGCTCAATACTTGTGCTAAAATTTGGCTAAAAATAAGGAAGAAGAGCAAGACATGAATTTTTACAAAAATGTAGTGGTAAAATAGTAATTTGCCAACAAAGCAAGAAGCAATTTATTTTCCCCCTTCCTCTTATTATTTTCGGCTAAATAAGGAAAAAATTATGGAAAATAAATACTTAGAATACAAGAATTCCATATGGAATTATTTTAAATCTAAATAAAAGAGATGATGTCATAAAAGAAAAGCACATGGTACAAATTACAATAATATATTGTAATTACAAGGGATTTTGGAAAAATACAAGAAGCAATATTTTATTCCATTTTCTCTCTTAATTTCATTCAAAAGGGAAATTAGAAGGAAAATAATATACTTGGCCAATATTTAATTCAAGAAGGAAAAAAGGTAGCCAAGTAAAACATGCACATGTTGATTTACATTAAACAATTTTATTCCCAAAAAGCAAGAAGAGAGATATTATCATTAAGACTTCATTATCTCTCCTTCCTTCTTCATTTTTGGTTGAACAAGAAAAAGAGAGAGAGAAGATCTTGAAGAGCTTAAAGAACAAGAGAAGGAGCTGGGCTTCAAGAAGCCAAAATCTAAGGTAAAAGGCTTGATTTCAAGTGCTTATGCTTACTAAATCACTTGGGAACCTCTTCTAACCTCTTCTTCTTCTTGAAAATCATGGTTAGCAGGAAAAATCAAGAGGGAAGAGACTCCTAGAGAGAAAAAGTGAGGAAATAAATAGGTAATCTCCAAAACTTTGATCATCTTGCCTTGTATGTTGTTATTGTGGTGGTTGTTATTGATTTTGGCTTTATTTGGTATTTTTTTGTGAAATCTAGAAGATAAAACCCTAAGGGGTTATGCTACCAAAATTTCCTCAAATCATGTTTATTAATTGTTTAAGTAATTAATCTTGTGATTATAAGTGAAAAGGAAGTGGTTAATCAAGAGAAATCAAGAAAACCCAACTTCTCTTTTAAGGTTATGATTTTCGGCCAAGTGTAGAACATAGGGGAGGATTTTAAATTTTATAATTTTAATGATTCCATTGGATTTATAAGGGATAATTGTGTAGTATTACATGTGTTCATGAGTTTTGGATGTTGGTATGCAAATATGGAAATTATTGAAATTAAGGGGAAGTGATGTTTGATTTGTTTCATTGAAGGCAGTATTGTTTTGAAATAAATTTTGTTAGGAAAATCTAGTCTAAATATTATGAAATTTTTCAAGATTAAATTAGACATCTAGTGCTTTCATTTAGTAGTAGATCATAATTTTTAGACTAGTAGATTAAAAGATATCAATTTTTAAAGTTATGCCTTGTTTCTGGAACACAATCTGAAACAGGGGAAGTTTGGTGAATGTTTAGGAAAAATTTGATAATATTGGTTATACTTAGGTATTTTTTCATGAAAATAGTCTTAAATAGCTTCACTTAAGCTTTAGAACCAGTCAATTTGGAATTTTCTAGAATTTATTATGATTTTTCAAACTTGACTGAAAATCTGCCAGTCTTTTGGGAAAGAGTGAAACTGCATTGTACAGAATTGTACTGTGCAGAAACTGCTATAACTGTATTAGATAACCAAAAAATTGTGATTAAAGGAATTAATATTATAAGTAATAACCAATTACTTGTAACTTTAATTTTATAGGAATTGATAATAGTTCGAGTTGGAAAAAGAGTATAGGATTGATATTGGAACTGAAAAAGGACTCAAGTAGTAACTCTTTCTTTCATACATTGTGTGATTATTTGTATGTTTGTATATGACATATTCTGTAATATGAGCATAGTATCTAGGACACGCATATTAGCTTAGTTGTGGTTTGCGACGCAACGGAGGCGCAAAGTTAAATCAGGGACGCAAATAGTTATTTAGCCTTGGACAGTATGCACACAACAATTTATCATCTTACATGACATGGTGCATTGCATATTTATTTTCACATTTTATATGTCTGAAATGCATGTTGCTACTGAGATTCGCTCGAATCTCACCCTTTTTCAATATTGAAAAATATTACAGCTGAAGATAGCGGCTCGAAGGGCAAGGTAGTGGTTACCGGGAAATAGAGTCTTGGTGCAGACTGAAGTTGTCACTAGTTATCTAGTATTGTAACTTAGTCTCTTTTGAACACTTGTACATTTGTATATATTTTTCAAACTCTACAGGGAATTCCTGTATTATAAACAAGCACTTAATGTTAGTATGTTTCCACTATATTTGTATGTCTTACGGAACTATGCGCTTAATACTCTGTGAATATCAAAATGTTAAGGGGTTTGACAGAATACACTTGACTGTTGTCTTAGTGACTATTGCACGAGTTGTATTCCCTTGCCCAAACTCATGTTTTCGTTGGTGAGACCTAGTTAGGTATATGTATGATTTCTCTCATCCATTTCGCATTATCCTTTCTACATTAACTTCGAAGGTTCCTCTCCTGTTTCTTGCAGTGTTCAACCTGGCCGATTGGGTTGCTTTTGTAAAGTCACGAAGTGATAAAGCATCCAATGTGACATTAAATTGCTTTTGTGAAGTTTTGTTTTTTTTAAGAAAACCCATTATTGCTCTTATCGAAAGTTCATCTCCTTTTACTGGAAGTTGTCAACCCATTACTTTGATTGAAGGTTCCTACTTTATTAATCTTTTTTGAAGTAACTTTAGGAGATATGGATCCGTAAGCAAATACCTCTCATTTTTTAGAAGTATCCATATCTCCGGAAGTTACTTCAAAAAGATCAATAGGGATGTGATAAATAAACTATTTCAGTTACACCTAGAATCATACATAAACAAATGAATACCTGCGACATTTGTGAAGTCACGATGCAATAAAACATTAAAGATGACATATTAAATTACTTTTATGAAGTTGTTTTCTTTTTGGAAAACTCATTATTGCTCCAATCGAAGGTTCCTTTCTTGTTTTTGTATTAAGCATGTGACACCAAGTTAAAAGCTCTAAAATTCAACATTGTGATTAATCCTAAACTCTTCAATGTGAGAGTTTTTGAGCTACTTGGTCCCTACTCTATTTAATAGAGTAGTATTTTCCACATCAAGTATCAATTCAATTTATGATAGATCAAGATTTTTTAGGCTTTGTCGCTGGAATCAAGACCTATAAATCTCATAATATGAGTGTTCAAATATATTTTATGTTTCTTCAACAATTAAGTTAGGAAAGCAATGACTAAGTGAAAGAAAACATGAATATTCATATAGGAAATGCCGTAAAGGGTATGCAAACCAATGAATTGAACCCGAGTTGGACTATTGGCAGGAGTCAGGAATGGCTCATCTTTCAGGTGAAAGCCATTTTGAAGGTTATACTAGACTAAGCCATTGCTTGGCTGTTTTTCATGCAAGATATGATCCACTTTTAAGCCAAGAACCGTTTTAGATATTCAGTAACCCGATAGTCTAAGGACTTCTTGAGAGCCATCATTTTTTAGCACAAAAATAGACTCTGACGAGAAGCTTATATCCAAGAAAAAGAAGAAGAAGAGATATGGATTTTTTGGACAAAAAAACAAATAAAAGAGAAAGAAATATAACCAACAACCACCTGATAATAAGAAGATAATATAATCAAACCTAAGCACCATAAAAGAAAAACAAAAAGAGCGTTTTAGCTATGTGCTTATTTTTTAAGAGAGAATAAAGGATGTCAAATTGTACATCTGAACAATAAAGATTAAAAGTCCAACAAGAAAAATAATGTGCTTGTTTGTTTGGGTGTTTGGGCTTGGTATAAGCCCGATTGGGCAGGCATAAGTCAGATTGACCATGATCCATGAAAAACATGTTTGGTTGGGTGATTACCCTAACTGGCTTATGCTGAAATAAGTAGCTTATTTGAAAAGCCCTCTAATGTAGCTTTTAAGTTGTGCTTTTAGGAATTTATTACTGTTATTTGGCATTAAATGCAGATATCCCTGTCCTGTCTTTCTCTCTTTTTTCTTCTCCGGTTCGTGTTCTTCTCCGTAACAAAAGCCACTCTCTCTTCAGATCTTCCCTCTCTTAGTGGCCACCTAAAACAAGTTGTAGCGCCATCTTTTCCTTAACCTCATTCATTTGTTTTGTGGGTCCTTTTGTGAGCAGTAGTAAGCGGGCTATGGTTGGGCCTCTCACTCTGAGTAGCCACTGCTCTTGAAGTTAGCCAGTTGGTGTTGAAGTCCAATGGAGTCCTGTGGAGTCCGGTGGTAAGCTTCTAACCCTGTAACCGGCCAATCTATGCTGCAAGGAAGTTTGGGTGAGTTTAGTCGGTGAAGTATAGATTTATTGGCATCTCTCGTCTGTCATCATCTCGTCTCTGCTCGTCAACACCCAGTGATCTAGTGTGTGGTGCTTCAGCCGATCTCTGGCTGATTGTTGTTATCGGTGGTAAGGTTTTATACTCTTTGTTAACCAACATTTATGATGTAACATGTGTTCTTGTCAGCAATGAAGTGTGAAATTGCATAAAGTGTTAGTTTATTGTTTCAATCCATTAGATTCAAAGGTTGTATAGTGTGAAATCATTTTGATCTGTGTTGTGCTGTAGAACCCTTCTGGTATGCTACTATTTTAGGTCTTTATTTTGGTCACATCTTCTCATATTGGTTTACTATTGTGGTTGCTTTGTTTCTTGCTTTTTTTTGGTCTCCTACTGTGATTGCTCTACTTTATGGGATTTTTGGTTGTGCTAATATGGTTGATCTACTTCATTGGATTGTTGTGGCATATTGGTCGCATATTGCTTGATCAGTAGTGCTAATGTGGTTGTCTGCTTCATTTTTACTTATCCCTTTATTTACTTATTTATACTAAATGTGAACATGAAAACCTGCATCCATGTTAGCTTTTGCAGAACTTGTAACATGTGATATTTTATATTCTCCAATGTTGGTTCTGCTACATCTGGATGTTCCTTAATCTTGTCTGAAAACCTACATATATTTGTCAACAATCGTCCTGCTCGTCTGGGTATGCATAATTTTCATTGTTGGGAATTGTTTTTACAAGCATGTTTAGTATACTGTAGATTAAATTAGTAGTTTTGATGTTCTATCTTGTTTGTTTAATCTTAGATTTGTCTATCTCATTCATTTTCATTCTGCTTTACATCTAATTCTTTAGGACCCAATTAAGGCCATAATAAGATTCCAACTTCTATAATAAGTTTTTTTTTAGCTAAAAGCTTTAAGAATTAATTATTATTGATTAGCATATGCAATCGATAATATGATTCTTGATACTCCATGTGTTATGATTTGAGTTGCTAAATTGGTAAATGGCATATGCAAGCTGTATGTTTGGATCTTCAATCTAAGATTTTGAAGTTTTGGCATCAAGTCTCCATATCTATATATGAAGTGATTTATTTTTCTGATGAAAACCATTAAAATTGCCTATTCCATTGCTTAGTGCCACTCTTCTAATGTAAAGAAATCTTTTTTCTTGAATTTGTCTTGTTTTGTTTTTTTTATAATTAACAGGTGTTTGTCATTAGTTTTGCACTTTTTTAAAAAAATGTTTTTTCTAAATGTAAAGTAAATATTGATTTCAATACACATAAAAGAATATTGTTTGATATGCTCTTCTTGAGTGATTGAATGTTAGGGTATCCGATACTGTTTTCTTTCCTAATCTTTAACATAAGAAGTGAAGTTATAGAGTCATTTTCTTTTGCCTGTCATATGTTGAACTAAAAATTATTCATATTCACTTCTAAGCTCTCTTCCATGGTACTTTTCTTCCATGATTGTGTTATACTCTGAAAAGAGTAGGTGGACCATTTGAAAGAAATATTAAACGATAACTGTTGCATATGTGAAATTCTGTTTCTTGAGATGTTCTAAGCTTCTGTGTGTCATTGCACTCATCAGTTGATGATGTTGTAATAAACATATAGCGCATAGCATTAGTCAATAAGGTATGAATGTCAATAGACTACATAATTTAGTCTAATATTTTTCAATAGCTACAATCCCTTTTGCATAAATAGAGTATGGCCTGGGCTATCTACTCGAGTAGTATATTGAAGCTAAGTAATTCAATTAGCTGAGAATCTAGCCCTTTGCTTTCTTTGAATATATAATTATTAGTAATTGTTGTACCTTTTTATTTTAATGCATTTTGATGTTTTATAAAAGAAAAAAGAATTTATTAGTCGTGAGAATATAAATTTGAATACAAATCCTTTTTTTGTACATAGGTAGTTAGAGTACCTATATTTTCCATATATAAAAGCATATCAAATAACTAAAAACAATAAAAAAAATTTCTTTCTCTTAAAAGCAATGTGATCTAATCTCAATTCCTTATTGTTTGGTAACATATAGTTGTAGTCCATTGCAATGTCATGTACTTTGTGTTGATAATTTAGGGAACTTTTTGATAGAGTAGGTGTGAAACTTTATTATAGAAAAATGGACAGCAAAGGGGTTTGCGATAAAGAGACAACTGAGATTTTTATTAACACATACCTTGATCAAATTTATTGCAAAGAACGAAATGGGTTGGCATTTATGAAAATAGGGTGGAACAACATAGTCTCAACGTTCAATGAGAAGACAGGAAAATTATATGACAAGAAACGGTTGAAGAATAGGTTAGCTATATTAAAGAAGGATTTCAAGACTTGGGTTTTGTTAACGAAAGAGACTGGTGTGGGCTGAGACTCTGCAACCAATAGGGTGATAGCAAATAATGATTACTGGATCGAGAAATTATAGGTTCAAAATACTATAATAACTTATTTTTTTAGTAAAACATGTTTAGCTGAATTAAGTTTTGATTTTTAATTCAAGTATTGACTTAATTTAGCTGGATGCATACAAGTTAATTCAGGATATAGAAAGTTTAGGCGTTTAGCCCTTAAGTTTGAAAGATAACTAACAATTATATTTAAGGATGTCATAGCAACCGGAGAGCACATTTTGTCACCCTCTTTAACACAACCTTAGACAAATAAGGAAGATGAGGAAAATGTGTACATACCCACGATGGATGAAGAAAAAGGCTCTGAGGACTGCGAGGAAGAGAATTTTCGTATTAACCCCGCATTTAGTATAGGAGTCACATATGAAATGGCAAGCATTGGATTAGCAACATCAGACACTGGTCCCAACGTATCTACAAGCCTACAGAAAAGGAAGAGAGGTGAAGGACCTAGTAAGAGTAAAAAGCAGAAAGTTTCGGTTGTAAAGCAAATAGCTAATGTTGTCAGTGTTATTGCTAATATATCTCTGGATAGAGCAGTGGCCTTAACAGGAAATAAAGAAAGTATCATCCCAGAGGTTATGAAATATATGATGTCCCTTGAGGAGGTGAAGCGTGATAAAGCCTTTGGAGTCCGGTGTATGCAGGCTTTGGAGCCTAAGGCACGTTGGGAATTTTTTATGTCATTAAAAGGAGACCCTAAGTACTTGATCAAATGGTTGCGTTTTATCATAGAGGAGCAGTATGTCACAACCCACGAAGGTTAGAAGGCTCCGGGATGATCCAGAGAATTCCAGAAGATACTGGAGCATACTAGATATCTCTAGAACAATGTAGAGAACGCTAGATAATTCTAGAGTATTCTAGGGATATCTCCTTCTTGCATATTCTAGAATTCTCCTTGTAAATATCTAGATATTATTTGTAGATATTCTCATAGAGTATTCTAGAAGATGAATGTAAACCGTTAGATCGAATAGATCTCCATCGTCCATTAAAGAGGTGGGAAAGTTCTGAAACAAGGGAGAGGCCTATAAATACCCCTCACCCCTTCATTTGTAATCACCAAGCAAATTAGCTAAGTTATCTAGTTCTCTCATTCAAGAGTTCTCTCTTGTGTTTCATCTTGTTCTTTGCCTACAACTTGAGGGTTCGGCTGACTTAGCATAAGATCAAGAGGTTGATCATGCTAAGGCCGGCACGGTACAAGGAGAGGGAGTTCCGAGTCCATGACAACGTAGTATCAAAGCCTAGGTTCGAGGAAGCCGTTGGTTCAAGGACACATTCGTAGGCAAGGATGTCAGGTGTAACTTCAGGCATCACCGGTGAAGCTGCGATGCATGTCAAAGAGAGAGGAAGGGAATCTCAACTTCCATACCAAGGTAGCAAGAAGGCAAGAAGCACTAGTAAGGTACGTACTGACGACTTTGCTATCTTGTCTGTCAAAATTGATGCCTTGGAGAAAGCCATGGAAGAGATGGTCAGTAAGGTTGAGAAAATAGAGGGTGACATGGGAACGCTAGAAAGTCACACTCTCAATGAACTGGGAGAGTTGAAAATGAGTGTAGACACTCTACAAAATTATGAGGATCTACGTGAGGAAGGCATGAGATCCTTAGAGACGAAAGTTATGGATGTCATCACAGCAATGCAGAATTAACTCAACTCTCTCAAGACTTCCTTGGAGGGCCAAGGAAGGGGTTCACTAGCGGCTGGAGGTAGTGGACCAAGGGAAGTAAAGGTGGATCTTCCGAAACCAAAAGAATTCAAGGGCATACGAGATGCCAAGAAAGTTGAGAACTTCTTGTGGCAAATATAATGCTATACAGAGACCTTGGGGCTAAGCAACGATGAGACCAAGGTACATACTGCTGCTTACTTCCTTATCAATAATGATATGCTTTGGTGGAGAAGAAAGCATGCAGATGTGGAAAGAGGGCTATGCACAATAAACACATGGGAGGAATTTAAGAAGGAACTGAAGAGACAGTTCTACCCTGAGAATGTGGTCTATGAAGCTCGGAAGAAGCTGAGGGAGCTCAAACATAAGACCACCATATCTGACTATATACGAGATTTCACCTCCCTGACGCTTCAGATTCCCAGCCTGAGTGGTGAGGAGCTTTTCTTCAACTTCATCGATGGCCTTCAAAACTGAGCTAAGTATGAGTTACAGCGCTGAGGCGTGAAGGACATTGATGAAGCCATTGTTGTGGCTGAGAGTTTGACTGAGTATCAAAAGGAGAAGGGTAAGACCTCCAAGCCTAAGTCTTCCAAACCTAATCACAGAAAAGGTGGGGGAGACAAAGGTAAAGGGCCAAGCAAAGGAGGTGACAACAAGTATTGGCAAAAGAATCAACCGGAGGGACCGAAGAAGAATTTCAGTGGCCAGCTTAAGTGTTTTGTATGCCAAGGTCCTCACAGAATGAAGGATTGCCCTAAGCTGGGTACTCTAGCTGCTATGGTGGAAAGAACCGAGGAGGAAGCTGGTACAGAGATGGGGTTTCTTAAGATTATTAATGCTATGAAGAAGAAACCCTTACCCAAGAACACTAAGTGTGAGGGTTTAATGTATGTGGAAGGGAAGATGAAAGGGAAACCCGTCACTATAATGTGTGACACCGGGGCTACACATAACTTTATCACTCCTGATAAGGCTAAGAGGATAGGTCTCCAGGTGACACTAGAAGGAGGGAGTTTGAAGGCAGTCAACTCACCTCCTAAACAGCTTTGTGGCACAGCACAAGGGGTTGAGCTATGCCTAGGTGACTGGAGTGGTAAAGTGGATTTCTCTGTAGCTCCAATGGATGATTTTAAGGTAGTATTGGGATTAAAGTTCTTCAGATAGGTAAATGCTTATCCCATGCCTTATTACAATTTACTTTGCATTCTTGAGAAGCATGCTCCTTACTTGGTACTTGCCAAAAGGATGGGTAGTGGTCAGCATTTATCAACCCTACAATTAGAGAAAGGATTGAAGAGAGGTGAGGTAACCTACCTAGCAACCTTGAAAGAGGTTGATCTGGGGGACAAGGTAAAAGAGGAAGTCCCTCCCATTATCAAGAATGTCTTGAGAGAAAATCAAGACGTGATGCCACCTGAGTTATCCAAGAAACTCCCGCCTCGGAGGGAGGTAGATCATAAGATCAAGTTGGAACCAGGAGCAAGGCCACCAGCCATGGGACCATATCGTATGACACCACCCGAGTTGGAGGAACTCAGGAAGCAATTAAGGGAGTTGATCGATATGGGATTCATTTGACCTTCAAAAGCACCTTTTGGGGCGCCGGTGCTATTTCAGAGGAAACAAGATGGATCATTGCGCTTATGCATCGATTACCGGGCTCTTAACAAGTTAACCATTAAAAACAAATATCATATTCCTTTGATAGCTGACTTATTTGATAGGCTGGGTAAAGCCAAATATTTCTCCAAGTTGGATTTGAGGTTGGGATATCATCAAGTTCGGATTACCGAAGGAGATGAGCCAAAGACCACATGTGTAACGCGTTATGGGTCCTTTGAGTGGTTAGTCATGTCGTTCGGGCTAACCAATGCACCAGCCACATTCTGTACTCTGATGAATAAGATCTTTCATCCATATCTGGATCACTTTGTGGTGGTGTATTTAGATGACATTGTCGTCTATAGTAACTCCTTGGAAGAACATGCCGATCATCTTCGCGTTGTGTTTAAGACATTACGCGAAAATGAGCTCTATGTTAAGGAGGAGAAGTGCTATTTTGCCATGAAGGAAGTTCATTTCCTCAGACATGTCAACTCCCAAGGGATTCTCAAGATGGATGATAAGAAGGTGCAGGCTATCAAGGAATGGGATCCTCCTACTCGAGTGGCCGAGCTAAGATTATTTCTGGGCTTGGTGAACTATTATAGACGGTTCATCAAGAGCTACTCTGCGAGAGCCACTCCTCTCACAGAGTTATTAAAGAAGAACAAAAGTTGGGCTTGGACGGAGGCATGCCAAGAAGCCTTTGAAGATTTGAAGGCAACAGTAGTGGAAGAGCCTGTGTTGGCACTCCCTGACTTCTCCAAACCATTCGAGGTGCACATTGATGCTTCTGATTTTGCTATTGGAGGATTCTTAATGCGGGAAAGACATCCTATTGCCTTTGAAAGTCACAAGTTGAATGAGACCGAGAGGCGGTATACGGTCCAAGAGAAGGAAATGACGACCGTAGTTCATTGCTTGCGCACTTGGAGGCATTATCTACTCGGGGCGAAGTTTGTCATCAAGACAGATAACGTGGCAACTAGCTATTTCCAAACTCAGAAGAAGAAGTTAACACCGAAACAAGCAAGATGGCAAGACTTCTTAGCTGAGTTTGACTATGTGATAGAATACAAGCCCGGATTTGCAAATGTTGTTGCTGATGCTTTGGCCGGAAGGCTGAGCTAGCAGCCCTGAGTCAAGTCGATGGGGACTTAATAGATAAGATCAAAGAGGGTACGACCCAGGATCCTTTAGCGCAACAACTTGTGGAACTTGCAAGAGAAGGCAAGACTAAGAGGTTTTGGGTTGAAGATGGGATTCTTTACACCCTTGGAAGGTGGATCTTTATTCCCAAGTGGGCCAACTTGAGGAAGGAACTAATCAAGGAGTGTCATGACTCAAAGTGGGCCGGATACCCAGGACAGAGGCGAACATTGGCTTTACTGGAAGCAGCCTATTACTGGCCCCATATGAGGGAAGATGTGGAACTTTATGTGAAGACTTGTCTTGTATGCCAACAAGACAAGGTAGATAACCAGCTACCTGGGGGATTATTGGAACATTTGCCTACACCAAGCCAACCTTAGGAAAGCATGTCTCTGGATTTCATCTCTGCGTTACCCAAGTCAGAAGGGCTTGGTTCCATCATGGTGGTAGTAGACCGATTTTCTTATTATGCCACCTTCATACCAGCCCTAACTGACTGCACAGCAGAGGAGGTAGCTCGGATATTCTTCAAGAACGTGGTAAAGTATTGGGGCCTTCCAAGAACAATCATTAGTGATTGTGATCCCTGATTCACAGGGAAATTATGGACAGATTTATTTAAGCTACTGGGGACAGAGTTACACTTCTCAACAAGCTTTCATCCTCAGACCGATGGGCAGACTGAATGGGTGACTGCCTTGTTGGAGTGTTATCTAAGGCACTTTGTGAGTGCTAATCAGAAGGACTGGGCAAAGTTGCTTGATGTAGCTCAGTTCTCTTACAACTTGTAGAGGAGTGAGGCTACAGGAAAAAGTCCATTTGAGATAGTGATGGGACAACAGCCCATCACGCCACATGCCCTTGCAACCACTTACAAGGGTAAGAGCCCTGGAGCCTTTCATATGGTAAAATCTTGGCAAGAGCGAGCAGATGAGACGAGATCGTTTCTTACCAAAGCTGCCAAGAGAATGAAGAAGTTCACGGATAAGCGAAGGCGCGCAGTTAATTTCCAAGTAGGGGACTTAGTAATGGTAAAGCTTCTTCCCCAACAATTTAAAGCCTTCAGGAAGGTACACAAGGGTCTCATTCGAAAATATGAAGGCCCTTATAAAGTGATGAAGAACGTAGGAAATGTTTCATACAAGTTGGAACTTCCTGCCAATTTGAAGATTCATCCTGTCTTCCACGTTAGTATGCTGAAGCCATATCATGAGGACTAGGATGATCCTACTCGAGGGACATTGTCACGAGCACCCCCTGTGATGACGAAGTCTTATGATCGTCAAATTGAGAAGATACTTAATCACAGGGTTGTGCGAAGAAGAGGGGTACCTCCAAGTACCCAATACTTGATCAAGTGGAGGGGACTGCCAAAGAGTGAAGCAACATGGGAATCCCAAGAAGATCTTTGGCAGTTTGAAGATGAACTCCACCACTATAAAGATGCCTTAGTGACGAGGGTGTCACTAAAATAGGTGGGGGAGAATGTCACAACCCACAAAGGTTAGAAGGCTGCAGGATGATCCAGAGAATTCCAGAGCATTCCAGAAGATGCTGGAGCATACTAGATATCTCTAGAACAATGTGGAGAACGCTAGATAATTCTAGAGTATTCTAGGGATATCTCATTCTTGCATATTCTAGAATTCTCCTTGTAAATATCTAGATATTATTTGTAGATATTCTCATAGAATATTCTAGAAGATGAATGTAAACAGTTAGATCGAATAGATCTCCACCGTCCATTAAGGAGGTGGGAAATTTCTAAAACAAGGGGGAGGCCTATAAATACCCCTCACCCCCTCATTTGTAATCACCAAGCAAATTAGCTAAGTTCTCTAGTTCTCTCATTCAAGAGTTCTCTCTTGTGTTTCATCTTGTTATTTGCCTACAACTTGAGGGTTCGGCTGACTTAGCATAAGATCAAGAGGTTGATCACGCTAAGGTCAGCACGGTACAAGGAGAGGGAGTTCCGAGTCCGTGACAAGTAGCTCCAATTGAACTTTATGTCTGGACACTTTAGTTAAGACAATTTTAGTTTTTTTTAGTATTTTAGCTTAATTGACATGTCGTTTAGAACGATTTTATCCAGTTGATATTTGTATGCTCATGTTATATTTCTTAATCATCCTGCTCACACCTTAATTTCACTACAATCACAGGTACATCAATAGTGAATCGTAACAACCAAAACAGGCTGTAGGGGATGGAGGAAGATGAAGATTACGATGAGGCTTCAATTATTGAGGCTGAGTTGAATGAGTATGAACCATTATGTACGTTTCTTTGTCAATATTTGGTACCATATGTGTGTAAACAACCACGTTGCATAAGTAAGCAAACATGTCACTATTGGGTGCAAGAAATGTTGGAAAGTGAAGGTTCAAAGTGTTATGAGATTTTTAGAATAGAAAAACATGTTTTCTACAGCATATACAATAAGTTGGGTGAGCATAGGTTAAGAGATTCTAGGAACGTAGATGTCGAAGAAATGGTTGCGATGTTCTTGCTCACTATTAGACACGGAGTAGGAAATAGGCTAGTACAAGAAATATTTCAACATTCGAGCGAAACTATAAGTAGGCTTCTACACAGTTTTGGAAGGCCTACCTTAATCTTGCAACCAAAATTATCAGGCCATACGATCCCGAATTCTGTCAATGTCATCCAAAAATAAGCAACAATAATCGATATTTCCCATATTTTGAGAATGCTATTGGAGCTATAGATGGTACTCACATCATATGTGTCATAAGTGGACCGGGCCGAGATAAATTTATTGGGAGAAAGGGATATCCCACGCATAATGTTATGCCTGTTTGTGATTGGGATATGTGCTTCATGTTTGTGTTTGAGGGATAGGAAGTTTCAACACATGATGCTTGTATATTTCACTCTACTTTCTCTAATCCAGCTATGAATTTCCTACATCTACCATAAGGTATATTTTCGTATACTTCAATTACATTTCTTTATCTTCATTTCACTTTTAAAATAATCTCACATTTACAATGATTTTAACACATATTAAGCAAATATTATTTAATCGATGTTGGCTACCCAACACCAATTAGGTGTCTTAGTCCTTATAGATGTGAACGTTACCACCTTCCAGAATTCAGGAATTGTGGGGAGTTTCAAAATCCTAATGAGGCCTTCAATGTTTATCATTCAAACTTAAAGTGCACAATAGAAAGGACTTTTGGAGTATGAAAAAATAGGTTTGAAATATTACAAAGAATGCGAGTATAGCTTTGGCACACAAGTCTGTATTGTCTGTGCAATAATGGCTATACATAATTTCATTAAAAGAAATTTCAAACTGATGTGGACTTGAGGGATGCAAAAAATGAAAATATAGTTGATGTAGATAATAGTCAAGATCAAAAGTCATCGTCGATAAATGATACTCAGACATCTTCAACACAAATGAATCATGTTCATGACACCATTAGGAACCAAATTGTACGAGACCTTTAATCTGATTAGTTCTATTATATTTTACCTTATCAAAAACTTTAAGTTTATATCATTTCTAATTTATTTGCACTTTCATTGTAATTTTATTACGTATTTTACCATTGCCAAATTTTTAAAGTTAATTTTTTCACTTTTCATACTTTTTAAAAAATTTTCTCTTAAATATCATAAAAGCCACTTATGCAAAAGCCAAACCAAACACATCTTTACTTTCATAAAAGGACTTATCCAATCGCCAATCCAAACATAAATTACATTACACAATCTGAATTTTACCCATCTTACTTTTTCATAAGTCAGATTGCAAATAAACCATTTTTCTCACCACTATTCCAAACACACCTAATAAAGATTTTTTTTTTGCTTACATAAGGCCAAGTGAACTTGGTAATAGGACTATCCTAAAAAACTAAAACTCTGGACTATAGATGAGATCATCTCTCATATGCTGTCTACATCTTGGGTGTATAATTGGCAATACCACAAACTCTCCCATTGTCTGTTGCGCATCCCTGGCTCAGTAATCAGCACATCTCATAGCCTCTCTGGTTGCATAATGAAGCTTAATCTCCTAATTTGAAAATAATAAATGTTGAACCTCTATAATTATTGCATCAAGTGAATGATGATGCCCTCCATCCCTCATGACTAATTGATACGCTTCCAACGAATCTGTGTAGGCATGAACTCTCTAAAACTGGAGCTACTTATATAATTGTAGCCTAGTCAAGATGCCCATCAATTCAGCCCTTGTTGATGAAACAATATCCAAGTGACACTGAAACCTAACAACCCAATTACCAGTGGCATCACGAACTAATCCTCCATACATTGTTGAACCATAGGATGATATATATCCGTCCATATCTAATTGAACACACCCCACTAGCGGTGGGTGCCATCGAATGGTGTTTTCCACATCCAACTTGAATAACTAATTCCTGAAATCGCCACTGACGGTACTTTCCATTAGAAGGAATAAGCCTTAATGGACAATATGTCTTGCTTGTAGTTGAGTACCTTACAAAACTCCCTGACACCTGCTCTTCTACAATAACCAGCAAATGAGACTGAAAACTTTTGCCCAAGGCCATCTCCAAACACGGGCAAAACCTATATTAAGGGACAGATTAGCCTTGAACCAACCCTGCAAATCAAATTGGAAAAAGCCAAAATGAGAATTAGGATGTACAAAATATAACCACACATCTCTTGAAATCTCACAATCATGAAAAATATGTACTATATTCTCAACCATCTGACACTGAAAAGGACATTCCTCATACTGTGTCAAACCTCTTTGAGCTCTAAGGTAGTTTTTAGGAAGTCGCTCATGAATCACTTGCCATAAGAAGAATTTCACCTTTTCTAGCACCAGGAGTTTCCAAACCTTTTTCCATTGAATGTCATCCTTCCGTTCTCTCAGTATGGATATAAATTTATAAGTAGATCTAGTACTAAAATTACCATCCGAAGCATTCCTCCAGTAAAATGTATCAGCTCCATTCCTACATGGTGGCCTCACTTAAGTAATGATATCAATCACCCACTGGGGGAGGAACATCCTCCACTTTTGCAAATCCCATCTTCTATCAAGTAATACAAAATCCCGAACAATGGCAGATGGATTTAAATTATGTAAATTCTGGTCCACAAGATGAATGAGGGGAATCTCAATTGATGACCATAAATCCCACTAAGCATTATTGGTTTGACCATCGATCAGTCTCTTCCCCACTCCCCTATAAAATCTCTCCCAAACTATGGTAATGTTTTGCTAGACTCGAGATGTGTTGTGCTTATAGTACACCATAAGATAAGAGGTATCACCGCAACCATACTTCCATTTAAGACATTTAACCCAGAGTGTATTAGGATTAGTTAATAATTACTAACGGAGTTTCATAATGAACGCCATATCTTGATTATAGAGATCCTTTATACCCAGGCCCCTATTTTCTTTTTCTTGTTTGATTTGATCCCATGCGATTAAATGCATTTTCCTACCCTCCTGTGACTGATTCCAAAGAAAAGACCTGCTTATCTTCTCAAGGTCCTTCTATACTCCTTTAGGAAGCAAAGTGGTATGCATCTGATAAGTAGGCAAGGTAGATCACACAGCTCGAATAAGCACAGTACACTCAGCCATAGTAAGAAACCTACCCTTCCAACCTACCAACCTCTTACGAGCCTTCTGTATGATAGGAAAGTAGGTAAGTTTAGTAACTCAACCATGTATAAGAGGTACACCAAGGTATTTTCCTAAATCCCCTGTAACACCAATCCCCATATCATTGCTTAATTCCAAGACCCTATTGAAATTAACATTCCGAGAGAAGAAGGCTTTGGATTTGGCCAAGTTAACTCTATGACTAGAAACCTCACAATACTCTTCCATAATATCCTTTATTAATTTTACCTGGCCTACAGATGCTTCTCTATAAAGCAAAAGATCGTTTGTAAAGAAGAGATGGATTATGGGCGAAGAATTCCTACTGAATTTCAAGCCTTTCCATCGTCCTTCATGTAATGCTTTATTAATAAGATGCCCCAACCTTTCCATGCATAGAACAAACAAAAAAGGGATAAGTGGGTTACCCTGACGAAGACCACAAGTAGGAGAGAAAGACTGTGTTTCAACCCCATTCCAAAGAACCTTCATAGATACCAATGAAGTATAGGCCATTATAATCTCTAATATCTAATCACGTATCCCAAGATGGAGAAGGGTTGTGGGTTGTTCTTAAAAATCCCCAATCAAGACAATCATAATCATAGGCTTTCTCCATATCAACCTTAACCACCACATACCCTTTTCTTCTTCCCCTACTTCTCATGGTATGTATAGCCTCCTGTGCAATAATGATGTTATCGATGCTTTGTCTTCCCTCAATAAAACTACATTGTTAAGGGGCTACCAAATAAGATAATTCTCTCTTCAATCTTGTAGCAATGATCTTGGTAATGATCTTGAAAATAACATTATAAAGATAAATTAGGTGAAAATATATCACCGATTAAGGATTATCCATTTTAGGGATAAGTACAATATGCGTGTGATTGATTTCCTTAACCTTCTCAGGATACTGCCATATATCTATGATATAATCACACACCTTGGCACCCACTTGATCCCATTGGGTCTAGAAAAAATGGGCATGTAATCCATCTGGTCATGGAGCCTTAAAAGCACCCATGGTGAAAGCCATATTTTTTATCTCAATATCATCCACTATTTTATGAATAAGAACATCATCTTATGTAGACATCGGTGGGAAGTCCGTAATCCAATTTGAGGAATCAGCAACATGATGATCTTTGGCATACAAATCCAAGAAAAAAGCTCCCACCATGTTTTACAACTCCTCCAATCAGTAATCCAATCACCTACCTCATTCTAGAGAGCTTGAATATGCTAATGTTCCCTATTGATTATTATGGATGAGTGAAAGAAACAACTATTTTTATCTCCCCAAGAAAGCCATTTGCATCTAGACTTTTGAAACCATATTAATTCTTCTTGCGTATATAATTTACTATATTCTTGCAAAAGCTTCTTTTCCAATTTGAATAGACCATTGAGGTACTATTCCTTCAGACCCTATCTATCCCCTCCAATCTCTTTATGACATTATGTCTCCTTTTAGGGATACTACTAATAACTTTTGAATTCCAAGCCTTGTCTTCTTTTTCAAAATTACGTACCCCTCCCAACCAATCTTCATTATTCCAAGATTTATTAACTATATCAGGGAAACTAGCCTCCAAAGCCTATGCAACTTGATATCTAAAAGGACACTATCCATGTCTATTAGCAATGTGACTCCCATCCGAGACCACCAAAACTCTATAATCCGATTTAAACTAGAGACAATGAAAAAATTTACTTGTTGGATGATTCATCGTCCACACAAAATTCCCAAAAGTCCAGTCCAGTCTATCTTTAACCCCTTGCTTCTCCTAAGTAAATCTTTCCCTAACATACAGTATTTCAAGCAATTGAGTTTTCCTAATACACTCAGAGAATTGTGTCATAGCTCTAATAGAAGGATCAGAACCACCTAACTTATATGATAGCTCTAAACAAGTATTAAAATCCCCTATGACCAGCTATGGCTCAATAACGTTCAAAGCAATAACCTCAAGAAAGTGCCACAACATCTCACTCCTTATAGCTATTGTTTCCCCATACATAAAAGTGGCAACAAAAGAATCATTATTTCTCTTGTCAGTCTGCAATGTATAAATTGTGTATGAGAAATAATGTAATCCACCTGAGTATTCATACCATCCCATAAGACCTAAATAACACTACAAAACCAGACGCTTCTAACCTAATCCAATAACTAAACCCCAGAGTACGTGTAACACCATCAGCTCTAGATCCACTAACTCTAGGCTCTATTAAACATAAAATATCAATTATATATTTATTCACTACTTGCTTGACAGCGCTGGAAAAAAGCCTATTCCTAGTACCCCTACAATTTTATGATGCAATTATCATGATAACGAAAATAAAAACACGAGCACTTACTCATTCTGCAGGTGATCCTGAGCCCATGCCCCTTGCTCTATCATCTCCTTCGAGTCAAATTCCTGTTGCTTCATATCCTTAAAATATCCCCAACATCATCATCTAACTCAGTACTTACCATTTGATGGCCCTGACTTTGCTCAAATTTTTCTTTAACAAAACCATCAGATGCCAGATCAGAATACTTCTTTGGCCTTTATAAAAGTAATAATTTTTAAGCCTTCAGCTTCCTTTGGACTCAAGATATAACTTGAGCCCACTTGATTAATGTTTCCTCCAACTATTTTATGATCCCTTCGGCCTGATATATACCTAGTGGACTCAACCACGTTTTCCTGCCTATTTGTGGGCCCACCCACTAAATCATCCTTCTTGTTACTCTCTTAATCCAATCTCATCCTTTCCGGCCCATTATCCAGAAAGCCTAGTTGCATCACCGCCCTAAATATCCCCAAATCTGCTGATCCCAACTTCAACACTCCCTCATTCTTTTCACTGGCCATATTCCTTGCTAACCCCGACTCCCTTTCCTTTGATCCCTTCTGAAATTTCCTTACCTCGCAAGATATGCTCGACTATTCTTCCTCTGCCCTCACTTTAACAGGAACCTAAGTCATGCGCCACCGTTCTTCCTGCACTGACAACTCCTCTTCCTCGAGCTCAACAAGGACATTAAAACGAGACGTTGTATTTACCAGCTCCGCCGATCTCGTCGTAGACCTATTATGCTTGATGTCTATTATGTGAGCTACAGTAGATACTGTTGGAGTGTACTGTCTCGTCAATCGAGATTGGTTCTGTCTTCCATCCATAGTCCAAATACCTTATCAGCGGCAGGCTGTGTTTTCACCGGAACCTGAGACGATGAGTTTGATATCTTTAAGTGATTTTGTTCCTCCTTGGCATATGTCCACTGGCAATTTTCTTTTTTGTGACTGTATCACCCATATTCAAAATATATAAGGTTCAAGCCCTCCTATTTAACCAAGTAAGCAGTATTTTCTGCAATCACTTTTGAGACCAACCTCCTCTAAAAGTCTAATTCCACACAAATGAGCATATATTTTCCCCTTTCCACTCTCGTCAAGGCTGAAGGTGATTTAGATGAGTATGCATATCCACCTTTACAGTTTTTCCAATTCTATTTCTTAGTCTTGTAATAAAAATTCTATTGTAGCATTGCATTTGGATATTTGGAATCCTAACCTAAGTCACTATCCTGCCCAGTGGGTTATTAAAAGGATCAAAATTAGGAGACCAACGTTAAACCATAACTGAATGTTGTTGAATTAACCATGGTCCTTCATAGAGAACTTTTTGATATAATTGCGCCCAACCACTCTTCTGAAGGAAATGAACAATAAAATAATTATTGGGCAAGTCAATAAGATCAAACTCAGATGTACGCCAAATTTGACTTAGGTAATTCTTTACGGTATACACATTATACCTCTTACCCAGTACTGTAAGGATCAAAGCATCATTCCAAGGTTTGCACCATTCACTGTACTCCTCTACCGTCACTAAAACCACTAGGTTCTTTTCCATGAGTCTCTGAACCTCTTCAGTTAGTTCAAGCATATCCCACTCCTTATTAAGGATATCAGATAATAGCTCATCATCTTTCATACTTCCCCCATTGTTATCTATTCCATTGAATCCTATGAGAGAGTCTTTATAAGAAATATGCCTTTACTCAGTTTTATCTATTCTGCTTACTGTGTGACTATCTTGCTCCATATAGGAATCCTCCATTGAGACATTTCTAACAGGTACTTCATCAAGCATTAGCGTATCCATATCTACTTGAGAAGAAGAGTTGTTCCTCTTCTTCTTGTTGCTACCACAGGCAAAGAGATCAGAGGGCCGATCTGGCGGAAGTTTCCGGTGTGGATTGTCTCCCATGATAGACCAGATGAGTGAGGATCACTTTTCAAGAGAAAGCAAACTAAAACTACCTCAGATGACAGTAAGTGAGGGAGACATTTTTAGAAGAGGAAGAATTTAATTATCCATTGACCAATGGATATCAGAGGGCACTATACTATTATTCATTGGATAAAAAAGGAAACTAAAATGTAGCTACTCAAATTTTCTTCTTTTCAGGTGTAAGATGTGCCTTTTCTCGTCCAATGTGAATATGTTTTTCCAATAATTTTTTAAAAACTACATTTTACAACTTATTTTAGTTTTTGAGCAAAATAATGGTATTTCACATTCAAATTATTTTTAATAATTAAATAAAAGTCTCACCTTTCTATTTTTTTTATAAATTAAAAAACATTATTCTTCTATTTTGCATTGCCTAATATTATATAACCAAAATTCAAATTTCATTGAAAATTTTCTCTTCTAATTTTTTTATGTTCATATTTTTTATCTAAAATATTTTAATATTTATATTACTTTTAATTACTTTTGACTAATTTTTCTCATCCCAAATGTAAAAATGAGTTGGATTTTAATTATGTACTTCAATCATGTAATTACATGTAATATTGTTAGGTGTTAGAAAAATATTTTATAGTTATCACTTTATATCTATATTATTAGGTATGATAATTTTTTATCAAATGTATATATAATATTATTTTTATTTAAATTTATATAAATGGTCCAACCGATAGTTAAATTGGTCTGACCTAAAGAACCGTAACTCACTAGCTTTTACGGCTTGATGTTTGATTCGGCTTTTAAAACATTGATGCAAACTAAGTTTATTAAACTCAGACCGGCCACTGAACCAATCTAGAAAGTAGGTCAAAAGTCAGTGGGTCAAATTGGAGTCAAACCGGAGCTAACTCGAACCAGATTGGTGTAGAAGTAAACTTGAATGATAATATATTTTAGAATAGCTTTGGAATTTTATAATTTTCAAGGATTAAATGATAAAAATTTTGAATGATTCTTTTTGTATTAGAAAATAGACATATCAATATTTCCATAGAGTTTTAATTTGTAATTTTTGAAAATATATGGAATTATATATGAATTTTTAAAGTCAAGGAATTTTGAATAAACATTGAACCGATCAAACCGGCCTAACCGAATCGGTTAGGTAACCAATTCACCAGTTTTGTGATCGAACCAGCCGGTTCGGTCCAATTTTAATAACCATGATGCAAACCTTAGAGCAACTCAAAGGTTTGCTTACCCCTTACTTTGCTCAAGGGTTCGCATACTCCACATGTGTCCTTTCCTATACAAATATTTGCACGTTTTCCCCTCAACCTTTGCTTTTCAGGGTTAATTCTTATATAGAAACACAATTATAGGTCAACAGTTACATTATCATATATATACATCAATAATTGCCATGGATTCTTCCCATTAAACCTGGAATTTATTGATTCATCTCAAATTGCATAGCCACTCATATGGAAGGTACAATTCTATTATATACAAACGAGTCTAACTAACTCATAAACTCTTACTTGAAAGGTCTTACATCCATACATTATAGTTATTATATAAAAACCATCACGTATTATAAAAGTTTATGGTTCTTATTTATAAATCATTATTTATATATTAAATACATAACAGTTGTCTACGTGATATTGTTATTTATTTTTATTAAAAGTCATAGTTCTTACATAAAAACGTTATGTTACTGAATAAATAATGATTGTCAAAATGAGACCATTATGTATTATGCAAGTATTACCATATATTATTATGGTCGTTCACATATGTTTGTTAATTATTATCATTGTAATGTACATATCATGGCCTCACCAAACCTCAATACATAACGAGTGTTATATTAGACCATTATAATAGGTCTAGAATAAATAATGACTTCGAACTATGATGTATGGTAGATAATAACCGTTATAAAAAATATTTTGTGTAGTAGTAATGCACCATGTTTTTCTTAACGATATGTAAATAAAAGCACACACTTTTCTTCTATACTCTTTATATATTAATTAGTATGCTTGTTTAGGCAAGAACTACAATTATAAATTTGGGTTTCATATCTCATTCCCCCCCCCCCACACATAATTTTCAAGTAAGGTCTCTCATATTTGATCATGGGAAATTGTGGCACACCGTTGTAATAATCTTGTATGATGTTGGGATATCTCCTAGTAGGATTCTGTATTTGGTTATTTCCTTTTGAGCCATTTGTTTCCTTTAATTGAGATTTTGCTCAAGTTTTGAGTATTTATCTAGATTATGTGTCATATATATGTTCTTGTTTCAATGCGTTTAGTTAGTTTCAAGAGTTTGATCAAAAAAATTAGTTTCAAGAAATATTTATTACAATCTTTTTAATCTATTCTGTTTTTTTTTGGGGGGGGGGGGGAGATTCATAGTAGATCATCAAATGAATCTAGATTAATTAGATGACCCATTTTGCTGATTCGTTTATGGATTCAAATTTAAATCCAGTGTATCATATACATGTATGTAACATGATACACTCATTCCAATCCTTATTATAAGATGTTTCTAACCATTTCACATGTACCAATAAGAATAATTAAAAGCATAAATTTTTTCATAAAATTTAAGTGATTTTTAATATTACCCTTATTAACAACTCTAAACTCTAATATCATATTAATTTTTATTCTCTCATCATCCTTAATAAATATGGATACATTAAAAAAAAATTATACTCGTTGAATTAAAACTAAAACATCATCTTATAAAAGAGACCAAAAAAAAAAGTTCTGGATGACCTTTTGTAGAAGGGACTAGAGGGAGTATTATATCTAATGTTGCTGGGGTTGCGCTGTAGTTAGAATAATTATAGATTTTTATTAATGATAGAATATAAGTAAAAGATATCAACACGTGTTTTGGCCAAACGCTGGCAGTTTGACAAATATAAAAAGTATATATATATATATAATAGGAGAAAACTTAGGTCAAATACTTGATATACTGAATATCTAATTCCCCAATAAAAAAATTGCTATATGAATTTCTTAACATATTAGCATAACGTCCCTTCCTTCTTTGTTTTCTCACACCGTCTGTTTTCTGCACATGAAAGGATTAAAAAAAAAAAACCCCTATTTGCTGCGAAACAACCACCCCCTCTTCATCTCTGTTACACTTTTATTAGGGAGGATCTGTAGCTTTGCATCTCCATCGGGCATTCACTCAGTGCGCCCAAATGTGGCTGGTGAGGTATAGTCACTGTATTATTATTATTATTTTTTTTTTTTTTTTTTTGAATCATTGGCCACGGTTGTTTACTAGCTTGGTTTTCTCATGTTTTCTTTTTCTGAATCAGCACAGTGACTTTCCTCCTTTTTTATTTTATCAATTATTCATGATTTTGTCTCATTTGCTTATCCAAATCTGCATAGCGACTTTTCATTTCTTGTTTTTATTTTGATAAAACATGGCAATCAAAACAAACACTGTCTGTCTACGCTAGATCTGGTAATCCTCGACAACAATTGAATGTCTCGCTGTACCAAAGACATGGCGCCTTCAGGTGGCTCAGTAAAAACGATGAAATCCGATTTTGACATGGAACTTGCCTCCTCGACCAGGAGATCAGCCACATCATTAGCCTCCCGCTTGCACTACGCAATCTCCGCTCTCCATTCTCTATCTAATAACATACGGATTTCCTCAAAAATTCCCTCATCAGGGTGGTCATCCATGAACCCAATTTGTATAACAGAGATGTAGAGGAACCTTGAGGCAGCTGTTGGAGGAAAATATGTTTTTTTTTTTTTTCCTTTCACTCCTTTGATGTACAGAAAATAGATAATGTGAGAAAGTAAGGAATGGACGTTATGCTGATATGATAAGAAATTCATATAACAAATTTTTATTAGGGAACTGGATATTCAGTATATCAAGTACTGAATCTAAGTTTTTTCATATATATATATATATATATATATATATATTATATTATGAATGTGTATATTTAAGATAAAATTTCTCTTACATATTTATCTTATATATTATAAATCATAATTAAAAAATTATTTTTAAAGATTCCAATCACTATTTCAAACAAATACATCATATTCATGTTTATCAAAACAAAACTTAAATCTAGTTCAATTTTAGCTGTCAAGTTTTGACTTCCAAAAGAAAATAAAATAAGGTCTTTTAAATAATGAGCCGAAGCTTCCCAACGTGGACCAACTCAGGATCCACGACTTTTCTCACAGTCCAATACTCAATAATTACAGAAAAGCATGTTTTAATGCTGCTAAAACGGTCTCCCCCCCCCCCCCAAAGCGCTCCATAAGATTCGCACGTAAATGTTCAGTTAAACTAATTTTAAAATTTATTCTTTAATGAAAAAATCAACATAGCCCTCGATCAGGTAAAAAAAAAAACATATCAAGAGTTTAAATTAATTCTTACATGCCAAATAATTTTAATTAAGTCATTAAACATGCATTAAACTGATAAAAGTTTTTAACTTCACTCTTACTAAAAATATTTTCCTTCCTTTCCACATTTATAAGTCATCTTCACATCTCTCTCTTTTTTCTTGTTTTTCAATTAGAATTAATTAAGCATGAAATTGAAAATAATTACTAATAACTTCTAAGTGGATTTATATGTAAGGCAAAAAAATTCTTCTACAAGTGGATTAATAAGGATCAAAGTAGCATATATATATTCACAAGATAAAAAAGCACAATAATGTATGTTTAATCCTTTAACTTCATCTAAGGTTTCAATTTGGTGCCTTCATTTCAGGCCAAAACTTTGATGCCTTCATTTTATATGTAAAGTGTTTGTTCAATTCTTTAATTCTAACAATGCCGACGTCAGATGATAATTTTCTGTGCTAATCATTGTTATTTTAAGAATTTCTTGCCAGCCTTACTTTAAGAAATTAAAATTAGTAAGTTAGTATTTCTAAATTTTGGTCAATATTTAAATTTTAATGTTGGCATTTGTGGTTAATAAGACTAATGGTGTTTAAATTAAAGGATTACAAAGCCACTTTATAAAATAAAGGGACTAAAATGAAACTTATATAAAATTAAAGGAGAAAATTGTGCACTTTTGCCAAAACAAAAATTATAAAATAAGAGTTGTATTCATAATAATATCATTAGGAGCTAATAATAATTATGATGAGAAGGAATTTAATTTTGTAAGGGAAAAACATCACATTCAAGGCTACTTCCATTTCTTTCTCGTCACGAGAAAGCTGTTGAGAAGTGTAATAGGGGGAAAAGAGAGAGAGAGAGAGAGAGAGAGAGAGAGAAAGCCGTTGAGAAGTTTATCCTTATGACCCATATCCTTATGAAGATAGGCTAGTCTTGAGTTTTGAAAAAAATTCTAGAAGTCTATATTGTTGGATTGTGAGTGATTTATACATTAATATTTTTTTTACTTATAAATATCTTATGTCTTTTATACTTGAATATTTTTATTTATTTTAATTAAATATATCATTTTAATTATAACTAGTTTGACTTGAGTTGACTTCAATTTAAACCCCACTAACCTAACATTTTATATTTTATGGTTTGAAGTTGTTTTTGGTGATGATAAGTGAGCTTACGCACCATACTCTTCATTGTTAATTTTCCTTACCATCACCTTCCAGCTAGTTTCGTTGTGAGGAATGTTGAAAATTTAACTGTTTATTGTGATATGCTGATTAGGTGAGCAATTATAAAATATTAGAAGCCACCACGAGGATAAAAAAAAAATATCCCATCTCGTAGATTTTTAACTTTACGATTCTAGAACAATCGTTGTTTTTTATTGCCCCACATCCTATAAACAATTTTTTTATGTCAACACAGTTCTATAGTCAAAGGATTAAAAAAAAATACGGTACTAATTAAGAATTTAGAGTTTTTAACTATTTTGTATTCTTATTGTTTTATATTTCCTAAACTTTCATCATCATCCTTTGTAATGACATAGAGCCGGGGTCCCATTATTTTATTTTTTCACTTGATAAAATTGAATTAAGGAAAAAATAAAGGGAAAATGGTTAAAAAATAACTTTTAAGTAAATTAATTGCTAAATGGTACGAATGTGCAAGCAAGCATCCATCATGTGCAATCAGCATCCACATGTGCAAAAAGCATCCCTGCGAAAGTACAAATATTGTTCTTCGTGTGCAAAATATCATCCTTTGTGTGCAACATATCATCTGCCCGTGTGCAATATACCATCCACCGTGTGTAATGGTAGCAATAAACAATTAATTTGCTTGTAAGGTTTTTTTTAACAATTCTTCCAAAAATAAATTATTTATTTTGTGACTAGGTTACGAACAAGCTAACTTTTATAATTAATAATATTATTAAATTAATTTTTTTAATTAAAATTTTTTCCATATATTTTAATTTAATAAAAATATATTAAGTATCTAGATTCAACGGTTACATCACATCCCATCATCTTTTATTTTATCACGCATGAGAACATCCCATTACCAGAATACTAATATTATATTCATATATAAAGATTTGTTTTTAAAAAAATTGGGAAAATGTCTCCAACTGAAAATTTTATTGGAGGTAAGGACTTAAATCAGAAAACCCATACCTATGAGTATAAAATTTGTACGGTGTCAGTATTTTCTATGTAAAAAAATGAGAAAAAGACAAAAAAAATATTAATTGAAATTCAAAATCTTAAATAAGTGATTTCCTATTAAAATTAAGTTGTTAATTGTTATACTCCTATAAACAATAATACTGGTTTGAGATTAAGTAAGTATCTTCTTATCTTTTTTTTTAAAAAAATTATCAAATCCTTTAAACAAGTGATTTTTTTCTCAATATTTATATAAAATCATTTATTGTTAGTTTCTTTTTTTTTTTTTTTTGCCAGATATAATATTAGTTTGAAAATATTCCTATTTGATTCATTTATTATATTCATGGATCTTTCCCATTCATACTTCACCACGCCTTTAATATAATTCCCAAACCATCGCCACATTCATTTGCCTTTTCTTTCTTCCCTCGCTTCGTCTTCCTCCTCTGTCTGACCAAACTCTTCAATAATGAGCTCACAAGGTGTGGCCTTCGCCGCCGCCACTGCCGCCGTCTCCGGCACCGTCCTTCTCCTCGCTCTGCGTCTCCAGAAATCTCTGCAATTCCCAGTCCACCACGACTCTTCCCCTCCAATTCTACGATCTTGCATATCATCATCCACCTCAGGTAATTAACCTTCATATTCCCCTGTTTTTTCTCCATTCAAACACATTGATTCACCATGCTTAAACCTTCGATCTTTAATACTGTTTCTGGAGCAGATGAGAAGAAGAAGAAGAAGAGAGTCCACTTCGTCGAGGTCGTGGTCGTGTCATCAATAACAAGAACAGAAGAACCAAAAGGAGAAGTGAGAAGAAATTACAGAGAGTCGAAATCAGAAACGAAGGTTCGAAGGAGTCTCAGTTGTGGCGGAATTGAAGAGAACAGAGGAATGCCTGCGAACAGAGTGGCTCTGTATAATGGGATTTTAAGGGATCGTTTGGCTCAACGATTGGCTTACTCTTACTGATTTGTGGTTCATCTCTGTGAATATATATTCTGTGATTATGCCTCTTATCTTGCTTCTTTCGTTTTCCCCTTTTTCTCTTTTGTCCTGTTTTGTTCAAGACAGAGAGAAGTGGGGAAGTTTCAAAATTATAGGCTTTTTGATGAGGCCACTAGATTTAGGGGGTTCTATCCTCTTCTTGTAGAATTTTGTTGATATTTTTAAGGATGGTTTTTGCGATGTTTATGTTTCAAATTAATCTGACTTCTTCTTCTTCTTCTTTTACTTTTCGTTTTCTTCTGTTCTTGTGTTATTTGCAGTCCAATATGTTACGTGCAGATGCAGTAAAAGCATCTATCTTCAAGTTGTAATTGTTTCTGACTTGTAAATTCAATGAATCAGTTATTGAATTAAAAGCAGATCTTGTGTTATTATTATTATTATTGTTATTATTATTATTATTCCCCTTTTAGTTTTTAAAATTTGTTAGATATGTAGCATGTTTGAAAACTCTATTTGCAATCGGGCTTATTTTATAAGCCCGATTTACGTAAATCGAGATAAATCTTTTTCACATATTTACCTCGTAGACCGTAAAAGTAACCTCGTAGACCGTAAAAGTTACTTCGTAGACCGTGAATCACGATTTATAAGCACTTATGGAGCTTTCATAAGCTAATCCAAACAAACTAATGGTTAGAAATGTCATAAAATTCAAGATGGGGGGGGGGGGAGTTAGGTGTTTCTGAAAAATTGTTATTTGTTAAGATCTATAAAAACTTTTTACAATAAAGCGAGGGGAAGTGTGTGTTTGACCAAATTCAAGAACGAAAGTTTGTTTACAAGAATGCTCAACCAATTTTAACCAACAAGGTAAATATTGAAGTTTGAAATCAATTCACAGAAGAACGTTTTAAATATAATAAATGAATATTATCATACTCAAATTTAGATTTTAATACAAAACAGAATATTATATTGATACACCGAAAATGTAATGAGTCAAGGGATTAGTCCAATCGGTGCTTCAGTTAAAAAAAAAAAAATCCAATATATGTTTTATCCTATTTCGTTCTATTTACTTAAATTTATGTCCAATTTCAATGGCTTCATTTCTTGGAGAAGTTATTTTTTATTTAATGCGAAACTCAACTGCTACCTGAACTTTCTAAAGGGGAGATAATAATCTCTAATGCCTACCCAAACTTCATTAATGTACAAATACATTCAAGTTGGAGGCTGAGAAGAATCAAATAACCAACCACACAAACTATTCTATCAAATTTATTTCCTGCTCAAACTCCTATAAAACAAGGATCATATATTGGAACTTGAGCGTTGTGCATTTATTCAATCCAAGAGAGAAAATTTTATACACTTTCATTTATTGTTTGAGTTGATTAAATATTGTGGGAGAGTGGATATACAAATGAGGGGATCTATGAGGTGATGTATTGAGGTGTCAAAAGTGCACATCAATTTTAAAAAGTATTATGATATTCTTATAAAATATCTGAAAATTGAACTTAGGTCGAATTAATAATAACTAATATAAATTCAATGAGCTCTTTCTACACTCTTAAGTTATTAATATTGGTGATATCTCTCTGACTATAACTCTTTTATTTTGGGCATTTTTCAAGGTGATTAAATTTTTATTATCACTTAATTCAACTACCTTTTGTGGTGTCCTACGCTAATATATCTCATCCTTAATTCCTAAGGAATACCTCATCCTTACAATTTAAAGAATAATTGAAGAAGATTTTCATTCATCAATAAAAACTCTCTAAGATCAAGATGACTACAATGAAACTCTATTACTCAAATGATAAAGATAACAGCATTTGATAGTTCAATAAATTATTATTTTCCAATATGAGTAAAAAAACAGATGAAGCACACAACATTTTCGTTCGTTCAACCTTAGGAAAACATATTTGGAGTGTTAAATTTTAAATTCATCGAGATATATAGTAGTTAGAAGCAAAAACGAGTTGTTTTGTGGTTGTTGGAAGCTTATTCTATATGATTGGCACATGAAGTTAATATGTTAAACAGTAAAGTCTATAAAGTTTTCTATGTAAAACAACATTATGATATGCTAGGTAGTATGATTAACACATTAATTTCTTCATATAAGTAAAACTTAGTCTTTCACAAAACTCATTAATGCATCAGATAACCTACTTATTAATATGTTAATAAAAAGACAAGAAAATCAAGTCTTTTGAAGTTAATTGACTAATTAAAAACAATACTTGATGTGTTAAAAATATTTAGAAGATAAAACCAAGTTGTTTAGAAAGCTCACTAATATGTTAAGTAAGATTGGTGGTATACTACATTAAATAATTTAGGGTTAAAAGATAAAAATGCTCTAAAAGATTTTACTATAGGCAGTGGGCATAATAAAGTTTTTGAAGAGGCAATACCACCCTAAATTTTTTTTTTAAAAAAAGGAGGGAAATCACGCCCTTACCCTAACCAAGTCAAACGATCAACTTATATTAATCAATTATATTGAGATGGCATACATGACATCTATTTCACTTTTTTCCTGGACAAATTTATAAGTTGGGAAAACTTTTGTAAAGAAATAGTGATCCCTCACTGAACCCTTCTGCGATCCCTTCGAATGAAGCCAGACAAACCAATAAAACCAGATAAATGAAGAAGATAGACCTACAAGAAAAATAATTCCAAAAATTGTTCGCGACAAAAGGTTTCATCGGCCACAATTCCATGTGAGTCCTCCCGCCACCACCAACAAAAAAAAAAAAAAATCATAACATAGAACTAAGGGGAAAAACAAGATTGGGATTGTCTCCAATTGAAAATTTTATTGGGGCTAATTAAAGATCTAAATTAGAGTACCCAGACTCTCAGAGTACAAGATTTCAAAGGGCCAATATTTTCTACATATAAAAATGTATTAAATTCTCCCGACTACTAAAATTTGTAAGGAAGGATTTTCCCCCAATTTTTATATAAAAATAAATTATATTAATTTATAGTATTAGTTTAATAATATTCCTATTTGATTAATTTACAATATTCATGTATGTTTCTGTTTCTCATTCATACTTCGCCACTGCCATAATATAATTCCTAAACCATGCCCATATTCATTCGCTTTCTTTCCTTTCTTCCTTCACTTCGTCTTCCTCTCCTGACTGATCTGACCAACTCTTCAATGATGAATACAGAAGATGTGGTCTTGGCTGCCGCCGCTGCTGTAATCTCCGGCACCATCCTCCTCCTTGCATCGCGTCTCCGGAAATCTCTCCACCATCACTCTTCCCCTCCAATTCTACAATCTTGCACATCATCCACCTCAGGTAATTAACCCCATAATCCCCTGTTTTATTATTATTTTTTTCATTCAAAACGCATTGGTTCACCATGCTTAAATCCTCAATCTTTATGATGTTTCTTGAGCAGATGAGGAGGAGAAGAAGAAGAAGAAGAAAAAGAAGAGGGTTCACTTCGCTGAGGACGTGGTCGTGTCATCAAGAACAAGAACAGAAGAACGAAACGAAGAAGTTAGAAGAACTTACAGAGTGTCATCAGAAACGAAGGTTCGAAATGGCGGGAATGAAGAGAACAGAGGAATGCCTGCAAACAGAGTTGCTCTGTATAATGGGATTTTAAGGGATCGTGCGGCTCAACGATTGGCTCGCTATTACTGATTTGTGGGTCATCTCTGTGAATATTCTGTGATTATGCCTCTCGTCTTGCTTCTTTCTATTTTCCTTTTTTCTCTTTTAAACTGTTTTGGTCAAGACAGAGAAGTGGGGGAGTTTCGAAATTATAGGCCTTTTGTTGAGGCAATTCAATTTACAGAGTTCGATGCTCCTCTTGTTGAAGAATTTTGTTGATATTTTGTAGGATAGGGTTCTGTGATGTTTCTGTTTCAAACTAATGACTTTTTCTTCTTCTCTTTCATTTTGTTTTCTTCTGTTCTTGAGTTAATTGCAGTCCAATATGTTACGTGCAGATGCAGTTGTAATTGTGTTCTGACTTGTAAACTCAATGAATCCATTTTGAATTGAAAGCAGATCTTGTATTATTATTATTTTTTCCCCTTTTAATTTTTTCAAATAATAATGGAATTGATTAATTTTCCCACTTCCAAATCTCTCAATAAAATTTGGTCGATATTGTTAGAAATGTCATCAAATCCAAGATGGAGTGAATTATGTGTTTATGAAAAATTGCTATGAGTTCAAGTGTGTGTTTGACCAAATTCAAGAACAAAAGTTTGTTTCAAAATGCTCAACCAATTTTCACAAACAAGGTTAATATTGAAAGGCTTGAAATCAATTTACACAAGAAAGTTTTAGGTACAACATCATAAATGAATATTACAAAACAGAATATTAGATTGATATACTGAAAATATTAAAGGGTAAGTATAATCGGTGATTTATCCTAATTCAGCTCTATCCACTTAAATCTACGTTTAATTAAATAAAACTCATAATATAATTCATTCCGAATGGCTTCATTTCTCGTAGACATTATTCTTTGTCAAAAGCATTTAATATGACGCTCAACGGCTACCAGTAGTCTCTAACCGGAAGTTAATAATCTCTAATAGCTACCCAACGTTCATTAATGTATAAATGCATTCAAACTCCTGTCAAACAATTATCAATATTAAGAATTTCCCCATTTGAGAGAGATAGAGAGGGAGAGATTTTCCAACACTTTCATTTACGTGGAATCTTGAGACGAATTGGTCTACACTTATAGTTGTTAGGGAGAGTGAATATCTAAAGGAAATATCTAAAGGAGAGGGTCTGTTTTTGTTAAAAAAAAAAAAGAGGGTATGTGAGTTGTTGTATTGAGGCATCAAGAGCGTGTATCAATCTTGAAAAGTACTGTGAAATTCTCAAAAAGTATATCATGAAAGGATGTAGATCCAATGGATTGAATAGATTTAATATAAATTCAATATGTGTTCCTTCTACACTTTGATTTATTATTATTATCGGTGATAACTCTCGCTGATTCTATCTCTATTTTATTTTGGTCATTTTTTTAAGTTGATTAAATTTTCATTATTGCTTAATTCACCACCCTTTGGTTAGTCCTACACTAACATATACCTCACCCTTAGGTCCTGTTTGGTATGAAGCATTAGGGGGTAGAGACAGGGATTGAATTAGAGATTAGGCTATAATATATCGTTTAGTATGAGAGACTATGAATAACTAGAGATTGGGAGTACCACGAAAGTGGGATTGTTGCAAAGCCACCTCCCCTGGTATTGCATTTTCAATCCCGGGTTTGCAAATATCAGAGACAAAAATATCTTTATTTATAATATTTTTTGGACATAAATGCCTTCAATTAATTTTAACCTGAATATCGAGATTTTTTTTTGTTATTTTTTTAATAATAAAGATATTTTAACCTTTTCATAATTTATGGAAGATTATAAAATAAAATTAATTTAAGTATTTCATCTAAATATCACCGCATAACAAACGTAATTTTAATTCCTTAGTCCCAGTCTCAATACCAGTCTCAATCCCAATACCAACCTCAATCTCAATCCATCAAAATCCAGTATCTCATACCAAACAGGGCCTTAGAGCTCATTTAGTTTAATCTCATTATATGCCTGCAATGATAATTATTATTGTATTATTAACAATAAAGTTTAGAAAGTTTTCTTTGTAAAACAACATAATAATGGGTTCGATAATAGTTCTGTTTGTTTCTGTTTTTTATTTTTTTTTATTTCTAAAATAGATTTATAAAATTTGAAAAAAAAATCTTATTAGGATAGTTGTTTTAAAAAAAATATGTTTTTGAAGTGACGTGATAGCAGTAGCCATTATAGGTAGTGATGTGGCGGCAATTGTCGTCGACGGTGACATGGTAGTAGTCAGTGTTGGTGGTGTGGTGTCACTAGTGGACATGCAGTGATCTCAAAAAAAATGGAAAAATGAAAATAAAAAAATCCAATTTTTTCAATTTTATTTTTGGTTTTAAGTTTTTAAAAATAATTTTATGTTTTTTTAAAAAAATTATTGAAAACAATTTTTCAAACAAGTTTTATGGGCTTGTTTGATTCTGTTTTTAAAAAATAAAATTATAAAACTTGTTTTGAAAATCATATTTGAAAACAAAAAAAATAGAAAGTTTATTTAAAAATTAAAATAGTTTTTAGGTGTTTTCTTACTTTTATTTTCTATTTCTTATATTTTGATGTTGCTACCTGTGACACCACAGTGACCACACCATCGATGTTACTGTTGTCAGCTGCTGCCACCACGTTACTTCAAAAACATATTTTTTTAACCTATAAAAATATATTTTCTTAAAATAACTATCCAAATAGATTTTTTGTTTTTAAAACTCAAAAAAAAAATTTATAAAACAATTCTTAAAAAAAAAAGGAAACAAAAGGAAACAAGCCCATATTTTTTTGGTTTTTAACAAAAAAAAAACGGTTTTTAAAACAAAATCAAACGGACCTATAGTCTTTCACAAAACTCATTAATGCATTAGATAACCTACTTAATGCATTAATCAAAAGACAAGCAAATCAAAGTCCTTGGAAGTTAATTGACTCATTAAGAAGAAGACTTGATGTGTTATAAACATTTACAATCTAAAACCAAGCTGTTCAGAAATTTCGTTGATGCGTTAAGGTTGGCTGTATAACACGTTGAACAATTTAAAATAAAAAATTGGATTTCATAAGATGCTCATTAACGCATTAGAGACAGAGTTACACATTAAGAAGTTTGCACAAAGCTATATTTAGCGTCTATAAGGGTTTTGGAGGGGATAAAAAATTGGTATAAATTAAATTTAAAAAAATTAGAGAGGTGGGCGAAAAAATTTTAATAAAGAGAAAATATAAGATAAAATAATAAAAAAATTAATAAAAATTTTTAACCCACTTCTCTTATTTTTTTAAATATAATTCCAAAAAATTTCTTTAAGAACGGAAACTCATTAACCCATCAGGATAAGGGAGTTACCGCCTTGCGTGTTTTCCAAGACAAACTAAAGACTAGACAAAAATTTGATGCGTTAAATAAAAGGACTAACGTGTTAAATATTTAATGCGTTTTTCCCTTCATTTTTAATCATACAGATTACTTTTTTGAAAATTTATATGAAATTTTGACTAATTTGAGTGGAATTGCGTGTAACCTCTCCTACATCAGGTGCTCAGATGGTACGTTTGAGATCGTGACACCTCACAAATATTATTACGTGTGAACACCATATGGCCAGAGTGGACCACTGATTTTATAAATGGGAACTTGAATGCTTTTAATTTAACTGAGTGAACCTAGACATTTCAAATTGGGATATTGAAATCGCTCTCTCCAGAAAGACAAAACTCAATGACATTGACCCGGTCAAACCTTGCTTAGTCAAATGCAAACATTGACCTAAGAATGGGATGGGGATGGCAATTGGACTCGCTAGCAAAGCGGTTTGGATGGACCGAAAAAACTATTTTAATAATTGAACCTTGGTGGATTGGAGACTGGACCAGATTTTAGCAAACACAATGGGCTTTTGTCCAGACGAAAAAGGGCTAAAAACTAGTTGGCAAAAAGGAAAAAAAAGGGCTGTGGAGATGTATTTATCAAAATAGCAAAACAAAATCAATTAATCCAATGGGTCCTCTTTTCTTAATTTCATTAGATCCACTTACAAAACACCTCAACCCTATAAATTTTATGATTATTTTATGATGCTATTTCTGATTCCCTTGTTGGACAAAAATTCTATTTATATACAATCATCGTAATGAAGTAGGTGTAGTTTAGTAGTAAAAGTGTGCAATTCCTTCTATTGATCTCTTATTAGTTAGGGGATCTCTTGTTTGATTCATATTCCGATCAAAAAATTTATTTATTTTTATTTAAAAGGGGTTTACTCCTTTACCTTTCAACGAAAAATTTGAGGAATAATAAATATTATTGTAATTTATATTAAAAAATAATTAATTCAAAATTGGCAAATTGAATTATGAAATTACAAAGATGCAAGTTTTCTTTTATTTGATCAATACTCCTAATTTTTTTTGAATGAGCAAAGGATTCATGGAAAAAGATATAGAAATGTTTTTTTTACCGTAACTAAATATTCCATTTCTTTATTTATATAAAAGAAATAAAAATACCAATAGGGTTAGATCTAACAGAAGGGGCTAGTCCCTTATAACATGATGAATCAAAGTTTGAATTCTCATTAGAAGAGGTATCTATATTTAATGTCCAAAAATGTGTCGAATATGATTGCCTCCAATAAAAAGATACATCTGTTTATCAAAAAATAAAAAAAATAAAAATTGATCCAAAAAAGTCCAATATATTTTCATACAATTTGTAGTCTTATAGTGTTATTTCATCTAAAAACTTATATATATGGTGGTGCTATTAGTATTACGCTGATAATTAGGATTAATATAAATTTATTTCTTATATATTATTATATATGCAATTATTTTTGTTAAATTTTTATCTAATTATTATCTCATTAGTTTTAAGTACTCGTCTAAGGCTGAATCATGAAAATTGATATCTGTTGATCATTGATTCAAAGTAGAAGAATCAATATATTCAAATACAACACATGATGCAATTGCAGAAGAGGAAACCTGAAAAATGGAAGTACGCAACACAATTTGCAGCAAATAGAGGATTAATGTATAATTCATCATTTAATGATATGCAAAACCAATGAATAAAAAACCAGACCGGTCCAACCAGTGACCGGTCAATGGTCCAGTCTGGTTAATGCATAAGCCCGCGAACCAGTTTGAACTGGGTTGAACCAGTCAAAATCAGTAAAATTGGTGAAAACCGGTGGTTGGACCGGTCGAATATTTTAATCTTTTTTTTTACTGTAACACATTTTTTTTATTCTTCTAATTACTATCTCATGCTATTTTTGAGGGAAAAATAAAAGTTTAAAGCCTAAGATGAAGAGAAAATTAGATAAAGAAAGAACAAATCTAAAAAAAAGAAGATTTTGAAGGGGATATAATAATAAATTAATTATAGAAAATGAGATATCATTGTATAAGTATAGGCATCATAACTAATATTAATAGATTTTAAGCATTTTTTTCTAAAGATAATTATTTTTATCTATAGAAGTTTTAAAATATATTAATATAATATTGTCACTAATAAATTATAATATTTTAATATGACCGGTCCAACCCCGGTTAACCCATTGACCCTTAAACCTGTGATGTGATGGATTCATTGCCCAATCCAGTGTTTTGTTTCTTGTGCAAAACAATGTGTAGGATTGAGTATTAGGCGGATTGGGCAGCCAATGTTCTAACCTGTAGTCCACCCATTTATTGATGCACGTACATGTGCCTCAACTTGTTAAACCAGAGTTAAATGAGCTAAGGTATAAATGGGCGCGCTAAATGGGCTTATGAGGAAACATGTTTAGATGTTGATTTTTTTTTTAAAATCATAATTATAAATAGGTGTCAATTCATTCCTTCATGTTACATTTTTTATCTTTTAAGTTCAAAGTTCAAGCATTACATTCAAATTATCAATATCAAAGTCTTTGATTTTGAGGAGTCTTTGATAGCCTATTTTGGACTCATTTAAGTGCCTCAACCATCTTTAAAGATAAGAAACTTGTGTTACGTTCATTTACCTTTTTAAAATCTAATCAAATTTAGCAAAAATAAAGATGATATAGTATGAAGATGGGAAAGATTAAATAGAAAAGCATATTTCATCACAAAAAAAAAAAAAAACTACTATCTTAATATGACCGCAATGTCTACATTCATGATAACCACAAAAGCAAATCATATCAACTTTCATTAGTGGGTTATATGGTTTAATAAAATATAAAACTAATTCATAAGGACCAAAACAAGTTAAGAAGCACAATGTTGGATACAAATATGAAACATGACAAAATAAAAGTGCAATATATTGGTTTAACTTGCCATGACATAATTGATTTAACTTGTTCCAACATGTTAACTCGTATTCTTTTATCAAAACTCTAATGCACACCTACCAGAATTGATATAACAACTAAGGCAACTTTTGTCTAGTTAACTGAGAATATCATCTATAATCAAGTTTAAAAACAACATGATAAGTGACTATACTTAAGCTTGTATAAACTTGAGCTTCACATATCTATTTGTAAAACAAAACATACAACATATATCAATTATAGGAATAACATATAGTATGAAGGAATAATAGTTAACAAAATTTAAAATTATCTAGTTGATAATAAAATTAAACGGGCAGGCATAAATAGTCCAAATACATGCTTGTAGTCCGTCTATTTACTTCTTAAATAGGCAGGTTTCAACTTAGCCCATCATAGGCCTTTTATGAGTAGGCCTAAATAGGCAGATTTTAATTAGGTTTGGGCAGGCCTACCGGATTATGGGTAGCTTGCTTAGTCCTAATAATATGGAAATTAAATGAAGTTAGTTTCAGTTTTTCTTTCCTTTTATAATGTTTTCCCCTTCATTTAAATCCACTAAATATATGCGTGATAGGTACATTTCCACCCTTCCTTTTCTCTTCTTATCATTTTCAATCAAGACAACTTATATTATTTGAGAATCTGTGTTATTCCCATAGCTTTAAAAATTTTCACGTTTATATAACTGACTCCTAAGAAAAAGAGTACTTTCCAAAATATTCTTGCAACTTCAATTTATTATTTTTATTTTTTTAAAATTACTGATTGAATTTTTTGATATTTTTATTTAAGAAATAATATAAAAAATGAGATAAGAAATATAGACGGCAGACACACACACACATATTTCTGTAAAATCTTTAAATATGCGAATAAGATCAAAACTTGCTTTTAATATTTTACCTTATTTGCCTCTCCAAATAGACAAATAACAACAGAGTTTAATATTAAAAAAAAATTGGAAAAAGAGTCTCAATTCTAACTGAGTAAGTAATCAAATATTTATACAATAAAAATGTATCGGTTAATGAAAATAAATGAATTTTATTCATACACTATTTGGTATTTAATTTTTATGTGAAGATATCTTATTTTCCATTCATTTATAGAAAGAGTTATGAGCGTCCAAATCTAAATTGTCCAGATGAATTATAATCGGTCCTAATTTCATTTTCTTCAAAAATTTTAATTGGTCCATAATCTAAAGAAGATAATCTTTTAGTTAGATCAGAATGTTTTGTAGATTTTATAAAGAGTAAATAAAAGTTTATGCCAAAGAATATTTTTGATTCTCTAACTTTATACAAGGTTTCAATTTTCCGCTTAATTTTATAAGTATTTTTTTTTAATTCTGTAACCCTTATACCATTAATTTCAAATGATAATTTTTGTGCTCCTCATTATTATTTTTAAAAATAAATTTTATATATCAAAATTAATAATTTTTTTTAATTATTGACAGTTAAAATTTTGTCAATACTTAAAATATTAATATCTTTATTTTTGTTAATGAAACTAACAATATTAATCTCAAATGATAATTTTTGTTCCCCTCATTATTATTTCTTAAAATTAAATTTTATATATAAACTTTAATAAATGTTTTTTTAGTTAAATTGGCAGTTAAAATTTTGTCAAGGCTTAAAATATTAATATCTTTATTTTTGTTAATGAAACTAACAATATAAGAGTTCTTAATGTTCAACTCTGACAGGATAAGATATAAATGACTAAAGAAGAATTTATAAAATTAAGAAACTAAAATAACCCCTAGCGTGAAGTTAAAGAACCAAATGTACATATTTAGATAATTTTTTATGTGGAGTATATTTACATTAAGTTTCTTATATCCATTAGGTTAATTAAATTTTCCAATAACACATGGCTCCTTTACTATTTTTTTACACAGGTTTATGGTTAAATAATAATATCTTAAAAATATGACACATGACCATATGCGTTTAGAGAACTTGACCTAATAGAGATATAAGAAACTTGATCCAAGAATTTTTATTTTTTTATTTGATCCTTATAACATCTACAAAATATTGATATTTCAGATGTCAACTATAAAAGTAAAACTCTATTGAATCTCTATCATACGCATTTCCTATATCATCATTCGCATTGCCAAGGTTCTCTCTCTCTCTCTCTCTCTCTCTCTCTCTATTTGTTTCTATTTTTCTAAAAATAATATTAAAGCAAAAATGACACACACTACTACATGTTTGTCTATATCCAATGGTTATTTTTACCTTTATTTAATGGTTTCAACTATTAAATACTTGAGCTCTAAATATTTATATTTAACAGTTGTTAAATATTGGGCAATATATTTCAAGGTTATTCAAATATAACCGTTATTTATAAGGCACTATATTTAATGGTTGTAAGACAATGATTGTTAAATATAACAAAATATACTCAACAATTGATTAAGAAAAACTGTGAAATATTTGTACAATAACGTTAAAAAGTATTTGTCACCAGAAATAGGGTTTATTTGATGGTTTTCCCTTTATCCCACAACTTCTTTAAGTCTTTAATTAGAGGTGTAAGATATACATTTATGTCATTCCTTAGTTACCTTGGCCTTGAGATTAGAATTGATAATATCATATACTTCCGTTTCATCAAGAGCCATAAAAGGAGGTTATATATAAACAACATAACTAGCCATATATTGTAGGTATTGCTCTGCGTCCTAAATGGGCTTATCGTATCAGTAGCCAATGCTTGGCGGAGGTTTCTTTGTTCTTCACCAAATTTGGGATACTCAAAGTCAAACGGACTTCATTCCTTAGAGTCTGTAGGATGTCGAAGCATGCCATCTTGAATCTTTCATCTGCATGCCACCTTAATTTTTTTTTACATCAATTGCATTGCTATACAAGTATCTAAATATAGGTATAACTAGAAAATACCATAATACCTTCTTTGGACTATTCTCATTCCCTTGGTAGCGTGAGGTAGAACACAAAAGACACTTGGTTAATGATTCATATTCTTTTCTGAACAAAATGCAATTGTTGGGCAAGCATATATCTTTTCATAATTCAAGCCAATGGTGCACAACACTTGTTTTACATCATAAGTCTTAGTTGACATATCGTTTCCCTATGGTAGCATGCTTTTCAAAAGCACAAGCAATTCTGTGAAGCCTGAGTCACTTAACTTATGTTTTGCTTTCTAGTTGTATAAGTTCAACACTGTAGATAATAATGTGAACTCAATATAATTCTCAAACAAATTCTTCTTTGCATTTCTCTTCATCCTCTCAAATGTTTCTAGGCATTCATTGAATTCCACTTCAATTACATATTTCCAAATTTGATCAACTAGTATTGCCTATATTCGTCTCCCCATATTTTATCTAACATGTATAAATTTAATCAATTCCATTTATCACTAAATGCGACTCACAATTATCTAGATCAACAATCTTCACAATGCCATACTTAATGCAAGGGCAAATAATCATATTGAGATTATAAGCACTATTACAAACTGCAAAACTTATGAAATCACCCACCCCATCCTAATACTTCTTTAATAGATGATTGACAAACATCCATTCTTTATTTGCATCCCCATCTAGAGCATATCATGTATGTAGAGAGAAATGTGATAACAACTTAACAAAATTACTCAAAAAACAATCTTTACATACTCTTTACTCAAATCAATACTAATAAATAACAAGTTTAGTAACAACAAACACTTAAATTCAGTGACAAAACCCTATGCACATATAAAATCACTCAAAAAGAAATCTTTACATACTCTTTACTCAAATCAACATCAAACAAATGAGCTCAAAAACCACTAGTAGGAGAAATTGAATTGAACTTACCTTTAGGAAGAAAAGACGAGCTCAAAGCCCCTCTCCACAAGCCTCATAAGAAGAAATCAGAGCACCGACGAACTTAGAATCACTCCATAACCCATGACACCCATAAATCCACACACTCATAAACGACGATGAACATAGGAGAGAGCTAGGAGGAGACTGACGGCGGATACAGAAGTAAAGCCGCCAAGGGAGAGATGGAAGAGTTGGAATTGATTCGTCGGAGGTGTTAGAAGTGAGCTTTTTATAACTTGTAAGTTTTCAAATGTTGAACAAAAATAAGTCTTAGAGGGTTTTTTTAAAGAGTATACTAAATGGTTATTATTGAATAGCTGTTAAGTATATGATAGTTTACGGTTCTTTCTAAGAAACCGTCAAATATATGTGATCTGTATTTTACAATTTTTTATAAGCAATTGTCAACTAAACGATAACAATTTTTTTTTCTAAAAAACCAAACTAATATATCATGTGTGTCTTATTAAACCATCAAATATATGCTCATATACTTAACAGTTGTTTTAAACAACCGTTACATATTTCATTCCCATAACTCTGTCTCTTCATATTTCTCGGTTTCATTAAAATCGTTAAGTATGGAGTGTTAAATACAGACAAATATGTAGTAGTGACAACCATTAAATTAAGAAAACATTTTTTATTTTATACTTTTGGGGCCTATAAAGTCAGGAAGAGACCACTCCAATTTTCTTATTGTCCACTTTCATCTACTTCTTTATTCTCACCATTAAATCAACTTTGAACCATAGATATTTAACATATGTAAATTTTTTTTGATAATATCAAATAACATAAAAAATTGTATAAATAAATTTAAATCATTAAAATTTGATCTAAATATTTCATATATGTATACTTATATTAAAATATCCAGAAATTAATATGTGGATCTTTAGTTTTCCTCAGTTTTGAATCACACTACTATATATTTAGGCTTTTATAACGACTAATACATAACGATTACATCTAATAAATGTTATGTATGTCGAGGGGATGGTAGCGCAAGGATACATAATACTTAAAAGTAATGGTTAATTATGTGCATCATCATATATTAAGAGGCAGAATTTGCGAAAATGCAAACACAATGGTTGAAGTTAATAACCATAATTTATTTAGTGACAAAAGTGATGATTTTTTTGAAACATCCGTCATGTAACACTTACAAATGATTTGTCTTCTAGTCTTATATTAGTAAAGAACACATACATAATGGTTATGTCAATTAACCATAAAGTAGGAACAAAAAAATGACACTTTATAATAAACAACCGTCATGTAAAATACAAACCTAAAAAGCACCTTTCCAAAACCTCGTTCAGTCCGACACCAAGTACTAGTTTTCCCAAAGTTAAATACTTTAGAATGAAGTATTTATTTTGTTCATAGTACTTTTCTAAAAATGTAGCTTTTCATAACCTCCTCATTCTCTTCCTCATCATAGTCAAATACTAGAGAGCTCTTTCCATTAGTCCTCCTCCTCCTCCTCCTCCTCCTCCTTGTCATCCTCACCCTCCTTTGTTAGATATGATTTATTTTGATGATGTCAAATATAGGTGCTAAATATTAATAATAAAAAGTTTACATAATATATTTATCATATACATTGACTAAATATTATGTTTAATGTGAAATATATCTTGTAGATTAGTCAAGTAAAGATTAGAAGATATCAAGTTGAATTGTGGAGAATAATCAAGAAGAAGATTAAGAAGCTATTGAACAAAGAAGATATCAAATATGGGGAGAAGAAGTCAAGAAAAGAAAGAAGTTATTGAGTTGGATTGATGATAATGATCAAGACGAAGAAGAAGAAAGAGAATGAAGACATTTGTCAAGAAAGTAAGGAGTTATCAAAAGGATTTTGGAGAATAATCAATAAAGAGAGAAGAGATTAAAGAAAGAAGAACTTAAAAAATATAATGAGAATATCAATATTCAAGTTCTTAGATTTGATATTGGAATTCTATATAATTAAATGGAAGTTAGAATGACTTAATCAGAAGTTCGTTAAAGTGCCTTATATGGAAGTCATATCAACTTTACTCAAGTCATACTTCATTATCACTCAAGTTACACCTCCAGAAGTGATTTCTACATATTTCACTCAAGTTAAGGAAGTTCCACTTGACTGATGGTCATATTTCAGCATACCCTGTTCAGCTCTATTTTCATTTAGCATGATAGATGTTCAGTAATTTTGTCATATCTCTCAAACCATAAATTTGATTGAGGTAAAACTTGTTTCATATGAAACTAGACTCTAAATAAGATTTATGGACATCTATTTTGTGCTTAAAGAGTTTCAGATGAAATAGAATGAACTTCAAAATTTGGTACCTAAAATCAACACTGTGTTCCAGACTAGTAGCTACTGATTTGATCATAAAGTTTGAAAGATAATAAATCTGGAATTGGTTCTTATTTCATTAGAAAAAAGACTTAAAGAGTTCTCTGGGGATAGGTAATTTACCAAATTTGAATTACATTCAAAGAGTTATCCCATTAGAAGTTGATCTCTGTGCCAAATTATCAATATAAAAGTATTCGACGAAAGTCCTTCTTCATCACTCGAATGATGAATGATCACTCCAATGATGTGCCTTAACACCAGTAAGTTACCAGCCAATAATCTCTTTGAAAACTTGAAGGATCACTTAAGTGATGTTTGATCACTCTAGTGATATACTATATATTTTTTTACATGATCACTAGCAAGGTACCAGAAAGTGATTGAGTGATTATGTGAAATTTTGATAGATCACTTGAGTGAGAGACATGTCACTCCAGTGATGCCCAAAAATTCTAAATCACCATCTAGTAATTAGACAACGATGAATGAATCAATCTAGTGCAATAAGGTCACTCAAGTAATATTTATAAAGCAGAGTTGTCATTTTCCAGTTACACGATAGTGACATAATTATTTCATCAGATCATTCCAGTGAAGCCTAGTTACTACAATGATCTTATACTATTTTCAAAATCACTAGCCAATAACCTTTTAGTGAAAGAGTATGAAGAATAAAATATCACTCAAGTCATGATGCATGACTTTAGTGATGAGACATCACTGGCAAGATCACTAAAGTGATATTGTTCATAGTTTTGTTAGTCGCCATCACATATTTTTTGATGTTCTTTCAAACTCATTTAAACCTTGATTATATTGCTTTTAATCATTTCTAATTATTACTAATTAAGTTTATATGAAGATTATAGATGATTAAACTTAGATTAGAACTCAACGGTTACTTCCAATGAACTTCTAACTGTCATATTCTCATTGGGAAGAAGAAAAAGCTCAACGGCCAAATACTCTTCATCAACTAAAAACAGAAGATCATTAAAAATAGAAAGAAGAGAGATCCTATGCCTATAATGTCGATATGCTGATACTCTGAATCTTACCCGACTGAAGCTCTATAATCACACTCCAACATTGTACTTCAGTGTTAAACCTTATCTACTTTATAAAGAGAAGTATTCTTTTATTGTAACCACTTTAACCTTGTGAGAGTTATTGAAGATTGAGATCTTGAATGGGAAACAGATTGTAACCTTACATGTTATAAGGAGGAGTGATTCCCAAGTAGGAGATTAAACTTGAGGTTGTTAAGGTTCTCGAGTACCCATCAAACTTGAGGGATTGTAAAGGCTTTTCTTGTTCCTGGATTAAACAAGAATATAGTGGATTGAAAATCTTAGGTGAGGCCTGCGGACTGGATGTAGATTATCGAGGATTGAACTGAACCAGAATAAATCATAGTTTGTATCTTCTCTTCCTTAATCTCTTATATTTTCAGCATATATAATTTGAATAACTGTCTATGGATTTATGATTTATTACTTTCATACCTATTGATTTCACTATAATGCAAAAATATTTTCAGAGTTCTTAAGTTCTTATCTTATACCCAATTCACTCTAACATCCTCATCCACAAGCCCCCCTCCTCTAGCACCACCACAAACACCTCCCCCTTCTCTTCCTCCTTCTCCTCTTATACCTCATTCTCAAATGGAGGCTCTGCTGCAGACGTTGGCTAGTCCTGACCGCTCCATAAAGCGTCTCGCTAGACATGCTCACAATCTAAACAAGAAGTTGGACCTTATACTTATCACAATTAGGTTGTATATGATCACTTCCAGTCAAAACCTTCATTTCCTTTCTTAGACATCGATGATGTGCCAAGAAAGGGGGAGGGGAAGGAGGAGGTAGATGACAGCAGTAGTAATAATGGCTGAAAACCACTATTGCTTTTGTTTTTTTAATATTAAAAAGAGTTAAAGGACATTTTTTGTAGCACCCCATTTTAATCACCATTATTCTTCCTATGTAATTAATACATTTAATGGAATAAAATGGTAAATTTTCGTATGCATAAATTTACAAAAATATTCTAATCACCAGTTACACACAACTTGACCAAGTAATGACACAAATGAGCAACTAATATCCACTTAAAGGCTTACTATTGTAACCAAAATTAGAACAAAAATGACATGATTAATGGGCTAATATACATGTCAAAAATTGGCCAAACTAAAGGAAATGAGTAATAAATGATTTATTTCGATAAATCATAAAACGTAAGGGTAAAATGGTAATTTTGTCATAAAACAAGAAGCAATTATTTTTCCCTTAATTTTCCCCATATTGTCAGCCAAAAAGGGAATTAAGAAGAGGAAAATAATTATTTGGTAATAACAAATTTATGTTGGAGCATTTGGTACTAAGGGGAAAATTAATTTGCAAAAGTCAAAACAAATATGACACAAGTTGAATAATGTGGAAGAAACAATTATGAGAATTCAAGAAGTTAATATATATTACCCTTCCTCTCTTATATTTTTGGTTAACCAAGAAAAAGGGGAGGAAATAATATATGTGACCAAGATTTAATTGAGGAGGAGGAAAATAAATGTAGACCAAGTAAATTATATATGATAATTTACTATAAAGGATATTATTGCATAAGGTGAATAAGGATAATTCAAGAAGCCAATGTATTTCCTTTTCCTTATCACAATTTTGGTCAACAAGGGAAATTAAATGAGAATATAAATTTGATGAATAATACCCAATTCAAGAAAAAAAAAGACCAATTAGAAACAAGCATGTGTTAAAGAAAAGTAAAATAAGTGATATAATAGCTAAGACTTCATTACTCTACCATTTCCGTTCCTCATTTCGTCCAAAACAGAACCAAAAGGAGAGAGGGAGAGTTCAAAAGCTCAAGAACAAGAAGAGGAAGGATCTAGGGTTTTAAAGCACAAAGTGAGGTAAGAACTTGCAAAACTTTGTGATTTTACCTCCTAATCTTCCTACAACCTCTCCTAACCTCTTCTACTCCATTAAATCTATAATTTTGAAGAAAAATCAAGAGAAAAGAGAAGGTGAACAGTGACATTTTAGAGAGATAAAGCCAAAAAAATCAAGAGGTAATCACCAAAACTTAATCCTCTTATCTTGTGTCATGTTGTTGGTGTTGTTGTTAGTGGTATTTGCTATGTTTTCCCTTATTTTTTCAATTATGGGCTGAAGCATAATCATGGGGAAATGCTGCCAAAATTCCCTATAAAATAACCATTTAGTGGTCTAGTAGCTAATCATGTGATTAGAAGTAGAAATGAAGTGATTAAGCTAGAGAAAATAAGAAAACAACATAAACCTCATAGAAACCCTAACTTTCTGTTCTGTGTGTGACGTGAGGAAGAAGTAGGAATTTGGTAATTTTGATGATTCCATTGGCTTTATAATTCACAATTGTATAGGTATGCAAGTGTTCATGATTTTTGGATATTTGTATGCCAATTTGAAAATTTATGAAGTTTGTGTGTACATATGCTAATCTGCCCTGTCTAGAACAATAATATTGTGCGTGGTATTTTATAGAACAAACCTTATCCAAAAATTCTAAAAGTTTCCATAATTAAATTAGACACATAGATATTTAATTTGATAGGTATTTTTGTAATTTTGGATAAGTACATTGGGAGATATAGATTTTTGAAGTTATGCCCTATTTTCTGGAATGCAATATGGAGTAGTGATGTTTAACAAATTACTGAGAATGATAGGACTATATTGAGCAAACCTAAATATTTTTATTCCAAATTATATTGAAATATATTCATTTTTGCTTTGGAATAAGTCAAAATGGATTTTTATAGAATTAATTATGAATTTTCAAATTTGGCTGACCAATTTTCCAGTTTCTGGAAAACAATGAAATTGCACTTTACAGAAATTGTATTGTGCAGAAACTGTTATAACTGCATTAAATAACTAGCAGCATACAATTAAAAGTGGTAATGCTACAAGTAATAACCAGTTACTTGTAACTTTAACTTTGATAGGAATTGGACATAGGCCGAGTCGAAATCCGAGAGTAGGACAAACGCAGAATTTTGAAAAAGATTCAGGTAGTAATTTCTTCTTACATATATTATGTGATGCCTATTATGTTTGTATATATCATTCAGTGTAATATGAGCTAGTGTCCTAAACACACCAATCTGCCATGTTGTGGTCAAGGACCAAATAGGTGCATCAAGTAAACCAAGGTGCAAACATATAGTTTAGTCTTAGGCAAGTGTACACATATGGTTTGATCATTTTACATGACATGACATTGCATATCTATTTTTGCATTCTATATGTTTGTAAGCATGTTGCTACTGAGATTCCCTTGAATGTCATTCTTTTTCAAAACAAAACTGTACAGTTGAAGTGGGCGGCTCAAAAGACAACACGGTGGCTCCTAGTAATTAGGGTCATGGAGCTCTCTGTTGCTGCTTTAGTTATTTTGCTTGTACTTTTTGCTAATTTTTGAAATGCTCAGTACATTTGTATATATTTTCAAACCCTGCGGGGATTCTCCTGTAATGCAAACTTGTACTTAATATCATTAATGTTTCCACTGTTCATGTATGCCCTGTGGAACTTTATGCTTATCACTCTGTGAATATCAAAATGTTAAGAGGTTTGACATTTTTACCCTAGAAGTTTTTCTAAGGAGCTATAACCACCCATAAGTATTAAAATCATAGCAATTTCACCCTTGAGGGATGGAAGCCTAACAGTCAAATGTTAAGTGACAAAGTGTTACTCCAAAGTGCAAAGTGTGCAAGTTGTTTGTTGAGAAATGTCTAGTTGGCAAGTACATGTGTAAAATAAAATGGAAAATCTACTCTACCAAAGAAATCATTGTCTGTCGTCTTCTCCTCCTCTAATGAGCACTCCTTCACCATCTTCCATTGCTATTTTCTTCTCTAATAAAAAACCCACTTCTTTAATCAACTTTTGAATCATAATAGTAGAGAAAATAATAACTTCCCTACTCAATACTCATTCATCAACAAAATCAAAACATGGTGGAATAATAAAACGACAAACTGATTCTATGAAATCATACCCCTTTAAAATCTCTCTCTTTCCTATGACTTTGCTTCCAATTCCAGCATCTTCTTCCACTATTATTAAAAACTTCATTAAAATCAATAAAACCATCAACAAAGATTTTGAAATATAAATTCAAAACTAAACAACAACTATGAATATAGACCTATAATTTTTTTCACATATTCTTCCCCAACATTTTTTCCATTTTAATACTCCTCCTTCACCCGCTTTATCCTCTGACAAATTCATAGCTCTCACATTTTCTTTGTTCTAACCATACCCATAATTTTTTGGTAAGGAACCAAAATTTTCCACTTTGGAATAAGAAAGAAAGGGGTGAAACTTGAGTTAACCTCCACTCCTCTGATTCTACCAAGTCTTGGCTAGTGTGCTTGCCTTAGGAAAGTCTTATGTGAAACCACCAATAGATCTAAAATGTAAAAATTGAGCGAAGTATTGAAAACGACTGTAAAGCCGCTAGTCAACCTAAGGAACGTGATCGACATTGTCACTGGCGGTGATGGTGTCTGTGACAGTGTAGTTGTAGTGGGTTATGAATCATAATATGAGGTAAAGGTGGCCAATTCTCTCCCAAAGCATTTAAGGCTCTAAGTTAAGGTTATGTTTGGGATTCACATTTTTGTGAAAAAAAGCAAATTTTGGATGATGTGGCATGATGTGGAATAACGGGTGGCTTTATATCCCATGTAGAAAAGCCACCTCAGCAAAACTAGTCAACTAACATTTGATTGTTAGACTTTTGTCTATATAGGGTGAAATTGCTACGTTTTTACTATATTTGGGGGCAATTTTTCCCTTTAAAAAACTTTGGTGTGCTAACAACTCCTCAGTGGAAACTTCTATGGCAAAAATGCCATTTAACAAAAATTAATTAATTGTTAGGGCAATATAGACCAAAAATATTAAGAAAAAACAATTGTCTCTTCACGTTTATTAGTAAACAACTGTTACTAATTTAGGCATTTTTGTTAGTTTATTCAAACTCTTATTTTATTATTTTATTTTTTTTGTTTGTACTATGGGGTTAAATAATCAACTTTAAAAATTATTTCAAAAAAAGTCAAATAAGTAATGGTTATTATGTAAAACCCATCACTTTTCAAAATACCATGCCAAATACCCAACAGTTATTAAGAAATCACCATAACTGTTTACAAAACCTAACGATTGTGATGTTAAAACTGTGAACTTTTGTTAAAAGGTTCATTACAATTGTTAATTAAGAACCATAAGGAAAGGCCACCAATCATAACGGTCTTAAACTTAGAACCGTTAGCAAGTTTCGTCAAGTCTTTTAAAACATATACTCGCTATCTCACACATTTTCACTTTCTCAAGTTATTACACTTAACAACACTTGTCTTTAGTCAAACGTTACCCATCATCTCGAAACCCCACAACTCTGGTTGACTTTTTTAACATTCAAAAGTCATATCTGGGTGAACCACATCCTCCACTAGTTTCTTTGAACTTTTGTTCGATAGCCGCCTAAGTTGCTTCGGTTGACCTAATTCGCTTTTTTGTTTCAGAGCCCTACTTGGTCGCATTCCTTTGCTTTCACTATTCCTCTTATTTTAAGGTATTATTTATCTTCTGCATTCGCATTCTCTATTTTTCATTCCATATTCTTCTTATTTTTTACTTCATCTTGCTTAGGTAGATTTTGACCTTAGTCGTGCATCTTGTTTTTCTGGAAAACCTATTTCTCTATTCTTATGGCTGACTGAATGAGTTTTGTTTTCTAGTTAAAATGGCTAGTTCTACTTCTTGCGGCACTAATAATACCCCTAGTTGTAGTAGTGCCTCTAGTTTTGATGGTCCTGGTACTGATATTTCTACTAATACCAATTTTGTCCTTATGAAACCCATAAATGAGGCCTTAGAAGAGGTATTAGAACGAGTACGAGATATTGTTAAAAGGGGCCACTATGCCTTGAATTTTGTAAACCAAGCAAAGTCTTTGGCGAAACAATTTAACATGACATGGAATAATGACGGTCAACCTCTTATGCCATCACACTTTATCTATATCGGCTTAACCACAATGTTCCTATCACATTGGGTAATTGGAGTAGGGTACAGAGAGATTACACATGCATTATTTGGGATAATATTATGGTAAGGTTATATATGCTTGCTATATTACTTGTTATGTACTTGTAAAAAAAGTTAAATTGAATTATGTGTTTTACAGTTTTCATATCATGTAGACAGAGGTTACATAAAGGAATTTTTCATCAAGAAGGATGATAATGTATTGTGCACATTCCGTCATGCATTGACAAAGGAATATTTGCAGAATCCTAAAGAGGATGACAAGATAGAAGTTCTTGTGGATCTTCAGTCCACCATCAAATCGGATGATTAGAGAAATTGTGTCATCTTTCGTCGCGACCTAGCATTCCAGATAATTGTTATTCATAATTCATAAGGCTTACATATATCTTTTTAATATTAACGCGAGTATTATGCGTTTTCTTAGCAATTAAGCTTGGTGAATAAGAGGAGGGAAAAGAACAATAAGTATTCCTACAAGAGAGGGAAAAAGGGGTATGCTTCAATTGTTGAAAAGTTGGCTGCTGAGAGTGGGGACGGTAGTAAACCTCCTTGTCAAGAACTTTGGTCAGTGGCAAGGAAAAATAAAAATGGCTCTTATGATGATTAGGTAAAGGATGTCGTTGATAAAATGGTAAGTATTAATATTAGTCCTCGATTCATGGAAGTAATGTCTTCTATTAACTATCAATATTAACATTATTATTAAATGCATAGTAAGCCATGTCCTAGGAAGTCATAATACAGGGAGGTTTCCTTTCTACGAACTAGGATGTAATGGCGAAGACATTGGGACCTGACCATCTTGGTCTTCTTAAGGGTGCCAACTTTGTACTGACCAAGATAAAATATTATGGTCACCAGAAACCTCACAAAAATAACTGGGACAACAAGTTTGAAAAGCTCCAGAAACAGTATGATGAAATGCAAGAATAAATATGGTTTCTCATGCAAGAGTTGATGAAGGAGAGTACTATAAAGCATCAAGAGAGAAATGGAAGCCCAAGTACTAAAGGTAGATGCATATATCCCTCCATGATCTTCCTGAGGGAGAGGTGGATGTTGTGTGTTTTGCCAATAGCCCTGGACATCATATAGTTTCAACATGGGCTGTATGTTCAACTGCTCAGAGAATAACATGCTTCATAATGAGCCTATGCCTCTTAAGCATGTAAAAGTATAAATCAACACCAACATTGACCTTAAATACCCTCTCCCTGTGCCTACCAAAAACACAAATACAGTGGGAGGGGCTATGGGTAGATTCGTTGAGTAGTCTCATCGTTTATTTAGAGTTTGGAAGCCCCTTATTGAAAAGAAGTCAACTGCTTAAGAGAATCTGCCCCCTAATCATTCTAAGCGCCCCAATTAGTCCAAGCCCCCCATTGTTTAGTCTAAGCCCCCTAAACAGCTCATGCTCTTCACTTATAAAACCCCCAATCAGTCCAGCCCTCCCACTTATAAGAGCCCCATGCACTCCAAGAAGACGAAGCATCTCACCCCCAATGATCACTATGGGAAGAAGTCTTCCTCTCAGAATAAGCCTGTTGGTCAATATTCCCGAAAGTCCCTCCAGGAGTTCATTGGCAAGATCTTGGTTTTAGTCCCATATACACATATCAAATTTGAGAGAGAGGTCTTCAACCAAGAAGACCAAGAGGATGCTATAAGCTAAGAGCTTGGCTTTGAGGTATTGAACAAGGAGATGACAAGTACAAGCTTTGTCAACTTCTTTATGAGGTATTTCTTCAACTATGATTGAATAGTTGGTTGCTTAGAACTTTGATTACATTTTGATATGTTGATTTTGACATTTTAAGCACCTATACCATAATTACCTCGTCCCCCGTAACCTCTAAGATAAGATCAAATTTATCCACCCTAACCAAATCAATGACCAAGGTAAGGGCATAAAGGAAGATGTCAAGCAAAGACATATAATGTTTTCAGGGGATGAATTCATCAAGAGGGCGCCAGAAAAAAGGAACATTTGCTTCTTTACGCCTTGCATTCAAGGATAGGAATATCATTAACTCTGCATAAATTAGTTTTTTTATTTATTTTGTATCTGTCCTGATTAGGTAGCATGTGTGATCTATTGTTGTACTTAAGGAGCACTGCATGCTCATAGTGGTTAATCCAATTCACAAAAGGATTTGGTTTTATGACTCTATGAGCAAGGGATCCAGACATGAAACCATATATATAGGATATATTCAACCAGTAAGTTATCCAATCATAATCTCTTATAATTTAGCTTAGGTAGCATGTTTCTATATATATAACTTTTTATTATATCTTCTTAGAGGGGTGTATAAGTATCGCATAGAGAAAGGTCTTGACTATAGCAATTTAACTATACTAACATCCGCTTCAGATATGCTTTCCAATCGTAGCGTTTGAAGGTATATTATTATTCACCAATGACTGTAATATTAAATTTAAGCACGCATATGGTTTATATATTTGACTGACAGATAAATTTTTCTTCTCATTTCTTTATAATGCCCAAAGCTATTGGACATAAGAAGTGATTGTGGGTACTGCATAATGCAGTACATAAAGGACTTAATCATAGATGATCCTAAAAATATTGATCTAAATAAGGTATATTATATGCTCAATTCGTTCATATATACACTCAGTCAGCTATATATTATAAAATCTAACTTCCATCTATTGTTTCCCTTTCTCACAATATTTTAATGGCTCCTGCACGATGTTTACCAACTCACAAATAGACAGAGTAGATGAAGAGTTGGTGGCATCTGTATAACGTCAGTTGGAGTGAAAATAATACATAGTATGACTATAAATTTATAGATATTGATGATTTGTTTAATTTGTTTTAATGTTTTGGTTTTAATAGTGGATACATATATATGAATGGCTGTAAATTTTATTTTGTAAATGTATATGTAGGGGGATCTCAAAAGCATAACCCCCCCAAAAAAATAACTTCTATAAATCATGATTGTTACCTAACAACTGCTATTTATGTCAACTATATGTAATGCTTGTTTGGAAAGAATTATTATACATGTTAGTAGATAAATAACGGTTGTTAAATTGGAACCGTTATGTATTATGCAAGCATTACTATATATTATGAGGATTGTTTATGTGTGCCTATTAATTATTATCACAACAATGGACATATTGTTGAGATTCGTACATGCAACGGAATAAATTAACCAATAAAATTCTCAAATCTTGAACACGGATCTATCAATGGTGTTTAAACAGAGTAGTTAGAGTTGTACTTTTTTTGTTTTATGTCTTGTTCGATCTCTAGGAGTCAATGCTTTTGATTATCTCCCTCTACTGGTATCCACACGAACAAGACCCAACACGGCAGCATGCTAGCGCCTCCAAGATGCCTCGCCTCTCTAGGGTTTTCTCTTGCGGCTCTCTAATATGCCTCTCTTACCTCAGGGCTCTCTAACCTTACGTCTTATAACTTATGTGGGTTGTATTAGATTTTTAAAATTAATATTAATTAATTTTAAAATTCAAATTAGATTAAATAAATTTGATTTAACTAAATATGTCCAACATATTTAATTTAGTCTATTTATTTAATCCAAATACAGAGCCAACTGATTTAATTTATCTTTATAAATTAAATCTGAGATACGATATCTCTATTAGTTTTAGTTATTTAATTTATCAAATAAATTAAATATAAAACTAAAACTACATAATAATATTATATATAATATTATTATTATTATTATTTCAAATTTATATATGAATTAAATATAAAACTAACACTACATAATAATATTATATATAATATTATTATTATTTCAAATTTATATCATACACACACACACACACACACACACACACACATATATATATACATTTAAATATATAATTCGTCTACCCTAGATCATTGTATTCATTGAATCTTAGACACATATTAGATTCAATTAATTTGGACATTATAGCTCGTGTTGGGCCATTCTTATGTGCGACCTTGTAGGCACACATGAAGTTGGCAGTGGGCCAATAACTATACTAGTTCATAAGTCGTAAGCGGCCTCTAGCAAGACATTACGACTACCTAATTCACATGAGGATCGTTAATACGATGTAACCTGTCATATAACCATGTCACGTCCCTTTTGTCACACGATATTTTGGTCAAGGATGAGGCATGGATAGTGTCATCCTCCTATTCCCGACCATTACTTTCCCGATTCTTGAGTAGTCTGATAATAGAAATAGAAACTTCTTTCCGTCACAATATGGCCATACATTCCTCAGACTCACTCATCGAGAGGCCCAGTAATATCTCTCTACTTATGCGAGGGACAAATTCCATCTTGACCATTCACATTCCTCTACATGAAAACCACTAAGTTCGATCGAAGCTTTATCATCACCCGATCAAAGGTGACTTTTGACTAGGTCAAAGATTAGCGACTCTTATGTAGGAATCCATGATGATCTCAGGTCAAAAGGCATTGTGACGTGATTGTACATGAGATAAGCTTATGACTTAATCCATGTAGCTTTCTCATAATGGGTCGGTCCAGCACCTTGTACTCTTACAAACACCTAAGACTTTGATTCGTATCTCCGTACCTCATCAAACTCATACTGGTCTTATTTCATCTTTGCTCCCGCATAGATAACCGACCAAGGACATTTAGGATAATCCTTACGCTTCATCTAAGGATACAGTAATCATAATAAACATGCGAATGATATGATAAAAAAATGGAGAAATTCATCAAATAAAAATTATGTTAAAAGTACTATGATTGGCTCCTAGGGCACAATTTCCAACACATATTATCACTACTATAAAAGAGGCTTTTAGTGGCGTACCTCTTACGACACTTCTTCAAGAAATGCTGTAGATAATTGTTGCTTTTTTTAAAAAAAAGAAATTAGAATCTACGGCACTTCTTATTATAATCAAGAAGAAATGAAGATATATAAAAACAAGTGATAGTATGTTTGTGTTAAAAAAATAAAGCATTTGAAAAAAAAACGAACCTTGGTTGGTGCTTGTGTATTAAGCACCGGCCAAGGATTCATACTTGGCCGCGCTTAATGCTTAAGCGCCGGTCAAGCTTGGCTAGCTTTAGCCGGCGCTTTCTATCAAAGCACTAGCTAAGGCCTTGCTAGCCTGCGTAACAGTAGGCTAGCTTGGCAGTCTTTATGATAAGTAAAGGCTGCCAAAGGCCAAATGAGTGGCCTTGGCGAGCCTTGGATTCCCCTATTAAAGTCAAATTATTCAGTCTTGGTAGGGAATCTAATACCACTTGCTTATAAGGCTGAATAATTTGACTTTGGAAGTCGTCATGGCCACACTGTGGCTCTAAATTTGCTGATTAATTTAGTTTTTGGAATAAAAATTTTGTTGTAGCTTTTAGATTAACTGTTTATATCTCTTCAAACATTATAAAACAATTTATAGAATAAGTTGGGATTTAGATTTATATATACTTAATATACTTTTTTTAGATTTTACTTTGTTTAATTTGCTTCATAATTAAAACAATTGAAATAAATATGTGTGTGAAAGTTGAGACTACATGATGTCTATTATATTTATGCAAGCAGCATTTAATGATTCTTATATTTATGCAAGGTTTATACTAGCTATGACTATTTACTACAAAGCACCATAACTGGTACTTAATTTTTTTAAAAAAGTATTGTATGACGCTTTTTAGGAAAGTGCCATATAAGCCTATCACTAAGCTACGGCGCTTATAATATAAAGCACTGTAGATTCTAATTTTCTTTTCTTTTTTTGAAAAAGCAACAATTATCTACGGCATTTTTTGAAGAAGTGACGTAAGAGGGGCGCTACTAAAAGCCTTTTTTATAGTAGTGTATTGACACTTACTTTGTGTACGTAGGACCTAAAGGGCGCATTGGTGGGTAATGTGTTACTAGATGGAATGGTGACTTTTGTTCCATCTCAAAGGGGAGTACATTTATCTAACAAGATAAATGATTAGGCAATTAAGATTTTAAATTTTTTGTATTCTTGTTTTAGATTGCATAAACTTTCATCCTCAACCTTTATAAAGAGAAAAAGAGCCGGGGTCTCGTTTATTTTATTTTTTACTTAATAAAATTGCATTAACGAAAACTAAATAATTTATTTTGTAACTAAGTTGCCAACAAACTAACGTTAATAAATTATTGATACAGTCAAATTACTTTTAAATTTAAAATTGGGAAAATTCCAAAAAAATCGTTAGAATATAAAAAAGGACAAATCAGAGTTTCAAATTTATAAAATTCCATATCAGTATGGTGTTAGTACAGTGGGGGAATTTGGGATTATGAAATCTTGGCAAAAATGCGCCCTTATCCTTGAGCCCGTTATCTTTTTCTTCATTTTTCTCAGTTCATAATAACAACACTCGTCTTTTTATTAACAACACATATTTTATATTAACAATTTCACTTTTTTTTTACAACTTCGTATCTCAAAAATCAACGCATGTCTATGGATAACTTGGAAATTCACAAGTTTCAAGGGCTAATAACAACACATTGTCTCTATATTAACAGCACTATATTTTACATTCACAATTTCTTTTTTTGCAACTTCATATTTAAAAAACCAACACATGACAGTGATAAATTTAAAATTAACAAGTTTCAGGGTCAATAACAATACAAGTCTCTATACTAATGGCACTATATTTTACATTCACAACTTCACTTTTTTATTTCATAACTTTGTATCTCAAAAACCAAAACATCTCAGGGATAAGTTTGAAATTCAAAAGTTTCAGGAGCCAATAACAACATTTGTCTCTATATTAGTAACATCATATTTTACGTTAACAACTTCACTTTCTTTTTTCACAACTTCATATTTCAAAAACCAACACATGCCAGTGATAAGTTTGAAATTAACAAGTTTCAGGAGTCAATAACAACACATGTCTCTATACTAACGACACCATATTTTACATTAACAACTTAACTTTTTTGTTTTATAACTTCGTATCTCAAAAACTAACATGCCAGGAATAAGTTTGGAATTAACAAGTTTTAGGGCAAATAGCAATACATGTATCTATATTAACAATGTCATATTTTACATTAATAACTCCACTTTCTTGTTTCACAATTTTGTATCTCAATTTCAAACTTATATCTCGGAATGTGTTGGTTTTTGAGATACAAAGTTGTAAAAGAAGAAAGTGGAGTTGTTAATTTAAAATATGATGTTGTTAACAAAGAGATATGTGTTGTTATTTTGAACCGAGAGAGAGGGAGAAAAAGATGAAGGGCTCAAAGGCAGAGGCATCTTTTTGCTAAGATTTCATAATCACATATTCCTCTATTGTACTGACACAATATTTACATGAACTTTTATAAAATTCAAAGTTCTGATTTATCCTTTTCTGTATTCCAACGTACTTGTTTTTTTTAGAATTTTCCCTTTAAGAAACAATATATTAAGTACATAAATTTAACGGTTACTTCACATCCCATCATCGTTTTACTTTATCCCCATGAGAACATCCCGTTATCAAAATATTAATGTTATATTTATTGGTGTTAAAGACTTAAATAAGGATATTGATCACTAAATTTATAGAGTAATGGTATTTATTGTGTATAAAAACTTGTAGTATTATTCTCACCAGTAAAATTTTTAATGAGTATTTTTCTGTAATTTTTATATAAAAATAATTTCCATTTAATTTATTTCAGTTTTCCTTAAAAAGTCCAATGTGTTTTTTTTGTTTGTTTTTCCCCAGCAATTAAAATGTGATTCATTTATTATATTAATATATCTTTCTCATTCATCCTTCACCACTATAAATCCTTCACCATCGCCACATTCATTCGCTTGTTTTTTATCCCCTTTCTTCCTTCGCTCACTTCGTCTTCCTCCTCTGTCTGACACTCTGACCTGATCAAATCTTCAATGATGAGCTCACAAGGTGTGGTCTTGGCCGCATCCCGTGTCTCTGGCACCTTCCTACTCCAATTCTACGATCTTGCATATCATCCGCCTCAGGTAATGAACCTCCATATTCCCTTGTTTTTTTCGTTCAAACACATTGGTTCACCATGCTTAAATCTTCCATCTTTATGCTATTTCTTAAGCAGATGAGAAGAAGAAGAGGGTTCACTTCGCTGAGGACGTGTTCGTATCATCAAGAACAAGAACAGAAGAACGAAACAGAGAAGTTAGAAGAAATTACAGTGTCATCAGAAACGAAGGTTCGAAATGGCGGAATTGAAGAGAACAGAGGAATGCCTGCAAACAGAGTGGCTCTATATAATGGGATTTTAAGGGATCGTATGGCTTAACGACTGGCTTACTCTTACTGATTTGTGGGTCATTGCTGTGAATATTCTGTGATTATGCCTCTCGTCTTGCTTCTTTTGATTCCCCTTTTCTCTTTTGTCCTGTTTTGTTCAAGACACAGGAGAGTGGGGATAGTTTTTTTTTTTTTGACATTTTATTGCATCCCTCGAATTTGGTATTAAATAGCCCTCAAACTTCACCAGTACCACTAAAACTAAACCCAAATTAAATTTTTTGCTGAAAAGATATTTATGTCTTTATCTTATATATGGTCTAGATGGTCTTATAAATTTTAATATGTGCATTATAAATATACATATTTAACTTGTGAATTCTCATGTGTCTTCTAAATAACATTTTCTTGTGAATATGCCCACTGTCTTGTACATAACTAAGATGATCTGATAATTTTATTTATTTTTCTTGTAAATAAGCATATTTAACTTATAAATTTTTATATGTATTTGTATAAATAATCATATTTGACTTGTAAAGTGAGGATATAGTTATCTTTTTTCCTATAAATTTTAATTTCAGTTCAGTTATGGGGTACAATGAAATTTCAGAAAATTTTGAGAGCTATTTGATATTAAATGAATACATAGGGGTACAGTGAAAATTTCCCTAGTTTTTGTTTCTGTGATGTTTTTGTTTCAAATTAATCCGCTTTTCTTCTTCTTTTTCTTCTTTTTGTTTTCTTCTGTTCTTGAGTTGCTTGCAGTCCAATATGTTGCGTGCAGATGCAGTAAAAGCAATCTCTCTTGAAGTTGAATTGTGTTGTGATACCTTATTTCCCAACACTACGGTAGAGTACTCAATAGCCAATACTCACTGAATATAATTATCAGAGTGCGAGCCATACCTCTGTTGGTACAAATATTTACATACATGCACAATTCATTAGACACAACCTCATATACATCATCTGCTCTCTTTCTCATATACAACCCAAAATCTCATATAATTTTTAAATTACAAAACAAAGACTAGACAATCTACACTAAACTTATCCACTGCTCGGCCTCAACTCATTATCCTTTACCTTCTCTTTACCCCACGAGCTCTCTCCCCATACTGGAGATTTGTTTGGGAAAAGAATGAGATTCATGGAAATCTTAGTAGTAACACATATAACATACAAGATAACACATATATAGCATGCTCATCATATAATCATCAATCAAATCATCATAACATTATTTAGTGACAATTTCATGCAATTCACAAACCATGCTAGCGCTAAACAAGGACTTGGCCCCGAGGTACCCGCACATAGATAGGCCCCGGGCACCGCTCGTGCAATATGAATATTATCGCATGAGTATCAACCCGCACAAAGATAGGCCCTGGGTGATTACTCCGCATAATCTAAACATGTTAGACGTTTGATGATAACACATCACACATATGCATGCTATGTTATATGAGGACGGTTACTATCTGGTTACTCCTCTATGCAACTTTCCCACTCGATTCAAGCTCAGGCAACTACTGAGGCCAAATCGATTGTCAAGTCCTGAAATTGCCAAACATCACAAATGAGTTATCACTCATCTGTATACCTTTCCAAACTCATTTCATTGGTAAATTTAGCCTATTAATGTCAAATTACCAAAATACCCCTTAGGTCCTTGTTATCAGCATTTTTCTCAAAATCATGATTTAGGTCATTCCTACATATTTTCGAGTGTATAATCCCTTTCCAACCTCGAATTGGCCAAAATCAAGCCCAAATGACAAAAATACCGTTGACAGCCCTTGAATAAGGCTTAGAAAGGGCAATTATGTCATATTACTCTCCAAGCCTTTTCTTACGGCGGGGTCAACATAGACCCTACACAATTCAGCCTCTTGAATCTAATGGAAGTATCGAATCGGTCAAATTCCCACTCATTTGCTCAGTCCAACACAATGAAGGGAAAATAAATTCCCAGAAATGTTATGTCAGAATCTCGTTTTCTTTAGCCTAATCGTCTTATTTCTACTTATCCTCGCAATATTAATTGATTAGGAAATCATTGGACTTGATTTAAGGGCATTTTCACATTTTGTTAACTTTGGTTTTTCTCAGTTATCTCACATCAAATGAACCATAATCAAGCCCAAAACAACTCCATTAACCTTAATCAAGCAAGAAGAACAAGTTTAGGAAGTTACTCTTGATTTTCTTCACTTTCTCTCTCCTACATGTTTTCTCTCTCTCCTCTACCTACGCTTGATTCAGCTGAACAACAAGCAACCAATGGTAGGGAATTGAGGAGAAGGGACCATAGAGGAGTTATGACGCTTAAAACACAAGACATAGACCTCTTACCTTGAGTTCCAATGATCCCTAGCTCTCTATCGTTCTTCACGTCTCCAGCTCTCACTCTCACTCTTTCTGATTCAATTCATGTGTGAAATGGAGAAATGAACTGATGAGAATGGAGATTAATCATATATTGCATTTGGTTTATTAAGCTTGACACATGGCACTTTCGAATTGGGCCAATAATGCTTAATTCCATTAATTAATTCCATCTCTCTTTTCCCTTCTGTATTCACCAGAAAATCACACGAGAATTATAGGGAAATATTAGTTCTCCAATTATCTTATTGTGCCAACATGTAACTTGTTGACCAAGTAATTGACTTTTTGACTATTTGACCATTTTTCTCAATAATTCACCAAAATTGGTCCATTAATGATCAATTAGTCATTTTAATCTTTTAAATTCCCATTTAGCTCAAATCATTGGGAATTTGAGGAAAAATAATTATTTTCCACTTTTCGGAAAAATTACCGTTTTGCCCCTGCACTTAATTATTTACCGAAATAAATCATTTTCCGCCCACTCCTTCGGCTAGACCCCATTTTGGCACTTAAATGAGGCCATTAATCATGTCATTAAATTTTGTGAATTTTGGTTACCATATTGGGCCTTTACCGGTTTCTTATACCCTTATTCGACCAATTTACGTGTAACCGGCAATTGAAATATTTTTCATAAATTCACATAAATTCATTCACATCATTTTTCACCATTTTATTCTAATAAATATACATCAAATATACACATAAGTATATTGGTGAAAAATGGGGTATTACATGTGTTCTGACTTTGTAAATTCAATGAATCAATTATTGAATTAAAAACATAACTTGTATTATAACTATTTTCTCGTGTTAGTTTTTCAAATAATAATGGATTTGATTAACATTCCCACTTCTGAATCTCTCAATGGAATTTGGTAGGTATTATTCGAAATGTCATCAAATCCAAGATGGAGTCAATTATGTGTTTATGAAAAGTTGTAAAAATCTTTAAAAACTGTTTACAATGAAAAGAGTTTAAGTGTTTGTTTGATTAAATTCAAGAACAAAAGCTTGTTTCAAAATGCTCAACCAATTATAAAAAACAAGATAAATATTGAAGCTTGAAATCAATTCACAGAAGAACGTTTTAATTACAACATCATAAATGAATATTACAAAACAGAATATTAGATTGATATACTGAAAATGTAGAGTTAAGGAATAAGTACATACGATGATTTATCTTAATTCAGCTCTATCCACTTAAATCTAGGTTTAATTAAATAAAACTCATAGTGAATTCATTCTAATTGGCTTCATTTCTTGGAGACATTTTTTTTTCTTTTTCTTTTTTTTTCTTTTTTGTCAAAAGCATTTCATGTGAAGCTCAACGGCTACCTGACGTCTCTAGCGGGAAGTGAATCACCTCTAATGGCTTCCCAAGCTTCATTAATGTATAAATTCATTCGAGTCGGAGGCAGAGAAGAACCAAACTACCAACTATGCAAATACTCTTTTGAATTTATTTTGTGCTCAAACTCCAATCAAACAACTATCATACTCTTGGTACTTCAGTATTAAGAATTTTCTTTATATGAGAGATAGATTTTCTAACACTTCCATTTATTTTTGAGTTGACTCAATACTATGGAATCTTGAGATGAATTGGTATACTCTTATAGTTGTCAAGGAGAGTGAATATACAAAAGAAAGGAACTGTTGAGTTGATGTATTGAGGCGTTAAGGGTCTACATCAATCTTAAAAAGTACTGTGAAATTCTTAGAAGGTATCTAATAAAAGGATATAGGTCAAATGAATTGAACAATTTAGTATAAACTCGATATGTGTTCCTTCTACACTGATCTGACTTGTTATTAATTTCAGTGATATCTCTGTGCCAGAACATATATTTTATTTTGTTCATTTTTTCAAGTTGATTAAATTTTTATTATCCCTTAATTCATCTCCCTCTGTGGTGAGTCCTACACAAACATGTCTCACCCTTAGATCCTAAAGTATGCCTCATCCCTACAATTTAAAGAATAATTGAAGAAGATTTTCACTCATCAATGAAACTCTCTCTAAGATCAAGATGAGGACATTGAAACTCTATTACTCAAATGATAAATATAATTGCATTTGATAGTTCAATAAATTATTATTTTCAAATATTAGTAAGAAAAATAATTAAAGCTCACTCTAAACACTAAAGTCCAAAAAGTTTTCTTTGTAAAACAACATAATGATGTGTTAGATAGTATAATTAAGAGTTAAGGTACAGATTTAGTAAATAACTATTTTCCAAAGTGCACCCAATACAACTAACTATTTTAGGGTGCAAAACTATACATTATGAATTTTTAGGGTGCAAAAGTAGACATTATGATTTTTTTTTGGAACAAAAATAGCAATTTTGTTATCTATTTTGGGGTGCAAAAATTATTATTTTTGCTCCAAAAAAGATTCATAATGTCTATTTTTGCACCCAAAAAATTTGTAATGTCTACTCTTGCACCCTGAAATAGTTAGTTGTGTTGGGTGCATTTTGGGAAATAGTTCATTGCTATTTTTACACCTTAACCCTATAATTAACACGTTAATTTTTTCATATAAACAAAACAAAGTCTTTCACAAAACTCATTAATGTACTAGATAACCTACTTACACTACAAAAAAAAGAAAATTAGCGACGGACTAATTCCTCACAATTCCGTCACTAAAATTAGAGATAAAATTTTTACGTCACTAAATTAGTGATGGATTAGCAACAGAATTACATTCCATGGTTAAATTCCATCACTAATCCGTCTCTAATTTTGTCACTAAAAATTAGTGACGGAATTTTCCCGTCACTAAATTAGTGACGGAATTACATTCCGTCGTAAAATTTTCTCACTAATCTGTCTCTAATTGTATCATTAAATATTAGTGACGGAAATATTCCATCACTAATTTTCGTCGCTAACCTGTCTCTAATTTCCGTTACTAATAATTAAATTTTTTAATAATTAGATTTTTTTAATAATTATAAAATTTTAAAATAATTTAAATTTTAAATTATTACAAATTTATAATATAAATATTAAATAAATAAAAATTATTAATTTATATTTATTTTTGAAATTTAAATTATAATATAATATATTTGAATTTTTAATAATATATTATATACAAATAAAAATACATATTTTATAAATATAAACAAAAAATAAAATATATAATAAAATGAATAAAAAAAGATATTAATAATAAAAATTTAGGTAGAATATTTACATAACATAAAATAAAAAAACTAAGTTGAAATATTTAATAACATATTAATTTATTTATTTCTTTTTTTTTTTGCAAAGCGAAATATGTGTGTGTGTGTGTGTGTGTGTGTGTGTGTGTGTAATTTTACATTTAAATTTCACATGTTCTTCTTACCTCAACTAGCAAAGGCACTGGCATACACGTGAGAGGTCATGACTTTGAATCCCAACTTGATAACAAAATGCAACCAATTTATGACTTGGACATGTGGCGTGCGATGGAGGGTGAAATTCGGTTGTTGATCGAGACACGTGGAGGCTTGAGGTGAGGTGGCGATGACTGATGGGGATACATGGACGGTGGTTGGTACACGTGGCAGCCGTTGGCGAGGGACATATGGAGGCTTGTGGTAAGGACATGTGACAATTTAAATTATATAAAAAAATATTTTGCGATAGATTAGAAACGGAAAATTTCGTCGCTAATTAGAGACGAAATTTAGTGACGGAATTTTCTGCCGCTAATCTGTTGCAAATTAGCGACAGAATTCAAAATTTTGTTACTAATCAATTAGTAACGGTTTTTTTATCGACGAAAAATATGGTTCCGTCGCTAATCCGTTTCTAATTTCAGTCACTAAACTAATTAGTGACATAATTTTTGTTGCTAAATTCTGTCACTAATTTGATGTTGTTTTGTAGTGTTACAATGTAGGCCATTGTTCTTGTCTTGCTCTATCTTAGCCTCTCTTATTCGAATAACTAGTGAAATGATCAATGATCTTGATGCTTCTGACAAGTTGTGCTAATGAGCCTGTGTTTAGAAACATCTTGATCTTCTAGGATGGATCAATGAATCTAAGTGTGAAGATGATGTTTGCAACATCAAAGGCTTGGGAAAAACGATTGTCTGGTAAATTGGGAGCCAAGCTTCCTATTTCAACACAAAAACCCACCTTGCATATGGAGTCTAAGGCCTTGTTTGGTACGAAGCACTAGGGGGTAGGGATTGAACCAAGGATTATGCTAGAATATATCGTTTGGTATGAGGGACTACGGATAACTAGGGATTCAGAGTACCACGAAAGAGGGATTGCTGCAAAGCCACCTCTCCCCTGGTATTGCATTTTCAATCCCGGGATTTCAATATCAGAGACAAAAATATCCTTATTTATAATATTTTTTGGACATAAATACCCTATATTAATTTTAACTTGAATCCTGAGACTTTGTTTTTGATTATTTTTTAATAATAAAGATATTTTAACCATTTCATAATTTATGGAGGATTATAAAATAAAATTAATTCAAGTATTCCATCTAAATATCACTGCATACCAAACGTAATTTTAATTCCTCAGTCCCAGTCTCAGTATCAGTCTCAATCCTAATACCAGCCCCAATCCCAATCCATCAAAATACAGTGCCTCGTACCAAACAAGGCCTAAAGTCGTCCTCATTAGTAACTCCTAAAATGAGAAAAATTCAAATTTCATATAATCAATTCTTTTCTGTGCTTGATTTCATAATATGAAGTATTTATAAGGAGCCTATAAATAATTTAAGAAGTGGAAAGTGATGTAAAGTAGTCAAAATGTCAATTTTTTTTCTGTTCTGTTATCTCCAGACGATCCTTATATAATAAGTCATCTTCTAGAAGAAATAGATGGTCCTTATAAGGAGTATAAATGTAAGTGGGGGTATTAATTACATTTTTTCGATATTTAAAATCTCATTATTAATTGTAACTTCTTTTACTTCTTATAGTTTGTGTTCACTCTTCAAGCAGGACAGCTAGCGGAAAAAAAAAGAGTAGGTGGTGCCACATTTGATAGTTCACAAACTACAGTTTAGGACAAAAAAAATCGTTGGTTTGGCATGCAAAAACATGAAAGGTGGCTTATGGTAAATGCAAAACTTCAAGTGAATTTGTAAGGTAAGGGTAAGACGGAAAGAATAAAAAGAGAGAGAGACGAAGGCTGAGAAGGGGGGAGAGTTTATCCATGAAAGAGGGCACGTGACACTCGGACATATTTGGAGGAATTGTTCGTGAAATACATAAAATAGGGGTAAATGCCACTTTTTGCTTTAGAAGTATTGGCTCAAGGGCAATTTTGCCCTGAAAGTTTCATCTAGAGCAATTTTGCCCTAGAAGTTTCAAATGTGGGGCAATTTTGCCCTGACCATTATCGCAATTAAGTTAACTGTTAGTTGACCAAATTTAGGGGAAAATTTGCTCCAAAGTGAAAACTTTCAAGGCAAATTTTTTCCTAAGATAACGACAAAATTGCACTGGAAGTTTCAACTGAGTAGCAAATTTGCCCTAGAAGTTTTGACTTAGGAGAAAATTTTTCCGAAAATTTAGTCAACTAATAGTCAACTTAACTGCGATAACGGTCAGGGTGAAATTACTCCACATTTGAAACTTCTAGGGCAAAATTGCTTCAGATGAAACTTCTAGGGCAAAATTGCCCCTGAGCCAATACTTCCAGAACAAAAATAACCTTTAACCCTATAAAATATTTAGGGTCTCTTTGGTAAGAGGGAAATGGAAGGGAGAGAAAATTTTTATATGTTGAATTTAAAAAAATTGGGAAAATGGGGTTATAAAATTTTAATAAAAATAAGATGTAAATTAAAAGAGTATGAAAAATTAATTAAAAACCCTAACCCCACTTATCTAATTTTTTTTAAGTTCAATTCATAAAATTTTTTCCTCCCCTCTCATTCCTTCATACCAAACAGCCAAAGAAAACTACTCCCTTCGGTTCTATTTATAAGTAACTTTCTCCTTGATTGCGCAAAATGAACTGGTAGTTAAAAGTAATAAATGTGTCAAAAATGCCATATTTTTTCTATATATGCTCCTATTTATGAAAATAGAGAAAGAATGTATAAAAAGTAAGAGAGATAGTAAAATATGTTTTCCCAATGTTTTGTTGATTTCATTCACCTAATGAATTCTCTCTCTCCTGAATATAACTCTTGGTATGTGTGATAATTAATTATAAATAATATGCATTTAATAAGGGTAAAATAGAAAAAATGAACTTACATTTTCAGACACAAAGTGAAAGTTGCTTATAAAAAGGACCAGCCCCATGAGAGAGAAAGTTCCTTATAAATAGGATCAGAGGGAGTAATATGTAAGTCCTTATAATTTTTATTAATTTTAAATCTGCTACTACCGATTCCGGCATATATAACGGTTATAGCGAATAAACTTTATGTACGTCGATGTGGAAGTCGTGTGAGAATATATAACTCTCAAAAGTAATGATTAATTATGCGCACTGTCATGTATTGCGAGGCAGAATTTGCGAAAACACAAAAATAACAGTCGTAGTTAATAACTGTCATTTATGTAGTGACAAAAATGATAGTTCTTTCAAAAACAATTTTCATATAACACTAACAAATAATTTATCTTCCAACCTCTAATATCAACGAAAACAAAACATAATAATTTTAAGAAACAACCATCGATTAACACTTTTATAACCCTTTATAACATCATCGAGCCGTCAAAAGTCATAACATTTCTTAACATTCGTTAGACCTCTATTTAAACCCACATATTCCTTGTGATTCTTACTATACTTTTCTTTATTGGCATCCTCCTTTTCTCTTTAATCATATTAAGATCCCAAGGAGCTCCTCTACTACCACCACCCCCTTCTCCACCATCACTACCACATCTTCCTCCACCTCCACCTCCTTCTGAAATGAAGGCTGTGATGCAGCTATTGGCATTGATATCCACAAAAGACGTCTCGCGGCATACACCAACAATTTGAACATGAAATTGAACCTCATACTTATCACAATGAGGTTGAATAGGACTTGTAGTTAGGCCTTTCATCTCCTTCCTTCGATGATGAGAATAAGGAGGACGAAGAGGAGGATGAGAAGGAGGATGGTAGTGGTGGTAATGATTGAACATCACTATTATATTTTTAAAATATTAAAAAAAGAATCTAACAAAAAAAAATTCATACTTCACAGCTATTAACTAATAATTTTAAAGTATTCTTGTAAAGTGGTTACAAATAACACCACATACTTAATAGTTCTAACTTAATAAACATTAACTAAAGCTTTCAAAACATTTCCTCTTCCCCGCAGCTAACTCTAGGTGCCTCCTCATTATATAGTCATGAATGCATAGATAAATAATGGTTTTTATAAAACAACTGTCATGTAACTTATGGCACAAGAAAAAGAACATAGTTGCGTGCGAACTGATCCTCTTCAGCTTCTAATGCACGCTTTACTCCCAATCTATTTAAAATTTCCATTTTTATACATGTTCTTCACCCTCTTCCTCTATTATCATCTTCACCATGGTGAAGCAACATGCTAAAGAAATGCTAGAGAATCGTCCTTCCTAACCTCCACCTCCTTCTCTTTCTCTCCAACATGCACCTCCGCCTGCTTCTCTTCATTATTCTCCTTAACTTCCATGCCCTACTCGTGCTCCTCCTTCCTAACCTACTCCTCCACGTGCTTCTCTTCCTCCTCCCCCAACATCCATCCTCGCCTGCTTCCCTTCCTCCTCTTACCCAACCTCTACCATGGCCTTCGGCCCACAGTCAACGCCGCTATCGTGTCCATTATAGGCTTATTCTCATCTTCTCAAATGATTCATATCACTCATCTGAGGATGATGGAGGTTTTATTTATTTTCATTTTTTAGTTATATTTATACTAATATATTGTAATTATGGCTCCAATAAATAAATAAATAAATAAATAAATAAATATATATATATATATATATATATATATATATATATATATATATAACAACATACCTTACTGTTGTTATTGAAGAACCATGATAAATCAAATAATAATATACTTTATAGTAAACTAAAAATAACCATTATAAAGATAAAATAACAATTAGCGATTCTTACCAACTAACCATTATGTAAGACCTTAAATACTAGATATTTGTTAATAACATACCTCACGATTATTTGAACATAATTGTTACAAAAATAAAACAATTAGGGTTCTTACTAGCTAAACATTATGTAAGACCTTAAAATCTATAATAGGGGTTTTTTTGTAAAATATCCAATCAATTTGACATTTGAAAACTTTTGCAATCAATTAAAAGCTCTAGATCTTTTAGCTCTGAGAAAGGCGTCCATTTAAACACAGAGTTTTCTTCCTTCAACTTCCGGCCGAGTTAACATAAGGTTTGTGATTTTTCTTTCATTATACATTTTTGTAAATTTATTTTGGGCATGGATGATTATTGGGTTTTGTTTGTTTCAAAATGATTTATGCTAGATCGGGTCTTTGAATAAGGAGTAGATGTATGCCAATTAGCTAACAAAAGACTACTAGGATGGGGTAACAAATTTCCTTTGAGTTTGTATTTGCATATAATCCCACAAACAATAGTTTGATTCTTTACCCCTGTGTAAAGTGTAACAATGTACAGTGGTGTGATTGAAAAACTTGTATGTCGCACTTAGTGATTTTTGGAATCAATCCTACTTATACATGCTGGATGAGGCATGACAAGCAATGGGGTAGTTAAATATATGGAAAGTTTTGCATCACTTGATTGGGACACAAGTGGATTTAATGTTGAACGTCTTGATGATGTGGCCAAGGTGTTAAGAGAGGATGTCCAGGATTGTCCTAATATGATGGAAACTTTGCAAGGAGACACAACCATTGTATGACGGGTGCACTGACTTTACCTTATTGAGTGTTGTGCAACTTGAAAGTGAGAAATGGGTGGTCTGGTACGAGCTTCACATAATTGCTCAAGGCTTTGGATCTTATGCTACTAATAAAAATTTTGTTTCAACCTAGAACATATTCCACAAAGAAGATTTTATGCTCCATCGACCTTATCTCTAAGATGATATATGTTGGCTCTAATGATTGTGTCTTATTTAGGAATAAATATACATGGCCAATTCATTATCCCATGTGTAAGGAGCCATGCTGCTAATAGCATGGGAAGAGCCTGAATAATGTGTTATGGTATTTCCTCATTATACCTAGATTAAACGCCTGTATAGCAATCCTCAAGATTTAAAAAATTTGAGGTGCCATGCAGATGAAAGGACATATATGGCATGCTTCGAAATCCTGTTGATTCTTCAAAATAGAAGAAGGTTGGCATCATTTACCACAAATTCGCTAAAGATAATAGGAATCTAGGCCTTGTATTGGCTACTAATGGGATGAACTCGTTTGGGATGCAAAGCAGTACCCACAGCACATGTTTGATAATATTGTTTATATATAACATTCCTCCATGGCTTTGCATGAAGCATAAGTACTCCATGTTGTTCTTGTAAATCTTGGGGCCCAAGCAACCTAGAAAATGTATAGATGTCTCCCTCGCTTTACTGATTAAAGGCTTGAAACGCTTGTGAGATGATAGGGTCATAGTGTATGATGCTTATGAGGAAGAAACATTCAACTTGAGGGCTATGCTTTTTAGCACTATCAATGACTTTCCTGCATATCGTAATTTATTAGGATACAACATTAAAGGCCAACTTGGATGTCCAATTTGTAAAGAGGGTACGCATTCAATTTGATTGAAGCATGGCTTGAAGAATTCCTATATAGAACATTGAAGATTGTTACTTTAGGAGCATCCTTACTAGGGTTTCGATAGGAAATTAGAAAAGGGTTGGGCATCTCAACCTTTGACTGGTTAACATGTATATCAAAAGGTGAAATATATAAAATATCTATTTGGAAAACCTTTTGTAAGCGATGTTGGTACAAGCGGGTGGAAGAAGAGGTCTATTTTCTTTGAATTGCCTTATTGGAGAACCTTGGATATAAGACATTTTCTTGATATTATGCACATTGAGAAAAATGTGTACGAAAGTATTGTTGGCACATTACTCCATATGCCAGGGAAGACCAAAGATGGCATAAATGGTAGGCTAAACACGGTTAAGATGGGAATAAGGGAGGAATTGGCACCAAAAGATAGGGGAGCCTATATATTTCTTCAACTCGCAGCTCACACACTATTAAAGGAAGAGAAAACTAATTTTTATCAGTTCCTTACTTTAGTCAAGATTCCAGAGGGTTACTCTTTAAACATCAAAATACTCGTGTTAGTGAATAACTTGAAATTGATGGGATTAAAATCTTATGATTGCCATATTTTGATAGAGAATTTGATTTAGATGACTATATGGGGTATCTTGCCTTATGAGGTGCGAGCTACAATCACCAAGTTATGTTTTTTCTTTAAGTTACTTTATAATTAAGTGATAGAACCTTAACAATTGTTGAGATTACAAAACTAAATCATATGCATATTGTGTAATCTTGAGATGTATTCTTCTCTAGCATTCTTTGACATTATGGTCCACCTGACAACTCACTTGGTTAGAGAGGTACAACTTTGTGGCTTGGCCTATTTAGGGTGGATGGACCAGGTTGAACGTTTCATGAAGATAATAAAAGGGTTTATGAAAATTCTAAGTCATATATGGAGGGTTGCATGTTTGAATGATATATCAGTGAAAAGGCCCCTAAATTTTTTGCCATATACTTAAAACATGCAAGCAATATTAGGCTTCCCGTATCTCGACATGAGGGAAGAAGGAATTATAGGAAAGGGATTAGGGGTAGGAAAGTTGTAACCATCTCATACCAATAGTTAGAGCAAGCATACTTATATGTGTGGCACAACTTTAAAGAGGTTAATGAGTAAGTGCATAACCATGTGCATCAAATTCATAAGGAAAATCCACATAAAGGAGAAAGATGGTATGCTCAACAACATAATAAACATTTTACAACATGGTTTAAAGTTCAAGTCCTTGCCAAGAATAAGCTGATCTTAAATTAGTTTCTAGCAAATTAAAGTTCTTAGCAAACATCCTTGCAATCAAGTGAAGTCTTGTGTAAGCTACATAATCAATGGGTTTACCTTCTACACCAAAAAGCAAGATGATAAAAGGAAAAAGAAAAATAGTGGTGTAACTCTTATAGCTAATACCATGCATGTATCGAGTTCCAAGGATAGAAATCCTATCTATGAAAGATATCATACTTTGGGGTAGTTGAGCACATATGAGAATTGGATTACATCGATTTTTGGGTTTCATATTTGATTGCAAGTTGGTTGACAATAATCATGGCTTGAGAATTGATAACTTAGGCTTGACACAATTGAATATAAATAAGGAATGGCATAAAGAAAAGCCTTTTATATTAGCTTCTTAGGCTAAACAAGTATTCTACATCTATGATCCTTATAAAAATTGATGATCTAGTGTTTTGTTGACAAATAAAGTCATTGATAAGGAGATAGGTGATGGAGTTGAGGATGATCCATTCAATGGGAGGTCACTTGAACCATTGAATTTAGATGAATAAGAAGATTTGTACATCAAGCATGATCATAATGAAGGTATTTAGGTTTTGAAGAGGGGAAAACAATTACTTAATAATAAGAGAAGAATTCAAGATAAAAAAAGTAACTTACAAAAAGCTAAGACTATGAAAAGAAAAATGACACTTAATTTCTATGTTTTAACTATGTATTGTTGTTTTCCTATTGTTGGGCTAGGTTAATTTCTGTGTTTTAAAGGATGGTCTATTGTATTGTTGTTTGTTTTATGTGTTGTTTATAAAAGAAGGTGGAAATCGATAGTAGTACCCCCTAAATTTAAAAAAATGTTGTAGATATTTAATAGTTATTAGCTATAAACCGTAATATATGTTTCTAAAATATCTAACAGTTTATTAGAATGACCATAATATATGTAACAATGGAGCAATACATTATGAGAGTTGTATCTGAACCATTATAAATTTAAAATTTCACCTCTATATAAATATCTATCTGCTTCTCCATTTCATTTATTAGCACACTTGTCTTAGGTTAAATGTAAACCCTAAATCCGCCAACCTTGGAACCCCACTACTTCAGTCATCTTTTCCAACATCAACCCATTTTCAATCAAACCATACAATCCATAAGCCTTCTTCATGCTTCTCAGTGATAGCTACGTGAGAGTTGCTATGCAAGACCTAACACATGTTTTCGTTCATTACCACACTTGTCTTAGGATTTAATGTACCAACCAACCTTGGAACCCTACTTCTTCGATTGAATTTTTCGGCATATGTCTGTCGTTTTTAGTGGAGTCACAGAATTTAAATCATTCACGGTAATTATTAGCAACATTTTCTTAAATTGCTTTACTTTCCATAACTCATGGTTTTGTTCTTGAGCGCTAGCTAGGTCACATTTCGTTTCTTGGTCTATCACAATCATATGGAGGTATGATTTCCCTTCTCTATTATGCATTCTCTATTATTATTCACTTTGTGTTTTGTAGCTAGGTTTTGACCTCAGTCGTGTTCTTTTTTTTGGAAAAATAAATTTCTCTGATCGAAGGTTCATTTCTTGTTATAAGAAGTTGTTAAAGATTGACAAAGTTTTCACAATGTTGAGTGCATAGTAGATAGCCCTACATAGCATATGGTTGCTATAAACCACATGTATAACTTATAAGGGGAGAACACGATTCACAACTCATCTCTATAGGCTAGATGTATAACTTATAAAGGGAGAACATGATTCACAACTCACCTCTCTCTCAGAATCATGTTAGGCTCAAGAGCTAAAGGTCACTATTGATTCTAAGTATGCCCTTCTAGTGGCCACCACAAATACTAGTGGGACAAGTTGTGTTTGGCTTTATTACATGGCCTGACCACCTTATTGACATTCCATCTTAGACAAAAAAGACATACCATCGTCTTATAGTATCATTACAAAAAAAAAAAGATAATTCGTAGCAGTGCATTTATAGTGGTTTATTTTAACCACTATAAATGCTGATTTTTGTAGCGGTTTTGCGATAAATCGCTACGAATTTGCAACGGCATGCCTAGCGCCAAGTAGTGGGGGTAGGGAATAGACTTTGTAGCAGTTTATAAGGCTTAACTGCTACAAATTTTGTATATTTGTAGCAGTTAATGTATTATAACTGCTACAAAATTTTGCACCAAAATGGCCCAAAGATGGCACGCCTATTATAGCAGTTATTTTATAGTTATTACCACTAATAAAACTGCTACAAATGTGGCACCAGCTTGGGGCCACATGGCACAAAGGTGGTGTGTCTTTTATGGCGGTTATTTTGTAGCGGTTTTTGTTACGTTAACTGCTAGAGAATGCAAAGATCTGTCTATTTATAGCGGTTACAGTTAAAACTACCACATAATTTAACCTTTGTATCGGTTATGGCCTAAAACTGCTACAAATTTGAAGCCTTTAATCCCACAAGCCTTGTGAAAGATTGTACGAAGAAAAGTAAATATGAAGGATCAGTGAAGAATTTGCAGCATGAGACTAAGTATTGGTTTCAAAGTAATTGCTAACACATGGAAAAATGGAAATAGCCTGTGATTGGTATCATGTTACATATCACCGGCGATATAACAAGGAAAACTCAGAAAACTATAGTTTTCCTTGTCATATGGCCCGTGATACATAATATGATACCAAGCATAAGACATTTGTAGTTTTTCATGTGGTTGGTAACTACTTTCAAACCAATGTTTAACTTCATGTTACAAATTCTTCAGATCATTGACAGTTAGTAGAAGTTATACGTACAAACTGCTATAAAATACACATAATGCAAAGAGCTGTACCTTTGTAGATCTTTGTAGTAGTTTTGGTAGTGGTTATATCTTATAACTGTTATAGGATGCAAACAGTCCCTAGTTTGGTTGCAGTATTATGTAATAGCTACAAATGTTGTACACAGAAAATCTCAACGATCTGTATATTTGTAGCGGTTTTGGTGTGAAACCGTTACATTAAGTCAAGCGACTTAACAATTGTAGTGGTTATAACATATAACCTCTATAAAAATTTAACCATATTAAATTATTACATTACCCGAGGTGATTTTATAGCAGTGTTTCCCAAAATCGCTACAAAGTTCAGCAGTATTTAAACCAAGCACCTCCTTCCTTTCTCTTATTTTGCCATTTTATTTTATAACGCTTCTCTAAGAGCTTTACTTCAAATTTGAGATTTCTATATGGCTTAAGGAGATAAGGGGAAGGGGAAGGAGGTTGAGTGTCCCCCCAGACCGCTTCTGTGTAGTAGCGTCAGTAGAGGAGAGGTCAGTAGTAGGGGTCAGCGTGGAGGGAGGGGGACCAAGCCATAACAAATAGCTCCATAGAAGCCACAAGAGAGGGTCCCACTACAGCCATAGTAGGCGGCCCTATAGGAGAAGATCGCATTATAGGTCCCTCATGAGGGAGAGGGAGAGGGAGAGGGAGGTGAGCTCAATCTGAGTGACTTTGACGAGAATGATGAGGTGTTCAACCTCCACATTCCCATCAGTGAGTTAGAGTGGTTCCTAGATAAGAAGGATGCGCAGGAGCCGAACCACCCACGAGGGTTATCTTCCCAGTTGACTGAGTTTGAGATACAAGTGCAAGGTAAATGTAATTTTTTATTTAAGAAATTAAATATTTAAATTTGTTCTGTTATTTGTGCATTATGAATTATTAATTTTAATTTATATGCACTCAAATTACAATTTTTAAATCTTCAGAAAAAATTGTGTATTTGATTAAGATCTAAATTCTGAAGAATTAATTTTTTAACTCTCAATATTTATTGAAACCTTGTTATTTATTATTTAATTAAATATTTTTTATAGTTTTTTTAATAATTTAAATTGACTTTATTAATTAACCTCATGCACTACTTTCATCAATCATGTAAATCCTTACTTGATATTTTTTTCAATACTTGTCATCTTTTTATCTTCAAATTTGTTATACTTAAAAAATTGGGAAAACCGTTTTATAAGTACTTATACTTTTCTTTAAGGGAAAATTATGACCATATCCCAATTAATAGATTTAATGGCAACTAGGTCCTTTGAAATCATTAAATTATGGGAAAATATGAAGGAATCTAGATGGAATTCATTCTAAAAGTGAAAATACAGTTTTACCCTTTATTGAATTTGAAAATACAGTTATGTTAAATGTGAATTTAAATTTAACTAGCGTATATAGTAAATTGTGCAGATGAGCATATGAACATTTCTACTAGGAGGCTTGATGTGACCGGTATGAACAGCCTAGACCGGAGACTATGAGTTGTTGTTTCGTGGAATAAGCCCACAAACCAACCCATCGATAATGGGGGTCACATGTTCAACCGATACCTGGATGAGATGGGCTTGAATTGGATGCAGTTTCCCATTCACTTCAAGATGTGAATAATGTTCCGAAGGTGACCGGTCTGAACAACCTAGACCAGAGACTATGAGTTGTTGTTTCATGGAATGAGACCACGGATCAACCCATCGATAATGGGGGTCACATGTTCAACCGCTACCTAAATGAGCTGGGCTCGAATTGGATGCAGTTCCCTATTCACTTCAAGACGTCAAAGAATGTTGCGAAGGTGCCGAAGGATTTGGCGTAGGATGAGGTGTTAGAACTGGCTGACACACAAGAGGGGGTGAATTGGGTGTACAATGAGTAATTAAAAACTTTCAAATACTTTTCATATTTGTTTAAATCAATACATATTGAAGTATAGAATCATAAGCATTTATATAGATCATATATGCTGGAAATGTAAAATCTTAGGGAAGAGAATATGCAAACTGTGATTTATCCTGGTTCGGTCCAATTTACGATGACCTACGTCAAGTCCCCAGGCTCCTCCTGAGGTTTCCAATCCACTATCTTCTTGTTTAATCGGGTACAAGAAAAGCCTCTACAATCTCACAAGTTTAACCGGGTACTTGTGTAGCCTACAGAGTTACTTCCCTTTACACACTGTAAGATTCACTCCCTCTTATGGCAAGTCTTACAAGCAGAGCGATCCGAAGACCTTTCTCTCCCGCTTACCCATGTAAGTCTTACGAGAACCAATGTTCTCTCTTGCTTACACCACTGTAAGTCTTATAGGCAGCAATGTTCTCTACTGCTTGCACTTTGTAAGTCTTACGAGCAGAAGGTCTTACCGGCGATTCTCTCTTCAGCTTCCCCCGTAAGGAATTCAACTCTCTCAAGATCTCTCTACCTTGAGATCAACTCAGAAGTATAATTGAGAATGTTTACATACTTTCTTACAGAGCAGATAAAATGCTCACTGAAGTACGATACAAATAATCTCACTCTCAATGATAAATGATACAGAAAACATAAAAGAACAGAGAATGGTTGGACAGAAAAGGACTCATGATGTAAGCATATTTTCATTATTGTGTTCTCATTGCATGGTCTCTTCTTTGAATGCTTCCACACACACACATAATTGAGTTGTGGTAGAAGACCGTTGTAAGCATTCGTCCGTTGGAGGCGCACTACTGCTTCTTCTGACCATTTTTTAGTTTGAAAAACTTGCCGTTGTTAGTGGACGTTACACTCTCCGTAAATTTTATTTTTCTTCTTATTGCATGATCTCTTCATTGTTTCCCTGAAAACACACACACACACAGTTAAGTTGTGGTTGAAGACCGTTGTAAGCATTCGTCTATTGGAGGGGCATTACTGCTTCTACTGACCATTTTCTAGTTTGAAAAACTAGCCATTGTTAGTGGACGTTACACTCTCCGTAAATTTTATTTTTCTTCTTATTGCATGATCTCTTCATTGTTTCCCTGAAAATATACTTAGAATACTAATACAATGAAGGGTTAATCATATAGATAAGAAATAAATAAACAACAGATGATTATCATGCAATCTGGACCCATCATTCGAGTGATCAAGGGCTATCACTTGAGTGATCCCTTCTGATTTCTTCTAGAGAGTATTTCAGAGTAGAATGACTCTTTGCATAGTGCATCACTAGAGTGATCCTTTGAGTAATCCATTACAAAATATGGCAGAGAGTTTACTGTAGCATAATTACCTCATCACTTGAGTAGCTCTCAAGTAATCATTGCCATCACTCGAGTGACCACTTGAGTGATACCTTCCAAAACTTGGCAGAGTTTAGACATCTTTTCCAACTGCATTACTCGAGTGGTCACTTGAGTGATCTCACGCCATCACTCGAGTGGTTACTCAAGTAATCTTCTCATTTTGAATCTAAATATGGCAAAATTATTTATCATTTAAAACTCTTGCCATCTACATTCCAATGCAAAAATAATTAGCTCTAAACTCTTTGTATTCTTTAAGTTATGATTTAGCGAGTGTCGATAGCATATGTATTTTTGATCATCAACTTCTAGAAGGAACCCTACTTCTAATATAACTCCAAATTTGATATATTACATATAAATGGAAAGCTCTTTGATTCTAGTTTCATATGGCACAGTTTTGAACTCATTTGGATATGTATTTTGGGAGATATGTCCAAAATACCAAAGCTATTCTGAAAAAAGACGGTAATTTGAAGGTCAACTTCCAACACTCGTATATCCTTCATCTGAACTCATTTGATGTTGATTCTAGTATCAAATTGATGTATTGGGAGTCTAGTTTCATATACCACTAGTTTCAGCTCAATCAAACATTTGGTTGGAGAGATATATCAAAAATACTGAAGTTCTGTCATGCTAGCCGAAAACAAAGGTCAATAGAGTGCTGCATCAGTCAAGTGGTCACTCAAGTGATCATGGGTTATCACTCGAGTGATCACCTTCAAAATGTGGCAGTGGTCTATTACTCAAGTGATCAATTATAGAGGTGCCATAACTTCTGTATAAGTTATTTAGCTTTGTATTGACCCATTCCAACATTCAGTTGACTATAGAAACCTCCAGAATCACTTCTATAAGCTTGATTCTTGATATACCCATTAGTTCTTCCAAGTTCATCTCTTTCTTCTGAATTTTTTTCTTAATGATCATTCTCCATAATCCAATTAAATAGCTTCTTCATTTTCTTGAGTATCTTCAATCTTTTTCTTTATTTGCTTGACAAATCTATAAGATATTTCACATTAGATATAGCAGTTAGTCAATGTATGAGATAAATATATTATACAAACTTTTTGCTCTTAATATTTGGCATATATATTTGACATCATCAAGGACAGCATATAGAAGTGGTGCTTGCAATGTTTTGTGGAAGCCAGTGAGTGAGTTGGGCGATGAGGTTGGAAATTTATGGAGACATGTTTGTAGGAGGAGGGAACAGCATGAGAGGACGTCCAAGACTCATGACGCTGAACAACAGAATCAGAATAAGGGTTCTTCTTCTTCTTCTCTATCATCCAAAGACACAAGTCTGGAAGAAGATGATTACCTTGAGTTTGTGAATCATGGCGGAGAACCTGCTTCGATAAAACGAAGGCGGGTATCATGGAAGGACATCCATCCGTTATTTGTTAATGCTGTGAATCAACTTGGCGGCCCTGAAAGTATGCTTGCATCTTCCTTCTTTTTTTAATTTCTTACTTTGTTTTTATTATTCCTTCGCTTAGGACTTATGCGGTGCACATATTTTACTATCGCAATATCCTTTGATGAGCTGGTCAATCCTTCCTATATTGTGGACGCGTACCTTAAGTTTTTGTATTATTTGAGATAAAGTTGTTGTGCTTTGTGCGTTTCGAGCTTTATTATAATTATGAATATATTAATTTTTTTCGTTTCCTTGTATCTCAGATGCAAAGCCAAGACAGATTATTGAAATAATGAAAATGCCTGGTCTAACGAGAGCACATGTTGGTAGTCACTTACAGAAATATAGAGAAAGATTAAAGAGAATGGAGGAAGAGCAGCAGCATTACTCAGTTTCTCACATGAATGGATCCCTTTTCAGATGGAACCCCATCTTTATAATTACCACCTTGCTCGCCAGCCAATACAAATGAAAATACAACCACCTGAACAAAACTTCAACAACTTTGGTATGGCTATATGATTATGGAGTATATACTTAATTTTCAATCTCTAAACCCTCGCTTAATTATTTATCTCAAAACCCTCTCTTAGTTATTGTTTTGACTCTGCCCCAAACATGGGGACTTATTTATTTCAAATGTAAGGATTAACCTGTTTTGGGTTATGAAAATGGAGGGAAATAGTTCCAAGTCCAAGTTTAGGAATTAAAGCAATATTTGAGGAAAAGTTTTGGGAACAGGAGTTTTATTTTCTCTATAATCATATTTTTCTTCTTCATCATTCTAATTTCTAATTAACAATCTATAATTTCAGGTCATATGGTTCCAGCTTCAGGCTTTTATTATTGTATTACTGCTACGGGAGGTGCTAATAATGATGGAATCATAAATCAAAAACAAGCCCCGGGTACTTCATTTGGAAGTAATATGCAGCAGCAGCCACATATTGGTACTTCCTTTGGGAGTAATCAAAACCTGACTTATGGTGTGGAACAAACTGATCAAGACCCATCTTCAGGTTTTGCTTCTTATGTTAGTACTGCTAGAGGTGCTAATAATGATGGAACCATAAATCAAAATCAAGCTATTTCCTTTAAAAGTAAGATGCTGCAGCAACCACAAATATCACAAGATCAAAATCTAGAAGCAGGCGGTCATGGTGGAATCATCAATCCAGATGCAACACATGTTACCGAGGATCATGGGGAATTTGACTTCTTGAATACGCCATCATTTCAAGACCTGGAAATTTTTTTTGAATTATTGGATGATTATGAGCCATCACTTCAAGAGTTTGAATAGAGTGTTGGATAAATCAACAATAGTTATCCTCAAATGTATAACAATACATGAATTCATATGCAATGTATAATTAGATTTCTATTCTATGAATTTCCAGCTACTTTTTAAATTTATGCCCTTGGTTATAGTTTTAACCTTTTTATTTTCTTATTGAAAGCGTTGGCTCGAATATTTCAACGTTCTTGATTTTAATTAATTAAAGCTTTAATGCCTACCTTAATGAGGATGTATTTTTGTGCTATGCAACATTTGACTTTAGGATTGTAAACAGGACTAAGTGAAAAAAAATAAGAAACAATAAACATACATTAAAAAAACAAGCCAATTGTTGTAAAATTACTATATGATGTAAATGTTCATAAACTTCCAACTCTTGGCATTTCATATTCTACTCCATAACCTCTCAATGAATAGTCTTTAGGAGTTTTTATTTCTATAAATCAAAGGTTACATATAGTAGACTTATGAGAATTTATTTTGTCATTTATTCTATGTAACTCTTAATTGAGGTTGGAGTAGACCTATAAATAAAGGCATTGTGATACACATTATCAGTACCCAAATGAATAAGATATCACTCTTTTTTTCTCTCCAATTCCCTCTTGTATCTCTTCATCTCTCTTAAGATTTGTGTGTGTGTCCATATATACATATATGTGTGTGTGTGTGTGTACACGCGCGCGCGCGCGCCCACACACACACACACACACACATATATATAATGTATGTATGTATATTTATATTATATATTAGTCAAGTTTGATTATAAAAAAATATAGATCAAGAAAATCTCATACCTTAGCAGACACATGAGCAAATTTAACAGTAGCAAAATATAATGTATTACCACCAGAACTAAGGAAATACATATGATTGAATTAGAAGCGAATAATATAAATATTAAAATAGGACAATATGAATTGTTAATAAAAGAATTAAATCAATATAATGAACCATCATGTGATGTCATATTAGGATTAGAATTCTTAGAACAATATTATCCAATACATATGATAAAAAAAAGCTCTAATATTAACAACACCTTGTAAACATAAAGAATGGAGAATAAGAATAGAAAGACCTTATAAATGAAAAGGTGAAAAATTTTCAAAGAAAAATAAATGAGAATGAAATACAATTTTTACCCAATAATAATCCTGTAGAAATCCAACATATGCTAGCAACCTTAGCTATAGTAGAAGTAAAAACTATAGAACAAAGATTAATAGATAATTATAGTGACAACCCATTAATACATAGTGATATGAATGGGGGAACAGATCGGCTAGAAGACAAGTTTGAAGACACGAACGGGGCGGATGATCAAAGGTAAGACCTTAAGAGAACATGTCTCTTACAAGCCTAGCCACAAAGACACCACAAGGATGATCAGTCCTTGATACAGTTGGAGTATTCGCACGAGAATACAAGGATGCAAGCAAAGTTCACACACAAGAGAAATAAAATTCTCTAAGAACAAAGTTCTTATTCATATCATTATCATCTTCTGAATTCCTTAGTACAAAAACGCAGCCTTTATATATAGGCAATAAAAGAACACTCTAGAACTCTAAACCTAGTCATAAATGCAATAAACGATGCCTTAATGATGATTGATTGCCTTGGTTGGCACCATTCAAGCCTAAAAGTATGAGAAAATTACTTATTCTTCAAGACTAAGTCAGCTACCTTAAAATAGGAAACTAAATTAAAGTTTTTAAGAACAATCTTTGACAAAAAGGTCTTATTTAATGCAAATAAAATAGGAGAGTAATCAAATCATATTTGATGCACAAGGAAGCCTTCTAGATGCTTCTTGAGTTGTCTTGGACATCACTTATAATCCTCCACCAAGGCACATGCTTGTCACATGGTATTTAAAGTAAATTCTTCAATCTAGACTGCACATGGGCCTTGCACATCATCATGTTGGGCTTATTGCTTCATGTTATCCCAATTTCATGGATCTTCATGTTTTGCCACGTGGTCAAACTTCTAGGTATTGTAAAAGCATGCATATGGGCTTGAAAATTATGGCCTCATTTACACCCTCAACATATATATTAACATTATGAACCATTAATGAAGCAAATTGAAGCCCAAATATTTGCTCCAGCCCCTTGAACAGCACACTCTTTTCTAGGCTTTTAGTAATTAGGCCCTTGATGTTATGAAGAGGATCTTGGACTTGCTTAGAATCTTCTTGTAAGATATAGACATCATCTTGTTCATTATATGTGCTACCTACAACGTGTTTGCCACAGATGATGCAACCTTTGTTGCCAACTTGGATGCCTTGTTCGACATCATATAACATGCCACTTGTACCTCTATCACATAGGGAAAAGTCAAAACCTCTAGCAAAAATATAATTAAAAGATTACAATAAAGAAATAAATTGTAAACCCTATCCTTGGACTGAAAAAATATAATCTAATAAGAGAAAGTAAACCAGAATATTCATCATCATCTGCAATGATAGTAATAAAACACAATGAAGAAAAAAAAGAAAAATCAAGAATGATAATAAATTACAAAAAACTAAATGAAATAGCAGTAAGAAATATATATCATATACCAAAAATGGAATTATTGTTTAATCTAATAAGAGGAAAAACTATATTCAGTAAGTTAGATTGTAAGTCAGGATTTTTCCAAATAAAATTAGAAGAAAGTAGGAAAATATACTACTTTCAGTATATCTGAAGGGTTATATGAATAGAATGTTCTACCAATGAGATTCTATAATAGCCCTAGTATATTTCAAGAGCATATAACAAAATTATTACTACCAATAAGAGATTTTACAATAATATATATTGATGACATACTAATAATTTTAAGAAATAAAGAAGAACATGAAAAACATTTAGATCAGTTTATAACATTAGTAGAAGAAAAAGAAATAAATATAGCACCAAAGAAAGCAGAATTAAGAAAAACAAATATACCTTTCTTAGGCTAGATTATATCAAAAGATGGAATAGAATTACATGATCATATAAGCCAAAAGGTATTAGATTTTCCAATAATTAATAATAAAAAGGATATTCAATCATTCTTAGGATTAGTAAATCAAGCTAGGAATTATATACCTAATTTATCAAAATTAATAGTAAAAATATCAAAATTAGCTGAAGAAAAAACTGTATGAAAATGGAATAAAGAAACTCAAAAAATTGTAGAAGAAATAAAAGTTTTATGTAAAAATTTACCTAAATTAATCATACCCTTAGAAGATGATATTAAATGGATTATATATACAGACGCCTCTGGGTGCAGCTTGTCAAACCCCTTAACACTTTGATATTTGCAGAGTAATAAATGCATAGTTCAGAGGGCACACAGAAATAGCGGAAATATACTGATAATAAGTGCTTGTTTATATTACAGACAATTCCCATAGGGTTTTAAAAATATAAACAAAATCCAAAGAAATAAATATTACAACTAAAGATAACCAACTGTACTCCGTTAGAATCGGACCTTCAATCACCGGTAATTATTGTTTTGCCCTTAGAGCCGCTACCTTCTGCTGGAATATTTTTAAATATTGAAAAAGGGTGAGATTCAAATGAATCTCAGTAGTAACATACAATCCGACATATAAAATGTGAAAATAAATATGCAATGCACCATATTATGTAAGATGAAAATGCTGTGTGTACACTGTCCGAGGCCAAACGACTGTTTGCAACCCCAGCTTAATTCTGCGCCTCCGTTGGGTCCCAGACCACAACTAAGCTAATATGTGTGTCCCAGACACTGTGCTCATATTACAGAAAATGGAATACACAACATATAAATACTCACATAGTGTATGAAAGAAAGAGTTACTACCTGGGTCCTTTTTCAGTCCGATTCTTATCCAAAACTTTTAACCGGCTCGGGCTATTACCAATTCCTATAAATTAAAGTTAACAAGTAATTGATTATTACTTGCATTACTACTGCTTTAACCATATTCTAGTGGTTATCTCAATTTCAGTGATTTCTGCATAGTATAATTCTCCACAATACAACTTTTACTATTTTTCATAAAACTGGCAGATTTTTCAGTCAACTTTGAAAAATCAGAATTAAATCTAGAAAATTTCAAATTGATTGGTTTCAAAGCCTATGTGAATATATTTAAATGTCTTTTAATATAAAAATACTTATATCTGATCAATGATAACACAATATTCCCAGAAATTCGCCAAACCTCCCCTATTCCAAATTTTCTTCCAGAAATAAACTCAACTTTGAAAATTCATATCTTCTAATGTACAAGCTCAAAAATTGTGATCCACCTATGAAATTAAATATCTTAATGTATACTATAAATCTGAAAATTTTCATAATTTTTGGTAATGTGTTGGTTTTCCAAAATTTCGCCACATCTAATCTTCCTTCTAGAAACATAATTTGGTAGTACTTAAATTCAAAATTTTATAACTAAATCCAAAAAATTCCAAATAGAGTGGTTCAAAATTCTGTGTGACCCTATTTAAGTATAATTTAAGGGAAAAATACATACTATTAGAGATTACATGCCTAAAGTTCCAGAATTTACAATTAATACAACTATGCCAGAATTTGTTCCAGATTCAGTGCTTAAGCTTCACAAATTCATTTCTTACAATATACTAATCCAAATGGTACATATTATATATCAAATTAAAGCTCCTTATGTCTATGTTATTTCTGTAAAGGTTCATAATTTTTGGACCAGTTTTAACTAACGAAATGAATTTTATAACCAAAATGATTCCAGAAAACTAACTGAACAACATCTCCTCTTAATTTCTAAAAATTCCTGATTTATACATAATCATCCAAAAATTACAACCACATGTACTCTCACACAATTTTTCATGTAGAATCTATTGGTAATATCAAATTTATCAAATTCTTACTCCTTGTATATCTACACCTTATTCTGACCATAAATAATAGCAACTTAATTTCAAAATCACTCAACTTCCAACAACTATAAATCCTCATAAACAACCCAAACCAACTGTATAACAATAGAAAAAGATATAAAAGACTTACCTAAATAATATTCAAGGCTTGCCTATGGTGACTAACTTCTCCTTCTTCCACTTCTCGGGTAATTATTCTCACCTTAGTCTTCCTTCTCTCTTACTCACGTCTCTCTCTCTCTCTATATATTTTCTACTTCTATAGTATTCTATGTGACTTGACCGAATGGAATGGAAAAATGAGAAGTGTGTGTATGTTGCCTTGTATTTATAGTGGAAGGATATGTATTTGTTTATTAAATAAATGTGTGTGTGTGCCATGAGGTGTTTATTTTAATGGTTGTGTGTGTAGTGTGGGAAGTGTGTGCCATGAGTGATGTGTGAAGAGCATGTGAAGCAAGTGTGGCATGTGAAGCATGGGTGGCATGGGAAGCATGGATGGCATGGAAAGCATGGGAAGTGTGGGTGTGTTTTTAACAATATATTTATATAGATATATTTTTATCCTATTAATAATACACACTTAGCCTTAATATTTCCCCTTATCTAATTTATGACCATTTATTGTTGTTTGATGAATTTTTAGGCATTTAATTCCTAAAATAAATTTTGGGATGTTACACAGCTCTGTATTTTGAAGATAAAGATGGAAAAGAAAGAATAACAAGATATATTAGTAGAAAGTTCAATGAAGCTCAAAATAAATATCATTCTAATTGGAAGAAATTTTTAGCAATAAAAAAAGTAATAGAAGAATTTGAATTATTTATAGTAAATACAACATTCACAGTAAGAATAGATAATACTCAAGTTAAGATTTAGTTAAGTAAAGGAATAAAAGATGGAAAGTTGAGTAATAAAATGTTAATAAAATGGCATAGTGTTATGTCTTATTATGATTATGAAATAGAATATATTAAAGGTCAAAATAATCTTATTGCTAATTATATGAGCAGATGGATCCAATAAACAGAGAGAATAATCATTGTCCAGTACGCAAGATTATGGACAGCGAAGAATCATCATCAATAATTACTCATCTAGTAATGAAGATGAATGTCCTTGAGATGAATGTAAGTTTATTAAGTAGCCAGGTAAATAATAGTATTAAGAACTTATCAAGTTCTGTTGCTAATTTATCTGATGCTATAACTGACATATATGCTGGACTTGAGGAACTGAAGAAAAAGAGAGAACCAAATGAAGGACCCTCAATGTATGAGAAGAATAAGACAAGTAATGATCAAGAATCACCTATATATAATAGGGTCATCAACCCAAACTAGGTCATCCACCCAAAAAGAAAATAATTGGGTCATCAGGATCCAAAACCACAAGTAGGTAGATAAGGTTCATGAACTCATAGTCAAATAATAAGAAAAGCATTCTAGAGTTTAACCTCAAATGATCTGAGCTATGGAAGAATCTATATCCTCTTTCATACATAAATAGTATTATAGAGCTTCCAATTTTCGACCTTGGACCTTCCTCCTTTAGATCACAACAGCATAGACTTCCTTCGTTTCCTATTGAAAACATAACTATTATGCTTATCTTATAATAATAACTATAATAACACAAACCCTCTAACCCCCTTATAAGACCATTTCTCTTTGGATTCAAATAAAATTGCCTCCTTAATTCCTATTAGGAGTTTAGTTACACATACCTTATTTAGCTCTTATCCAAATGTTGTTATTCTGCAAAAAATTCTGGTACAAACTTCAAACTTTGAAAAGTGATTTTATTGATAGTGGATATTTTACAAGAGAGATTAAAGAGGATCAAAAGAACATACAAGACTTCAATACTTGGAAGCTTGATGATCGATGCCCCTTTTGAGATGTTACAGGGCTTTATACAGAGTCAGGTATTCCCAACTCTAGTTACATAACTAAAGTTACTTTTCTAAACTCTAGTTACTTTTCTTAAGGAATATGCTTTTACTGTTCGTCTTCTTCTTAAGGGAATCTTTATTGTTTTCCATCTCTGTCTGCCATCTTCTTTTTCTTTATTGTCTGCTATCTTTAAGGAATCTTTTTCTTTTCTTATACGTCTTTTTCTGCCGACACCTCAAAGTAGTCCGTGGTCTAATGGGATTTTTAGGATCCTGATGACCCAATTATTTCTTTCAGGATGGATGACCTCGTTTGGGTTGATGACCTTGTTATAGGTTATTCTTGATCATTACTGGTCTTATTCTTCTCATACATTGAGGGTCCTTCATTTGGTTCCCTCTTATGCTTCAGTTCCTCAAGTCCAGAATATAAGTTAGTGATAGCATCAGATAAATTAGCAACAGAACACGATAAGTTCTGAATACTATTATTTACATGTCTACTTAATAAACTTGCATTCATCTCAAGGACATTCATCTTCATTACTAGATGAGTAATTATTGGTGATGATTCTTCACTGTCCATTGGCCTACTTACTGGACTATGATTATTATTTCTGTTTATTGGATCCATCTGCTCTTATAATCAACAATAAGATTATTTTGACCTTTAATATATTCTATTTCATAATCATAATAAGACATATTACTATGTCATTTTATTAACGTTTTATTGCTCAACTTTCCACCTTTTATTACATCACTTACCAAGGCTTAACTTGAGTATTATTTGTTCTTATAATGAATTTTGTATTTACTATGAATAATTCAAAGTTTTCTATTGCTTTTTTTATTGCTAAAAATTCCTTCTAATTAGAATGATACTTACTCTGAACATCATTGAACTTTCCACTAGTATGTATATCTATGTGTGTGTGTGTTTTTTTTTGGAAGAAATTCAAACGAAAAATGAAATGGCATGGAACACATCCAAACACTAACCCCTGACCACAACAACCACTACGCAAACTCAGATTAACCGTCTCGAAAACTTAACGATGAATTCCTCAAATGGTAACAAACCCAAAAATGGATCAAAGAAGACATGAGCACTATGTGGCTTCAACGGAAAACCCATGAGCACGAACAGAACATGAAAGAGTTTGAACAAAATCTCTAAAATGTGATTAAAGAGAGCTTAAACGATGAGAACCCACTAGAACAAACTTCACATTGACGAGGGGACGCTCATAAACAAAGACCAACAACAAAAAATGGAGTAGGAGAGGAATAAAAATACCAATGGGCAAGAAGAAGAAGCAAAACTGACGAAATTAAAAAAAAAGGAAGGGAAAACAAAGATTTGAGCATCGGGCTTCAATCTTCAATCTCCAATCTCTCTCGCCTTCGTGTCGCCGCTATGATTTGAAATTGTATAACTGTCAAACTGTGAAAAATGGAAAATACATGTTGTTAGGGTTTAGAATGTGGGAGTTACTATGTCAGTTTGAGTTGTAACCAGGTAGTAATTCATTTATTATGTCGGTTTCCTTGTAACAGACATAGATCCTATGGTGTACTACTCACTACTAGAAAAAACACTTTTAACGTCCCTTATTTGGGACTTTTAACGTCCTTTTAGGGGGGACGCGTATGTCAGCGATGTAATAAATTTGGACTTTATACGTCCTTTGTAAAGGGACGTTTGAAGTCTGGGTTTAGGCGTCCCTTTTAGCCAAAGGGACGCCTAAAGTCCCCGTTTATAATTTTTTTTATTTAAAAATTAGGGACTTTAGGCGTCCCTTTTGGTTAAAGGGACGCCTCCCTTTGGCCAAAAGGGACGCCTAAAGGGTTTTTTTCCATACAGTGCCATTTGTATTGTTTCTGGCCATATCATTCTGAAAGCAAACAGCAACGTATACACAATAAGGAAACATACAACATGCAGTTTATAAGTAACAAAACACAACATCCACCTCTAATGAAACATTCATGCACTACATTGTTGACAGAAATGTTGTCCACTAATATAATAAACAACTACTAAGTAAATGTATAGGAAACGATAAACTTCTACAAATCAATGTGTTGAAGAATCCTCCCAGCCAATAAGTCTCTGATCAAATTAATGTCTTCATATAAGTAAGCAGCATCATTATCAAAGATCTACAAATTAGAAAATATGATTATACGAAATCAATGAAATTAAAGGATTGTTTAGCAATTCAATTAAAATAAAACCAAAATATTATCATTTGATTACCTATTGAAAATCATTTGTAACGCCACTTTGAATGATATTATACATGTAAAGTATAATATAATAGCCACATTCAGTACCACCTGGCTGTTGAGGGCACTATAAATGAAAAGCAATTGGTTAAAATCAATAACATACATCATTTATAAAACAACCGTAAATAAAATAACTTAAATTATATTGGAACCACATACTTTGGGATAGATCCACTTTGGCTTGCGAACAACTCTACCCTCACGTGACCCGCCAAGCATTCTATATGTTTGGGTCGCGCTACCATTAAAATGTAAAACATTTTAAGTTAGAACAATTTATTTAAATCAAGCATTTCTTTAATTAATAAAAAAAATAACTAACGTGTTGAAGACTGATTTTGTGTCCTTGTCAGGCTTTTTTGTCAAGGAATCAAACCAATAGATTTCATTGAGGCGTGGGCAAACAACACACAGGCTCCAATGGTAACTAAAACAATACACAGATTAAAATGAAGTTGAGATTAGAAGAAAATTATTTCTCAAACATCCAAAAATAAATTTTTTTACTACATACCCTTGAACAATTAGCGCTAGGTAACATCGCAATTTGGTCGCTGCCATTGTGAAGCCCACATAATGCGTCCTTTGTGTGACATCATTATTATCCGATGTCGTATTTGCAGGACACAAGAATCCGTATAAATTTGGTCTTTCCATATCAATGCACATGTGGTAGAAGGACCTAAAATAGAAATAAAATGACCAATGAATTATTGAACTTATGAAATCTTGAACTTAGAAAAGAAAAACTAACCAAATGGCAAGTTTGACCCATCGTGCATCTATCTCCTCCAAATGCATAAACTCCTTAAGATCTTTATTGTCGATCGTGTAGGGATACGTCAATTGTGTACCCACAATCCCTGGAGGCATATTGAAGTCGACTTGGGGAATACCTTTGTACATCTATTGGAGCCGTGCTAGAAAGGGTCATCTCAGCGCAAATGTGACAACGAACTTTTAGCGAAGGAGCGTCTGGCACAATAATATTTTGTTGGGGGAAAAAATATACATAAAGTTTTTCTAAGGGGGAAAAATATACATGAAGTTTTTCTAAGGGAGTAAAAACACCATCGCATCTCTACTTTACTGATTTCTTAAGCAATCGGATTACGGTCAATGAAGTACTCAACCCAATGACTGTCGGGGATCAATGTTTGCCTTGTCATCCTCCTTGATCTCCTCCCTATTGGTGAAATCTACTCGATATAATTGAGATTTTCCTTACCCTTCTTTTTCTCTTCCATGTTTCACTGCTCTTGTTTTTCTGCTTGAGATGTAGATTTCACCAAACATTGATCCCCGACAGTCATTGGGTTGAGTACTTCATTGACCATACCCCGATTGCCTAAGAAATCAATAAAGTAGAGATGCAATAGTATTTTTGCTCCCTTAAGAAAACTTCATGTATATTTTTCCCCCTTAGAAAAACTTTATGTATATTTTTGCCCCAACAAAACATTATTGTGCCAGATGCTCCTTCGCTAAAAGTTCGTTGTTAAATTTGCACTTTAACCCTAAAAAATTCCACTGCCTTCTTTATAATGTCGCTTTCTTTCTTAACTGACGTAAAAAAAGTGTTTTGTAGTAGTGTAATTATCGACGAAAAATTATTCTATCGCTAATTTTTGATAGATTACAAATAGAAATTTGTCGCTAATTCTATTAGTTGTTTTTTGTAGTGAAATTTAGAGATTTTTAATTTGTTTTATCAAACTCTACAAATTTAATCTCAACGTATTGTGAAAGCAATGCGTATTGTTTCATCTACTAAGTTGCATTCTCAAAAATCAAGAGACGATGGATGGGAAAAGTTAGCAGTAAAGGTAAAATATTTTTTGTTAAGGAGTCAATATACTTGTCCCAGATTTCGATGCTCATTATGTTGCGAGAAGAGGAAGGTCTCATCATTAACAAGATGAATTTACACTAGGGAATCATTATAAAGGTTGCATTTTCAATGCAATGATAGATTATCAGCAATTGGATGAATTGAATAACAAATTTTGATGATGATATAGCAGAGTTTCTCATTCTTACCTTAACTTTGGACCTAAGAGAAATACGCATGTCATTTGAAATAATGATATTTAAGAAAGTAGGAAAGTTCTACCCACAAGATATCTTTTTGCACATGAAATGTTACAGTTAAGGATACAATTTGTGAATTTTGGCCATATACAACTTCATGATTTTCAAACATTGGTTACCATTTCTAGTTTATGCCAATGGTTAGTGAAAACAAGAAAACAATAAATATATGCTCGTGTATAGAGTTGTAATTTTATTCTCACTATCAATTTCTCCAGCTACAATGATGGACCTTTCTAGCTCACCATTAATAAGACCATGTAGTGCAACAGATGGCTGGGGAAACTTCCCTAATTCTTTGCTTATGTAGATTGAAAAGAGAATTGCCATAGTTTGATATAGAATTTCTTGTAAAGGATTTTAATGACATGAAGAGAGGCTAGACTTCCTTTATAAAAAAGACTAAACTTTGAATACCATCATTTTATTTGAAATGTTCCCTCTAAATAAGTTACACCAACAATTTAAAACTTGTGGACAAATCAAAGAGGAGGAATGTTAATAAAGATCGATGCAAGCACTTTGGTAATTATTTATGCCAATTTCTTCAATTAACAAAGATGTATGTCGTAGAAATTTTCCTTACAACATGATATTAGCACCAATCAAGCCCAAATGGCTAAAGGATGTTGTAGGGGAAACAAGTATCGTACAACAAGACAATGCTCCATGTCATATAAATGATGGTGAGGAGGAGTTCCCTTGGATTGCTTGTGAGAGTGGATTTGACATTCATTTGATGATGCCTCAAATCCCCCAAACTCTCAAATTTGAATGCGTTAGAACGTTAGTTATTTTAATGCAATTGAAGTACTAAAACACAAAGAAGCATCCAAGAATATATATGAAGTCATTGGTGTTGTGAAGAAATCTCATATATGAAAGCCCCTCTTACCATTTGGAATTAACAAACAAAATCTTCCTAACCTTGCAGGCAACTGTGGTAGAAATTATGAAGGCTGGAGGTTCAAATAAGTATAAGCTCCTTTATTGGTTGAAACATTTGCTATAAAGAGAAGTTGGACTCTCAAATCAATTGAAGTGGGTTTATTTTGATTATTTTATTATGGTTTACTTCTTCAAGTTATTGTGTAGTTTTCTTTTCATGTAATAAATGGTATCCTATTTTGTCTTGACTGCTTGAAATTAGTGTTGAATGAAATTTCCAAAACAACTTATTATGTTGGGCAAGTTTCTCTATTTGTACTTTATTTTACTTTTAGTGTGTTCATTTTTTTAATGTACTTTGCATAATTCTTATCATGATATAACTTCGCATGTTGCGTGGTTTGTTTAAATGGCACAAGACAAAGCAGAAACGATAATGTCTTTGTAATTGATTTGAAATGAATAAGTTATCATCGCATTACATAATTGGTGTCATCACCATTAATTCAGCATCATCAAAACCAAAATACCCAGAGCCAAAACTTGTACGACAGAGTTCCAAAGCCATTTTCTTCACTCATAATGTTATCTATGTACATTCAATAAAAAAATGAGGAAAATCATGTTTCAAGATTGACCTTATGAATTACTTTTGCTCTTCCTCTCTGTTATTATCCTTGTCGCATTTGTCATCCGAAATTTTGTCAAGGATAAATGATGCTACCAAATTTTAAGTGGGCACCGCAAGTGTACTAACCGTAAAATAATAAATTGGTAAATCAATTTCATCTCATAGATACTCAAAAATATTTACTGACTAGGCATTAAATTTCTTAGGTTCATTTAAGTTGAGTTAATTAAAGATAATGAGATTAATGAGAAATTTAAAGATAAGAAAAGAAAAATAGTAACTAGTGTTTTAAAGATTTCAATCAAGACAAACAACCTAGAGCAGCTAATTATTTCTTCAAGTTTTAGAGCATGTAATTATCCAAATAAATTCATTTAATATTAACTTGTTAATCTAGAGTCTTAATAGATATAAGTATCTCCTGATCACTTACATATCTCTCTCAAATCAGAATTATTATTTTTAACCATCTATTCAAGAAGAAATAAATATTCAAATTCACTCTAATATGACTTATATAGATCCAATAAGTATATTCCTACCTATTAGAAAATTAGAATAAATTATAAACCTACATTACTTAATCCTATGATCTAATTAAGATCCATTTCCCAAGTATAATCAAAATTCTCAATGGTAATCAAATATTAAATAGACAAGACATAACAAGATTAACTAAACAATAAAACATTAAGCATAATTTAATAGTACAAACAAGCTATAATCCAAGAATCAATTCATATATACTCTAATTCTAAAAAAAAAAAAATTAGCCCCACATGGTTATAATAAAATCTATAAAGAAATAAGATAAAATTTCAGGTTCAACAGCAAAAAGAAAAGAAACAAAGAACAAGTCTGTTGAAAGCTCCCTTCTTCCAGGGTCAATTCACTCTTCTGTCACAGTAGTAAGTCGCTGGAAAATCCAAGAGGTGTTGCCTCTGTCTTGCCGCCGTCAAGATGTTGTGAGTTGCTGCCGTCCTCATTCTCTCCTCCCTGCTCTTTTTTTTTTTTTTTTTTTTTGATCTGTGCATTGCCCCCTTTTAATAGATACCAGTTCGGCTATTTATCTTCCGTCTCGAGTTGCGTGCGTCCTTTGGTTATCTTTGACCCAGATATAAAATAATATATTATCTTATCTTATCTTTTTAAAGTAGCATGATATAGGGATCCATTTTTGTCTATCGCTTTCTTTCTTTACTTCAAGCCTTGTCTATATCCTTTTAATTTAGTGTGTGTTTGATTAAGGGTGAAGAAGTAACTTTTTTTTAATCTGATTTTTATAAAAGTTAGATAGGATAAAAATCAGATTGTAAATGTGATTTGTGTTTAGATTGTCGGAGGCAGAAATGACTTTTTTTTTAACCTTAAGCCTGTTTGGATTAGCGTTTGAAAAACCCGTTTAGATAGGAAATGACTTAAAATGACATGAATCTTATTGAATAATATATATATATATATATATATATATATATATATATATATATATTGTGAATGATAATAATGAGTTATTACTAAATAATAAATTTTTATAAATAGTTTTTTTACCGGCAAGTTTTTATAAATATCTATATGCCCTATTTCTTAAAAGGGTTAAGGTACAATTTTAACAACCAAATTTTTTTTTAAGGGCGTCTGGCACAAATAAGTTTTAGAAAAGGCAAACATAACAATAAACAATTTAAAATGGTGCAAATTCAACAAAACCGTTAAATTTTTCTAAACGCCGTTAGGGATTTTCTTCTATTATAATTTAACGTCGTTTGATCAAATTTAACGATTTTGTCAACAAAACCAATTTGAGATTTTTCAATTCAAGTGGTATATTTTTTTTTGAATTTATTACTTATTTAGATTAGATGGCGACATTAATATATTTAAGTCCAAAAGAGTAAAGAATTATAATATATTTATTTGTACACTCGGCTCCATACTTCGTTGGCACCTAGAGCCGGGAAATCGGGCCGGTCCTTTTAAACTCATTTAAATAATGGGCCGAGCTTGAAAAATGGAGTCTCAAAAGGAAATCGGGCCTAAAAGGCCCAGCTCTGTAGGGCCGGTCCTACAGGGTCAAGGGCCAGCCAGTTAGCGTCTTTAGCTTTATTTTTTGTTTTAATTTCATTGCCCCTCTTGCTCGTGCCCTTGCTGATTCCTTCCTAAGAACCTTAAAATTGCTAAATTTATATATGATAGTAATTTACTAATTCTTGATATTTTTACCCCTTAAGCAGAGTCTACTACTTAAAGTGAAGTACAATCAAAATTTCTTGAAATTGATGATAGTAGCGAAGAAGATGAAAACAATAGTTGTCATAATCATGTTGCTTAGAGTATTTAGCTTTTTGTCTTCTTATACTTAAAGTTATTTGTAGACAGTATTTTTTTACCTTTGATTATGAATTAATAACTATATTTATTTTATTGCATGAGGCATGTAGACGTATAGCTAAATTTTGTGAAAATTACTTTTAACCCAAATGTTCTCGGGCCGGATCTTAAAAAATATCAATTTTTCTTTCTCAGGGTGTATAAGACTGGCCCTTTTAAACCCTAACCCGTTAAAGGTTAGCTTTGATTCCCACCTCTATTGACACCTACACTAAAAGTTAAAGGATCAGTTTTCTTTTAGAAGCAGCTTGACGCCCGCGAAAGCAACTGGAAAGCAGCTTCACAAAAAAAGCTTGCTTATTGTCGTAAGCCCATCACATCTTAATGCCAACCCAAACGCATCTTAATCTATTAGCTGGGCTTTTATAATCCAACTGGATTTTTTTTGCTTCAAACGTCTTGCAAACAGACCCTTACTTATCGCTGCTAGCTACGCCTCTTGTCTCTTCTCTTTCACTACACAATATATATATATATATATATATATATATATATATATATATATATATATATATATATATGTGTGTGTGTGTATTTATATTGATTGATGATTTACTTCAGCTCCATTTTTTATTTTTTTTCATTTGATTCCTTTTTATCTCTTTCTTCATATAATACCCCTATACAATAAAATAGGATATGAGTAGATTTTATGTCAAAATTTCTTTTTATCTTGAACTTCATTAAAAGATAGAAAACATATAAAAAATAACTAAATAGGTATAAAATATCAGTAAATTTGATCAGTTATGTCCCAAAAGTTTATACATATTTTATTACAAAATATATCCTTACCAACAAATAAACAATAGTCTTTCCTCACTCATTTCACCAAAACTTTCAGCCATGTTTGTCATCTATGACTCAGTTTCCTCTTCATCCAATAACTGGTTCAAGAGAGTGGTCTTCAGTGACCAAACCCATGAATTCATACTAGTATGAAGCAATACCTTTTTTCTCTGCCAATGTTCGTATACAGACATTATGTACTCTGCGGACAATGCTTTCCAAGAGATCACTTCCTACTCATCTCTTAAAGTACAGTAGATCTAACACAACAGAATCTCTTCAATCTAATAAATCCATCACCAACTAGTCAAATACTCACTACAAAAAACACTGAATTTCCGATAGAATTTTTTTGTGGTTAATATCTGTGACAAATTTTATTAGTAATTCTGCCGCAAAAATTTAATGTTATTATATTTATTATAAATTTATATTAAAAATAATATCTTTATAAAAATAAAAATTATGATAGTAATAGCCATATAAATATATAAAATTTATTTTTCCATAACTATTGTTAAAATTATAATGTAATACATATAATTTTTTAATATTATGTTATATATAAAATAAAAATAAAATATATAACATGATACACATATATATGTTATATATGTCAGAAATACGCGCGTACACACACAAATTATTAGTAATTAATTAATATTAATTAAAAATAAAATTCAAATTCAAAACTGGGCTAAAACTATATGAGGAAATTGACTCAAGATTTAAGATTTGTTTAATTTAAAATTAATCTACATTAAAAAATATGATCGATAAATATATAAAAATCATTTTGAGATGGTAACCATTTAAAATTAAAAGGGTTAAGATGTAAATCTGCTTCAAAAGTATTCAAAAAATTTCAATGTTGCTCTAAAATTTTTTTCAATTTGAATATCACCCCACGAAGGTTAAAAATATAGCAATGTTGCCTTTGACCATTTTGTTTTTGATACTTTCAACCGATATTTAGCTTCGGGGTTCGTAGAAACCCTTCCCAATACAAATGTCTTTCTAAGACTTAAACTTGAGATCTAAAGGAATCTAACGGGGCCTACACTACTAAACCAACTCTATGTTGGTGCCCCTGACTATTAACAAAGTTAATTTTGATTGTTAACTCTTTAATTTGATTGAAATAATACACATGAAACTCTTACCTAGAATTCATTAGTCATCACACTGCCTCATCATCTTTTGTTTTGAGTATCATCGGATTGATATATTTTTTATTTTGCACATGGTTAAAAATAAGTTGTACACAATTGTAAAAAGAGTTGCGCCCGTTAAAGTTAGGTTACATACTTAGTTATGATAAAAATGATTAAACAAGTTGATTTGTTTTTTGGAAAATTGTTTAATCTTACCATATTTAATTTATTTAAATGCATATAAAGCAAACCTACTTTACACCACCTTGCACATAGGTAAAAAAAAAAAAATTGCGCACGGTTGAAAAAAGAGTTGTGCCTGCTAAAGTTAGGTTGTTCACTCAGTTATTATAAAATATTAAACGAGTTGATTTTTTTTTTTGAAATTTGTTTAGTCTTACCGTATTTAATTTATTTAAATGCATATAAAGCAAATCTACTTTACACTTGACGGAAAAACAAAAAATGAAAATTTTATTTTACATGTAGCTGATTCTATTTAGTAGGATAAGGCTTTGTTTACACATAAAAAAATTTTTGCAACTATTATTTTTTTTTTATCTATGATCATCTAGTATTTGACGCTTTTTCTGACTCCTGGCTTTATTGGCATAGGTCACCGAGCAACCGACTAATCTGGATGAGGAATTGGTCAAGCCCACTTTGTAGGGGCACCCCTCCCGGAGAAACCTCTCCACACTCCCCTTGGGATCGAACCCAAGAGCGGATGAGTGGGATGCAGTGCCCTTCACCATCTGCGCCAGCTTCTGTTGGTTTTACAGCTATTATTTATTTATAAAGTTTTGACAAATCACTGTTTTGATTATGACAAGTTTGTTTTTATTTTTTTTATAACAAAAGAGACCAACTACCTTAAGCTAAGAAGCATCCAATGAACTTGTTTTTAATTTCTATTTATGTTATTAACCATAATTTTATTTGATTATATTTTAATTTGAAAACACACGCCATACCTCTATGAGATGGATTACAATTAATTTTTGTTATATGAATTAATCTTTGTTAGCAAAGATAAATGTTTAGAAGCGTGATAGATAGGTTTCAAAAGATTAATTTAATGATAATTAGGTTATATTAAAGCTTATTACAAATAAATTACAACTTACAAATATTGATTTAGATACTTAAAAAATAACAATGGCAATTGTCCTAGTGGCAGCATTATCTGTCACACTTGGATTCAGTGTCAGGGTCGAACAAGACGATGACATGTTTTTGTGCATGTGTTTAAATTGTATAAAATATAAAAGATGATACTTGTAAAAAATTAGTCTTCAATGTCCAAAAATACATAGCCTCTCCAGTGAATAACTTGAGAGGAGTTTTCCATGGTTATGCCATTATGGTTATCTTTATTTCTTTGTGACTCCAGGGTTATACTTGAATGGTTCGGGCCTATAAATAGATGAATGTATAAGGCATTTGGCCGAAGAAACAAAGTGACTAAGAAATAGGCCATTGTCTTCTATCTCAATCTATTATCTTGCTATTTCTTTTACTCCCTAGTAGTTTCTCATTTTCTCTAATTTTATAACAAGATTTAGTTTCAATCATTGAGAGATGGATAAATAATAGGAAAAATTAATCTTTTGGTCCCTATAATTTTGATTCATTTGTAACTTAGTCCCCACACTTTTACTTGGTGCAACTTAATTTCTATAGTGTTGATTCAATTGTAGTTCAGTCCTAACACTTTGACTCAATGCAACTTAGTTTCTATAGTTTTAACAATTTTATAATTTAGTCCCTAACCTTGATCATATATATGATTTTATTTTATTTTCTACAATAAAGGGACTAAATTATTAAACGATTAAAACTATAGAAACTAAGTTGCATTGAGTCAGTATTAGGACTGAATTACAATTGAGTGAAAACTATAGAAATTGAGTTGCATTGAGTAAAAGTGTGGGGACTGATTTACAAATGAATCAAAATTATAGGGGCAAAAAGATTAATTTTTTCTATTAATATCACCTTGAAAATGTTAAAAATGAGCAATGTTGCTTTAATCGTTAAAAATTTAAATGATAAACCCTAAGTGTTTAACAATTAGCGTTAGCTTTTTAATGGTTAGGATGACATAATTACTCAATGTATAATACTTTTAGGATGATATTGAGATAAAAAAAAAACTTCTAGATACACAAAACCCCCTCACCATATTTTCAAAACAAAAAATGCCCTTTTTCCATTTTACCCTTTTATTTATCTGGAGAGGTGAATAAGGCAAAGCATTTAAATTAAGTTTAGATTTTATGCACATTTTCAAAGGTTTTGACTATAAATAAAAGGATACATGCTGTAATACCCCATTTTTCACCAATACATTAATGCGTATATTTGATGTATATTTAATGGAATAAAATGGTGAAAAATGATGTGAATGCATTTATGTGAATTTATGGAAAATATTTCAATTGCCGGTTACGCGAAAATTTGCCGAATAAGGGTATAAGAGACCGGAAAAGGCCCAATATGGTAATCAAAATTCAAAAAATTTAATGACATGATTAATAGCCTCATTTAAGTACAAAAATGGGGTCTAGCTGAAGAAATGGGCGGAAAATGATTTATTCAGTAAATCATTAAATATAGGGGCAAAACAGTAATTTTGCCGAAAAGTGAAAAACAATTATTTACCTCAAATTCCAAATGATTTGAGCTAAATGGGAATTAAAAAGAGAAAAATGACTAATTGATCATTAATAGATCAATTTTAGTTAATTATTGTGAAAAAAGGGTCAACTAGTCAAAAAGTCAATGACTTGGTCAACAAGTTACATGTTGGCACAATGGGATAAATGGAGATTCAGCTTTTTCCCATAATTCCTTGCATGTTTTCGGCTATCAAGAGTAAAGGAAGGAGAGTTGGAATTAATTAATGGAATTTAGCATTTATGGACCAATTACAAGATGCCAAGTGTCCAATCTGATTTAATCATCCATTATATTATCTAATTCTCATTCTCATCAGCTCATTCTTGATTAAAATGATCCAAGAAGAGTGAGAGAGAGCTGGAAAACGAGAAATGAACGAGAAGAACGACAGAGAGCTAGGGATCATCCAATCTTGAGGTAAGGTGCTTGAACCTTGTGATTAGAGGCTTCTATTCCTTCTATGGTCTCTTCTCCTCATCTTCCTACCACTTATTTTCATGATATTCAGCTGAATCAAATGTGGTGGTAGAGAGAGAGAAAATGTCTAAGAGAGAGAAAGTCTAAGAAATCAAGAGGTAACTTCCCAAACTTGTTCCTCTTGCTTGATTAAGGTTAGTAGAGTTGTTTTAGGCTTGATTATAGTTCATTTGGTACAAGATAATTCCAGAAAGACAAAGAGACCTTAATATGTAAGTGTCTTCAAATCAAGTCCAATGAATGTCTAACTAGTTAATATATTGGTTATAAGTAGAAAGGAGGTGATTGGGCCAAAGAAAATGAGAATCTGACACAACTTTTCTAGGAATTTATTTTCCCTTCTATGTGTTGGACATGAGGAATGGCTTGGAATTTAACCAATTCGATGCTTCCATTGGATTCAGGAGGCCGAATTGTGTAAGGTCTATGTTGACCCCGAAGTGAGAAAAGGCCTGGAGAACGAAATGACAAAATTGCCCTTTCTAAGCCTTATTTGAGGGCTGTCAAGGATATTTTCATCATTTGGGCTTGATTTTAGCCAATTCGAGGTCAGAAATGAATTCTACACGCGAAAATGTGTAGGAATGACCTAAATCATGATTTTGGAGAAAATACTGATAATAAGGACCTAAGGGGTATTTTGGTAATTTGGCATCAATAGGCTAAATTTACCAATGATATGAGTTTGGAAAGGTGTATGGATGAGTAATAACCCCTTTAGTGATATTTGACAATTTTAGGACTTGACAACCAATTTGGCCTCATAATTACCGAACTTGTATCAAGTGGGAAAGTTGCATAAAGAAGCAATCAGGTAGTAACTGTCTTCATATAACATGACATGCATATGCATTATTTTTTATCATCATCAAAATGTCTAACATGTTTAGATTGAGCGGAGTGATCACCCGGGGCCTATCGTATGTCGGGTTGACACCCACGCGAAATGTTCATAATTGCACAAGCGGGATCCGGGGCCTATCTTTGTACGGGCACCCCTCGGGGCCAAGAGAACCCGTCAAGCACGATGTCGTTTATGAGTTTGTATTATATACATTGTGCACAGGCGCCCTTTGGGCTGAGAACCCATCTAGCGCGAAGTTGGTTTATGAATTGCATGTTTGCACTGAATAATGTTTGATTTTGTTGATGATTTTATATGAGTAAAGCATGCTTGTGTGTGTTATCTTATATGTTTAATGACGTTACTACTGAGATTCCTATGAATCTCATTCTTTTCCCAAAAACAAACCTCCAGTACAAGGAGGAAGCTCGCGGGGCAAAGAAAAGGTAAAGGATGAAGAGTTGAGGCCGAGAGGTGGGAGAGCTTAGTTAGGTTGTCAAGCTTCTTTTATGTATTTTGAGAATATTGTAGAGTTGTGGTTTGTATATGAAATAAAGTGAAGAATGAATATATGTGTTGTAATATAAATTATGTATGAATGTGCAAGTATGTGAATATGTATATCAAGCAGAGGCATTGTATGGAATTTCTAGCATTTTTCGCACTATGATGTTTATAGTTTGTGAGTATTAGCTAATTAATACTCTACCATAATATTTGAAAATAAGATATCACACATGCAATATATATATTTCTTACTTTAACATTTTATAATATTTTAAAATAAATTATACAAAATTAACCTTTCAATGCAAGAGATAAAATGGAATGGAAAAAAGAAGCTTGAGATGGAGAGATAAGTGCCTATAGGTTCCTCTTTACCAGCAAATAGGATATCCATCTGTTGTGTCCTATACAACAAGCCGTTGTGAATATCGTAAACGAAAATGGTCGTCAAAAAATCCAGATGACACTTATTTATTGTACAGTTGGTCGTTAGTATATGATCCTCTTTGTTCTATTTAAAAAGAAACTTCCAACATCTTTCATAGAGACAAAATAAATAAATAAATAAATAAATAAAAACTTCATTAACTTTGCTTTAATCTTAGCCAAAAGGAAGTAACTATGTCTTAAAAGTCGACAACTTTCCAACTTTACTCATATTTAACTATATACTTTGCAAGAATAAAGGGAAAAATTGCATACTCATGTGTAAAAGATGTAATGATGAATAAGTGGGGTATTAATTGCGTCCGTATTTAAAATCTCATCATTATAATATTGGAGTAACTTCTTTTACTTTGTATAGTTTGTGTTCACAACAGCTAGCGGAAAAAAAGAGCTGGTGGTGCTTCATTTTTCAGTTTGCGTTCACACTTCACACTTGATGATTCACAAACTACAACTAGTAGTACAATAAAAAATAAACAAATTCCTTAGTTTGGCATGCAAAAACATGAAAGGGGCTTAATGAAAATACAAAATTCTAATGGAATTTGTAAGCATCCTGGCAATCATATGTTTCGGTCAGCATAAGTGTCTAATGCCCATCTCTTCTCATAGCTCCCATCTTCTGACAACATCTTCATCGGCTGTAGGGAAATGGCACTTTAGTGGCGTGAGAGGAGGAAAGAGTTGATGCATGAGAGAGGGCACATGACACTGGGACTGATTTGGGGAACAACTTATCCACTTCCCTTTCCACTGTTCGATCAACTCTGAAAATATATAAGTTATTTTAGGGAAAACTAATATGTTGGTCCTTATAATTTTCCTTAATTTTCAATTAGGTACTTAAGCTTTTTGTTGTTTTTATTGGATCCTTTAACTTTTTGTTATTAGATCCAATAGTTACAAACGTTAATTAAAGATATACACCGTCAAAATTCTCCTTCCTCTTGTTATAAAAAAAAAAAAATCCTCCTTCCCAGCGGGGCTGCTTGATATAGTTTTGAAAGTCACAGTAAGTAAAGATTGTAATCAATGTGATTTTCTCCTTTCACCTTCTCATCCTCGCAGAAGAAAGAAGCCCGAAAATCAGAGTAAAAAGGAAATTAAAATTTAATAATTTCTTCTCAATTGAAGATCTGAATTTTGAATTAAAGAGAGAGAAGAAGAAGCTTGTATAATGGGTTCCACTTATAAGTAGGTGGCTTGGCATCAATTTACAGACAAAAGCAGGGAGAGGATAAGAAACCGAAGCAAGAAGGTGTTATGGAGGGGTGGGAACTGAAAGGAACGGTTAGGTTGAATGGCGACGAAGGAGAAAAGGCAAAGACACTTTTAACGGTGTTTGTCTTTGTTTAATGGAAGCCACTAACAATAGTGACTAATAGGTGTAACGCCAAGAAAAAGAAAAAAAAAGTTTAATGACCTAATTCAAAACTGAGGAAAATTATAAGGATCCGCACATATTAGATTTCACAATGTTTTAATATAGTATAAAAATATGAACTATTTAGATAAATTTTTAATGACTTCACTTTATTTATACACATTTTTTGTTATTTGATATTATAAAAAAAAATTTATAGGATGTTAAATATCTACTGTTTAGAGTCGATTTAATGGTAAGAATAAAAAAATAGAGGGGAGTGGACAAGTGGAGAGATCTCCTTCCTGATTTTTTTGGGACCACAAATATAAAGTAATGGATGTTTGCTTAAATTAATGGTTGTCATTTATGCTTTATTTTGTAAAGTTCATGTGTAGTTTTGCTTGTAAGTAAACTTCATGGAAAATTTTATGGGTAATTTTGCGCTCTAAACCTAGAATACGAACTATGATAATTTTAAATATTATTAGGAGAGAAATGAATAAAGAAAATATTTTAGAGGATTTGACTAACGATTAATATAATGTCAAGGAGAGGAAGGCTAAAATTGTATAAATATTATAAGACGGAATGATTAAAAATTTTAAGTAATCGATATACTAGTTAAGAGTACTATACTAGGCGATAAAAATATAATAAGAGATTAAATGGTAGGTAGCGCTACTTATTTTAATTTTCAAATTTATTACCGTACAAATTTTTGAAAATTTCATTTTTGCCCTATTTTTTCTGCGTACGCGGCAAGCGGCAAGGTTATCAGGCCCTCATATATATACACCGACATATATCTGTGTCTATATATATACATATATCACCTGTGTTTCTCTTAGAGATTATATTCAAGATCAATCTTAGGTATACTTCAAAGAAAAGATCGCCAAGATGCAGCAATCTGCAGCCAATCATTGTCGTTATCTTCCTCCTTTCTTTAGTCAATATTTCCGTCAGCCCTTGAAGCTGCTCTTAGTGGGCACTGATCATGCTACCCAAACTAGTATTCAGACGTATCTTCCAACATCTTATTATAAAATCACTGCGTGTGACAGTGGTCTTGGTGCCCTAAGATACTTACGAGAGAAAGGACCTGATTCTTTTGACTTGGTTCTCAGTGATATCGCCTTGAAAGACATAGATGGCTACCAGTTCATCAGAGAGCAACAGTTGAACCCAAATATTGCCCACGTTGGTACGTGAGTAATTAAGTTCTACTACATCCAAGAATTTTATTATCACATGGGTTAATGAGAGAACTTACATTTACATTATGCTACTTCTACTTTGCAGCAATATGTGGGGGTGAAAGATCAACTGATGAGATCCTGAAAGCATATAGAAGTGGTGCTTGCAGTGTTTTGTGGAAACCGGTGAGTGAGTTGGGCGATGAGATTGGAAATTTATGGAGACATGTTTGTAGGAGAAGGGAACAGCATGAGAGGACGTCCAAGACTCATGACGCTGAACAACAGAATCAGAATAAGGGTTCTTCTTCTTCTTCTCTATCATCCAAAGACACAAGTCTGGAAGAAGATGATTACCTTGAGTTTGTGAATCATGGCGGAGAACCTGCTTCGATAAAACGAAGGCGGGTATCCTGGAAGGACATCCATCCGTTATTTGTTAATGCTGTGAATCAACTTGGCGGCCCTGAAAGTATGCTTGCATCTTCCTTCTTTTTTTAATTTCTTACTTTGTTTTTATTATTCCTTCGTTTAGGACTTATGCGGTGCACATATTTTACTATCGCAATATCCTTTGATGATCTGGTCAATCCTTCCTATATTGTGGACGCGTAGCTTAAGTTTTTGTATTATTTGAGATAAAGTTGTTGTGCTTTGTGAGTTTCGAGCTTTATTATAATTATGAATATATTAATTTTTTCGTTTCCTTGTATCTCAGATGCAAAGCCAAGACAGATTATTGAAATAATGAAAGTGCCTGGTCTAACGAGAGCACATGTTGGTAGTCACTTACAGAAATATAGAGAAAGATTAAAGAGAATGGAGGAAGAGCAGAAGCATTACTCAGTTTCTCACATGAATGGATCCCTTTTCACGATGGAACCCCATCTTTATAAGTACCACCTTGCTCGCCAGCCAATACAAATGCAAATACAACCACCTGAACAAAGCTTCAACAACTTTGGTATGGCTATATGATTATGGAGTATATACTTAATTTTCAATCTCTAAACCCTCGCTTAATTATTTATCTCAAAACCCTCTCTTAGTTATTGTTTTGACTCGGCCCCAAACATGGGGACTTATTTATTTCAAATGTAAGGATTAACCTGTACGTTTTGGGTTATGAAAATGGAGGGAAATAGTTCCAAGTCCAAGTTTAGGAATTGAAGCAATATTTGAGGAAAAGTTTTGGGAACAGGAGTTTTATTTTCTCTATAATCATATTGTTCTTCTTCATCATTCTAATTTCTAATTAACAATCTATAATTTCAGGTCATGTGGTTCCAGCTTTAGGCTCTTATTATTATATTACTGCTACGGGAGGTGTTAGTAATGATGGAATTATAAATAAAAAACAAGCCCGGGATACTCCATTTGGAAGTAATATGCAGCAGCAGCCACAGATTGGTACTTCCTTTGGGAGTAATCAAAACCTGACTTTTGGCATGCAACAACTGGATCAAATCCCAGCTTCAGGGTCTTCTTCTTGTGTTAATAATGCTACTAGAATTGCTAATAATGAAGGAATCATAAATAAAAAACAAGCCCTGGGTACTTCATTAGGAAGTAATATGCAGCTGCAACCACAGATTGACACTAACCTGACTTCTAGTATGCAACGACTAAATCAAAACCCAGCTTCAAGTTCTTCTTGTTATGTTGGTAGTACGGGAGGTGATAATAATGATGGAATCATAAATCAAAAACAAGCCCCGGGTACTTCATTTGGAAGTAATATGCAGCAGCAACCACATATTGGTACTTCCTTTGGGAGTAATCAAAACCTGACTTATGGTGTGGAACAACCTGATCAAGACCCATCTTCAGGTTCTTCTTCTTATGTTAGTACTGCTAGAGGTGCTAATAATGATGGAACCATGAATCAAAATCAAGCTATTTCCTTTAAAAGTAAGATGCTGCAGCAACCACAAATATCACAAGATCAAAATCTAGAAGCAGGCGGTCATGATGGAATCATCAATCCAGAAGCAGGCGGTCATGGTGGAATCATCAATCCAGAAGCAACACATGTTACCGAGGATCATGGGGAATTTGACTTCTTGAATACGCAATCATTTCAAGACCTGGAAAAATTTTTTGAATTATTGGATGATTATGAGCCATCACTTCAAGAGTTTGAATAGAGTGTTGGATAAATAAACAATAGTTATCCTCAAATGTATAACAATACTTGAATTCATATGCAATGTATAATTAGATTTCTATTCTATGAATTTCCAGCTACTTTTTAAATTTATGCCCTTGTTTATAGTTTTAACCTTTTTATTTTCTTATTGAAAGCGTTGGTTCGAATATTTCAACGTTCTGGATTTTAATTAATTAAAGCTTTAATGCCTACCTTAATGAGGATGTATTTATGTGCTACACAACATTTGACTTTAGGATTGTAAACAGGACTAAGTGAAAAAAAAAAAGAAACAATACACATACCATAAAAAAAAACAAGGCAATTGTTGTAAAAATACTATATGATGTGGATGTTCATAAACTTTCAACTCTTGGCATTTCATATCCAACTCCATAACCTCTCAATGTATAGTCTTTAGGAGTTTTTATTTCCATAAATCAAAGGTTAACATAACGTAGACTTATGAGAATTCATTTTATCATTCATTCTATGTAACTCTCAATTGAGGTTGGAGACCTATAAATAAAAGCATTGTAATACACATTATAAGTACCTAAATGAATAAGATATCACTCTTTTTTTTCTCTCCAATTCCCTCTTGTATCTCTTCATCTCTCTTAATATTTTTCTGTCGTCCTTCTAAAATATCATTTCTTCTGTAACACAAATATAATTTCTAAATCTTCAAGCTTGATTATAATGAAACTGATGTTGAAGAGAAATATATGTATGTGTACATATACATACACATATATATCTATCTGTATGTGTACGTGCGCACCCCCCTATATGTGTACACACACGTGTGTGTGTAGTTATATTATATATTAGTCAAGTTTAATTATAAAAAAAATATAGATAAAGAAAATATCATGCCTTAGCAAACACAGGAGGAAATTTAACAGTAGCAAAATATAATATATTACCACCAGAAGAATTAAGGAAATACATATGATTGAATTGGAAGAAAATAATATAAATATTCAAATAAGACAATATGAATTGTTAATAAAAGAATTAAAATCAATATAATGAACCATCATGTGATGTCATATTAGGATTAGACTTTTTAAAACAATATTATCAAATACATATAATAAAAAAAAAGCTCTAATATTAACAACACCTTGTAAACATAAAGCATGGGGAATAAGAATAGAAATACCTTATAGATGAAAAGATGAAGAATTTCGAAGAAAAATAAATGAGAATGAAATACAATTTTTACCCAATAATAATCCTGTAGAAATCCAACATATGCTAGCAACCTTAGCTATACTAGAAGTAAAAACTATAGAACAAAGATTAATAGATAATTACAGTAACAACCCATTAATACATTGGGAAAAGTGAAAACCTCTAGTAAAAATAGAATTAAAAGATTACAATAAATAAATAAATTGTAAACCCTATCCTTAGACTAAAAAAATATAGAAGAAATGAAAAAAATATGATCTAATAAGAGAAAGTAGGTTAGAATATTCATCATCACTTGCAATGATAGTAATAAAACACCGTGAAGAAAAAAGAAAAAAATCAAGAAAGGTAATAAATTACAAAAAACTAAATGAAATAGAAGTAAGAAATATATATATCCTATACCAAAAATGAAATTATTGTTTAATCTAATAAGAGAAAAATTATATTCAATTAGTTCGATTGTAAGTCACGATTTTTTCAAATAAAATTATAAGAAAAAAGTAGAAAATATATTGTTTTCAGTACATCTGAAGGGTTATATGAGTGAAATGTTCTACCAATGAGATTCCATAATAGCCCCAGTATATTTCAAGAGCATGTAACAAAATTATTACTAACAATAAGAGATTTTGCAATAATATTTATTGATGACATACTAATAATTTCAAGAAATAAAAAAGAACATGTAAAACATTTAGATCAGTTTATAACATTAGTAGAAGAAAAATGAATAAATATATCACCAAAGAAAGCAGAATTATGAAAAACAAATATACCTTTCTTAGGCTAGATTATATCAAAAGATGGAATAGAATTACATGATCATATAAGCCAAAAGGTATCAGATTTTCCAATAATTAATAATAAAAAGAATTTTCAATCATTCTTAGGATTAGTAAATCAAGCTAGGAATTATATACCTAATTTATCAAAATTAACAGAAAAAATATCAAAATTAGCTAAAGAAAAAACTATACAGAAATTGAATAAAGAAACTCAAAAAATAGTAGAAGAAATAAAATTTTTATATAAAAATTTACCTAAATTAATCATACACTTAGAAGATGATATTAAATGGATTATATATACAGATGCCTCTGGGTGCAGCTTTGTATTTTAAAGATAAAGATGGAAAAGAAAGAATAACAAGATATATTAATGGAAAGTTCAATGAAGCTCTGAGTAAGTATTATTCTCATTGGAAAGAATTTTTAGCAATAAAAAAACAATAGAAAATTTTGAATTATTTATACCAAATACAAAATTCACAGCAATAATAGATAATAATCAAGTTAAGATTTACTTAAGTAAAGGAATAAAAGATGTAAAGTTGAGTAATAAAATGTTAATAAAATGGCATAGTGATATGTCTTACACTACAAAAAAACAGAAAATTAGTGACGGAATGTAATTCCGTAGCTAAATCGTCACTTATCGCTCACAAATTTCATTACTAAATTAGTGAAGGAATTACATTCCGTCGCTAAATTTTGTCACTAATCCATCTCTAATTCCGTCACTAAAAATTAGCGACGGAAATCAGTGACGGAATTTTTTCGTTACTAAATTAATTCCGTCACTAATCCATCTCTAATTCCATCCTTAAATATTAGCAACGGAAATTCTATCACTAATTCGTCGCTAATTTCCATTACTAATAATTAAATTTTTCAATAATTAGATTTTTTTTTCATAATTATAAATTTTTTATATAATTTAAATTTTAAATTATTAAAAATTTATAATATAAATATTAAAATAAATAAATAAAAACTTTTAATTCATAATTATTTTTGAAATTGAAATAATAATATAATATATTTGAATTTTTAATAATATATTATATACAAATAAAATACAAATTTTATAAATACAAACAAAAAATAAAATATATAATAAAATGAATTAAAAAAATATATTAATAATAAAAATTTAGGTAGAATATTTACATAAAATAAAATAAAATAATAAATTGAAATATTTAATAATATATTAAATTTTTTATTTCTATTTTTGTTTGCAAAGCAAAATGTGTGTGTATCTCTCTCTCTCTCTCTCTCTCCACCCTCTCACAAATTATGTCACTAAAATTAGAGACGGACTTTTTTTGTCACTAAATTAGTGACAGAATTACACTTTGTCGCTAAATTCCATCTCTAATTCAATCACTAAAAATTAGCGACGGAAATCAGTGACGGGATTTTTTCGTTACTAAATTAATTTTGTCACTAATCCATTTCTAACTCCATCATTAAATATTAGCGACGAAATTCTGTCACTAATTTCCGTCACTAATTTCCATCACTACTAATTAAATTTTTAGATAATTAGATTTGTTTTCATAATTATAAAATTTTTAAATAATTTAAATTTTAAATTTTAAATTATTAAAAATTTATAATATAAATATTAAAATAAATAAATAAAAATTATTAATTCATATTTATTTTTGAAATTGAAATCATAATATAATATATTTGAATTTTTAATAATATATTATATACAAATAAAATAAAAATTTTATAAATACAAAAAAAACATATATAATAAGATTAATTAAAAAAGATATTAATAATAAAAATTTAGGTAGAATATTTACATAAAATAAAATAAAAAAATAAATTGAAATATTTTATAATATATTAATTTTTTTTTCTATTTTTGTTTGCAAAGCAAAGTGTGTGTGTGTGTGTGTCTCTCTCTCTCTCTCCACTACAAAAAAATAGCGGATTAGCGACAGAATTTCATTCCGTTATTAATCTGTCCCTAGTCCCTCACAAATTCCATCACTAAAATTAGCGACAGAATTTTTCCGTCACTAAATTAGTGACGGAATATAATTTCATCGCTAAATTTCGTTACTAATTTTCGTCATTAAAAATTAGTGATGAAATTTTTCCTTCACTAAATTAGTGACAATTAGCGATAGAATTACATTCCGTCACTAATAAGGGACATAATTTCCGTCTCTAATAGCTAACTTTTTCAGTAATTATATTTTTCTTCAAAATTATAAAATTTTTTAAATAATTTAAATTTTAAATTATTTTAAATTTATAATATAATATTAAAATAAATAAATAAAAATTATTAATTCATATTTATTTTTGAAATTAAAATTATAATATAATATATTTGAATTTTTAATAATATATTATATACAAATAAAATGAAAATTTTATAAATATAAACAAAAAGATAACATATCAAATAAAATAAATAAAAAGATATTAATAATAAAAATTTAGGTAGAATATTTACATAAAATAAAATAAGAAAAATAAATTGAAAAACTAAATTGAAATATTCAATAATATATTAAATTTTGTATTTCTATTTTTGTTTGCAAGCGAAATATATATATACAGACACACACACACGCCTATGTATGTATGAATGTGTGTGTGTGTGTGTTTGTGTTTGTGTCTATATATATATAATTTTGCATTTAACTTTCAAAGGTTCTCCTTTGCTCAACAGGTAAAAGCATTGGCACACGCGTGAGAGATCATGGCTTCGAATCCCAACTTGGTCACAAAATGCAACCAATTTGTGACTTGGACACATGACACGTGATGGAGCGTGACACGTAGCATGCGATGGAAGGTGACATGCGACAGTTGATCGGGACACGTAGCGGCTGGAGGTAAGGTGGCGGTAGCTAACAGGGACACATGGTCGGCGATAGGTACATTTAGCGGCCGCCAGCGAGGGACATGTAGAGGCTTATTGTAATGACATGTGGTAATTTAAATTATATAAAAAAATATTTTGCAACGAATTAGAGACGAAAATTCCGTCGCTAATTAGAAACGAAAAATTCCGTCGCTAGTTAATGAAATCCGTTGCAAATTAGCAACGGAATTTAAAATTATGTCACTAATAAATTAGTAACGGTATTTTTATCGATGGAACCAATTCCGTCGCTAATATGGTTCTATCGCTAATTTCCGTCACTAAACTAATTAGTGACGGAATTTCCATCGCTAAATTCCATCGCTAAGTTAATGTTTTTTTGAAGTGTTATTGTGATTATGAAAAAGAATATATTAAAGGTCAAAATAATGTTATTGCTGATTACATGAGCAAATGGATCCAATAAACAAAAAGAATAATCATAGTCTAGTAAGCAGGATTATAGACAGCGAAGAATCATTACCAATAATTACTCATCTAGTAATGAAGATGAATGTAAGTTTATTAAGTAGCCAGGTAAATAATAGTATTTAGAACTTATTAAGTTCTATTGCTAATTTATCTAATACTATAACTAACATATATGATGGACTTGAGGAACTGGAGAATAAGAGGGAACCAAATGACGGACCCTCAATGTCTTATAAGAATAAGACCAGTAATGATCAAGAATCACCAATAACAAGGTCATCCACCCAGAAAAAAATAATTGGGTCATCAAGATCCCAAAACCACAAGTAGGCAGAGAAGGTTCATAAAGTCATAGTCAAATAATAAGAAAAGCATTCTAGAGTTTAACCGCAAATGATCGGGGTTATGGAAGGATCTATGTCTTCTTTCAAACATAGATACTATTATAGAGCTTCCAATTTTGGACCTTCCTCCTTTAGATCATAACAGCATAGCCTTCCTTCATTTCCTACTGGAGGCGTAACTATAATGCATATCTTATAATAATAACTATAAGAACACAAACCCTCTAATCCCCTTATAAGACCATTTCTCTTTGGATTCAAATAAAATTTCCTCCTTAATTCCTATTAGGAGTTTAGTTACACATACCTTATTTAGCTCTCATCCAAATGTTGTTATTATGCAAATAAGTTTGGTGCAAACTTCCAACTTTGAAAAGAGATTTTATTGATAGTGGATATTTTACAAGAGAGATCAGAGAGGATCAAAAGAACATACAAGACTTTAATACTTGGAAGCTTGATGATCGATGCCCCTTTTGAGATGTTACAAGGCTTTATACATAGTCAGGCATACCTAACTCTAGTTACATAAATATAGTTACTTTTCTAAGCTTTAGTTACTTTTCTTAAGGAATCTACTTTTACTGTTCGTCTTCTTCTTCAGGGAATCTTTATTGTTTTCCATCTCTATCTGCCATCTTCATCTTCTTTATTTTCTGCTATCTTTAGGGAATCTTTTTCTTTTCTTATTCATCTTCTTCTGCCGACACCTCAAAGTAGGCCTGGGTCTATTAGGATTTTTTGCTCTTTTTCTATCTTTTCATGTTCTTTGCAATAATAGCATTCATGATTTGGATATTCTGATAACAACTGCGATATTTTTTTGCCTCTTTTCCTTAGTGTTTTCTAGCTTGTTACTCTTTATCTTTTCATACCAATTATAGAAAATCTTGTCATTCTTATTGGTTTTTCGGAGGGAATATACACAAATTAGAGAACTTGTATGAAATACCCATGAAATTTCATCTATGGATGTTATAATTCAGTGCATTTCTTGGAATATGATATTATAGTCTTGAGCTCTTATATTGGAGACTCTATACTGGAATTCTTCATCATCTTGGATATCTTCCTTGACTTCTGGATCATATTCGATTGGCTACCTTGTAGTCCCTAATTTAATGAGATTTATTGGATTATAAAACTTATCTGGGGTTATTCCTGCCACAGTTGAATAGCACCTGATGAATACTTGGTGCTGAGTTACTATTCTAAAATAGGTCTTTACAGCATCCTTTATCAGTGTTGGTAATTATGCTACCTCCTCCATAGTTGCTTATGTATATATAATTTGGATTAATCCATTACTATACAATATATTTACTATACTTGGAGGTGTTCCTGGATAAATAATGGCTTTATTGAAGGCAAAATGTGATACATATTTAATAATTTTATGAGAAAAGGGTTAATTGGTTTAATTTCTGGACAATCAACTTATAATAATTATATTGTTGAAATAAATCGGAGGTATTTGAAGGAGAGGCTCTAGTTATTGAGGGTTTATAGGTCTGGACTTCTTTTCCTCTTTCTTGCTCCTTTTGGGTTTTTTGGCATTTTATGATTTCTACTAAAGGGGCTATTTTCTTGGGAAAATCCCATATAAAGTTGCTTGAACTGAGGAAATTTTAAATCAGGTTGATAAATTCAATAAATCCCTAATTAAGTTATCGACCTAATTTAAGATTTCAAAATATGAGTTAAATAACTTTATTACGCTCTCTTTGACTCCTTTGCTTTCTCATCTTAAAAGGGTTTAAGTGCTTTATAATTTATTTTTTCAAAGAGAGAGAGTGTGTGTGTGTAACAATATTAATATATAGTAAAATAAAATATAATTAGCTTAAATTAAAGATTATTTTTTGGTAGTATGAAAAGATCATCAAGAATAATTCAATCCAAAAGAAAGGAAAGCATAACCTAAAAATAATTAAATGATTTTTAGCTAAATATTTAGAATATAAAATTTTATTTTTGACTTGATTTTTTTTGGATAAGAAGAAAATTAATAAGAAAATGTTACTTGTGTGATATTATATATCAAATATTTTCATTAAAATATTTTTTTTTAAAAAAAGTTTCATTAACGTAGAAAACCAAACTAAATATCAAAGATGTTAGAATTCTAAGATTAATGAAGTTTGGTTTTATTTTTATTAACAAAACAAATTTAAGTGTAGTTGTCTCAAAAGTAAATTTTTATTGAAAATATTTAAATAAAAATCATTTAATTAATATTGGGGGTTATGTTTTTCTTTTTATTCTTTGAATTGAATTATTTGTGATGATTCTTTCAGAAAATTCCTTTGATTTAGACAAATCATATTTTATTTTACTATTAATTAATGTTAATATATATAATCATGAATTTATTTAAAAATAATTTTTTCCCTTCTTATTTTAAAACTAAGTTATAGTCAAAAACTCTTTTAAGAGAGAAAAAAAATGATAGGCAAGAGGAGAATGCAATAAAGTCATTTTATTCATATTTAATTCTAAATTAGGTCACTAACATAATTAAGGATTTATTGAATTTAACAACCTGATTTAGAATTTTCCTATTTCAAGCAACTTTATATGGGATTTTCTCTATTTTCTTTGGGGTTACTGGTTTTTAGGATCCTGATAACCCAATTATTTCTTTCTGTGGATGACCCAGTTTAGGTTGATGACCCTGTTATATGTGATACTTGATCATTACTGGTCTTATTCTTCCCAGACTTCGAGGGTCCTTCATTTGGTTCCCTCTTATGCTTCAGTTCCTCAAGTCTAGCATATAAGTCAGTTATAGCATCAGATAAATTAGCAACATAACTTGATAAGTTCTGAATACTATTATTTACCTAGCTACTCAATAAACTTGCATTCATCTAGAGGACATTCATCTTCATTACTAGATGAGTAATTATTGGTGATGATTCTTCACTATCCATAATCTTGCTTACTCTATGGCCTTTTTTCTATTGCTAAAAGTTCCTTCTAATTAGAATGATACTTACTCTGAGCCTCATTGAACTTTCCACTAGTATGTATATCCGTGTGTGTGTTGAAGAAATTCAAACGGAAAATGAAATGGCGTGGAACACATCCAAACACTAACCCTTAACTATACCAATTACTACGCAAACTCAGATTAACCGTATCAAAGACTTAACGATGAATTCCTCAAATGGTTACAAACCCAAAAATCGATCAAAGAAGACATGAGCACTATGTAGCTTCAACAGAAAACCAATGAGCACGAACAGAACATGAAAGAGTTTGAACAAAATCTCTAAAATGTGATTAAAGAGAGCTTAAACAATGAGAACCCACTAGAACAAACTTCACATTGACGAGGGGACACTCATAAACAAAGACCCACAACAAAAAATGGAGTAGGAGAGGAATAAATGTTATGAGTGTAGAATGATGTACTTAGAAAGTGCAAGTGTACACTGTCGTAAACAAGTAATATAGAAGTGAGTAGAGTATCATTCCCACAAAGATTGATCACTAAGTACCAAATTGGTAATCTTCGTACTATTTAGTCGGTCGATTAGTTGTGATTGAGATTGTAAAATAAAAATGATGAAATATGAATACAAGTGATATGAAGACAAATATGATAAAAAGCCCTAGGGATTAGATTTCACTTAATAAATTCTAGATTGAATCACTTATCTATTCTAGTCTAATTTATTCCACATGATTGATAGTCGAATTTCCCTAATTTAATTACTAGCCTCTTCCAAGGTCAAGTAATTCTATAATTAATTGCTAAGCCAATATATTCCTATATGAATTTAAGAAATTAATCATGCATTAAGATTTATGGAACTCATTAAGACTACACAACCCATATAAATATATTCCTATTTCATATGCAAATTATAGTTTTAATTATAGGATCCACATACATGCATCTCCTTTCGGTCTTAACATGTATATTAAAATCATCCAAAAGGTAGCCAGTCAATTGAAAGCATTAAGAACAATAATTAAAACTCAATCGTGAAGGAAAAATTAAAACTATATTTAATAAGTTAAGATTCAATCCGTTATTAGTAAGCTACATCATCACCCTAGGAAAAGAAAAATTTAGCTCATGATGAAATTAAAAAAAACCAAAATAAATTAAAAACATCATAAATATTGCATAAAAAATTAATTACAAAAACATAACAATACAACTACAAGATGCATGAAAATGGAAAATCTAGCCTACCATATAGGAGGTAAAACCTTCCATGTAAGTGTCAACCTATACCATCCATAAAGGAGGACTACCTAGGCCTTCCATATATGAGGCAAAACCATCCGTGTAGGAGGCATGCAAGAAGTAAAAAAAAAAAGAAGAAATAAATTCTAAAATAACAACTCTCTCTCTAAAATAAAAGCTATCTCTCTCTTCCTTCCTCCTCATTTTAAGATGCCAAGAAGCTCTATTTATATGCTTCATTTTCAGGTTGCTACAGTAACTTTTGCTACGGTGCTATAGTGAACCGCACTGCTATAGCACTGACCACTCACTCGCTACAGTGAACCGCACTGAACCGTCCCACATCTAAACCACTGATTGCTACAGTATTCGCTAAAGCATGCTATAGTGATCCCGCTATAGCCTGTGTCTTCTATAGTTGTATTTGCTACAGTACCGTATGAACAGTTGCTACAAGTTTTCAATACTTTTCTCAATATATGCTTAATACGGTACTAAATGGTCTGTCAGAAGAAAATCGTTATTTATTTATTTATTACATCCAAATTCATTATATTAAACTCCAATATCATCCCCAAAATCATCATATAAGGAAAAATAAATATGCAAATATTTTCCTTATCAATAAACATACCAATGAGCAAGAAGAAGAAGAAAAACCGCCGAAATTTAAAAAAAAAAGGAAGGGAAAACATAGATTTGAGCATTGGGCTTCAATCTTCAATCTCTCTCGCCTTCGTGTTGCCACTATGATTTGAAATTGCATAACTGCCAAACGGTGAAAAACAAAAAATACATGTTGTTAGGGTTTAAAATGTGGGAGTTACTACGTCAGCTTGAGTTGTAACCAGGTAGTAATTCATTTATTATGTCGGTTTCTTGTAACCGACATAGATCCTCTACTACTACTTCATATTAATTTGAAAAAATTCCACTACCTTCTTTATAATGTCGCTTTCTTTTTTAACCGACGTAAAAATAGTGTTTTGTAGTAGTGTAATTATCGACAAAAAATTATTCTACAGCTAATTTTTGATAGATTACAAACAAAAATTCGTCGTTAATTCTATTAGTTGTTTTTTGTAGTGAAATTTAGAGATTTTTAATTTTCTTTATCAAACTCTACAAATTTAATATCAACGTATTGTGAAAGCAATGCATATTGTTTCATCTACTAGGTTGCATTCTCAAAAATCAAGAGACGATGGATGGGAAAAGTTAGCTGTAAAGGTAAAATATTTTTTGTTAAGGAGTCAATATACTTGTCCCAGATTTCGATGCTTGTTATGTTGCCAGAAGAGGAAGGTCTCATCATTAACAAGATGAATTTACACTAGGGAATCATTATAAAGGTTGCATTTTCAATGCAATGATAGATTCTCACCAATTGGATGAATTGAATAACAAATTTTGATGATGATATAGCGGAGTTTCCCATTCTTACCTTAACTTTAGACCTAAGCTAAGAGAAATACGCATGTCATTTGAAATAATGATATTTAAGAAAGTAGGAAAGTTCTACCTACAAGATATCTTTTGCACATGAAATGTTACAGTTAAGGATACAATTTGTGAATTTTGGCCATTTACAACTTCATGATTTTCAAACATTGGTTACCATTTCTAGTTTATGCCAATGGTTAGTGAAAACAAGAAAACAATAAATATATGCTCGTGTATAGAGTTGTAATTTTATTCTCACTCTCAGTTTCTACAGCTACAATGGATGGACCTTTCCAGCTCACCATTAATAAGACCATGTAGTGCAACAAGATGGCTGGGGACACTTCCCTAATTCTTTGCTTATGTAGATTGAAAAGAGAATTGTTATAGTTTGATATAGAATTTCTTGTAAATGGTTTTAATGACATGAAGAGAGGCTAGACTTCCTTTATAAAAAAGACTAAACTCCGATATACCATCATTTAATTTGAAATGTTCCCTCTAAATAAGTTACACCAACAATTTCAAACTTGTGGACAAATCAAAGAGGAGGAATGTTAATAAAGATCGATGCAAGCACTTTGGTAATTATTTATGCCAATTTCTTCAATTAACAAAGATGTATGTCGTAGAAATTTTCCTTACAACATGATATTACTGAAAATAAAGCCCAAATGGCTAAAGGATGTTGTAGGGGAAAAAAGTATCATACAACAAGACAATGCTCCCTGTCATATAAATGATGATGATGAGGAGTTCCCTTGGATTGCTTGTGAGAGTGGATTTGACATTCATTTGATGATGTCTCAAATCCCTCAAACTCTCAAATTTGAATGTGTTATAATGCAATTGAAGCACTAAAACACAAAGAAGCATCCAAGAATATATATATGACGTCATTGGTGTTGTGAAGAAATCCCGTATATGAAAGCCCCTCTTACCATTTGGAACAAACAAAATCTTCCTAACCTTGCAGGCAACTATGGTAGAAATTATGAAGGTAGAGGTTCAAATAAGTATAAGCCCCTTTATTGGTTGAAACATTTGCTATCAAGAGAAGTTGGACTCTCAAATCAATTGAAGTGGGTTTATTTTGATTATTTTATTATGGTTACTTCTTCAAGTTATTGTTTAGTTTTCTTTTCATCTAATAAATGATGGTATCCTATTTTGTCTTGACTGCTTGAAATTAGTGTTGAATGAAATTACCAAAACAACTTATGTTGGGCAAGTTTCTCTATTTGTACTTTATTTTACTTTTAGTTTGTTCATTTTTTTAATGCGCTTTCCATAATTCTTATCATGATATAACTTTGCATGTTGCGTGGTTTGTTTAAATGGCACAAGAGAAAGCAGAAACAATAATGTCTTTATAATTGATTTGAAATGCATACGTTATCATCACATTACATAATTGGCGTCATCACCATTAGTTCAGCATCATCAAAACCAAAATACACACAGCCAAAAATTGTACGACAGAGTTCCAAAGCCACTTTCCTCACTCATAATGTTATCTATGTACATTCAATAAAAAATGAGGAAAATAATGTTTCAAGATTGACCTTAGGAATTACTTTTTCTCTTCCTCTCCATTATTATCCTTGTCACATTTGTCATCTGAAATTTTGTCAAGGATAAATGAGGCTACCAAATTTTAAGTAGGCACTGCAAGTGCACTGGCCGTAAAATAGTATACTGGCAAATCAAGGTCATCGCACAAATACTCAAAAATAATTACTAACTAGGCATTAAATTTCCTAGGTATGAAAGAAATGGTATGCACAACATATAAATAATCACATAGTGTATGAAAGAAAGAGTTACTACTTGGGTCCTTTTTCAGTCCAACTTTTATCCAAAACTTTTAATCCGGCTCGAGCTATTACAGATTCCTATAAATTAAAGTTAACAAGTAATTGGTTATTACTTGCATTGCTACTTCCTTTAATCATATTCTGTTGGTTATCTCAGTTTCAATGGTTTTTGCATAGTATAATTCTCCATAATACAACTTTTACTATTTTTCATAAAACTAGCAGATTTTTCAGTCAACTTTGAAAAATCATAATTAATTCTAGGAAATTCCAAATTGACTAGTTCTAAAGCCTATGTGAAGATATTTAAATTTATGTCCATATAAAAATACTTAGATTTGACCAGTATCAACAAATATTTCCAATAAATTCTCCAAACGTTCCCTACTCCAGATTTCCTTTCAGAAATAGAATCAACTTTGAAAACTCATATCTCTTAATGTACAAGCTCAAAAATTATGATCCACCTATAAAATTAAATATCATAATTTCTAATATAAATATGGAAAGTTTCATAATTTTTGGTAAATTTTTGTGTTCCCAAAATTTCGCCACAAGCAATCTGCCTTCGAGAAATATAATCTAGCAGCTACTAACTTTCTAAAATTCATATCTCTTAATATACTAATCCAAATAATACCTATTATATATCAAATTAAACCTATACATGTCTAATTTATTTCTGTAAAGTTTCATAATTTTTGGACCAGTTTTAACTAACGAAAATTTTTTTATAACCAAACTGATTCCAAAAAAACTAACCGAACAACATCTCCTCTAAATTTATAAAAATTCCTGATTTATACACAATTATCCAAAAATTACAACCACATGTATTCTCATATAATTTTTCATGTATAATCTATTGGTAACATCAAATTTACCAAATTCTTACTCCATATATCGACAACCTATTCCAACCAGAAATGATAGTAACTTATTTTTAGAATCACACAACTTACAACAACTATAAATCCTCATAAACAACCCAAACCAACCAAATAACAATAAAAAGAGATAGAGAAGACTCACCTAAGCAATATTTAAAGCTTGCCTATAGTGACTGACTTCTCCTTCTTCCTCTTCTCCGGCAACTACTCTCACCTTCGTCTTCCTTTACTCAACTCTCTCTCACTCACATCCCTCTCTCTTTCTCTATATTTTCTATTTCTCTGCTCTTTTGTGTGTCTTGGATGAATGGATGTAAAAATGAGAAGTGTGTGTGTTGCCTTGTATTTATAGTGGAAGGGTGTGTGGGTTTATTTATTAAATAATTGTGTGTGTGCCACATGGTAAGTGTGGTGTTTATTTAATAAATGAGTGTGTGTGCATGGGATGTGTGTGCCATGAGTGATGTGTGAAGAGCATGTGAAGCAAGTGTGGCATGTGAAGCATGGGTGGCATGAGAAGTATGGAAAGTGTGGGTGTGTTTTTAATATTATATATGTATATATATGTGTGTATATATATATATGTATATATGTATGTATGTATGTATATTTTTATCCTATTATTTTTATACACACTAGACCTTAAATTTTCCTCTTGTCTAATTTATGATTCCTTAAATTTTATAGGTTCTATAATTTGGCTTACTATCTAACTTTTAATCCTTAGTCTTAAAATAATTTATCAAAAATTCTCACTCCAAATTATGATCATTATCTATTATTCCTAGAATTTACGAGAAAATAGGCCTTTAATTCCCAAATTAAATTTTGGGATGTTACAGGCTACAAGACCATTATAATCATTTAGGAAGGTGACAAAGGTATTTACCAAATTAAGGAAATAATATCTAGATATCTCTCCTAAGAGATTTTCGATGTAATTTACCTTTCCCTGATTATTGACAAAGGTATTCATGCAAGTATCCTGGAATGTAAATTTGTTTTCTTCAAATTTTAGAGCATGTAATTATCCAAATAAATTCACTTAATGTTAACTTGTTAATCTAAAGTCTTAATAGATATAGGTATCTCCTGATCACTTACATATATCTCTCAAATCAGAATTATTATTTTCAGCCTCTGAATCAAAGAATGTAACTCCTTTTTGGTTAGGAGTTTTCGTAAGTAGGATAAATCTTGCTGAGATTTTATGTACTCAAGTTTTTCTACAATGTCTTCTAAAGAAGTGTTTCTCTTCTTTAAAAGATACATTTTCCTGATTATTGACAAAGGTATTCCTACAAGTATCCTGGAATGTAAATTTGTTTTCTTCAAATTTTAGAGCATGTAATTATTCAAATAAATTCACTTAATGTTAACTTGTTAATCTAGAGTCTTAATAGATATAGGTATCTCCCGATCACTTACATATCTCTCTCAAATCAAAATTATTATTTTTAGCTTCTGAATCAAAGTCTGTAACTCCTTTTTGGTTGGTAGTTTTCGTAAGTAGGATAAATCTTGCTGAGATTTTATGTACTCAAGTTTTTCTACAATGTCTTCTAAAGAAGTGTTTCTCTTCTTTAAAAGATACATTTTCCTGATTATTGACAAAGGTATTCCTGCAAGTATCCTGGAATGTGAATTTGTTTTCTTCAAATTTTAGAGCATGTAATTATTCAAATAAATTCACTTAATGTTAACTTGTTAATCTAGAGTCTTAATAGATATAGGTATATCTCGATCACTTACATATCTCTCTCAAATCAGAATTATTATTTTTAGCTTCTGAATCAAAGACTATAACTCCTTTTTGGTTGGTAGTTTTCGTAAGTACGTAGGATAAATCTTGCTGAGATTTTATGTACTCAAGTTTTTCTACAATTTCTTCTAAAGAAGTGTTTCTCTTCTTTAAAAGATACCTTTTCCTGATTATTGACAAAGGTATTCCTGCAAGTATCCTGGAATGTAAATTTGTTTTCTTCAAGGTTTAGAGCATGTAATTATCTAAATAAATTCACTTAATGTTAACTTGTTAATCTAGAGTCTTAATAGATACAGATATCTCCCAATCATTTACATATCTCTCTCAAATCAGAATTATTATTTTTAGCTTCTGAATCAAAGACTGTAACTCCTTTTTGGTTGGGAGTTTTCGTAAGTAAGATAAATCTTGTTGAGATTTCCCTAAACTGTAGTATATGTGTTCCTCTTCCTTCCAGGAAACGGTTAAAATTAGACGTTGATCCTACACTTTCATTAACAAGAATAAGGTTAGTCTCTTCATCCCATTTGGTCTTCTGTTGGGGATACGGTAGCTCGTATTCATCATCTTCCATGTTGAGTGCATCTACTTCAAAAGCTGAAAAAATGGTAAGGCCTCCATCTCTTCCAACCCCCGTGCCTACTTATATGTATAGAGGTAGGACTTAAACGCAGCTGTTGGAGAGGATAGAAATTTAGAAGAGATCGGGAAAATCAGAGTTTTCTGTGAATTTTGTATTGAAGATCTTATGCCTTGGATATGGTGACATGTGTGCACGCGCGCGCACATGCTATTCAAACGATAGTGACATATGTGTGTGTGTTGGATTTAAAGGGATATAGGTTATGCTTATGCTCTTCAAAGGTAATTCACTACAAAAAAAACTGTCCATTTCTGACAGAATTTGAGATAGAAATTTCCCACAAAAAAAGTCATCCAAAAACCGTTGGAAATTCCGTCAAAAAATTTTTCGACGGAAATTTCCCACAGAAAAAGTCCGTCGGAAATTTTTCACAAAAAAAATCAGAATTTACGACGGAAATTTCCTATTGAAAAAATCTGTTGGAATTTACGACAGAATTTGTGACGGAAATTTTTGACAAAAAAAAAATCAGAAGGTGCGACAGAATTTGCAATAGAAATTTCCTACTGAAAAAGTCCGTCGCAAATAAGAATTTGCGACACAAATTTTCCACAAAAAAAAATTAGAATTTTCGATGGAAATTTCCCACTGAAAAATTCTGTTAGAAATTCTATCACAAATAGGATTTTCTGATAGAAATTTTCCGTCGCAAATTCCATAACAAATTATGTCGGAAATAGGTATTAATTAATTTTTTAAAATTTTTTATTATAATTTATTTAATTAATGATTAATCTATTTATTATGTATTAATTATTCTATTATCTTCCCTGCATTTCTTCTTCTCACTAATGTTCAAGTTTATGACTTTCTTGAGAAATCTTTGTTTGGTTGGTAGGAAAAGTGGGGAAAAAAGGTTTATGCTAACCAACGTTTTTGAGAAATGATCATTCATTGAAGTTGCATTACAGATTTTAAAATCTATCAATGAGCTTTTAAGAGAGTTTCATAAATCTGAATTGATAATTTTTGAAGCTGGATTGTAGATCTACAAGTGAGCTTCACCATTTTAATCCTTATACCTAATTTTTCTTAATCTTCTTGATTGAGAGCATAAAATGATATAATCAGCGTATCTGAAAAAGAGAGAGAGTGAATTCACATTTATTAAGAGTTTAAATTTTAATTATTATGAGAATCATATGGAAAATTGAATTCGTATCATATACAGTGTATTTTGTACCAAAATTTTCAAAGGAATGAGTTTTAAAAAAATTCTATCAATATGTAATTTTTTATTTTTAGCATCTTAGAAAAAAATTAATTAGTATTCTACAATTTTAAAATAGATCCCATTGAAATTTGTAAGGACTTCATTAATAATTAAGAGATCAAAATAAAAACTTACGTAAAATTAGAAAGATTAAGTAGATTTTTTTAAAAAATAAGGCTAAGGTATAACCACTACTGATAGAATGACCAAATATTAATTAGTTGTGTGGTATGAATTAAGTCTGGGAGAATCATAACAAGCTCCAAATGGGAATTCCATCGTAAAGCCTAACGTATCGTTTTTTACGGAATTACAGATGGAAATTCCGTTAGAAAATTTGACAAAATTGATTCGTAGAAAATTCTGTCATAAATATGTGTTAATTAATTTTTTATTATGATTTATTTAATTAATTATTAATCTAATTATTATATATTAATTATATTACAATCTAAAATTTAAATTATAATGTAATTTTTGACAAAAAATATAAAAATATAATATAAATAAAAAACATTATTAATTTACATTTATTATTGAAACATATATATATATATATATATATATATATATATATATATATATATATATATATATATATATATATATATATTCTCGATAATATATTATATACAAATACAAATTCTATAAATACAATAAAAATAAAATATATAATAAAATGAATAAAAAAGATATTAATAATAAAAATTTAGATATAATATTTACGTGAAAAAAATAAGGAAACTAAATTGTAATGTTTAATAATAATATATGTGTGTGTGTGTGTGTGTGTGTCTATATACATACATACATACATACATACATACATACATTCATACATATACATATATACATATATATATTATGTAGATACCATGGGAAGAAGAGAAGATTTCTTAAAGGAATTTTTATCTAATAAATGTAAAGAAGCTTGGAGAAATATAAAATATTATAAAAGAAAAAAATGATAATAAACTGTAATAGATATGAAACACCTCATAGGTGGGGATGTGAAATAGAAAAGAAAAAAATATAGAAAGAGAAAACTAGGAAAATATAATAAGTTTAAAAGAAAGAAATATAAATTTAAAAGATATCCAAAATATAAATATTATAATAAGTATAAACCAAAAAGATATTTTAAGAAAGGGAAAAGAAGAATAAATTATAGTAAAAGACCAAACAAATGCAGATGTTATAATTGTGGAGAAATATGACATATATCTACATAATGTAAAAATCCAAGAGAAAAGAAACAAATGAAAATATTAGAAGAAGCAGAAAAATATGAATTGGAACCAATTGAATTAGAAGAACCTATATTTAGTGACATAGAAGATGAAGAAGTAGAAATATATAAATAAAAAGTAATTAGTGAATCAAAAACTGAAGAATCAGAAGAAGATATATATAAAAATTATATTTATATGATGAAAAAACTAGAAGATGGAGAATCTAGTAGAAATGAAGAAGAAAATGAATATGAAGAATATAGAGATATAAAAGAAGGATCAGTAGAAAGAAGAATGACATTTAATAAAAAAACAATTTAACAAAATATAAGATAAAAAACTGGATATGAAAACTGAACAATTAGAAGAAGAAACTTTCTTAGAAAAGGTAAGTAAGAAATTTAAATCTAAAAAGAATCATAAAACTCATTGTGTAGTTTTAGAGAAAAGACATCCTATAGAATCAACATTAATAGAAGGAGTATTAAGAATACATTTAATTAGTAAAAGACTCATATAAGAGGAAATAAAGAAAGTACCATTTAAAAATGAAGTAACAGAAGTTTACATAGCAGGAATACAATTATTAGTAAAATCCTATTTTAAATAAGAAATAGATACACCTATAGAATTATTAATAATAGATGGAAGAATAATAAGTTATGTAAAAGATAGTATAATAGGAATGTTAGCAGGAAATCTTATTTATCAAAACTAAAATGCATATTAAATACAAACTTTGCAATATCAATAATAGATGAACATATAGATAAAATAATAAATATATACCATAAACTAGGAGTAATAGGATTAATGGAAGGATAAAAAACAATAAGTATAACAGCAATGATATGATTAGTATTTACTAATGAACATAAAATTTATAATAAGAATAAAGGAAGAATATGTATAGAAAAACACTTTATGCCAATACTGCAAGAACTACCAGTAGACCCAATAAATATAACATTACCAAAACAATTAAAAATAGATATAGACAAAACAAGAGAATAAGAAGATATAAGAAGATTAAGATTACAAACTAATAATCAATTAGGACAGAGATCATTAAGTTTTAATAGACAAAGATCATTAAGTTTTAACACAAATCCTAGAAGATTAAGCTTGAGTTATGAAAAAAGAACCTATAGAAGAAAGAAGAATGATAAGATCAATGAGTAATAGATTAGCAAAAATACCTTTAACAACAAAACTAGAAGAAATAAAACCATCGAGTAGTAGACAAATAAAAACATAAAATATTATAAGAGTAGAAATTAAGAAAAATATAGGATGAATACCTGTAAAAACTTTATTACTAGAAGAAATAAAAGAAAGTCAAATAGATATAAAAAATGTGGATGAAAATGTAATATTAATAGAAGATAGAAAAATAGATATAATGATAAGATTTAATAATAGAGATATAATGGAATTTTCAATAAAAATAGAAAAAGATGTGAAAATTTTGGATTAATACTAGGAATGGATTTTTTAGAAAAAGTAAGTTCATATAGAATACAAGAAAATAGAATAATTATTAACATAAACAATGTAACAATAAGAATACCAAAGGTTTTAAATGAATAATCAAAATAATCAAAATTGACAACCAGAAGAACAAGAATGGTATTTAGGAAACCCAGATTACATAAAAATACAAGGAATATTAAGAAAAGTAAATCATGTAGATGTAAATTTTATAAGATTTTTAAGACATAAATTTGAAAAACTAAATAAAGAACAAAGAATAAGACTAAGAAAATTATTTTATGAAAATTATCAGTTATAGATATAAGAATATATAAACACAACAGAAATATATGTGGAAAGAAGACATTATGCTAATAAATTCAAGAAAATAATGGAAATATTATCAAGGATATAAAATGAGAACAGTAGACATATATAAAATGAAAGACCAAGAAATAATAATTCACCATAATAACAAAATATCAATAAGAAAAATAATAAAAAAGTGCAGAAAATGGAATGAAAATGATAGAAAAATCATCAAAGAAATATTGGAAAATGAGAAAAGAGAAAAAAACATATGTAGGATTCAGAATAAGATATCAAGCCTACCTAAGAATAAGAGATAGAAATGACTACATAAAATATTGGAAGAATAAACTAAATATATTATCACGTGGTTAATGACCAAACTATTTTACATACAAAATTTAATTATGAACAATTTAGTTCAAGAAAATATCATGCATTAATAGATACAGAAGCAAACTTATTTGTAGCAAAGTATAACATGTTACTATCAGTAATGTGGAAAAAGAAGAAAAAACCTTTAAGAATGGAAAGTGCTGGAAAAGAAATACATTTAATGGAATATGAAGCTTTAGATGTAAAAATACAAATAGGAAATTATGAATTAAAATTAAAAGTGTTAAATCAATTTAATGAACCATCTTGTGATATAATACTAGGACTAGATTTTATAGAACAATATTACCCAATACACATGATAGAAAAAGCCTTTATATTTACAACACCGTGTAAGCATGAAGCATGTGGAATAAGAATAAATGAACCTTATAGTAGAAAAGATGAAAATTTTCAATTAAAAAATAATGAACATGAAGTACAATTTTTTCCTAATAATAAACCAATACATATAAAACACATGTTAGCTACTTTAACAATAAGAGAAGTAGAAAACAAAGAAAAGAAATCAATAGAACAAATATTAGAAGAAAATTATAATGATAACCCTTTAATACATTGGAAAAAAATCAAAACCTTTAGCAAAAATAGAATTAAAATATTATAGTAAAGAAATAAATTGTAAACCTTATCCGTGGACAGAAAATGATAGAAATGAATTTATAATGCACATAGAATAAATGAAAAAATATGAGTTAATAAGAGAAAGTAGGTGTAATACCCCATTTTTCACCAATACATTAATTTGTATATTTGATGTATATTTAATGGAATAAAATGGTGAAAAATGATGTGAATGAATTTATATGAATTTATGGAAAATATTCCAATCGCCGGTTACGCGTAAGTTGACCAAATAAGGGTATAAGAGACTGGTAAAGGCCTAGTATGGTAACCAAAGTTCACAAAATTTAATTATATGGTTAATAGCCTCATTTAAACATCAAAATAAGGTCTAGCTGAAGAAATGAGCGGAAAATGATTTATTTCAGTAAATCATTAAATGCAGGGGCAAAACGGTAATTTTGCCGAAAAGTGAAAATAATTATTTTCCTCAAATTCCCAATGATTTGAGCTAAATGAGAATTAAAAAGAGCAAAATGACTAATTGATCATTAATGGATTAATTTTGGTGAATTATTGTCAAAAATAGTCAAATGGTCAAAAGTCAATGACTTGGTTAACAAGTTACGTGTGGGCACAATGAGATAGTTGGAGAATCAGACTTCCCTTTCATTTCCCATGATATTTTCGGCAGATGTGAAACATGGAGAAGAAAATGGAATTAATTAATGAATAATTGCAAATATGGACCAATTGTAATGTGCCACATGTCCAATTAATTGAGCCATGGTATTATATGATCAATTCTCTATTCTCATCAGCTCATTCCTGACTGAAATTGAATCAGAAAGAGTGAGAGAGGGCTGGAGAACGAGAAGGACGACGGAAGAGAAGGAGAGGCTAGGGATTGTTGGAACATCAAGGTAAGAGCTCATACCTTGTTATTTAAGCTCTATATCTCCTCTAAGGTCCCTTCTCAACATCTCCTTGCCATTAATCTCCATGTTGTTCAGCTGAATCAAGCGTATGAAGGAGGAGTGAGAAATCGACCTAGAGAGAGAAAGTGAAGAAAATCAAGAGGTAACTTCCAAAACTTGTTCCTCTTGCTTGATTAAGGTTAGTAGATTTGTTTTGGGCTTGATTATGGTTCATTTGGTACAAGATAATTCAAGAAAGCCAAAGAGACCTTAATATGTAAGTGTCTCCAAATCAAGGCCAATGAATGTCTAACTAGTTAATATATTGGTTATAAGTAGAAAGGAGGTGATTGGGCTAAAGAAAACGAGAATCCGACACAACTTTTCTGGGAATTTATTTTCCCTTCTATGTGTTGGACGTGGGGAATGACTTGGAATTTGACCAATTCGATGCTTCCATTAGAATCAAGAGCCTGAATTGTGTAGGGTCTATGTTGACCCCGAAGTGAGAAAAGGCCCGGAGAGCGAAATGACAAAATTACCCTTTCTAAGCCCTATTTGAAGCCTGTCAAGGGTATTTTTGTCATTTGGGCTTGATTTTGGCCAATTCGAGGTTGGAAAGAGATTCTACATGCGAAAATATGTGGGAATGGCCTAAATCATGATTTTGGAGAAAATACTGATAATGAGGACCTAAGGGGTATTTTGGTAATTTGGCACCAATAGGCTAAATTTACCAATGATATGAGTTTGGAAATGTGTATAGATGAGTAATAACCCCTTTGGTGGTATTTGGCAATTTCAGGACTTGACAACTGGATCGGCCTCAGTAGTTGCCCGAGCTTGAATTAAGGGCAAAAGTTGCATAGAGGAGTAACCAGGTAGTAACCGTGTTCATATGACATAGCATGTATATGTGTGGTTTGTTATCATCAAATGTCATACATATTTAGATTAAGTAGAGAAATCACCTGGGGCCTATCTTTACGCGGGTTGATACTCATATGATAATATTCATATTGCACAAGCAGTGCCGGGAGCCTATCTTTGTCTAGCGCTAGCATGAGGTATAATTTGCATTAATTGCACTAAATGATGTTATGATAATTTGATTGATGAGTATATGATGAGCATGCTATGTATGTGTTATCTTATATGTTTAATGACTTTACTACTGAGATTCCCATGAATCTCATTCTTTTCCCAAAAACAAATATCCAGTACAGGGAGGAAGCTCGCGGGGCAAGGAAAAGGTAAAGGATGATAAGGCGAGGTTGAGCAGTAGATGAGCTTAGTGTAGGTTGTCAAGTTTCTGTTATGTATTTTGAGAATATTGTAAAGTTGTGGTTTTTATATGAAATGAAGTGAAGAATGAATATATGTGTTGTAATATGAATTGTGTATGAATGTGCAAGTATGTGAATATGTATATCCAGTAGAGGCATTGTATGAAATCTCTAGCATTTTCCGCACTTTAATGTTTATAGTCGGTGAGTATTAGCTAATTAGTACTCTACCGTAGTGTTTGGAAATAAGGTATCACAGTAGGTTTGAATATTCATCACCAGTAATGATAGTAGTAAAACATAATGAAGAAAAAAGAGGAAAATCAAGAATGGTTATAAATTATACTAAGTTAAATGAAATAGCTATAAGAAATAGATACCTTATACCTAAAATGGAATTATTATTTAACTTAATAAGAGGAAAGACTATATTCAGTAAGTTTGATTGTAAATCTGGATTTTTTCAAATAAAATTAGAAGAAGAAAGTAAAAAATATACAGCATTCAGTACATCAGAAGGATTATATGAATGGAATGTGTTACCAATGGGTTTTCACAACAGTCCGAGTATTTTTCAAGAATATGTGTCTAAGTTATTAAACCCAATAAGAAATTTTGCAGTAATATATATAGATGATATATATATATATACATGTATATGTACATATACATGTATATATATATATGTATGTATGTATATGTATGTATGTATGTATGTATGTATGTATATGATTTTACATTTAAATCATAGAGGTTCTTCCTAGCTCAACTGACAAAGGCACAAATGCAACCAATTTGTACTATCGACATGTGGTTGGCTACAGAGGGCGACATGTGGCACACGATGGAGGGTGGAATATGGCAATTAACCAGGACACGCGGCGGTTGACCAAGACATAGGCGGTCGGAGGTGAGATGGCGGTGGTCGGCAGTGTTGGCTGCCAGCCGGAGGTTTCCGTTGAAAAATGGCGTAGGCAAATTTGCCACGGAAAATTCCCTTACAATTTACGACGAAACTTTCCGTGGAAAATTCTCTCACAAGTGCCACGAAAAGTTCTGTAGCAAATTCCGTCTCAAAATGTGAGGGAAATTCCATCAGAAAATCTGTCGCAATTTGAGACGAGAAGTCATATTCCGTCACAAATCAATTTGCAACGGCACTATTTCCGAAGGAATATTTTCCATCTAAAATTTCATCGCAAAATGGTTTGCAATGGAATTCCGTTGCAAAAAACCTTCGTTCTGTTGCAAATTCCATTGGAAATTACCTATTTTTTTGTAGTGATTCATGTATGCCTTCTGAGATACAAAAGGCAGTAACCATTCCATAGGCAAGAAACTCCATGTAATCGATTGGGTATTCCTCATGTTTATAGACATGTGTGGGTCTATCTAATCAATTACCAGTTTCAGGAGTCCTGTATAGATGAATTCTCCTTCTTTGTTTACCCAAGTGGTAACCTCTTGATCTACCCTGTATCTGCCATCAGGGGGAGCCCTGTAGTTTAGATCAAGTAACTTCACCTGAAGATCTATCAATTTATTGAGTGTGACTTCTCAATTAGCTGCTGATATTCAAAGAATGGGACATATTCTTTGAGTTGTTCTGCTAGGACTTCTTTTCCTTCAGGTTTCAGGCATGACATCTGTAGCCTTTTATAAAATAGAGTTCTCATCATTGGAATCTTTATATGACTGTTTTGTGCTACCAAGGCCTGATTCTGGAGGTTAAGCCTTTTAAAATGTTCCGTTATGGCTTGATTCTCTTGTTATTCTTTAGTCAATTCCTGCTGCAAACAAATGTTAGTTTGAAATAAGGATACACTGGTAGCTTCATCCTGTTTTATCCTGTTTCATACCTAAAATACAGTTAATTGTAAAAGATTTTGCTCAACATTTTCAGCTTACAATAAAAACAAAAGGTTATGAGAATTTGATAGAGGGATAGAACTTAGCCATCACTTAAAGCCTCAATGGACAACTTAGCAACAATTCCAACAATAACTTTAAATTACAAATTGATAAAGTTATGCAGCATCTTAGCAGTCAAGGAATAAGTGCAATAGAAGGAAGAAGGTTCTCCATTAGAGAGCAAATGGGTCAAGAATGGAATATAAGACTTCCACAAACACAATGGCTAGTGCCAACAAGAACAAGTTTATGGGGAAACTCATATAGATATGTAAGTATAAGCTTTTCAAATTATCATGCAGAAGGAGCTCTTGAACCAGAATCTGACGAAGAGGAGCCACAGGAAGTTATTTGTGTCATGGAAACAACTAATGAATTCGCTTTATTGTATCATTATTATCCATATTATGACTGGAAACAAGATTTTCAATCAGTGTTGTCAAACCCTTTAACATTTCGATATTCACAGAGTGACAAGCATAAAGTTCCACAAGGTATAGAGAAACAGTAGAAATAATACTGATATTAAGTACAAGTTTACATTACAGGAGAATTCTCGTAGGGTTTGAAAATATACATAAATGTACAAAGCATTCATAAGTAGCAAAGAGTACAAGCATAAATAACTATTACAGCAACAGAGAGCTCCGGGTCCCTAAACTCCGGGAGCCACCGTCTTGCCTTTCAAGCCACCTGCTTCAGCTGTAACGTTTCATATTTTGGAAAAAGAATGAGATTCGAGGGAATCTCAGTAGCAACATGCTTACAAACATATAGAATGTGAAAATAGATATGCAATGTCATGTCATGTAAGATGATCAAATGATATGTGTACACTTGCCTAAGGTCAAACTACATGTTTGCCCTTGGTCGACTTAGCGCACATGTTGGGTCCCTGATCATAACATGGCAGATTGGTGTGTCTAGGACACTAGCTCATGTTACAGAGAATGACTTGGAAGCAAAATCTTCAAGTATTTATGCTTCTTACCTTGATTTTTGGAAAAACCCTAAGCTATTCTTGCTTCTTGAGCTCCTTCACGCCTCAACCTCTCTCTCACTCTAATGGGTTCTGTTTTGCACGGGAAATGAAGAGGAAAAGATGAAAAGTTGGATAATATATTAAGTTGATCAATTGCTTTAACACATGTAGCATTTTGATTGGTCCACATATTGACTTTGGTATAAAATGTTTCCATTTCCCTTCATGCTTCTTTATTCCACCTTAAATGCATAAGGAAAGAAAGGAAAATATTGATCTTGAGCTATCCTATTGCCATCTTGCAAATTGTTGACTTTTGTCATTTAACTTTTGACTTGTTGACCTTACTTGGTAATAATTTATCAAAATAGGCTTATTAATGATAAAATAGTCATTTATCTCTTTTTAATTCTCATTTAACCCAAATTATTGGGAATATTAGGGGAAAATAATTATTTTCCACTTTATGGAAAAATTACTATTTTGCCCCTACATTTTATGATTTATCGAAATAAATCATTTCTTGTTCATTCCTTTGGTTTAGCCTAATTGTTTACACTTGAAGGAAGCCATTATTTGTGTCATTTTATACTCAAATTTTGGTTACAATATTAGGCCTTTAAGTGGACATTAGTTGCTCCTTTGTGGGCTTGCTTGGCCGAGTTGTTGCACACCACAATTCACCATTTTATTCCATTACATATATTAATTACATAGGAGGAATATTGGTGATTAGAAATGGGGTGTTACAAGTGTCACACCTTGATGATTGTGAATTACTGATACAGTATAAATACAATGGTGATTACCCAAAAATTTTCACCAACCCATTTGCCATAGAAGAATCAGATGCACAACGAAGCGTGGTGGGTAGTAATAGCAGTAACAACAATGTTTTTGCAGCTTTTGAAGTACATGCACTCAACATGGAAGATGATGAATACGAGGTACCGTATCCCCAACAGAAGACCAAATGGGAAAATTACAGTCAAGTTCCAAGCAAGAGGTAAAATGAAAAAATATTCCCTTAAAATCTCAAAATGAAAAAAATGGTTCCATTGACTACTTTAGGAGTGGGTCATTGACAAGTCTAGGGGGCTCTATTAACAAATTCTTTAGACGACTTTTTTATTTTGAGATTTCAAGGGACTATTTTTTCAATTTGCCTCTTACTTGGGACTTGATTGAAATTTTTCCTTCTTTATATATATATATATATATATATATATATATATATATATATATATTGATGATTTACTTGAGCTCCATTTGCTATTTTTTTTTCATTTGATTCCTTTTTATCTCTTTCTTCATATAATATCCCCTGCATAATAAAATAGGATATGAATAGATTTTATGTCAAAATTTCTTTTTATCTTGAACTTCGTAAAAAGATAGAAAATATGTAAAAGATAATTAAATAGATATAAAATATCAATAAATTTGATCAATTATTTCCCAAAAATATATACTTATTTTATTATAAAATATATCCTTACCAACAAATAAACAATAGTCTTTCCTCACTCATTTCACTAAAACTTTCGACCATGTTTGTCATCTATGACTTAGTTTCCTCCTCATCCAATAACTAGTTCAAGAGAGTCACTACTAGAAAAAACACTTTTAACGTCCCTTATTTGGGACTTTTAACGTCCTTTTATGAGGGGACGCGTATGCCAGCGACGTAGTAAATTTGGACTTTAGACGTCCTTTGTAAAAAGACGACTAAAGGGCTGGGTTTAGGCGTCCCTTTGACCAAAAGGGACACCTAAAGTCCCCGTTTAGAATTTTTTTATTTAAAAATTAGGGACTTTAGGCGTCCCTTTGGCCAAAAGGGACGCCTAAAGGGTTTTTTTTCTATACAATGCCATTTGTATTGTTTCTGGCCATATCATTCTGAAAGCAAACAGAAACGTATACACAAAAAGGAAACATACAGCACGCAGTTTATAATTAACAAAACACAACATCCACCTCTAATGAAACATTCATGCACTACATTGGTGACAGAAATGTTGTCCACTAATATAATAAACAACTACTAAGTAAATGTACAGGAAACGATAAACTTCTACAAATCAATGTGTTGAAGAATCCTCCCAGCCAACAAGTCTCTGATCAAATTAATGTCTTCATATAAGTAAGCAGCATCATTATCAAAGATCTACAAATTAGAAAATATGATTATATATACGAAATCAATGAAAGTAAAAGATTGTTTAGCAATTCAATTAAAATATAACCAAAATATTATCATTTGATTACCTGTTGAAAATCATTTGTAACGCCACTTTGAATGATATTATACATGTAAAGTAGAACATAATAGCCACATTCAGTACCACATGGCTGTTGAGGGCACTATAAATCAAAAGCAATTGGTTAAAATCAATAACATACATCATTTATAAAACAACCGTAAATAAAATAACTTAAATTATATTGGAACCACATACTTTGGGATAGAACGACTTTGGCTTGTGAACAACTCTACCCTCACGTGACCCGCCAAGCATTCTATATGTCTGGGTCGCGCTACCATTAAAATGTAAAACATTTTAAGTTAGACCAATTTATTTAAATCAAGCATTTCTTTAATTAATAAAAAAGAAATAACTAACGTGTTGAAGACTGATTTTGTGTCTTTGTCTGGCTTTTTTGTCAAGGAATCAAACCAATAGATTTCATTGAGGCATGGGCAAACAACACACAGGCTCCAATGGTAACTAAAACAATACACAGATTAAAATGAAGTTTAGATTAGAAGAAAATTATTTCTCAAACATCCAAAAATAAAATTTTTTACTACATACCCTTGAACAATTGGCGCTAGATAACATCGCAATTTGGTCGCTGCCATTGTGAAGCCCACATAATGCGTCCTTTGTGCGACATCATTGTTATCTGATGTCGTATTTGCCGGACACAAGAATCCGTATATATTTGGTCTTTGCATATCAATGCACATGTGGTAGAAGGACCTAAAATAGAAATAAAATGACCAATGAATTATTGAAGTTATGAAATCTTGAACTTAGAAAAGAAAAACTAACCAAATGGCAAGTTTGACCCATCCTGCATCTATCTCCTCCAAATGCATAAACTCCTTAAGATCTTTATTGTCGATCGTGTAGGGATACGTCAATTGTGTACCCACAATCCCTGGAGGCATATTGAAGTCGACTTGGGGAATACCTTTGTACATCTGTTGGAGCCGTGCTAGAAAGGGCCATCTCAGCGCATGTTGCTCCTCCTATAACCATAGAAAACAAAACCAATTATATTACAATGATGCCAATAAATGTCAAGTGATATGAATATAATTCCTACCATTAGTAGGGTTCCCAACGTGCCAATAAGATATTGAGGCCAAAGGATGAAACCTCCAATTGCCTGACCCAGCGTGGCAATCTCAACGTCAGGGATAGGGATGGCTGCACCTTCTTCCCCCTCATGAACACGTGTCACTGTCACCCTACGTAAATACTGTGGAATTTGATTATGATGGTGGGTGGTAGCTTTTGTGTAAACGAGAGCATCGGCTACAACACGAATCATGTCTGTGGTGTCCAAATAGAGGATACACGATTCACCCGACTCCGGAGTGGCAGAAGGCTGGCCCTGTGGTTCTGTTATGTGAGAAGGCTGGCCACAGGGTTCTGTACTATGGGAAGGCTGGACAAGACTATGGAAAGGAGCGGCAACAAGTTCTGGAGTGTGGTAAGGCTGGACAAGGGGTTCTGGATTGTGGAAAGCCTCGGCAACGAGTTGCGGAGTGTGGGAAGGCTGTACAAGGGATTCGTCCGACGGGTTGTGACTTCCTTTAGTGCTGGGGAAGGCCGGGGATTCCTTGTTTCTAACCCTAGTAGCCTCCATGTGATGAAAATCAAACCACGATTTCATTTCACCACGTAGTTGTGTCATTAGCTCATCTCGGAGCTCCTCTCGGATTTGATCGCGAAGCTTATCCACAAACTCTTGACTGGGTTCAGCTTGTGAAGAATATAACGAGGTTTTACCAAAATACTTCGAAATACCAACTCCCCTTAGCTCCCCTCTAACACGGCCGGGGTATTCAGCCTTCCCAATCGCCATGGCCAATATGTCCATCCGTCCACTTGGAGTGAACGAACCTTGGCTACTCTGCTCTTCAAGTTCGTCCTGTAGCATACAATTCGTTATGAATACCCATTTAAATGCTAGAAATGTGAAAGAATTTTACAATTAATTACTTATGCTATTACTACTTACAATCCTCGAGGCAACCTTAGCAATAGTAGGATTTATATATTTGCCACCCTTAATCCTCCCTGCTTTCTATTTTTTGTGACGTGGAGGAGGAGCTGGCGCTTGCACAACAACGGAAGGATCCGATTTCGTAGCTTCCTTCATTTTTTCCAGTTCTTCTGCCATCATCATCCGCTCCAGCTTCCTGTAGCCACCCCGAGACATGCAATGCTGGTATTGATTTGCTTCTTGCCTCTGTGTGTTCGCCGCACTTAATTCCTGTTTAAGGGAAAAAGGGAAAAACAAGTCATTAGTGCATTAACTATATTAAAATTATAAATTTTCATACTGAAGACAGAAAATTTAACAAAAATTCAGGAGCTTGTCGTTTAGCTACAAACAACCTTCAGTCCTTTGGAGATAGATATGAATATTCCTAATAAGGATCAAGATGACTCTTGTCACCTCTAAGGTACTTCCTGGAGAGCTTATTTTTAAAATCCTTCCAGCGCAAACGAACCTCTCCCATCCAGTGGTTGTACATGTCTGTGGTGTCAGGAACATCGAACGTTTGCTGCAAAAATGGAGACAATTAAACTTGAATAGGAAGAAAGGTCTAAATACATAAAATGTATCGAAAGTTATGTACCAAAATCTGTTGCCATATCATGGCTTTCGTCTTTTTGGGAATCTGCCTCTAACTATCATAGATGATTCGGACTTTGCTTCGACCCAAAAAACCAAGATAACTAATGAAGTGGTCTTCCTCAGGACCCATTGGATTCAGGTTGGCATCAAACTCTATGTGAACCCTCTCCTGTTCATTGTAGTGGCGCTTCGCCAATACAGCCATCTTCGTGGCACCTCTTGTTCTTCTCGGAGCGGGTGGCTCTTCTTGCCTTCCATTATGCTGCTTGGTGTCGCTCCCTGAGTCACTGGAACTTGACATATTCCTAGACACAAAAAAATCATTGTCAGAGAGGTAAGTAGATTGTCAGATAGGTAGGTATATTGCAGGTATCTGTATAAACTACATTAAGGGAAAAAAGCACATAGGACATAATACAGTTTTTTATAGTTAAAGGTCTTACTTCATACTGTTTCCCATATTCCTTCACAATGATCATTTCTTGTAGAATAATCTTCATCATCTACCAACTCGACCTCACTTCCTAAAGGTGGATTTGTTGTCAAAGGTGGTGTGTCGTCAAGGTTAAAGGTTGGATCACCATACTTTTGTTTTTTGCTTTGAAGTACAATTGACATATTTTTATTTGCAGGACCTGTGACATAAAACACTTGCTTCACCTGGCTTGCTAGAATGAAGGGCTCATCTCTATAACCAACTCTTCGAAGATCGACTGAGACAAATCCAAATTGTGGATCTATTACCACATCAGCATTGCAAACCCACTTACATTTGAATAAAGCAACTTTGAACTTATTGTAGGTCATCTCCCATATTTCTCCTATACCTCCATAATAAGCCATTGATGCACATATGGGGTTTTTGTCTTTAGAACTGGAAAAGTGCATAGCTTCAGCTTCAACCATCACCCCACTATTTTGCATGGTACTTCTGTCATCTTGCTCTTTTGTGTAGAATGAATACCCATTTATGTCATAACCAGTCCAAGTAACAACCTGAAATGAAGGCCCCCAAGCTAGCCAGTTGATTGTCTTCGACACACCGATCTCATGCGAAACCTTCTCCTCAAACCACTTAACAAATGTCTTGTTTTGCTCAATAGCTATTTGCATGTCACCCTTCTTTGGATTCAAGTTCTTCAAAGTCTTTTTGTGCTCATCTATGTATGGCTGAACTTCTTCCATATTATTCAAAATATACAAGTGTGCTTGCAACACCTCTTCACGATCCGCAGTCTTCACTTTAAGTCCTCGTGTTCCCTTGCTTCTCCCCTCTTCATGCCGAGACTGTTCCTTTTTACCAGATAGATAATCTTTCTAAAAGTCCATAGCCTCTTCAACTACATATCGCTCAACTATTGAGGCTTCAGGTCGATAAAGATTTTTAGAATACCCTTTTAAGATCTTCATGTATCGCTCAAAAGGGTACATCCACCTTAAATAAACTGGACCGCAAAGCCTTACCTCCCTTACTAAATGAACTACCAAATGCACCATTATATCAAAAAATGATGGAGGAAAATGCATCTCTAGTTGGGACAGAATTATGTAACCCTCATTTTCTAGTTCATCCAACTTCTCAGTGTCGATGACTTTGTTACAGATAGCATTAAAGAAAACACACAATCTGGTTATAGTAGTTCGCACTTTTTCTTTCATAATGCCTCTAATGGCTACTGGTAACAATTGTTGCATTAACACGTGATAGTCATGGGACTTCATTCCCACTAACTTTAAATCGTCCATTGACAGACACCTGCTAACATTAGAAGAGTAGCCCTGTGGGACCTTAATTTCATGCAGACACCCACACAAACTTCTTTTCTCCGCTTTTGATAGCGTATGCGCAGCTGGCTCCATATATGCCCTCCTACCATCATCTCTTAGTTGTGGATGCAACCAATCTCTTATTCCCATATCAACAAGGTCAAGTCTCGCGCTCATTCCATCCTTGGTCTTACCTGGGATGTGCAAAAGCGTACTTACAAGGCTGTCACACACATTTTTCTCCACATGCATCACATCAATACTGTGTCTTACATCAAGACAATGCTAATACGGAAGATCAAATAAAATTGACCTCTTCTTCCATATGTTCTTCTCACCCTTAGTCCTTTGATTTTTACCAAAGGTCACATTGACACGTTCTACCCGACTATAAACTTCCTCCCCGGTTAAGGCCCTTGGTGCAACTCCATGTTCTGGTAAGCCATCAAAACGCTTTCTCAGCCTACGATATGGGTGGAATTGATGAAGAAACCTCCTGTGGCCAAGGTACATTGTTTTTTTGCAATACTTAAGTTGTCGAAAGTGTGTTTCTCCTTCACAGATTGGGCATGCTTTATGACCCTTCACACTATACCCTGACAAATTTCCGTATGCGGGGAAGTCGTTTATCGTGGTAAAAATCATTGCACGCAACTTGAAAGACTCTTTCTTATAAGCATCGAACACATCCACACCTTCCTCCCATAACTTCTTCAAGTCCTCAATCAAAGGAGCCAAATACACATCGATGTCATTCCCTGGCTGTTTTGGTCCAGAGATCATCATGGAAAGCATAATGTACTTGTGCTTCATACATAACCAGGGAGGTAAGTAGTATATTACAAGGAGAACTGGCCACGAACTATGTATACTAGTAAGAGTTCCATACGGATTTATTCCATCTGTACAAAGTCCAAGCCGAAGGTTTCTCGGCTCGCTGCCAAATTGAGGGAACATTTCATCTATCTTCTTCCACTGTAGAGAGTCGGCCGGGTGCCGAAGATATTTTCCGTCACAAATTCTCTCATCAGAATGCCATCTCAACTTCTTCGCTTTTGTTGCGGTCGCAAACAAACGCTTAAACCGTGGTATTATTAGAAGATACCATAACACCTTCGAAGGTTGCCTTTTACTTGTTGTCCCTTCTCTACAACCACCGTCTTTCTTCACTTTATATCGTGATGTTTTACAGTTAGGACACTCACTAAGACCTGCATACTCCTTTCTATACAATACACAGTCATTAGGGCAAGCATGTATCTTTTTGTACTCCATACCCATCGTAGATAAGATTTTCTTTGCCTCATACATACGGTTTGGAAGTACATTATCTTCTGGAAACATATCACACAATAATTCCAATAGTAATGTAAAACTACTATCGGTCCATCCACAAGTTGCCTTTAAGTTCACCAAATGCAATGTTCCCGTCAGTCGTGTGTACTTACTCCCAGGGTATAATGGTGTCTCCGCATCACTCTGCAGGCTGTCAAATTCATGTGATGGGCGAAGGATTCAACCTCGGCATCGTGAATCATTTTCTCCATTCTATCTTGTTCTATAACATCCACTCCTTCCTTCTTGTGCGACGGACAATCAGTAATTACTTCCTCACCATGCCATATCCACCTTGTGTATCGAAGATTTATTCCATCACAAAGTAGGTGATCCCTTATATCATCAACATCTCGTCGACTCTCGTTTAAACAATTCACACAAGGACAAAAATACTTCCCATTTTTAGTTGGAGCATTCCTTCTAGCAAATTCAATAAACTCTTCCACCCCATTCTCATATTATTCACTAGTTCTCAAAGCATTCATCCAACTATGATCCATTGTTTTACCACCTAAACCATTCCCAATAACACTCAAGTTTATAACAATTGTTAACTATGAGATTGCCTTTTATCACTTTTTTCAAAAAACATTTCGGCAGCATTTCCCATTAAGTGTAAGATCCCACAATTTTAATAACAAACCATTTCACCTTAATTCAAACAAAACAAAAAAAATAAAGTAACTTAGGCAATTAAGGACAATATCAACAATTTAAAATATCAATTTTTCTTTAGGGAACTAATATGTTTAAATTAGTACAAGTTAAAAGTTCTATGCACCTACCTAATATTAAAAGTTCTATACATGTATTCATTATTTCAAACCAATAAAAGTTCTATAGCACTCAGAGCTTCCTACACATGTTTTATTTTATAATTAAATAAATTATATAACTTATTTAATCTAATAAAATTAGTTAACTAGCAAAACTACTATATGTACTTATGGAATCTCTAGCATACATATGTACTTATGGCATATATCAGTGGCTTATAGTTTCTAGCAAAACTACTACTTTAAATTAAACGGTCGATCATGACATTAACTAAAGTGAAATAAAATAAACCAAAAGCAAAAAAAAATAAAAAAGCTTACAGGTTGGAAATTAAAATGGCGTGATGATGAAGAGGTTGGGAGGGAGGAGGCGCGCACACCACCGTGAGAGAGGGAGCTTTGATGCTGCAAACTATGAAAAGATTAAGGAAAATGAGGCTTTCACTGGTGGGGATAGCTGACCTTCGTCTCCCTAGCTAGTTGGGGAAAAAAAGAAAGAAGAAGAGAAGACTAGCGTAACTTTCTCAGCTTGCTGCAACAAGTTAGTAAGGCGGAAGAGAAAGATACAGGGGGTGAGTATTGAAGTGAGATGATAGAAGGAGGAGATGAGAGAAAATGAAGAAGGAGGGATACAGCGGTGGAAGGGATCCACGGTGGAAGGAGGCTAAGTGTTTTTGAGAGAGGGAGGAAGAGTGACAAACGGAATGGAGGGAAATGATGAAAAAGTGGAGGGAAATATGTTTAGGCGTCCCTTCTCTAAGAAGGGACGCCTAAACATATAAATAGGCATCCCTTCTCAAGAAGGGACGCCTAAAGGGTGCATGCCAGCGGCGTCCCTTCTTGAGAAGGGACGCCTAATGTGCCCACATTAGGCGTCCCTTCTCAAGAAGGGACGCCTAATGTCTCCTTTAGGCGTCCCTTCTTCTAAAGATTAAAAAATCTCTCTTTATTTACGTAAATGCCACTGAGTACAGTTTTTACTTCCCTTTTCAAAAAAGGGACGTCTTTATGTGACGTTAAATTCCTTTTCTGTAGTAGTGAGTCTTCAATGACCAAACCCAAGAGTTCATACTAGTACGAAGCAATACCTTTTTTCTCTGCCGATGTTCGTATACAGACATTATGTACTCTGCGGACATTGCTTTCCAAGAGATCACTTCCTACTCATCTCTTAAAGTACAGTAGATCTAACACAACAGAATCTCCTCAATCTAATAAATCCATCACTACCTAGCCAAATACTCACTACAAAAAACACTTTTCCGATAGAATTTTGTGGTTAATATCTGTGACAAATTTTATTTGTAATTCTACCGCAAAAATTTAATGTTATTATATTTATTATAAATTTATATTAAAAATAATATCTTTATAAAAATAAAAATTATGATATTAATAGCCATATAAATATATAAAATTTATTTTTCCATAACTATTGTTAAAATTATAATGTAATACATATAATTTTTTTAATATTATATTATATAAAATAAAAATAAAATATATAACATAATACACATATATATGTTATATATGTCGGAAATACACGCACACACAAATTATTAGTAATTAATTAATATTAATTAAAAAATAAAATTCAAATTCAAAACTGGGCTAAAACTATATGAGGAAATTGATTCAAGATTTAAGATTTGTTTAATTTAAAATTAATCTACATCTAAAAATATGATCGATAAATATATAAAAATCATTTTGAGATGGTAACCATTTAAAATTAAAAGGGTTAAGATGCAAATCCGCTTGGGAAGTATTCAAAAAATCTTAATGTTTCTCTAAAAGTTTTTTCAATTTAAATATCACCCCGCGAAGGTTAAAAATATAGCAATGTCGCCCTTGATCATTTTGTTTTGGATACTTTCAACCGATATTCAGCTTCGGGGTTCGTAGCATCCCTTTGCAATATAAGTGTCTCTCTATGACTTAAACTTGAGATTCAGAGGGATCTAACAGGGCCTTACACTACTAGACAAACTCTATGTTGGTGCCCCTGACTATTAACAAAGTTAATTTTAACTGTTAACTCTAGTTTGACTGAAATAATACACATGAAACTCTTACCTAGAACTCATTAGTCATCACACAACCTCATCATCTTTTATTCTGAGTGTCGTATTGAAATATTTTTTATTTTTCACATTGTAAAAAATAAGTTGTACACAATTGTAAAAAGAGTTGCACCTGCTAAAGTTAGGTTGCATACTTAATTATGATAAAAATGATTAAACAAGTTGATTTGTTTTTTGGAAAACTGTTTAGTCTTACCATATTTAATTTATTTAAATGCATATAAAGCAAACCTACTTTACACTACCTTGCACATAGGTAAAAAAAAAAGTTGCACACAGTTGAAATAAGAGTTGCGCCCGCTAAAGTTAGGTTGTACACTCAGTTATTATAAAATGATTAAACGAGTTGATTTGTTTTTTTTTTTGGGAAATTGTTTAGTCTTACCATATTTAATTTATTTCAATGCTTATAAAGCAAATCTACTTTACACTTGACGGAAAAAACAAAAAAAAAATATTTATTTTACATGTAGCCGATTCCACATAATAAGATAAGACTTTGTTTACACATATATAAAAATTTTTTTGCAACTATTTATTTATTTTTTATCTATAATCATCCAGTATCTGACGCTTTTTCTAGTTCCTGGCTTCATTGGCAAAGGTGAAGCAACCGACTAATCTGAATGGGGAATTGGTCATGCCCACTTTGTAGGAGCACCCCTCCTAGAGAAACCTTTCCACACTCCCTCTTGGGATCGAACCCAGGAGCAGATGAGTAGGGCACAGTGCCCTTCACCATTTGCACTAGCTTCCACTGGTTTTACAACTATTATTTATTTATAAAGTTTTGACAAGTCACTGTTCTGATTATGACAATTTTGTTTTTTTTAATAAAAAAAAGAGACCAACTACCCTAAGCTAAGAAGCATCCAATAAACTTGTTTTTAATTTATATTTATGTTATTAATCATAATTTTATTTGATTATATTTTAATTTAAAAACACACGCCATACCTCTATGAGACGGACTACAATTAATTTTTGTTATATGAATTAATCTTTGTTAGCAAAGATAAATGTTTAGAAGCGTGATAGATAGGTTTCAAAAGATTAATTTAATGATAATTAGGTCATATTAAAACTTATTAAAAATAAATTACAACTTACAAATATTGATTTAGATACTTAAAAAATGACAATGGCAATTGTCCTAGTGGCAGCATTATCTGTCACACTTGGATTCAGTGTCAGGGTCGAACAAGACGATGACATGTTTTTGTGCATGTGTTTAAATTGTATAAAATATAAAAGATGATACTTGTAAAAAATTAGTCTTCAATGTCCAAAAATACATAGCCTCTCCAATGAATAACTTGAGAGGAGTTTTCCATGATTAATGCCATTATGATTTTCTTTATTTCTTTGTAACTCCAGGGTTAGACTTGAATGGTTGAGGCCTATAAATAGAGGAATGTATAAGGCATTTGGCCCAAGAAACAAAGTGACTCAGAAATAGGCCATTGTCTTCTATCTCAATCTCTTATCTTGCTATTTCTTTTACTGCCTAGTAGTTTTCTCATTTTCTCTAATTTTATAACAAGCTTTAGTTTCAATAATTGAGAGATGGATAAATAATAAGAAAAATTAATCTTTCGGTCCCTATAATTTTGATTCATTTGTAACTCAGTCCCCACACTTTTACTCAGTGCAACTTAATTTCTATGTTTTGACTCAACTGTAATTCAGTCCCAACACTTTGACTCAATGCAACTTAATTTATATAGTTTTAACAATTTTATAATTTAGTCCCTAACCTTTATCATATATATGATTTTATTTTATTTTCTAAAACACAGGGACTAAATTATTAAATGGTTAAAACTATAAAAACTAAGTTGCATTGAGTTAGTGTTGGGACTGAATTACAATTGAGTCAAAACTATAGAAATTGAGTTGCACTGAGTAAAAGTGTGGGGACTGAGTTACAAATGAATCAAAATTATAGGAAAAAAATTAATTTTTTCTATTAATATCACCTTGAAAGTGTTAGAAATGAGCAATGTTGCTTTAATCGTTAAAAATTTAAACGATCAACCCTAAGTGTTTAACAATTAGCGTTAGCTTTTTAATGGTTAGGATGACAGAATTACTCAATGTATAATACTTTTAGGATGATATTGAGCTAAAAAAAACTTCTAGATAAACATAACTCCCTCATTGTTATTAGATCCAATAGTTACAAACGTTAAATAAAGATAAACACCGTTAAAATTCTCCTTCTCATGTTATATAAAAAAAAAAAAAATCCTCCTTCCCCAGCGGGGCTGCTTGATATAGTTTTGAAAGTCACAGTAAGTAAAGATTGTAATCAATGTGATTTTCTCCTTTCACCTTCTCACCCTCGCAGAAGAAAGAAGCCCGAAAATCACAGTAAAAAGGAAATTAAAATTTAATAATTTTTTCTCAATTGAAGATCTGAATTTTGAAATAGAGAGAATAAGAAGCTTCTATAATGGGTTCCACTTATAGTGGGTGGCTTGGAACCAATTTTCAGACAAAAGCAGGGAGAGGAGGAGAAACCGAAGCAAGAAGGTGTTATGGAGGGGTGGGAACTGAAAGGAACGGTTAGCTTGAATGGCGACGAAGGAGAAAAGGCAAAGATTTTTTAACGGTGTTTATCTTTATTTAATGGAAGCCACTAACAGTAGTGACTAATAGGTGTAAGGCCAACAAAAAGAAAAAAAAAATGTTAAAAGACCTGATTCAAAGCTGAGGAGAACTATAAGGATCCACACATATTAGTTTTCCCAATGTTTTACTATAAGTATAAAGATGTGAACCATTCAGATAAATTTTTAATGACTTCACTTTATTTATATACATTTTTTGTTATTTGATATTATAAAAAAGTTTTTATAGGATGTTAAATATCTACTGTTCAGAGTCGATTTAATGATAAGAATAAAAAAGTTGAGGGGAGTGGATAAGTGGAGAGATCTCCCTCCTGATTTTTTTGGGACCACAAATATAAAGTAATGGATGTTTGCTTAAATTAATGGTTGTCGTTTATGCCTTATTTTGTATAGTTCATGTGTAGTTTTGCAAATAAGTAAACTTTATGGAAAATATTATGAGTAGTTTTGCGCTCTAAACCAAGAATATGAACTATGGTAAATTTTCATATTATTTGGAGAGGAATGAAGAAAGAAAATATTTTAGAGGATTTGACTAATGATTAATATAATGTCAAGGAGAGGAGGGCTAAAATTGTATAAATATTATAACACGGGATGGTTAAAAATTTTAAGTAATCGATATACTAGTTAAGAATACTAGGCGATAAAATTATAATAAAAGATTAAATGGTAAATAGCGCTACTTATTTTAATTTTTATATTTATTACCGTACAATTTTTTTAAATTTTCATTTTTGCCCTATTTCTTCTGCGTGCGCGGCAAGCGGCTCGCTTATCAGGCCCTCATATATATACATCGACATATATGTTTGTCCATATATATATATATATATATCACCTGTAAAAAGGAAATTAAAATTTAATAATTTCTTCTCAATTGAAGATCTGAATTTTGAATTAAAGAGAGAGAAGAAGAAGCTTGTATAATGGGTTCCACTTATAAGTAGGTGGCTTGGCATCAATTTACAGACAAAAGCAGGGAGAGGATAAGAAACCGAAGCAAGAAGGTGTTATGGAGGGGTGGGAACTGAAAGGAACGGTTAGTTTGAATGGCGACGAAGGAGAAAAGGCAAAGACACTTTTAACGGTGTTTGTCTTTGTTTAATGGAAGCCACTAACAGTAGTGACTAATAGGTGTAACGCCAATAAAAAGAAAAAAAAAGTTTAATGACCTAATTCAAAACTGAGGAAAATTATAAGGATCCACACATATTAGATTTCCCAATGTTTTAATATAGTATAAAAATATGAACTATTTAAATAAATTTTTAATGACTTCACTTTATTTATACACATTTTTTTTTATTTGATATTATAAAAAACTTTTTATAGGATGTTAAATATCTACTGTTTAGAGTCGATTTAATGGTAAGAATAAAAAAACAGAGGAGAGTGGACAAGTGGAGAGATCTCCTTCCTGATTTTTTTGGGACCACAAATATAAAGTAATGGATGTTTGCTTAAATTAATGGTTGTCATTTATGCTTTATTTTGTAAAGTTCATGTGTAGTTTTGATTGTAAGTAAACTTCATGGAAAATTTTATGGGTAATTTTGCGCTCTAAACCTAGAATACGAACTATGATAATTTTAAATATTATTAGGAGAGAAATGAATAAAGAAAATATTTTAGAGGATTTGACTAACGATTAATATAATGTCAAGGAGAGGAAGGCTAAAATTGTATAAATATTATAAGACGGAATGATTAAAAATTTTAAGTAATCGATATACTAGTTAAGAGTACTATACTAGACGATAAAAATATAATAAGAGATTAAATGGTAGGTAGCGCTACTTATTTTAATTTTCAAATTTATTACCGTACAATTTTTTGAAAATTTCATTTTTGCCCTATTTTTTCTGCGTACGCGGCAAGCGGCAAGCGGCAAGGTTCTCAGGCCCTCATATATATACACCGACATATATCTGTGTCTATATATATACATATATCACCTGTGTTTCTCTCAGAGATTATATTCAAGATCAATCTTAGGTATACTTCAAAGAAAAGATCGCCAAGATGCAGCAATCTGCAGCCAATCATTGTCGTTATCTTCCTCCTTTCTTTAGTCAATATTTCCGTCAGCCCTTGAAGCTGCTCTTAGTGGGCACTGATCATGCTACCCAAACTAGTATTCAGACGTATCTTCCAACATCTTATTATAAAATCACTGCGTGTGACAGTGGTCTTGGTGCCCTAAGATACTTACGAGAGAAAGGACCTGATTCTTTTGACTTGGTTCTCAGTGATATCGCCTTGAAAGACATAGATGGCTACCAGTTCATCAGAGAGCAACAGTTGAACCCAAATATTGCCCACGTTGGTACGTGAGTAATTAAGTTCTACTACATCCAAGAATTTTATTATCACATGGGTTAATGAGAGAATTTACATTTACATTATGCTACTTCTACTTTGCAGCAATATGTGGGGGTGAAAGATCAACTGATGAGATCCTGACAGCATATAGAAGTGGTGCTTGCAGTGTTTTGTGGAAACCAGTGAGTGAGTTGGGCGATGAGATTGGAAATTTATGGAGACATGTTTGTAGGAGGAGGGAACAGCATGAGAGGACGTCCAAGACTCATGACGCTGAACAACAGAATCAGAATAAGGGTTCTTCTTCTTCTTCTCTATCATCCAAAGACACAAGTCTGGAAGAAGATGATTACCTTGAGTTTGTGAATCATGGCGGAGAACCTGCTTCGATAAAACGAAGGCGGGTATCCTGGAAGGACATCCATCCGTTATTTGTTAATGCTGTGAATCAACTTGGCGGCCCTGAAAGTATGCTTGCATCTTCCTTCTTTTTTTAATTTCTTACTTTGTTTTTATTATTCCTTCGCTTAGGACTTATGCGGTGCACATATTTTACTATCGCAATATCCTTTGATGATCTGGTCAATCCTTCCTATATTGTGGACTTGTACCTTAAGTTTTTGTATTATTTGAGATAAAGTTGTTGTGCTTTGTGCGTTTCGAGCTTTATTATAATTATGAATATATTAATTTTTTCGTTTCCTTGTATCTCAGATGCAAAGCCAAGACAGATTATTGAAATAATGAAAGTGCCTGGTCTAACGAGAGCACATGTTGGTAGTCACTTACAGAAATATAGAGAAAGATTAAAGAGAATGGAGGAAGAGCAGCAGCATTACTCAGTTTCTCACATGAATGGATCCCTTTTCACGATGGAACCCCATCTTTATAAGTACCACCTTGCTCGCCAGCCAATACAAATGCAAATACAACCACCTGAACAAAGCTTCAACAACTTTGGTATGGCTATATGATTATGGAGTATATACTTAATTTTCAATCTCTAAACCCTCGCTTAATTATTTATCTCAAAACCCTCTCTTAGTTATTGTTTTGACTCGGCCCCAAACATGGGGACTTATTTATTTCAAATGTAAGGATTAACCTGTACGTTTTGGGTTATGAAAATGGAGGGAAATAGTTCCAAGTCCAAGTTTAGGAATTGAAGCAATATTTGAGGAAAAGTTTTGGGAACAGGAGTTTTATTTTCTCTATAATCATATTGTTCTTCTTCATCATTCTAATTTCTAATTAACAATCTATAATTTCAGGTCATGTGGTTCCAGCTTTAGGCTCTTATTATTATATTACTGCTACGGGAGGTGTTAGTAATGATGGAATTATAAATAAAAAACAAGCCCGGGGTACTCCATTTGGAAGTAATATGCAGCAGCAGCCACAGATTGGTACTTCCTTTGGGAGTAATCAAAACCTGACTTTCGGCATGCAACAACTGGATCAAATCCCAGCTTCAGGGTCTTCTTCTTGTGTTAATAATGCTACTAGAATTGCTAATAATGAAGGAATCATAAATAAAAAACAAGCCCTGGGTACTTCATTAGGAAGTAATATGCAGCTGCAACCACAGATTGACACTAACCTGACTTCTAGTATGCAACGACTAAATCAAAACCCAGCTTCAGGTTCTTCTTGTTATGTTGGTAGTATGGGAGGTGATAATAATGATGGAATCATAAATCAAAAACAAGCCCCGGGTACTTCATTTGGAAGTAATATGCAGCAGCAACCACATATTGGTACTTCCTTTGGGAGTAATCAAAACCTGACTTATGGTGTGTAATATGGGAGGTGATAATAATGATGGAATCATAAATCAAAAACAAGCCCCGGGTACTTCATTTGGAAGTAATATGCAGCAGCAACCACATATTGGTACTTCCTTTGGGAGTAATCAAAACCTGACTTATGGTGTGGAACAACCTGATCAAGACCCATCTTCAGGTTCTTCTTCTTATGTTAGTACTGCTAGAGGTGCTAATAATGATGGAACCATGAATCAAAATCAAGCTATTTCCTTTAAAAGTAAGATGCTGCAGCAACCACAAATATCACAAGATCAAAATCTAGAAGCAGGCGGTCATGATGGAATCATCAATCCAGAAGCAGGCGGTCATGGTGGAATCATCAATCCAGAAGCAACACATGTTACCGAGGATCATGGGGAATTTGACTTCTTGAATACGCAATCATTTCAAGACCTGGAAAAAATTTTTGAATTATTGGATGATTATGAGCCATCACTTCAAGAGTTTGAATAGAGTGTTGGATAAATAAACAATAGTTATCCTCAAATGTATAACAATACTTGAATTCATATGCAATGTATAATTAGATTTCTATTCTATGAATTTCCAGCTACTTTTTAAATTTATGCCCTTGTTTATAGTTTTAACCTTTTTATTTTCTTATTGAAAGCGTTGGTTCGAATATTTCAACGTTCTGGATTTTAATTAATTAAAGCTTTAATGCCTACCTTAATGAGGATGTATTTATGTGCTACACAACATTTGACTTTAGGATTGTAAACAGGACTAAGTGAAAAAAAAAAAAGAAACAATACACATACCATAAAAAAAAAAAACAAGGCAATTGTTGTAAAAATACTATATGATGTGGATGTTCATAAACTTTCAACTCTTGGCATTTCATATCCAACTCCATAACCTCTCAATGTATAGTCTTTAGGAGTTTTTATTTCCATAAATCAAAGGTTAACATAACGTAGACTTATGAGAATTCATTTTATCATTCATTCTATGTAACTCTCAATTGAGGTTGGAGACCTATAAATAAAAGCATTGTAATACACATTATAAGTACCCAAATGAATAAGATATCACTCTTTTTTTTCTCTCCAATTCCCTCTTGTATCTCTTCATCTCTCTTAATATTTTTCTGTCGTCCTTCTAAAATATCATTTCTTCTGTAACACAAATATAATTTCTAAATCTTCAAGCTTGATTATAATGAAACTGATGTTGAAGAGAAATATATGTATGTGTACATATACATACACATATATATGTATCTGTATGTGTACGTGCGCACCCCTCTATATGTGTACACACACGTGTGTGTAGTTATATTATATATTAGTCAAGTTTGATTATAAAAAAAATATAGATAAAGAAAATATCATGCCTTAGCAAACACAGGAGGAAATTTAACAGTAGCAAAATATAATATATTACCACCAGAAGAATTAAGGAAATACATATGATTGAATTGGAAGAAAATAATATAAATATTCAAATAAGACAATATGAATTGTTAATAAAAGAATTAAAATCAATATAATGAACCATCATGTGATGTCATATTAGGATTAGACTTTTTAAAACAATATTATCAAATACATATAATAAAAAAAAAGCTCTAATATTAACAACACCTTGTAAACATAAAGCATGGGGAATAAGAATAGAAATACCTTATAGATGAAAAGATGAAGAATTTCGAAGAAAAATAAATGAGAATGAAATACAATTTTTACCCAATAATAATCCTGTAGAAATCCAACATATGCTAGCAACCTTAGCTATACTAGAAGTAAAAACTATAGAACAAAGATTAATAGATAATTACAGTAACAACCCATTAATACATTGGGAAAAGTGAAAACCTCTAGTAAAAATAGAATTAAAAGATTACAATAAATAAATAAATTGTAAACCCTATCCTTAGACTAAAAAAATATAGAAGAAATGAAAAAAATATGATCTAATAAGAGAAAGTAGGTTAGAATATTCATCATGACTTGCAATGATAGTAATAAAACACCGTGAAGAAAAAAGAAAAAAATCAAGAAAGGTAATAAATTACAAAAAAACTAAATGAAATAGAAGTAAGAAATATATATATCCTATACCAAAAACAAAATTATTGTTTAATCTAATAAGAGAAAAATTATATTCAATTAGTTCGATTGTAAGTCACGATTTTTTCAAATAAAATTATAAGAAAAAAGTAGAAAATATATTGTTTTCAGTACATCTGAAGGGTTATATGAGTGAAATGTTCTACCAATGAGATTCCATAATAGCCCCAGTATATTTCAAGAGCATGTAACAAAATTATTACTAACAATAAGAGATTTTGCAATAATATTTATTGATGACATACTAATAATTTCAAGAAATAAAAAAGAACATGTAAAACATTTAGATCAGTTTATAACATTAGTAGAAGAAAAATGAATAAATATATCACCAAAGAAAGCAGAATTATGAAAAACAAATATACCTTTCTTAGGCTAGATTATATCAAAAGATGGAATAGAATTACATGATCATATAAGCCAAAAGGTATCAGATTTTCCAATAATTAATAATAAAAAGAATTTTCAATCATTCTTAGGATTAGTAAATCAAGCTAGGAATTATATACCTAATTTATCAAAATTAACAGAAAAAAAATATCAAAATTAGCTAAAGAAAAAACTATACAGAAATTGAATAAAGAAACTCAAAAAATAGTAGAAGAAATAAAATTTTTATATAAAAATTTACCTAAATTAATCATACACTTAGAAGATGATATTAAATGGATTATATATACAGATGCCTCTGGGTGCAGCTTTGTATTTTAAAGATAAAGATGGAAAAGAAAGAATAACAAGATATATTAATGGAAAGTTCAATGAAGCTCTGAGTAAGTATCATTCTCATTGGAAAGAATTTTTAGCAATAAAAAAAACAATAGAAAATTTTGAATTATTTATACCAAATACAAAATTCACAGCAATAATAGATAATAATCAAGTTAAGATTTAGTTAAGTAAAGGAATAAAAGATGTAAAGTTGAGTAATAAAATGTTAATAAAATAGCATAGTGATATGTCTTACACTACAAAAAAACAGAAAATTAGTGACGGAATGTAATTCCGTAGCTAAATCGTCACTTATCCCTCACAAATTCCATTACTAAATTAGTGAAGGAATTACATTCCGTCACTAAATTTTGTCACTAATATGTCTCTAATTCCGTCACTAAAAATTAGCGACGGAAATCAGTAACGGAATTTTTTCGTTACTAAATTAATTCCGTCACTAATCCATCTCTAATCCCATCCTTAAATATTAGCGACGGAAATTCTATCACTAATTCGTCGCTAATTTCCATTACTAATAATTAAATTTTTCAATAATTAGATTTTTTTTTCATAATTATAAATTTTTTATATAATTTAAATTTTAAATTTTAAATTATTAAAAATTTATAATATAAATATTAAAATAAATAAATAAAAACTTTTAATTCATAATTATTTTTGAAATTGAAATAATAATATAATATATTTGAATTTTTAATAATATATTATATACAAATAAAATACAAATTTATAAATACAAACAAAAAATAAAATATATAATAAAATGAATTAAAAAATATATTAATAATAAAAATTTAGGTAGAATATTTACATAAAATAAAATAAAATAATAAATTGAAATATTTAATAATATATTAAATTTTTTATTTCTATTTTTGTTTGCAAAGCAAAATGTGTGTGTATCTCTCTCTCTCTCTCTCCACCCTCTCACAAATTCTGTCACTAAAATTAGAGACGGACTTTTTTTGTCACTAAATTAGTGACAGAATTACACTTTGTCGCTAAATTCCATCTCTAATTCAATCACTAAAAATTAGCGACGGAAATCAGTGACGGGATTTTTTCGTTACTAAATTAATTTTGTCACTAATCCATTTCTAACTCCATCATTAAATATTAGCGACGAAATTCTGTCACTAATTTCCGTCGCTAATTTCCATCACTAATAATTAAATTTTTAGATAATTAGATTTGTTTTCATAATTATAAAATTTTTAAATATTTTAAATTTTAAATTTTAAATTATTAAAAATTTATAATATAAATATTAAAATAAATAAATAAAAATTATTAATTCATATTTATTTTTGAAATTGAAATTATAATATAATATATTTGAATTTTTAATAATATATTATATACAAATAAAATAAAAATTTTATAAATACAAAAAAAAAACATATATAATAAGATTAATTAAAAAAGATATTAATAATAAAAATTTAGGTAGAATATTTACATAAAATAAAATAAAAAATAAATTGAAATATTTTATAATATATTAAATTTTTTATTTCTATTTTTGTTTGTAAAGCAAAGTGTGTGTGTGTGTCTCTCTCTCTCTCTCTCCACTACAAAAAAATAGCGGATTAGCGACAGAATTTCATTGCGTTATTAATCTGTCCCTAGTCCCTCACAAATTCCATCACTAAAATTAGCGACAGAATTTTTCCGTCACTAAATTAGTGACGGAATATAATTTCATCGCTAAATTTCGTTACTAATTTTCGTCATTAAAAATTAGCGATGAAATTTTTCCTTCACCAAATTAGTGACAATTAGCGATAGAATTACATTCCGTCACTAATAAGGGATATAATTTCCATCTCTAATAGCTAACTTTTTCAGTAATTATATTTTTCTTGAAAATTATAAAATTTTTTAAATATTTTAAATTTTAAATTTTTTAAATTTATAATATAATATTAAAATAAATAAATAAAAATTATTAATTCATATTTATTTTTGAAATTAAAATTATAATATAATATATTTGAATTTTTAATAATATATTATATACAAATAAAATGAAAATTTTATAAATATAAACAAAAATATAACATATCAAATAAAATAAATAAAAAGATATTAATAATAAAAATTTAGGTAGAATATTTACATAAAATAAAATAAGAAAAATAAATTGAAAAACTAAATTGAAATATTCAATAATATATTAAATTTTGTATTTCTATTTTTGTTTGCAAGCGAAATATATATATAGAGACACACACACACACCTATGTATGTATGAATGTGTGTGTGTGTGTGTGTTTGTGTTTGTGTCTATATATATATAATTTTGCATTTAACTTTCACAGGTTATTCTTAGTTCAACTGGCAAAGGCACTAGCACACGCTTGAGAGGTCATGGTTTCGAATCCTAACTTGGTCACAAAAAGTAACCAATTTGTGACTTGAACACATGGCGCACGGTGGAGGGTGACACGTGGCGGCCGGAGGCGAGGTGGCGATGGCTGACTGGCACACGTGGCGGCTACCGGCAAGGGACATGTGGAGGCTTGTGGTGTAGACATGTGGCACATGTGGTAATTTAAATTATATAAAAAAATATTTTGTGACGGATTAGGATGGAAAATTCTGTCTCTAATTAGCGACGGAATTCAAAATTCTGTCATTAATCAATTAATAACGATCTTTTATTGACGGAAAAAGTTTCGTTGCTAATTTCCATCGCTAAGTTGATTAGTGACGGAAATTCCGTCGCTAATCCACTCTTTTTTTTGTAGTGCTCCCTCTCTATATATATATATATATATATATATATATATATACGATTTTGCATTTAAATTTCAAAGGTTCTCCTTTGCTCAACAGGTAAAAGCATTGGCACACGCGTGAGAGATAATGGCTTCAAATCCCAACTTGGTCACAAAATGCAACCAATTTGTGACTTGGACACGTGACACGTGATGGAGCGTGACATGTAGCATGCGATGGAAGGTGACATGCGACAGTTGATCGGGACACGTAGCGGCTGGAGGTAAGGTGGCGGTGGCTAACAGGGACACATGGCCGGCGATAGGTACATTTAGCGGCCGCCAGCGAGGGACATGTAGAGGCTTATTGTAATGACGTGGTAATTTAAATTATATAAAAAAATATTTTGCAACGAATTAGAGACGAAAATTCCGTCGCTAATTAGAGACGAAAAATTCTGTCGCTAGTTAATGAAATCCGTCGCAAATTAGCAACGGAATTTAAAATTATGTCACTAATAAATTAGTAACGGTATTTTTATCGATGGAATCAATTCCGTCGCTAATATGGTTCCATCACTAATTTCCGTCACTAAACTAATTAGTGACAGAATTTCCATCGCTAAATTTCATAGCTAATTTAATGTTTTTTTGAAGTGTTATTGTGTTTTTTAAAAAGAATATATTAAAGGTCAAAATAATGTTATTGCTGATTACATGAGCAAATGGATCTAATAAACAAAAAGAATAATCATAGTCTAGTAAGCAGGATTATAGACAGCGAAGAATCATTACCAATAATTACTCATCTAGTAATGAAGATGAATGTAAGTTTATTAAGTAGCCAGGTAAATAATAGTATTCAGAACTTATTAAGTTCTCTTGCTAATTTATCTAATACTATAACTAACATATATGCTGGACTTGAGGAACTGGAGAATAAGAGGGAACCAAATGACGGACCCTCAATGTCTTATAAGAATAAGACCAGTAATGATCAAGAATCACCAATAACAAGGTCATCCACCCAGAAAAAAATAATTGGGTCATCAAGATCCCAAAACCACAAGTAGGCAGAGAAGGTTCATAAAGTCATAGTCAAATAATAAGAAAAGCATTCTAGAGTTTAACCGCAAATGATCGGGGTTATGGAAGGATCTATGTCTTCTTTCAAACATAGACACTATTATAGAGCTTCCAATTTTGGACCTTCCTCCTTTAGATCACAACAGCATAGCCTTCCCTCATTTCCTACTGGAGGCGTAACTATAATGCATATCTTATAATAATAACTATAAGAACACAAACCCTCTAATCCCCTTATAAGACCATTTCTCTTTGGATTCAAATAAAATTTCCTCCTTAATTCCTATTAGGAGTTTAGTTACACATACCTTATTTAGCTCTCATCCAAATGTTGTTATTATGCAAATAAGTCTGGTGCAAACTTCCAACTTTGAAAAGAGATTTTATTGATAGTGGATATTTTACAAGAGAGATCAGAGAGGATTAAAAGAACATACAAGACTTTAATACTTGGAAGCTTGATGATCGATGCCCCTTTTGAGATGTTACAAGGCTTTATACATAGTCAGGCATACCTAACTCTAGTTACATAAATATAGTTACTTTTCTAAACTTTAGTTACTTTTCTTAAGGAATCTACTTTTACTATTCGTCTTCTTCTTCAGGGAATCTTTATTGTTTTCCATCTCTATCTGCCATCTTCATCTTCTTTATTTTCTGCTATCTTTAGGGAATCTTTTTCTTTTCTTATTCATCTTCTTCTGCCGACACCTCAAAGTAGGCCCGGGTCTAGTAGGATTTTTTGCTCTTTTTCTATCTTTTCATGTTCTTTGCAATAATAGCATTCATGATTTGGATATTCTGATAACAACTGCCATATTTTTTTGCCTCTTTTCCTTAGGGTTTTCTAGCTTGTTACTCTTTATCTTTTCATACCAATTATAGAAAATCTTGTCATTCTTATTGGTTTTTCGGAGGGAATATACACAAATTAGAGAACTTGTATGAAATACCCATGAAATTTCATCTATGGATGTTATAATTCAGTGCATTTCTTGGAATATGATATTACAGTCTTGAGCTCTTATATTGGAGACTCTATACTGGAATTCTTCATCATCTTGGATATCTTCCTTGACTTCTGGATCATATTCGATTGGCTACCTTGTAGTCCCTAATTTAATGAGATTTATTGGATTATAAAACTTATCTGGGGTTATTCCTGCCACAGTTGAATAGCACCTGATGAATACTTGGTGCTGAGTTACTATTCTAAAATAGGTCTTTACAGCATCCTTTATCAGTGTTGGTAATTATGCTACCTCCTCCATAGTTGCTTATGGATATATAATTTGGATTAATCCATTACTATACAATATATTTACTATACTTGGAGGTGTTCCTGGATAAATAATGGCTTTATTGAAGGCAAAATGTGATACATATTTAATAATTTTATGAGAAAAGGGTTAATTGGTTTAATTTCTGGACAATCAACTTATAATAATTATATTGTTGAGATAAATCGGAGGTATTTGAAGGAGAGGCTCTAGTTATTGAGGGTTTATAGGTCTGGACTTCTTTTCCTCTTTCTTGCTCCTTTTGGGTTTTTTGGCATTTTATGATTTCTACTAAAGGGGCTATTTTCTTGGGAAAATCCCATATAAAGTTGCTTGAACTGAGGAAATTTTAAATCAGGTTGATAAATTCAATAAATCCCTAATTAAGTTATCGACCTAATTTAAGATTTCAAAATATGAGTTAAATAACTTTATTACGCTCTCTTTGACTCCTTTGCTTTCTCATCTTAAAAGGGTTTAAGTGCTTTATAATTTATTTTTTCAAAGAGAGAGAGAGTGTGTGTGTAACAATATTAATATATAGTAAAATAAAATATAATTAGCTTAAATCAAAGATTATTTTTTGGTAGTATGAAAAGATCATCAAGAATAATTCAATCCAAAAGAAAGGAAAGCATAACCTAAAAATAATTAAATGATTTTTAGCTAAATATTTAGAATATAAAATTTTATTTTTGACTTGATTTTTTTTGGATAAGAAGAAAATTAATAAGAAAATGTTACTTGTGTGATATTATATATCAAATATTTTCATTAAAATATTTTTTTAAAAAAAAAGTTTCATTAACGTAGAAAACCAAACTAAATATCAAAGATGTTAGAATTCTAAGATTAATGAAGTTTGGTTTTATTTTTATTAACAAAACAAATTTAAGTGTAGTTGTCTCAAAAGTAAATTTTTATTGAAAATATTTAAATAAAAATCATTTAATTAATATTGGGGGTTATGTTTTTCTTTTTATTCTTTGCATTGAATTATTTGTGATGATTCTTTCAGAAAATTCCTTTGATTTAGACAAATCATATTTTATTTTACTATTAATTAATGTTAATATATATAATCATGAATTTATTTAAAAATAATTTTTCCCTTCTTATTTTAAAACTAAAAGTTATAGTCAAAAACTCTTTTAAGAGAGAAAAAAAATGATAGGCAAGAGGAGAATGCAATAAAGTCATTTTATTCATATTTAATTCTAAATTAGGTCACTAACATAATTAAGGATTTATTGAATTTAACAACTTGATTTAGAATTTTCCTATTTCAAGCAACTTTATATGGGATTTTCTCTATTTTCTTTGGGGTTACTGGTTTTTAGGATCCTGATAACCCAATTATTTCTTTCTGTGGATGACCCAGTTTAGGTTGATGACCCTGTTATATGTGATACTTGATCATTACTGGTCTTATTCTTCCCAGACATCGAGGGTCCTTCATTTGGCTCCCTCTTATGCTTCAGTTCCTCAAGTCTAGCATATAAGTCAGTTATAGCATCAGATAAATTAGCAACATAACTTGATAAGTTCTGAATACTATTATTTACCTAGCTACTCAATAAACTTGCATTCATCTAGAGAACATTCATCTTCATTACTAGATGAGTAATTATTGGTGATGATTCTTCACTATCCATAATCTTGCTTACTCTATGGCCTTTTTTCTATTGCTAAAAGTTCCTTCTAATTAGAATGATACTTACTCTGAGCTTCATTGAACTTTCCACTAGTATGTATATCCGTGTGTGTGTTGAAGAAATTCAAACGGAAAATGAAATGGCGTGGAACACATCCAAACACTAACCCTTAACTATACCAATTACTACGCAAACTCAGATTAACCGTATCAAAGACTTAATGATGAATTCCTCAAATGGTTACAAACCCAAAAATCGTTCAAAGAAGACATGAGCACTATGTAGCTTCAACAGAAAACCAATGAGCACGAACAGAACATGAAAGAGTTTGAACAAAATCTCTAAAATGTGATTAAAGAGAGCTTAAACAATGAGAACCCACTAGAACAAACTTCACATTGACGAGGGGACACTCATAAACAAAGACCCACAACAAAAAATGGAGTAGGAGAGGAATAAATGTTATGAGTGTAGAATGATGTACTTAGAAAGTGCAAGTGTACACTGTCGTAAACAAGTAATATAGAAGTGAGTAGAGTATCATTCCCACAAGGATTGATCACTAAGTACCAAATTGGTAATCTTCGTACTATTTAGTCGGTCGATTAGTTGTGATTGACATTGTAAAATAAAAATGATGAAATATGAATACAAGTGATATGAAGACAAATATGATAAAAAGCCCTAGGGATTAGATTTCACTTAACAAATTCTAGATTGAATCACTTATCTATTCTAGTCTAATTTATTCCACATGATTGATAGTCGAATTTCCCTAATTTAATTACTAGCCTCTTCCAAGGTCAAGTAACTCTATAATTAATTGCTAACCCAATATATTCCTATATGAATTTAAGCAATTAATCATGCATTAAGATTTATGGAACTCATTAAGACTACACAACCCATATGAATATATTTCTATTTCATATGCAAATTATAGTTTTAATTATAGGATCCACATACATGCATCTCCTTCCGGTCTTAACATGTATATTAAAATCATCCAAAAGGTAGCCAGTCAATTGAAAGCATTAAGAACAATAATTAAAACTCAATCGTGAAGGAAAAATTAAAACTATATTTAATAAGTTAAGATTCAATCCGTCATTAGTAAGCTACATCATCACCCTAGGAAAAGAAAATTTTATCTCATGATGAAATTAAAAAAAAACCAAAATAAATTAAAAACATCATAAATATTGCATAAAAAATTAATTACAAAAACATAACAATACAACTACAAGATGCATGAAAATGGAAAATCTAGCCTACCATATAGGAGGTAAAACCTTCCATGTAAGTGTCAACCTATACCATCTATAAAGGAGGACTACCTAGGCCTTCCATATAGGAGGCAAAACCATCCATGTAGGAGGCATGCAAGAAGTAAAAAAAAAAAGAAGAAATAAATTCTAAAATAACAACTCTCTCTCTAAAATAAAAGCTCTCTTTCTCTTCCTTCCTCCTCATTTTAGGATGCCAAGAAGCTCTATTTATATGCTTCATTTTCAGGTTGCTACAGTAACTTTTGCTACTGTGCTATAGTGAACCGCACTGCTATAGCACTGACCACTCACTCGCTACAGTGAACCACACTGAACCGTCCCACATCTAAACCACTGATTGCTACAGTATCCGCTAAAGCATGCTATAGTGATCCCGCTATAGCCTGTGTCTTCTATAGTTGTATTTGCTACAGTGCCGGGCTACAGTACCGTATGAACAGTTGCTACAAGTTTTCAATACTTTTCTCAATATATGCTTAATACGGTACTGAATGGTCTGTCAGAAGAAAATCGTTATTTATTTATTTATTACATCCAAATTCATTATATTAAACTCCAATATCATCCCCAAAATCATCATATAAGGAAAAATAAATATGCAAATATTTTCCTTATCAATAAACATACCAATGAGCAAGAAGAAGAAGAAAAACCGCCGAAATTTAAAAAAAAAGGAAGGGAAAACATAGATTTGAGCATTGGGCTTCAATCTTCAATCTCTCTCGCCTTCGTGTCGCCACTATGATTTGAAATTGCATAACTATCAAACGGTGAAAAACAGAAAATACATGTTGTTAGGGTTTAAAATGTGGGAGTTACTACGTCAGCTTGAGTTGTAACCAGGTAGTAATTCATTTATTATGTCGGTTTCTTGTAACCGACATAGATCCTCTACTACTACTTCATATTAATTTGAAAAAATTCCACTACCTTCTTTATAATGTCGCTTTCTTTTTTAACCGACGTAAAAATAGTGTTTTGTAGTAGTGTAATTATCGACAAAAAATTATTCTACAGCTAATTTTTGATAGATTACAAACAAAAATTTGTCGTTAATTCTATTAGTTGTTTTTTGTAGTGAAATTTAGAGATTTTTAATTTACTTTATCAAACTCTACAAATTTAATATCAACGTATTGTGAAAGCAATGCATATTGTTTCATCTACTAGGTTGCATTCTCAAAAATCAAGAGACGATGGATGGGAAAAGTTAGCTGTAAAGGTAAAATATTTTTTGTTAAGGAGTCAATATACTTGTCCCAGATTTCGATGCTTGTTATGTTGCCAGAAGAGGAAGGTCTCATCATTAACAAGATGAATTTACACTAGGGAATCATTATAAAGGTTGCATTTTCAATGCAATGATAGATTCTCACCAATTGGATGAATTGAATAACAAATTTTGATGATGATATAGCAGAGTTTCCCATTCTTACCTTAACTTTAGACCTAAGCTAAGAGAAATACGCATGTCATTTGAAATAATGATATTTAAGAAAGTAGGAAAGTTCTACCTACAAGATATCTTTTGCACATGAAATGTTACAGTTAAGGATACAATTTGTGAATTTTGGCCATTTACAACTTCATGATTTTCAAACATTGGTTACCATTTCTAGTTTATGCCAATGGTTAGTGAAAACAAGAAAACAATAAATATATGCTCGTGTATAGAGTTGTAATTTTATTCTCACTCTCAGTTTCTACAGCTACAATGGATGGACCTTTCCAGCTCACCATTAATAAGACCATGTAGTGCAACAAGATGGCTGGGGACACTTCCCTAATTCTTTGCTTATGTAGATTGAAAAGAGAATTGTTATAGTTTGATATAGAATTTCTTGTAAATGATTTTAATGGCATGAAGAGAGGCTAGACTTCCTTTATAAAAAAGACTAAACTCTGATATACCATCATTTAATTTGAAATGTTCCCTCTAAATAAGTTACACCAACAATTTCAAACTTGTGGACAAATCAAAGAGGATGAATGTTAATAAAGATCGATGCAAGCACTTTGGTAATTATTTATGCCAATTTCTTCAATTAACAAAGATGTATGTCGTAGAAATTTTCCTTACAACATGATATTACTGAAAATAAAGCCCAAATGGCTAAAGGATGTTGTAGGGGAAAAAAGTATCATACAACAAGACAATGCTCCCTGTCATATAAATGATGATGATGAGGAGTTCCCTTGGATTGCTTGTGAGAGTGGATTTGACATTCATTTGATGATGTCTCAAATCCCTCAAACTCTCAAATTTGAATGTGTTATAATGCAATTGAAGCACTAAAACACAAAGAAGCATCCAAGAATATATATATGACGTCATTGGTGTTGTGAAGAAATCCCGCATATGAAAGCCCCTCTTACCATTTGGAACAAACAAAATCTTCCTAACCTTGCAGGCAACTATGGTAGAAATTATGAAGGTAGAGGTTCAAATAAGTATAAGCCCCTTTATTGGTTGAAACATTTGCTATCAAGAGAAGTTGGACTCTCAAATCAATTGAAGTGGGTTTATTTTGATTATTTTATTATGGTTACTTCTTCAAGTTATTGTTTAGTTTTCTTTTCATCTAATAAATGATGGTATCCTATTTTGTCTTGACTGCTTGAAATTAGTGTTGAATGAAATTACCAAAACAACTTATGTTGGGTAAGTTTCTCTATTTGTACTTTATTTTACTTTTAGTTTGTTCATTTTTTTAATGCGCTTTCCATAATTCTTATCATGATATAACTTTGCATGTTGCGTGGTTTGTTTAAATGGCACAAGAGAAAGCAGAAACAATAATGTCTTTATAATTGATTTGAAATGCATACATTATCATCACATTACATAATTGGCGTCATCACCATTAGTTCAGCATCATCAAAACCAAAATACACACAGCCAAAAATTGTAGGACAGAGTTCCAAAGCCACTTTCCTCACTCATAATGTTATCTATGTACATTCAATAAAAAATGAGGAAAATAATGTTTCAAGATTGACCTTAGGAATTACTTTTTCTCTTCCTCTCCATTATTATCCTTGTCACATTTGTCATCTGAAATTTTGTCAAGGATAAATGAGGCTACCAAATTTTAAGTAGGCACTGCAAGTGCACTGGCCGTAAAATAGTATACTGGCAAATCAAGGTCATCGCACAAATACTCAAAAATAATTACTAACTAGGCATTAAATTTCCTAGGTTCATTTTAGTTGAGTTAATCAAAGATAATGAGAAATTTAAAGATGAGAAAAGAAAAATAGTAACTAGTGCTTTAAAGATTTCATTCGAGACAAACAACCTAGAGCGGCTAATCATTTCTTCAAGTTTTAGAGCATGTAATTATCCAAATAAATTCACTTAATGTTAACTTGTTAATCTAGAGTCTTAATAGATATAGGTTCCAGTCTTGCCGGAACCAAAATAAACAATCACTAATTATCCCATTCTTGTCAAAGAACTTGCAAATAGAAACAAGGAGCTGGAACAACATTTTGAGGATTTACAACAACAAATTGTCCTACTACAACAAGAACCACCTGCTAATGAAAAAAGGAAAGCTATTGACCCTCATGGAAAGCCACAGATTGAAGTAGTACTAAAACAGGTAGGAAATAGACCTCTAACTATTAGAGAATCTATACCATGCACTTTTGAGCCTCTTATTGAGGATGTGATGAAGAAGAAAAAGCCATTCTTCACTAACAGAATGACAAACGAACAAAAAGTTCAGTAAAGAACAACCTTCTTAATTGTCATACCACCATCTATATAGGATCAGAATCTCTCACACTAAGCTGCATGATAGATACAAGAGCCAGCAGGAGTTGTATCACTCCAAAGGCTATTCCCAGACATTTCTATAAAGAAATGAATGGACATATGCATGTTACAACCCTCAAAACAAGTCACTTTGTTAAATACAAATTAAAGAAGGGTGATATGAAATTCAATAAAGAAAGATATTACCTTCCTCTAACTTATGTCATGAATTTTGATATGGAGGACAGAACACAATTAATTGTGGGAAAAAGTTTCTTAGATAGCTTAAGAGGAGGATATCTCATCCTAGGAAAGGAGTTCATTATCTTAAGACATGTAGATAGGATCATAACCTCTCATATAAGTCAAAGTGTAGAAATCCAGGCAACATAGAAAGTAGAAGAAGAAACAGAAGAACTAAGTGATGATGAAGACTGATAAGTAAAATATTTACATATTCATTTTCCCTTATATGATGATTTTGTGGACTATATTTGAGCTGAATGTAATTAATTTGGGTGTAATTAATAAATAAATAATGATTTTCTTGCAGCCATGGATAGTACCGGATTAAAAAGAATTAAAGAAGGCATTTAAGGGAAAGTTACTATTCACGCAGTACTATTCATTGTACACTGTTCATACGGGGACTGTTCACTATAGCAGTTTCACTGTAGCGGACGGTGTGGTCGGTTCACTGTAGCAAAATCATTGTAGCAAAATCACTGTAGCAGTCCGAAAATGAAGCCTATAAATAGAGCTTCTTGGCACCCTAAAATGAAGAGAAAAGAAGAGGAAGGAAGAGAGAGAGTTGTTATTTTTAGAATTTATTTCTTACATTTTTTTACTTCTTGCATGTCTCCTACATTGATGGTTTTACCTCCTATATGGAAGGCCTAGGTAGTCCTCCTTTATGGATGGTATAGGTTGCCACCTACATGGATGATTTTACCTCCTATATGGTAGGCTAGATTTTCCATTTTCATGCATCTTGTAGTTGTATTTTTATGTTTTTGTAATTAATTTTTATGCAATATTTATGATGTTTGGAATATATTTTGGTTTTGTTTTTAATTTTATCATGAGCTAAATTTTCCTTTTCCTAGGGTGATGACGTAGCTTACTAATGACGGATTGAATCTTAACTTATTAAATCTATTTTAATTTTTCCTTCATGATTGAGTTTTAATTATTGCTCTTAATGCTTACAATTGATTGGCCACCTTTTGGATGATTTTAATATGCATGTTGAGACCGGAAGGAGATACATGTGTATGGATCCTATAATTAAAACCATAATTTGCATATGAAATAGGAATATATTCATATGGGTTATGTAGTCTTAATTGAGTTCCATAAATCTTAATGCATGATTGATTGCTTAAATTCATATAGGAATATATTGGGTTAGCAATTAATTATAGAATTACTTGACCTTGGAAAAGGCTAGTAATTAAAATAGGGAAACTCGACTATCAATCATGTGGAATAAATTGGACTAGAGTAGATAAGTGATTCAATCCGGAATTTATTAAGTGAAATCTAATCCCTAGGGCTTTTTCTCATATTTGTCTTTATATCACTTGTATTCATATTTCATCATTTCTATCTTGTAATCTCAATCACAACTAATCAACCGACTAAATAGAATTAAAATTACCAATTTTGGTACTTAGTGATCAATCCTCGTGGGAACGATACTCTACTCACTTCTATATTACTTGATTACGACAGTGTACACTTGCACTTCTAAATACACCATCCTACACTCGTAACAAAGACCTAGTACTGAGCTTAGTATGTGTAAGTATAAGAAAATTCACTGAATATGAACACCAGATAATACATCTTTTAGATAATCTCCATCAATTACAGGTCATAGGAGAAAACCCTACATCGCTTTGGGAAAAGAACATGATTAAGTATAAATTAGAAATAATTAACCTGATTTAACAATACATGACAAACCAATTATTCCCTCTCTCGTTAAGCAAGAGGAATAAAAAAAACACATTTAGGCTTTATTACAAGTTGGAGTAATTAGAGCAAGCCAGAGTAGACACAGGACCGCATCTTTTATGGTTCATTCAGGAACAACGGTAAACCCTGATGGCACTACAGTAAGAGGGTAGGTTAGTTTTCAACTATAAAAGGTTAAATGATAACACATACAAGGATCAATACAGCCTACCAAGAATTGATGCCTTGTTACAGAAGATCAAAACTAAACAAATCTTTAGTAAATTTGATCTAAAATAAGGATTTCATCAAGTAGCTATACATCATGACTCATTTACTTGGATAGCCTTTTGTGTCCCACAGGGACTTTATGAATGGCTTATTATGCCATTTGGTTAAAGAATGCACCCGCCGTCTTTCAAAGAAAGATGGATAACATTTTTTAAATCAGGATCTAACAAGGAAGTAGAAAAGATGGCTTCAAAAGCCACGACAGGATCATACAGAGGAGAATCATCCACTCAAAACCAAAACATTTCTCAAATGACCTTTGGGGGATCAGTTAGGAGACGCTTCTCAGGCAGGAGACAGAATTATCATTGGACAAAACAATGTGATTATTGAACAGTTAATAGATATCAAACAACTATTGAATACCTTGATCACCCAAACATCTAGGAAAGCAATTGAACCAACTTGGGTCTCTTAAATATCTGAAAAACTCAACAATCTATCCCTAAACCCCTCAAAACCAAATGTTAAAGTTTACAGTGGACCAAGAGCGATATGGAAGAAAGTGGATCAAAGGCCATAGTAACAACAAACAAAATCAAAGGGTTTAGTACCTTAGCAACCCTAACCAACAAATGGAATGGTTATAGGGTAAGGGAACTTGATAGATTAGTCGACCTAGACAGAAAGTTAGAGATATTAAGACATAAAAAGGTGAGCTTAACACCAGCAGAAGTATTGTATTCACATGGAATATGGAAACCAAAAAAAATATCTAACTTAATGATACAGTGGGTTTAGTACTTATAAGGGTTACATGATTAACCAGAGCAAGACAAAGAGGACAGGTTTGCATTTGTCTTATAGATACTAGATATGATGATATGAACATAGCCATTATAGGTACCATGGAAATAGATATGACAGGAAATATTGGCATAATCTATATGGCACCTAAAATACAGTTAACTGTAAAAGATTATTTGGATATTTATTGCCTCTTGAATAGATTGTTAAAAAAATAATAATTCTGATTTGAGAGAGATATGTAAGTAATCGGGAGATACCTATATCTATTAAGACTCTATATTAACAAGTTAACATTAAGTAAATTTATTTGGATAATTATATGCTCTAAAACTTGAAGAAATGATTAGTCGGTCTAGGTTGTTTGCCTCTTAAATGATAATGACAAATGGTCATATCCTATGATCATTTGCCTAATTTGTCCAGTTATATTCTGGGTATTTTCTGCAAAGGCTATGTCAAACTCCTTAACACTTTGATATTTGCAGAGTAATAAATACATAGTTCAGAGGCCACACAGAAATAGTGGAAATATACTGATAATAAGTACTTATTTAAATTATAGACAATTCCTATAGGGTTTGAAAAATATAAACAAAGTCCAAAATAAATAAATATTATAACTAAAGATAACCAACTGCACTCCGTTAGAATCGGACCTTCAATCACTGGTAATTTTTGTTTTGCCCTTAGAGCCACTACCTTCTGTTGGAATATTTTTAAATGTTGAAAAAGGGTGAGATTCGAATGAATCTCAGTAGTAACATACAATCCGACATATAAAATTTGAAAATAAATATGCAATACATTATGTTATGTAAGATAAAAATGCTGTGTGTACACTGTCTGAGGCTAAACGACTGTTTGCAACCCCAGCTTAACTCTGCACCTCCGTTGGGTCCTAGACCACAACTAAGCTAATATGCGTGTCCCAGACACTGTGCTCATATTACAAAAAATGGTATGCACAACATATAAATAATCACATAGTGTATGAAAGAAAGAGTTACTACTTGGGTCCTTTTTCAGTCCAACTTTTATCCAAAACTTTTAATCCGGCTCGGGCTATTACAGATTCCTATAAATTAAAGTTAACAAGTAATTGGTTATTACTTGCATTGCTACTTTCTTTAATCATATTCTGTTGGTTATCTCAGTTTCAGTGGTTGTTGCATAGTATAATTCTCCATAATACAACTTTTACTATTTTTCATAAAACTAGTAGATTTTTCAGTCAACTTTGAAAAATCATAATTAATTCTAGGAAATTCCAAATTGACTAGTTCTAAAGCCTATGTGAAGATATTTAAATTTATGTCCATATAAAAATACTTAGATTTGACCAGTATCAACAAATATTTCCAATAAATTCTCCAAACGTTCCCTACTCCAGATTTCCTTTCAGAAATAGAATCAACTTTGAAAACTCATATCTCTTAATGTACAAGCTCAAAAATTATGATCCACCTATAAAATTAAATATCATAATTTCTAATATAAATATGGAAAGGTTCACAATTTTTGGTAAATTTTTGTGTTCCCAAAATTTCGCCACAAGCAATCTGCCTTCGAGAAATATAATCTAGCAGCTACTAACTTTCTAAAATTCATATCTCTTAATATACTGATCCAAATAATACCTATTATATATCAAAATTAAACCTATACATGTCTAATTTATTTCTGTAAAGTTTCATAATTTTTGGACCAGTTTTAACTAACGAAAATTTTTTTATAACCAAACTGATTCCAAAAAAACTAACCGAACAACATCTCCTCTTAATTTATAAAAATTCCTGATTTATACACAATTATCCAAAAATTACAACCACATGTATTCTCATACAATTTTTCATGTATAATCTATTGGTAACATCAAATTTACCAAATTCTTACTCCATATATCAACAACCTATTCCAACTAGAAATGATAGTAACTTATTTTTAGAATCACACAACTTACAACAACTATAAATCCTCATAAACAACCCAAACCAACCAAATAACAATAAAAAGAGATAGAGAAGACTCACCTAAGCAATATTTAAAGCTTGCCTATAGTGACTGACTTCTCCTTCTTCCTCTTCTCTGGCAACTACTCTCACCTTCGTCTTCCTTTACTCAACTCTCTCTCACTCACGTCCCTCTCTCTTTCTCTATATTTTCTATTTCTCTGCTCTTTTGTGTGTCTTGGATGAATGGATATAAAAATGAGAAGTGTGTGTGTTGCCTTGTATTTATAGTGGAAGGGTGTGTGGGTTTCTTTATTAAATAATTGTGTGTGTGCCACATGGTAAGTGTGGTGTTTATTTAATAAATGAGTGTGTGTGCATGGGATGTGTGTGCCATGAGTGATGTGTGAAGAGCATGTGAAGCAAGTGTGGCATGTGAAGCATGGGTGGCATGAGAAGTATGGAAAGTGTGGGTGTGTTTTTAATATTATATATGTATATATATGTGTATATATATATATATGTATATATGTATGTATGTATGTATGTATATTTTTATCCTATTATTTTTATACACACTAGACCTTAAATTTTCCTCTTGTCTAATTTATGATTCCTTAAATTTTATAGGTTCTATAATTTGGCTTACTATCTAACTTTTAATCCTTAGTCTTAAAATAATTTATCAAAAATTCTCACTCCAAATTATGATCATTATCTATTATTCCTAGAATTTACGAGAAAATAGGCCTTTAATTCACAAATTAAATTTTGGGATGTTACAGGCTACAAGACCATTATAATCATTTAGGAAGGTGACAAAGGTATTTACCAAATTAAGGAAATAATATCTAGATATCTCTCCTAAGAGATTTTCGATGTAATTTACCTTTCCCTGATTATTGACAAAGGTATTCCTGCAAGTATCCTGGAATGTAAATTTGTTTTCTTCAAATTTTAGAGCATGTAATTATCCAAATAAATTCACTTAATGTTAACTTGTTAATCTAGAGTCTTAATAGATATAGGTATCTCCTGATCACTTACATATATCTCTCAAATCAGAATTATTATTTTCAGCCTCTGAATCAAAGACTGTAACTCCTTTTTGGTTAGGAGTTTTCGTAAGTAGGATAAATCTTGCTGAGATTTTATGTACTCAAGTTTTTCTACAATGTCTTCTAAAGAAGTGTTTCTCTTCTTTAAAAGATACATTTTCCTGATTATTGACAAAGGTATTCCTACAAGTATCCTGGAATGTAAATCCGTTTTCTTCAAATTTTAGAGCATGTAATTATTCAAATAAATTCACTTAATGTTAACTTGTTAATCTAGAGTCTTAATAGATATAGGTATCTCCCGATCACTTACATATCTCTCTCAAATCAAAATTATTATTTTTAGCTTCTGAATCAAAGTCTGTAACTCCTTTTTGGTTGGGAGTTTTCGTAAGTAGGATAAATCTTGCTGAGATTTTATGTACTCAAGTTTTTCTACAATGTCTTCTAAAGAAGTGTTTCTCTTCTTTAAAAGATACATTTTCCTGATTATTGACAAAGGTATTCCTGCAAGTATCCTGGAATGTGAATTTGTTTTCTTCAAATTTTAGAGCATGTAATTATTCAAATAAATTCACTTAATGTTAACTTGTTAATCTAGAGTCTTAATAGATATAGGTATATCTCGATCACTTACATATCTCTCTCAAATCAGAATTATTATTTTTAGCTTCTGAATCAAAGACTATAACTCCTTTTTGGTTGGTAGTTTTCGTAAGTACGTAGGATAAATCTTGCTGAGATTTTATGTACTCAAGTTTTTCTACAATTTCTTCTAAAGAAGTGTTTCTCTTCTTTAAAAGATACCTTTTCCTGATTATTGACAAAGGTATTCCTGCAAGTATCCTGGAATGTAAATTTGTTTTCTTCAAGGTTTAGAGCATGTAATTATCTAAATAAATTCACTTAATGTTAACTTGTTAATCTAGAGTCTTAATAGATACAGATATCTCCCAATCATTTACATATCTCTCTCAAATCAGAATTATTATTTTTAGCTTCTGAATCAAAGACTGTAACTCCTTTTTGGTTGGGAGTTTTCGTAAGTAAGATAAATCTTGCTGAGATTTCCCTAAACTGTGGTATATGTGTTCCTCTTCCTTCCAGGAAACGGTTAAAATTAGACGTCGATCCTACACTTTCATTAACAAGAATAAGGTTAGTCTCTTCATCCCATTTGGTCTTCTGTTGGGGATACGGTAGCTCGTATTCATCATCTTCCATGTTGAGTGCATCTACTTCAAAAGCTGAAAAAATGGTAAGGCCTCCATCTCTTCCAACCCCCATGCCTACTTATATGTATAGAGGTAGGACTTAAACGCAGCTGTTGGAGAGGATAGAAATTTAGAAGAGATCGGGAAAATCAGAGTTTTCTGTGAATTTTGTATTCAAGATCTTATGCCTTGGATATGGTGACATGTGTGCACGCGCGCGCACATGCTATTCAAACGATAGTGACATATGTGTGTGTGTTGGATTTAAAGGGATATAGGTTATGCTTATGCTCTTCAAAGGTAATTCACTACAAAAAAAAACTGTCCATTTCTGACAGAATTTGAGATAGAAATTTCCCACAGAAAAAGTCCGTCGGAAATTTTTCACAAAAAAAAAATCAGAATTTGCGACGGAAATTTCCTATTGAAAAAATCCGTTGGAATTTACGACAGAATTTGTGACGGAAATTTTTGACAAAAAAAAAATCAGAAGGTGCGACAGAATTTGCAATAGAAATTTCCTACTGAAAAAGTCCGTCGCAAATAAGAATTTGCGACACAAATTTTCCACAAAAAAAAATTAGAATTTTCGATGGAAATTTCCCACTGAAAAATTCTGTTAGAAATTCTATCACAAATAGGAATTTCTGATAGAAATTTTCCGTCGCAAATTCCATAACAAATTCTGTCGGAAATAGGTATTAATTAATTTTTTAAAATTTTTTATTATAATTTATTTAATTAATGATTAATCTATTTATTATGTATTAATTATTCTATTATCTTCCCTGCATTTCTTCTTCTCACTAATGTTCAAGTTTATGACTTTCTTGAGAAATCTTTGTTTGGTTGGTAGGAAAAGTGGGGAAAAAAAGGTTTATGCTAACCAACGTTTTTGAGAAATGATCATTCATTGAAGTTGCATTACAGATTTTAAAATCTATCAATGAGCTTTTAAGAGAGTTTCATAAATCTGAATTGATAATTCTTGAAGCTGGATTGTAGATCTACAAGTGAGCTTCACCATTTTAATCCTTATACCTAATTTTTCTTAATCTTCTTGATTGAGAGCATAAAATGATATAATCAGCGTATCTAAAAAAAAGAGAGAGTGAATTCACATTTATTAAGAGTTTAAATTTTAATTATTATGAGAATCATATGGAAAATTGAATTCGTATCATATACAGTGTATTTTGTACCAAAATTTTCAAAGGAATGAGTTTTAAAAAAATTCTATCAATATGTAATTTTTTATTTTTAGCATCTTAGAAAAAAATTAATTAGTATTCTACAATTTTAAAATAGATCCCATTGAAATTTGTAAGGACTTCATTAATAATTAAGAGATCAAAATAAAAACTTGCGTAAAATTAGAAAGATTAAGTAGATTTTTAAAAAAAATAAGGCTAAGGTATAACCACTACTGATAGAATGACTAAATATTAATTAGTTGTGTGGTATGAATTAAGTCTGGGAGAATCATAACAAGCTCCAAATGGGAATTCCATCGTAAAGCCTAACGTATCGTTTTTTACATAATTACAGATGGAAATTCCGTTAGAAAATTTGACAAAATTGATTCGTAGAAAATTCTGTCATAAATATGTGTTAATTAATTTTTTATTATGATTTATTTAATTAATTATTAATCTAATTATTATATATTAATTATATTACAATCTAAAATTTAAATTATAATGTAATTTTTGACAAAAAATATAAAAATATAATATAAATAAAAAAAATTATTAATTTACATTTATTATTGAAACATATATATATATATATATATATATATATATATATATATATATATATATATATTCTCGATAATATATTATATACAAATACAAATTCTATAAATACAATAAAAATAAAATATATAATAAAATGAATAAAAAAGATATTAATAATAAAAATTTAGATATAATATTTACGTGAAAAAAATAAGGAAACTAAATTGTAATGTTTAATAATAATATGTGTGTGTGTGTGTGTGTCTACATACATACATACATACATACATACATACATACATACATACATACATACATACATACATACATATACATATATACATATATATATTATGTAGATACCATGGGAAGAAGAGAAGATTTCTTAAAGGAATTTTTATCTAATAAATGTAAAGAAGCTTGGAGAAATATAAAATATTATAAAAGAAAAAAATGATAATAAACTGTAATAGATATGAAACACCTCATAGGTAGGGATGTGAAATAGAAAAGAAAAAAATATAGAAAGAGAAAACTAGGAAAATATAATAAGTTTAAAAGAAAGAAATATAAATTTAAAAGATATCCAAAATATAAATATTATAATAAGTATAAACCAAAAAGATATTTTAAGAAAGGGAAAAGAAGAATAAATTATAGTAAAAGACCAAAGAAATGCAGATGTTATAATTGTGGAGAAATATGACATATATCTACATAATGTAAAAATCCAAGAGAAAAGAAACAAATGAAAATATTAGAAGAAGCAGAAAAATATGAATTGGAACCAATTGAATTAGAAGAACCTATATTTAGTGACATAGAAGATGAAGAAGTAGAAATATATAAATAAAAAGTAATTAGTGAATCAAAAACTGAAGAATCAGAAGAAGATATATATAAAAATTATATTTATATGATGAAAAAACTAGAAGATGGAGAATCTAGTAGAAATGAAGAAGAAAATGAATATGAAGAATATAGAGATATAAAAGAAGGATCAGTAGAAAGAAGAATGACATTTAATAAAAAAACAATTTAACAAAATATAAGATAAAAAACTGGATATGAAAACTGAACAATTAGAAGAAGAAACTTTCTTAGAAAAGGTAAGTAAGAAATTTAAATCTAAAAAGAATCATAAAACTCATTGTGTAGTTTTAGAGAAAAGACATCCTATAGAATCAACATTAATAGAAGGAGTATTAAGAATACATTTAATTAGTAAAAGATTCATATAAGAGGAAATAAAGAAAGTACCATTTAAAAATGAAGTAACAGAAGTTTACATAGCAGGAATACAATTATTAGTAAAATCTTATTTTAAATAAGAAATAGATACGCCCATAGAATTATTAATAATAGATGGAAGAATAATAAGTGATGTAAAAGATAGTATAATAGGAATGTTAGCAGGAAATCTTATTTATCAAAACTAAAATGCACATTAAATACAAACTTTGCAATATCAATAATAGATGAACATATAGATAAAACAATAAATATATACCATAAACTAGGAGTAATAGGATTAATGGAAGGATAAAAAACAATAAGTATAACAACAATGATATGATTAGTATTTACTAATGAACATAAAATTTATAATAAGAATAAAGGAAGAATATGTATAGAAAAACACTTTATGCCAATACTGCAAGAACTACCAGTAGACCCAATAAATATAACATTACCAAAACAATTAAAAATAGATATAGACAAAACAAGAGAATAAGAAGATATAAGAAGATTAAGATTACAAACTAATAATCAATTAGGACAGAGATCATTAAGTTTTAATAGACAAAGATCATTAAGTTTTAACACAAATCCTAGAAGATTAAGCTTGAGTTATGAAAAAAGAACCTATAGAAGAAAGAAGAATGATAAGATCAATGAGTAATAGATTAGCAAAAATACCTTTAACAACAAAACTAGAAGAAATAAAACCATCGAGTAGTAGACAAATAAAAACACAAAATATTATAAGAGTAGAAATTAAGAAAAATATAGGATGAATACCTGTAAAAACTTTATTACTAGAAGAAATAAAAGAAAGTCAAATAGATATAAAAAATGTGGATGAAAATGTAATATTAACAGAAGATAGAAAAATAGATATAATGATAAGATTTAATAATAGAGATATAATGGAATTTTAAATAAAAATAGAAAAAGATGTGAAAATTTTGGATTAATACTAGGAATGGATTTTTTAGAAAAAGTAAGTTCATATAGAATACAAGAAAATAGAATAATTATTAACATAAACAATGTAACAATAAGAATACCAAAGGTTTTAAATGAATAATCAAAATAATCAAAATTGACAACCAGAAGAACAAGAATGGTATTTAGGAAACCCAGATTACATAAAAATACAAGGAATATTAAGAAAAGTAAATCATGCAGATGTAAATTTTATAAGATTTTTAAGACATAAATTTGAAAAATTAAATAAAGAACAAAGAATAAGACTAAGAAAATTATTTTATGAAAATTATCAGTTATAGATATAAGAATATATAAACACAACAGAAATATATGTGGAAAGAAGACATTATGCTAATAAATTCAAGAAAATAATGGAAGTATTATCAAGGATATAAAATGAGAACAATAGACATATATAAAACGAAAGACCAAGAAATAATAATTCACCATAATAACAAAATATCAATAAGAAAAATAATAAAAAAAGTGCAGAAAATGGAATGAAAATGATAGAAAAATCATCAAAGAAATATTGGAAAATGAGAAAAGAGAAAAAACATATGTAGGATTCAGAATAAGATATCAAGCCTACCAAAGAATAAGAGATAGAAATGACTACATAAAATATTGGAAGAATAAACTAAATATATTATCACGTGGTTAATGATCAAACTATTTTACATACAAAATTTAATTATGAACAATTTAGTTCAAGAAAATATCATGCATTAATAGATACAGAAGCAAATTTATTTGTAGCAAAGTATAACATGTTACTATCAATAATGTGGAAAAAGAAGAAAAAACCTTTAAGAATGGAAAGTGCTGGAAAAGAAATACATTTAATGGAATATGAAGCTTTAGATGTAAAAATACAAATAGGAAATTATGAATTAAAATTAAAAGTGTTAAATCAATTTAATGAACCATCTTGTGATATAATACTAGGACTAGATTTTATAGAACAATATTACCCAATACACATGATAGAAAAAGCCTTTATATTTACAACACCGTGTAAGCATGAAGCATGTGGAATAAGAATAAATGAACCTTATAGTAGAAAAGATGAAAATTTTCAATTAAAAAATAATGAACATGAAGTACAATTTTTTCCTAATAATAAACCAATACATATAAAACACATGTTAGCTACTTTAACAATAAGAGAAGTAGAAAACAAAGAAAAGAAATCAATAGAACAAATATTAGAAGAAAATTATAATGATAACCCTTTAATACATTGGAAAAAATCAAAACCTTTAGAAAAAATAGAATTAAAAGATTATAGTAAAGAAATAAATTGTAAACCTTATCCGTGGACAGAAAATGATAGAAATGAATTTATAATGCACATAGAATAAATGAAAAAATGAGTTAATAAGAGAAAGTAGGTGTAATACCCCATTTTTCACCAATACATTAATGTGTATATTTGATGTATATTTAATGGAATAAAATGGTGAAAAATGATGTGAATGAATTTATATGAATTTATGGAAAATATTCAAATCGCCGGTTACGCGTAAGTTGACCAAATAAGGGTATAAGAGACTGGTAAAGGCCTAGTATGGTAACCAAAGTTCACAAAATTTAATTATATGGTTAATAGCCTCATTTAAACATCAAAATAAGGTCTAGCTGAAGAAACGAGCGGAAAATGATTTATTTCGGTAAATCATTAAATGTAGGGGGAAAACGGTAATTTTGCCGAAAAGTGAAAATAATTATTTTCCTCAAATTCCCAATGATTTGAGCTAAATGGGAATTAAAAAGAGCAAAATGACTAATTGATCATTAATGGATTAATTTTGGTGAATTATTGTCAAAAATAGTCAAATGGTCAAAAGTCAATGACTTGGTTAACAAGTTACGTGTGGGCACAATGAGATAGTTGGAGAATCAGACTTCCCTTTCATTTCCTATGATATTTTCAGCAGATGTGAAACATGGAGAAGGAAATGGAATTAATTAATGAATAATTGCAAATATGGACCAATTGTAATGTGCCACATGTCCAATTAATTGAGCCATGGTATTATATGATCAATTCTCTATTCTCATCAGCTCATTCCTGACTGAAATTGAATCAGAAAGAGTGAGAGAGGGTTGGAAAACGAGAAGGACGACAGAAGAGAAGGAGAGGCTAGGGATTGTTGGAACATCAAGGTAAGAGCTCATACCTTGTTATTTAAGCTCTATATCTCCTCTAAGGTCCCTTCTCAACATCTCCTTGCCATTAATCTCCATGTTGTTCAGCTGAATCAAGCGTATGAAGGAGGAGTGAGAAATCGACCTAGAGAGAGAAAGTGAAGAAAATCAAGAGGTAACTTCCAAAACTTGTTCCTCTTGCTTGATTAAGGTTAGTAGATTTGTTTTGGGCTTAATTATGGTTCATTTGGTACAAGATAATTCAAGAAAGCCAAAGAGACCTTAATATGTAAGTGTCTCCAAATCAAGGCCAATGAATGTCTAACTAGTTAATATATTGGTTATAAGTAGAAAGGAGGTGATTGGACTAAAGAAAACGAGAATCCGACACAACTTTTCTGGGAATTTATTTTCCCTTTTATGTGTTGGACGTGGGGAATGGCTTGGAATTTGACCAATTCGATGCTTCCATTGGATTCAAGAGGCCGAATTGTGTAGGGTCTATGTTGACCCCCGAAGTGAGAAAAGGCCCGGAGAGCGAAATGACAAAATTACCCTTTCTAAGCCCTATTTGAAGTCTGTCAAGGGTATTTTTGTCATTTGGGCTTGATTTTGGCCAATTCGAGGTTGGAAAGAGATTCTACACGCGAAAATATGTGGGAATGACCTAAATCATGATTTTGGAGAAAATACTGATAATGAGGACCTAAGGGGTATTTTGGTAATTTGGCACCAATAGGCTAAATTTACCAATGATATGAGTTTGGAAATGTGTATGGATGAGTAATAACCCCTTTGGTGGTATTTGGCAATTTCAGGACTTGACAACTGGATCGGCCTCAGTAGTTGCCCGAGCTTGAATTAAGGGCAAAAGTTGCATAGAGGAGTAATCAGGTAGTAACCGTGTTCATATGACATAGCATGTATATGTGTGGTTTGTTATTATTAAATTTCATACATATTTAGATTAAGTAGAGAAATCACCTGAGGCCTATCTTTGCGCGGGTTGATACTCATATGATAATATTCATATTGCACAAGCAGTGCCGGGAGCTTATCTTTGTCTAGCGCTAGCATGAGGTATGATTTGCATTAATTGCACTAAATGATGTTATGATAATTTGATTGATGAGTATATGATGAGCATGCTATGTATGTGTTATCTTATATGTTTAATGACGTTACTACTGAGATTCCCATGAATCTCATTCTTTTCCCAAAAACAAATCTCCAGTACAGGGAGGAAGCTCGCGGGGCAAGGAAAAGGTAAAGGATGATAAGACGAGGTTGAGCAGTAGATGAGCTTAGTGTAGGTTGTCAAGTTTCTGTTATGTATTTTGAGAATATTGTAAAGTTGTGGTTTTTATATGAAATGAAGTGAAGAATGAATATATGTGTTGTAATATGAATTGTGTATGAATGTGCAAGTATGTGAATATGTATATCCAGTAGAGGCATTGTATGAAATTTCTAGCATTTTCCGCACTTTAATGTTTATAGTCGATGAGTATTAGCTAATTAGTACTCTACCGTAGTGTTTGGAAATAAGGTATCACAGTAGGTTTGAATATTCATCACCAGTAATGATAGTAGTAAAACATAGTGAAGAAAAAAGAGGAAAATCAAGAATGGTTATAAATTATACTAAGTTAAATGAAATAGCTATAAGAAATAGATACCTTATACCTAAAATGAAATTATTATTTAACTTAATAAGAGGAAAGACTATATTCAGTAAGTTTGATTGTAAATCTGGATTTTTTCAAATAAAATTAGAAGAAGAAAGTAAAAAATATACAGCATTCAGTACATCAGAAGGATTATATGAATGGAATGTGTTACCAATGGGTTTTCACAACAGTCCGAGTATTTTTCAAGAATATGTGTCTAAGTTATTAAACCCCATAAGAAATTTTGCAGTAATATATATAGATGATATATATATATATATATATATATATACACACACACACATGTATATATATATATATGTATGTATGTATATGTATGTATGTATGTATGTATGTATGTATATGATTTTGCATTTAAATCATAGAGGTTCTTCCTAGCTCAACTGACAAAGGCACAAATGCAACCAATTTGTACTATCGACACGTGGTTGGCTACAGAGGGCGACATGTGGCACACGATGGAGGGTGGAATATGGCAATTAACCAGGACACGCGGCGGTTGACCAAGACATAGGCGGTCGGAGGTGAGATGGCGGTGGTCGGTAGTGTTGGCTGCCAACCGGAGGTTTCCGTTAAAAAATGGCGTAGGAAAATTTACCACGGAAAATTCCCTTACAATTTACGACGAAACTTTCCGTGGAAAATTCTCTCACAAGTGCCATGGAAAGTTCTGTAGCAAATTCCATCTCAAAATGTGAGGGAAATTCCATCAGAAAATCCGTCGCAATTTGAGACGAGAAGTCATATTCCGTCACAAATCAATTTGCAACGACACTATTTCCGAAGGAATATTTTCCATCTAAAATTTCATCGCAAAATGGTTTGCAATGGAATTCCGTTGCAAAAAACCTTCGTTCTGTTGCAAATTCCATTGGAAATTACCTATTTTTTTGTAGTGATTCATGTATGCCTTCTGAGATACAAAAGGCAGTAACCATTCTATAGGCAAGAAACTCCATGTAATCGATTGGGTATTCCTCACGTTTATAGACATATGTGGGTCTATCTAATCAATTACCAGTTTCAGGAGTCCTGTATAGATGAATTCTCCTTCTCTGTTTACCCAAGTGGTAACCTCTTGATCTACCCTGTATCTGCCATCAGGGGGAGCCATGTAGTTTAGATCAAGTAACTTCACCTGAAGATCTATCAATTTATTGAGATGTGACTTCTCAATTAGCTGCTGATATTCAAAGAATGGGACATATTCTTTGAGTTGTTCTGCTAGGACTTCTTTTCCTTCAGGTTTCAGGCATGACATCTGTAGCCTTTTATAAAATAGAGTTCTCATCATTGGAATCTTTATATGACTGTTTTGTGCTACCAAGGCCTGATTCTGGAGGTTAAGCCTTTTAAAATGTTCCGTTATGGCTTGATTCTCTTGTTATTCTTTAGTCAATTCCTGCTGCAAACAAATGTTAGTTTGAAATAAGGATACACTGGTAGCTTCATCCTGTTTTATCCTGTTTCATACCTAAAATACAGTTAATTGTAAAAGATTTTGCTCAACATTTTCAGCTTACAATAAAAACAAAAGGTTATGAGAATTTCATAGAGGGATAGAACTTAGCCATCACCTAAAGCCTCAATGGACGACTTAGCAACAATTCCAACAATAACTTTAAATTATAAATTGATAAAGTTATGCAGCATCTTAGCAGTCAAGGAATACGTGCAATAGAAGGAAGACGTTTCTCCATTAGAGAGCAAATGGGTCAAGAATGGAATATAAGACTTCCACAAACACAATGGATAGTGCCAACAAGAACAAGTTTATGGGGAAACTCATATAGATATGTAAGTATAAGCTTTTCAAATTATCATGCAGAAGGAGCTCTTGAACCAGAATCTGACGAAGAGGAGCCACAGGAAGTTATTTGTGTCATGGAAACAACTAATGAATTCGCTTTATTGTATCATTATTATCCATATTATGACTGGAAACAAGATTTTCAATCAGTGTTGTCAAACCCTTTAACATTTTGATATTCACAGAGTGACAAGCATAAAGTTCCACAAGGTATAGAGAAACAGTAGAAATAATACTGATATTAAGTACAAGTTTACATTACAGGAGAATTCTCGTAGGGTTTGAAAATATACATAAATGTACAAAGCATTCATAAGTAGCAAAGAGTACAAGCATAAATAACTATTGCAGCAACAGAGAGCTCCGGGTCCCTAAACTCCGGGAGCCACCGTCTTGCCTTTCAAGCCACCTGCTTCAGCTGTAACGTTTCATATTTTGGAAAAAGAATGAGATTCGAGGGAATCTCAGTAGCAACATGCTTACAAACATATAGAATGTGAAAATAGATATGCAATGTCATGTCATGTAAGATGATCAAATGATATGTGTACACTTGCCTAAGGTCAAACTACATGTTTGCCCTTGGTCGACTTAGCGCACATGTTGGGTCCCTGATCATAACATGGCAGATTGGTGTGTCTAGGACACTAGCTCATGTTACAGAGAATGACTTGGAAGCAAAATCTTCAAGTATTTATGCTTCTTACCTTGATTTTTGGAAAAACCATAAGCTATTCTTGCTTCTTGAGCTCCTTCACGCCTCAACCTCTCTCTCACTTAATGGGTTCTGTTTTGCACGGGAAATGAAGAGGAAAAGATGAAAAGTTGGATAATATATTAAGTTGATCAATTGCTTTAACACATGTAGCATTTTGATTGGTCCACATATTGACTTTGGTATAAAATGTTTCCATTTCCCTTCATGCTTCTTTATTCCACCTTAAATGCATAAGGAAAGAAAGGAAAATATTGATCTTGAGCTATCCTATTGCCATCTTGCAAATTGTTGACTTTTGTCATTTAACTTTTGACTTGTTGACCTTACTTGGTAATAGTTTATCAAAATAGGCTTATTAATGATAAAGTAGTCATTTATCTCTTTTTAATTCCCATTTAACTCAAATTATTGGGAATATTAGGGGAAAATAATTATTTCCTACTTTATGAAAAAATTACCGTTTTGCCCTTACATTTTATGATTTACTGAAATAAATCATTTCTTGCTCATTCCTTTGGTTTAGCCTAATTTTTGACACTTGAAGGAAGCCATTATTGTTGATTTATTCTGGTCACCCAGGTTTGCATACTCTCAGCTTCAACAATCAGGTTCTCAAGAATCTCGGGCATAGGTTCTAGTATAGGTTTCAGTATAGGTTCGGGTTCAGGTTCTGGAGGCTGCATGTAAGCTCCCCCTGCCCTCCAGGGTTATTGTAAGCTCCTGCATCGACATTTTGCTTATGTTGTCCTTCTCTTACTTTATTTTAAAGTTCATTCAATGCATTTTGTTGTTCTAGCATCATTCCCATCAATTGTTGCATCATGTCAGGTCTAGCATTCGGTTCCCCATTGTCATTTCTATGTCTGTCTCTGCCCCGTCCTCTACCTCGACCTCTACCTCGGCCTATGCCACTGCCCCGTATACGTGCCATCTCTATAAGTTCACTCTACATGAAAATAGAGAAGGGAATAAATTTCATATAAATGCAAGGGTGTTTTTTTCATTTCAAAAAAATTTGGGTATATGAGTTTGTCATACATATCACATATAATGTATATACAGCAGTTAGGTAGTCATACATAGAGCTGGGAATCAGGGCAGGCCTGGCCTTACAGGGCTGGCCCTTGGCAGGCTAGGGCCTAAAAGGGCCGGCCTTACATGGCTCAGGGAAAGAAAAATTGTTGTTTTTCAAAGTCCGGCCCGAAAGCATCAGAGCCCGGGCCAGTCCGCAGGGCCAAAAGTCATTTTTACAAAATTTAACTATATGTCTACACACCTCATGCAATAAAATAAATACAGTTATTAATTCATAATCAAAGGTAAAAAAATATTGTATACAAGTAATATATAGTCTCATACAAAGCATAAGAAGGTAAAAAGCTAAACACTCTAAGCAACATGATTATGAAAACTATCACTTTCATCTTCTTCGCTACTATCATCAATTTCAAGGAATTTTGATTGTACTTCACTTTAAGTAGTAGACTCTGTTTAAGGGGTAAAAATATCAAGAATTAATAAATTACTATTATATGTAAATTTAGCAATTTTAAGGTTCTTAGGGAGGAGTCAACAAGGGCATGAGTAGGAAGGGTAGTAAAATTAAAACAAAAAATAAAACTAAAGGGCCTAACAGGTTGGCCCTACAGGGCCTTCGGTTCTCCAGGGATGGCCCTTTTAGGCCCGACTTCCTTTTGTAGCTCCATTTTTCAAGCCCAGCCTGTGATTTAAAAGGGCTTAAAAGGGTCGGCCTGATGGGCTCGGCCCAATTTCCCGGCTCTAATCTTACAATACATCACATATCCTAAAACTAATGTACAACAAGTCTTTGTTACTTTCATGCATTACATCCTAACTATACATGTAGCTTCCCGGGGGTTACCCATCCTGGGATTGCCCTGAGGTAAGCACGCTTAACTCTAATGTACCCTGATTAAAATATAGTCACCGGCTCTATTTACTTCCGTCCACCGGCTTCCTGTAATCGCCCTCACCTCAAAAGATGTACCGGCTACCTCTGGTAACTCAAAATATCAGGTCGGGACCCTACCTAGTCTATCTACATATGCCTCTGCATAAACTCGATCATGTGGTCCTTAAACTCCCCAAAATGGTCGTTCGGCCCACGCTCAACAATGTCATTTTTCTTCCAGTTCTAGAGATTGGTATTTGGGAAGAAACGCAAAGTCGTAAAGATCCAGCATTTGTCAGGTAAGTCGATCTCTAATAAAACCTGCTTCCAGTACAGGTTATGTACTGCATCCAAGTAGGCTAAGTACTGATCGAGGGGAGTATCGTGTGCTCGTATAGCTCGTCTGTGTCGGCCCCAAATGTATTATCATAGCTCTTTATCAATCTGCAAGTTGTGCTGCAGGGGTATCCTATCAGCCCTAAAGCCTCCTTCGCCACGTGCAAAAGTTGCTTGGCTAACTGCCTATGGATGCTCAGAATCACCAATAGATGCATCTGGGATCATTCCTGGTAATGGATGTGGCCAAGGATCGTGTCTATATATGACACTCTTACGGCGTGTCTTCAGCACTGTCTGACCTTTTGGCTTTGTCATCCATATACTATGTCGGCCCTCTAGAATTTGCTCTTCTGGCGGACATTGGTTAACCGAGGAAGGGGATCGGTCTCTTTGCCATCGACTGCGATCGCTCATTGTTCCCTGTCATTATACAAACAAGACCATATCAGTATCCCATTCTGTAAATGCCAGAACCACTTTAAGCCCAGATACCAAAAATGTCAAACCTCTTAACATTTTGATATTCACAGAGTGACAAGCATAAAGTTCCACAAGGCATACAAAAACAGCGGAAATAATAATGATATTAAGTACAAGTTTACATTACACGAGAATTCAAGTAGAGTTTGAAAATATACACAAATGTACAAAGTGTTCATAAGTAGCAAAGAGTACAAGCATAAATAACTATTGCAGCAACAGAGAGCTCCGGGTCCCTAAACTTCGGGAGTCACCGTCTTGCCTTTCGAGCCGCTTGCTTCAGCTGTAAGGTTTTGTATTTTGGAAAAAGAATGAGATTCGAGGGAATCTCAGTAGCAACATGCTTACAAACATATAGAATGTGAAAATGGATATGTAATGTCATGTCATGTAAGATGATCAAATGATATGTGTACACTTGCCCAAGGTCAAACTACATGTTTGCCCTTGGTCGACTTATCGCCCCTGTTGGGTCCCTGACCACAACATGGCAGATTGGTGTGTCTAGGACACTAGCTCTTGTTACAGAGAATGACTTTAAACATACAAATAATCATATAAGATATGCAAGAAGAAGCTACTACCTGAATCTTTTCCAAACTTGCACGTTTGGCCTACTTTTGGATTTTGGCTCAGGCTATGTCCAATTCCTATCATCATTAGAGTTACAAGTACTTAGTTATTACTTGTAGCATTAACGCCTTTAAATGGTATGCTGTTAGTTATCTAATGCAATTACAATAGTTTCTGCATAATACAACTCTGTAAAGTTCAGTTTCACTGTTTTCCAAAAACTGATATCTTGGTCAGCTAATTTTGGAAATTCATAATTAATTATAAAAAATTATAATTATATTGATTCTAAATCCAAAACGAATCTATTTCAATGTAACTTTGAGGAAAAATATTTAGGTTTGCTCACTATAATCATATAATTCCTAGTAATTCATCAAACATCACTGATCTAGATAGCATTCCAGAAAACAGGGCATAACTTCAAAAATTCATATCTCCCAATATACTTATCCAAAAATTACAAAATACCTATAAAATTAAAGCTCTATATATCTATATTAATTATGAAAATTTTCATAATTTTTGAACAAGTTTTGGTTAATAAAACACCACGCATAATGCTACTGCTCCAAAGAGGACATAACCAACATATGTACACACAAACTTCATAAATTTCCAAATTGGCATACAACCATCCAAAAATCATGAACACTTGCATACCTACATAATTTTTTCTTCTAAAGCCAATGGAATTATCAAAATTACCAAATTCCTACTCCTTCCTCACATCACCCACAAAATAGAAAGTTAGGGTTTCTATGAGCAACTTGTTGTTTCTTTGTTTTCTCTTGCTTAATCACTTTCTTTCTACTTCTAATCACATGATTATCTATTTAAAAAAAATAAATGGGCATATTTAGAGGGAATTTGGGTAGAATTTACCCATTATTATACTTCAGCCCATAATTGCAAAACAAGAGAAAACATAGCAAATACCACCAACAACAACACCAACAACTTGATACAAGACAAGAGTATTAAGTTTTGGTGATTACCTCTTGATTTCTTGTGATTTCTCTCTCTAAAATGTCTCAGCCCCCTCTCTCTAAACCTCTTATTAACCTTGCTAATCATGGTATTTAAAGAGGAGATGAGATTAGTAGAGGTTCCTACATGATTTGGAAGCAAAATCTTCAAGTATTTATGCTTCTTACCTTGATTTTTGGAAAAACCCTAAGCTCTTCTTGCTTCTTGAGCTCCTTCATGCCTCAACCTCTCTCTCACTCTAACTAGTTCTGTTTTGCATGGGAAATGAAGAGGAAAAGATGAAGAGTTGGATAATATATTAAGTTGATCAATTGCTTTAACACATGTGGCATTTTGATTAGTCCACATATTGACTTTGGTATAAAATGTTTCCATTTCCCTTCATGCTTCTTTATTCCACCGTAAATGCATAAGGAAAGAAAGGGAAATATTGATCTTGAGCTATCCTATTGCCATCTTGCAAATTGTTGACTTTTGTCCTTTGACTTTTGACTTGTTTACCTTACTTGGTAATAATTTGCCAAAATAAGCTTATTAATGATCAAGTAGCCGTTTCTTTCTTTTTAATTCTCATTTAACCCAAATTATTGGGAATATTAGGGGAAAATAATTATTTTCCACTTTATGGAAAAATTACTATTTTGCCCCTACATTTTATGATTTATCGAAATAAATCATTTCTTGTTCATTCCTTTGGTTTAGCCTAATTGTTTACACTTGAAGGAAGCCATTATTTGTTTCATTTTATACTCAAATTTTGGTTACAATATTAGGCCTTTAAGTGGACATTAGTTGCTCCTTTGTGGGCTTGCTTGGCCGAGTTGTTGCACACCACAATTCACCATTTTATTCCATTACATATATTAATTACATAGGAGGAATATTGGTGATTAGAAATGGGGTGTTACAAGTGTCACACCTTGATGATTGTGAATTACTGATACAGTATAAATACAATGGTGATTACCCAAAAATTTTCACCAACCCATTTGCCATAGAAGAATCAGATGCGCAACGAAGCGTGGTGGGTAGTAATAGCAGTAACAACAATGTTTTTGCAGCTTTTGAAGTACATGCACTCAACATGGAAGATGATGAATACGAGGTACCGTATCCCCAACAGAAGACCAAATGGGAAAATTACAGTCAAGTTCCAAGCAAGAGGTAAAATGAAAAAATATTCCCTTAAAATCTCAAAATGAAAAAAATGGTTCCATTGACTACTTTAGGAGTGGGTCATTGACAAGTCTAGGGGGCTCTATTAACAAATTCTTTAGACGACTTTTTTATTTTGAGATTTCAAAGGACTATTTTTTCAATTTGCCTCTTACTTGGGACTTGATTGAAATTTTTCCTTCTTTATATATATATATATATATATTGATGATTTACTTGAGCTCCATTTGCTATTTTTTTTTCATTTGATTCCTTTTTATCTCTTTCTTCATATAATATCCCCTGCACAATAAAATAGGATATGAATAGATTTTATGTCAAAATTTCTTTTTATCTTGAACTTCGTAAAAAGATAGAAAATATGTAAAAGATAATTAAATAGATATAAAATATCAATAAATTTGATCAATTATTTCCCAAAAATCTATACTTATTTTATTATAAAATATATCCTTACCAACAAATAAACAATAGTCTTTCCTCACTCATTTCACTAAAACTTTCGACCATGTTTGTCATCTATAACTTAGTTTCCTCCTCATCCAATAACTAGTTCAAGAGAGTCACTACTAGAAAAAACACTTTTAACGTCCTTTTATGAGGGGACACGTATGCCAGCGACGTAGTAAATTTGGACTTTAGACGTCCTTTGTAAAAAGACGCCTAAAGGGCTGGGTTTAGGCGTCCCTTTGACCAAAAGGGAGCCTAAAGTAAGGACTTTAGGCGTCCCTTTGGCCAAAAGGGACGCCTAAAGGGTTTTTTTTCTATACAATGCCATTTGTATTGTTTCTGGCCATATCATTCTGAAAGCAAACAGAAACGTATACACAAAAAGGAAACATACAGCACGCAGTTTATAATTAACAAAACACAACATCCACCTCTAATGAAACATTCATGCACTACATTGTTGACAGAAATGTTGTCCACTAATATAATAGACAACTACTGAGTAAATGTACAGGAAACGATAAACTTCTACAAATCAATGTGTTGAAGAATCCTCCCAGCCAACAAGTCTCTGATCAAATTAATGTCTTCATATAAGTAAGCAGCATCATTATCAAAGATCTACAAATTAGAAAATATGATTATATATACGAAATCAATGAAAGTAAAGGATTGTTTAGCAATTCAATTAAAATACAACCAAAATATTATCATTTGATTACCTGTTGAAAATCATTTGTAACGCCACCTTGAATGATATTATACATGTAAAGTAGAACATAATAGCCACATTCAGTACCACCTGGCTGTTGAGGGCACTATAAATCAAAAGCAATTGGTTAAAATCAATAACATACATCATTTATAAAACAACCATAAATAAAATAACTTAAATTATATTGGAACCACATACTTTGGAATAGAACGACTTTGGCTTGCGAACAACTCTACCCTCACGTGACCCGCCAAGCATTCTATATGTTTGGGTCGCGCTACCATTAAAATGTAAAACATTTTAAGTTAGACCAATTTATTTAAATCAAGCATTTCTTTAATTAATAAAAAAGAAATAACTAACGTGTTGAAGACTGATTTTGTGTCTTTGTCTGGCTTTTTTGTCAAGGAATCAAACCAATAGATTTCATTGAGGCGTGGGCAAACAACACACAGGCTCCAATGGTAACTAAAACAATACACAGATTAAAATGAAGTTTAGATTAGAAGAAAATTATTTCTCAAACATCCAAAAATAAAATTTTTTACTACATACCCTTGAACAATTGGCGCTAGATAACATCGCAATTTGGTCGCTGCCATTGTAAAGCCCACATAATGCGTCCTTTGTGCGACATCATTGTCATCTGATGTCGTATTTGCCGGACACAAGAATCCGTATATATTTGGTCTTTACATATCAATGCACATGTGGTAGAAGGACCTAAAATAGAAATAAAATGACCAATGAATTATTGAAGTTATGAAATCTTGAACTTAGAAAAGAAAAACTAACCAAATGGCAAGTTTGACCCATCCTGCATCTATCTCCTCCAAATGCATAAACTCCTTAAGATCTTTATTGTCGATCGTGTAGGGATACGTCAATTGTGTACCCACAATCCCTGGAGGCATATTGAAGTCGACTTGAGGAATACCTTTGTACATCTGTTGGAGCCGTGCTAGAAAGGGCCATCTCAGCGCATGTTGCTCCTCCTATAACCATAGAAAACAAAACCAATTATATTACAATGATGCCAATAAATGTCAAGTGATATGAATATAATTCCTACCATTGGTGGGGTTCCCAACGTGCCAATAAGATATTGAGGCCAAAGGATGAAACCTCCAATTGCCTGACCCAGCGTGGCAATCTCAATGTCAGGGATAGGGATGCACCTTCTTCCCCCTCATGAACACGTGTCACTGTCACCCTACGTAAATACTGTGGAATTTGATTATGATGGTGGGTGGTAGCTTTTGTGTAAACGAGAGCATCGACTACAATACGAATCATGTCTGTGGTGTCCAAATAGAGGATACACGATTCACTCGACTCCGGAGTGGCAGAAGGCTGGCCCTGTGGTTCTGTTATGTGAGAAGGCTGGCCACAGGGTTCTGTACTATGGGAAGGCTGGACAAGGAGTTCTGGATTGTGGAAAGCCTCGGCAACGACTTGCGGAGTGTGGGAAGGCTATACAAGGGATTCGTCCGGCGGGTTGTGACTTCCTTTAGTGCTGGGGAAGGCCGGGGATTCCTCGTTTCTAACCCTAGTAGCCTCCATGTGATGAAAATCAAACCACGATTTCATTTCACCACGTAGTTGTATCATTAGCTCATCTCGGAGCTCCTCTCGGATTTGATCGCGAAGCTTATCCACAAACTCTTGACTGGGTTCAACTTGTGAAGAATATAACGAGGTTTTACCAAAATACTTCGAAATACCAACTCCCCTTGGCTCCCCTCTAACACGGCCGGGGTATTCAGCCTTCCCAATCGCCGTGGCCAATATGTCCATCCGTCCACTTGGAGTGAACGAACCTTGGCTACTCTGCTCTTCGAGTTCGTCCTGTAGCATACAATTCGTTATGAATACCCATTTAAATGCTAGAAATGTGAAAGAATTTTACAATTAATTACTTATGCTATTACTACTTACAATCCTCGAGGCAACCTCAGCAATAGTAGGATTTATATATTTGCCACCCTTAATCCTCCCTGCTTTCCATTTTTTGTGACGTGGAGGAGGAGCTGGCGCTTGCACAACAACGGAAGGATCCGATTTCGTAGCTTCCTTCATTTTTTCCAGCTCTTCTGCCATCATCATCCGCTCCAGCTTCCTGTAGCCACCCCGAGACATGCAATGCTGGTACTGATTTGCTTCTTGCCTCTGTGTGTTCGCCGCACTTAATTCCTGTTTAAGGGAAAAAGGGAAAAACAAGTCATTAGTGCATTAACTATATTGAAATTATAAATTTTCATACTGAAGACATAAAATTTACCAAAAATTCAGGAGCTTGTCGTTTAGCTACAAACAACCTCCAGTCCTCTGGAGATAGATATGAATATTCCTAACAAGGATCAAGATGACTCTTGTCACCTCTAAGGTACTTCCTGGAGAGCTTATTTTTAAAATCCTTCCAGCGCAAACGAACCTCTCCCATCCAGTGGTTGTACATGTCTGTGGTGTCAGGAATATCGAACGTTTGCTGCAAAAACGGAGACAATTAAACTTGAATAGGAAGAAAGGTCTAAATACATAAAATGTATCGAAAGTTATGTACCAAAATTTGTTGCCATATCATGGCTTTCGTCTTTTTGGGAATCTGCCTCTAACTATCATAAATGATTCGGACTTTGCTTCGACCCAAAAAACCAAGATAACTAATGAAGTGGTCTTCCTCAGGACCCATTGGATTCAGGTTGGCATCAAACTCTATGTGAACCCTCTCCTGTTCATTGTAGTGGCGCTTCGCCAATACAGCCATCTTCGTGGCACCTCTTGTTCTTCTCGGAGCGGGTGGCTCTTCTTGCCTTCCATTATGCTGCTTGGTGTCGCTCCCTGAGTCACTGGAACTTGACATATTCCTAGACACAAAAAAATCATTGTCAGAGAGGTAAGTAGATTGTCAGATAGGTAGGTATATTGCAGGTATCTGTATAAACTACATTAAGGGAAAAAAACACATAGGACATAATACAGTTTTTTATAGTTAAAGGTCTTACTTCATACTGTTTCCCATATTCCTTCACAATGATCATTTCTTGTAGAATAATCTTCATCATCTACCAACTCGACCTCACTTCCTAAAGGTGGATTTGTTGTCAAAGGTGGTGTGTCGTCAAGGTTAAAGGTTGGATCACCATACTTTTGTTTTTTGCTTTGAAGTACAATGGACATATTTTTATTTGCAGGACCTGTGACATAAAACACTTGCTTCACCTGGCTTGCTAGAATGAAGGGCTCATCTCTATAACCAACTCTTCGAAGATCGACTGAGACAAATCCAAATTGTGGATATATTACCACATCAGCATTGCTAACCCACTTACATTTGAACAAAGCAACTTTGAACTTGTTGTAGGTCATCTCCCATATTTCTCCTATACCTCCATAATAAGCCATTGATGCACATATGGGGTTTTTGTCTTTAGAACTGGAAAAGTGCATAGCTTCAGCTTCAACCATCACCCCACTATTTTGCATGGTACTTCTGTCATCTTGCTCTTTTGTGTAGAATGAATACTCATTTATGTCATAACCAGTCCAAGTAACAACCTGAAATGAAGGCCCCCAAGCGAGCCAGTTGATTGTCTCCGACACACCGATCTCATACGAAACCTTCTCCTCAAACCACTTAACAAATGTCTTGTTTTGCTCAATAGCTATTTGCATGTCACCCTTCTTTGGATTCAAGTTCTTCAAAGTCTTTTTGTGCTCATCTATGTATGGCTGAACTTCTTCCATATTATTCAAGATATACAAGTGTGCTTGCAACACCTCTTCACGATCCGCAGTCTTCACTTTAAGTCCTCGTGTTCCCTTACTTCTCCCCTCTTCATGCCGAGACTGTTCCTTTTTACCAGATAGATAATCTTTACAAAAGTCCATAGCCTCTTCAACTACATATCGCTCAACTATTGAGGCTTCAGGTCGATAAGGATTTTTAGAATACCCTTTTAAGATCTTCATGTATCGCTCAAAAGGGTACATCCACCTTAAATAAACTGGACCGCAAAGCCTTACCTCCCTTACTAAATGAACTACCAAATGCACCATTATATCAAAAAATGATGGAGGAAAATGCATCTCTAGTTGGGACAGAATTATGTAACCCTCATTTTCTAGTTCATCCAACTTCTCAGTGTCGATGACTTTGTTACAGATAGCATTAAAGAAAACACACAATCTGGTTATAGTAGTTCGCACTTTTTCTTTCATAATGCCTCTAATGGCTACTGGTAACAATTGTTGCATTAACACGTGATAGTCATGGGACTTCATTCCCACTAACTTTAAATCGTCCATTGACACACACCTGCTAACATTAGAAGAGTAGCCCTGTGGGACCTTAATTTCATGCAGACACCCATACAAACTTCTTTTCTCCGCTTTTGATAGCGTATGCGCAGCTGGCTCCATATATGCCCTCCTACCATCATCTCTTAGTTGTGGATGCAACCAATCTCTTATTCCCATATCAACAAGGTCAAGTCTCGCGCTCATTCCATCCTTGGTCTTACCTGGGATGTGCAAAAGCGTACTTACAAGGCTGTCACACACATTTTTCTCCACATGCATCACATCAATACTGTGTCTTACATCAAGACAATGCTAATACGGAAGATCAAATAAAATTGACCTCTTCTTCCATATGTTCTTCTCACCCTTAGTCCTTTGATTTTTACCAAAGGTCACATTGACACATTCTACCCGACTATAAACTTCCTCCCCGGTTAAGGCCCTTGGTGCAACTCCATGTTCTGGTAAGCCATCAAAACGCTTTCTCAGCCTACGATATGGGTGGAATTGATGAAGAAACCTCCTGTGGCCAAGGTACATTGTTTTTTTGCAATGCTTAAGTTGTCAAAAGTGTGTTTCTCCTTCACAGATTGGGCATGCTTTATGACCCTTCACACTATACCCTGACAAATTTCCGTATGCGGGGAAGTCGTTTATCGTGGTAAAAATCATTGCACGCAACTTGAAAGACTCTTTCTTATAAGCATCGAACACATCCACACCTTCCTCCCATAACTTCTTCAAGTCCTTAATCAAAGGAGCCAAATACACATCAATGTCATTCCCTGGCTGTTTTGGTCCAGAGATCATCATGGAAAGCATAATGTACTTGCGCTTCATACATAACCAGGGAGGTAAGTTGTATATTACAAGGAGAACTGGCCACGAACTATGTATACTAGTAAGAGTTCCATACGGATTTATTCCATCTGTACAAAGTCCAAGCCGAAGGTTTCTCGGCTCGCTGCCAAATTGAGGGAACATTTCATCTATCTTCTTCCACTGTAGAGAGTCGGCCGGGTGCCGAAGATATTTTCCGTCACAAATTCTCTCATCAGAATGCCATCTCAACTTCTTCGCTTTTGTTGCGGTCGCAAACAAACGCTTAAACCGTGGTATTATTGGAAGATACCATAACACCTTCGAAGGTTGCCTTTTACTTGTTGTCCCTTCTCTACAACCACCGTCTTTCTTCACTTTATATCGTGATGTTTTACAGTTAGGACACTCACTAAGACCTGCATACTCCTTTCTATACAATACACAGTCATTAGGGCAAGCATGTATCTTTTTGTACTCCATACCCATCGTAGACAAGATTTTCTTTGCCTCATACATACGGTTTGGAAGTACATTATCTTCTGGAAACATATCATACAATAATTCCAATAGTAATGTAAAACTACTATCGGTCCATCCACAAGTTGCCTTTAAGTTCACCAAATGCAATGTTCCTGTCAGTCGTGTGTACTTACTCCCAGGGTATAATGGTGTCTCCGCATCACTCCGCAGGCTGTCAAATTCATGTGCCTGGGCGAAGGATTCAACCTCGGCATCGTGAATCATTTTCTCCATTCTATCTTGTTCTATAACATCCACTCCTTCCTTCTTGTGCGACGGACAATCAGTAATTACTTCCTCACCATGCCATATCCACCTTGTGTATCGAAGATTTATTCCATCACAAAGTAGGTGATCCCTTATATCATCAACATCTCGTCGACTCTCGTTTAAACAATTCACACAAGGACAAAAATACTTCCCATTTTTAGTTGGAGCATTCCTTCTAGCAAATTCAATAAACTCTTCCACCCCATTCTCATATTCTTCACTAGTTCTCAAAGCATTCATCCAACTATGATCCATTGTTTTACCACCTAAATCATTCCCAATAACACTCAAGTTTATAACAATTGTTAACTATGAGATTGCCTTTTATCACTTTTTTCAAAAAACATTTCGGCAGCATTTCCCATTAAGTGTAAGATCCCACAATTTTAATAACAAACCATTTCACCTTAATTCAAACAAAACAAAACAAAATAAAGTAACTTAGGCAATTAAGGACAATATCAACAATTTAAAATATCAATTTTTCTTTAGGGAACTAATATGTTTAAATTAGTACAAGTTAAAAGTTCTATGCACCTACCTAATATTAAAAGTTCTATACATGTATTCATTATTTCAAACCAATAAAAGTTCTATAGCACTCAGAACTTCCTACACATGTTTTATTTTATAATTAAATAAATTATATAACTTATTTAATCTAATAAAATTAGTTAACTAGCAAAACTACTATATGTACTTATGGAATCTCTAGCATACATATGTACTTATGGCATATATGAGTGGCTTATAGTTTCTAGCAAAACTACTACTTTAAATTAAACGGTCGATCATGACATTAACTAAAGTGAAATAAAATAAACCAAAAGCAAAAAAAAAAATAAAAAAGCTTACAGGTTGGAAATTAAAATGGCGTGATGATGAAGAGGTTGGGAGGGAGGAGGCGCGCACACCACCGTGAGAGAGGGAGCTCCGATGCTGAAAACTATGAAAAGATTAAGGAAAATGAGGCTTTCACTGGTGGGGATAGCTGACCTTCGTCTCCCTAGCTAGTTGGGGAAAAAAAGAAAGAAGAAGAGAAGACTAGCGTAACTTTCTCAGCTCGCTGCAACAAGTTAGTAAGGCGGAAGAAAAAGATACAGGGGGTGAGTATTGAAGTGAGATGATAGAAGGAGGAGATGAGAGAAAATGAAGAAGGAGGGATATAGCGGTGGAAGGGATCCACGGTGGAAGGAGGCTAAGTGTTTTTGAGAGAGGGAGGAAGAGTGACGAACGGAATGGAGGGAAATGATGAAAAAGTGGAGGGAAATATGTTTAGGCGTCCCTTCTCTAAGAAGGGACGCCTAAACATATAAATAGGCGTCCCTTCTCAAGAAGGGACGCCTAAAGGGTGCATGCCAGCGGCGTCCCTTCTTGGAGAAAGGACGCCTAATGTGCCCACATTAGGCGTCCCTTCTCAAGAAGGGACGCCTAATGTCTCCTTTAGGCGTCCCTTCTACAAGAAGGGACGCCTAAAGATTAAAAAATCTCTCTTTATTTACGTAAATGCCACTGAGTACAGTTTTTACTTCCCTTTTCAAAAAAGGGACGTCTTTATGTGACGTTAAATCCCTTTTCTGTAGTAGTGAGTCTTCAATGACCAAACCCAAGAGTTCATACTAGTACGAAGCAATACCTTTTTTCTCTGCCGATGTTCGTATACAGACATTATGTACTCTGCGGACATTGCTTTCCAAGAGATCACTTCCTACTCATCTCTTAAAGTACAGTAGATCTAACACAACAGAATCTCCTCAATCTAATAAATCCATCACTACCTAACCAAATACTCACTACAAAAAACACTTTTCCGATAGAATTTTGTGGTTAATATCTGTGACAAATTTTATTTGTAATTCTACCGCAAAAATTTAATGTTATTATATTTATTATAAATTTATATTAAAAATAATATCTTTATAAAAATAAAAATTATGATATTAATAGCCATATAAATATATAAAATTTATTTTTCCATAACTATTGTTAAAATTATAATGTAATACATATAATTTTTTTTAATATTATATTATATAAAATAAAAATAAAATATATAACATAATACACATATATATGTTATATATGTCGGAAATACACGCACACACAAATTATTAGTAATTAATTAATATTAATTAAAAAATAAAATTCAAATTCAAAACTGGGCTAAAACTATATGAGGAAATTGATTCAAGATTTAAGATTTGTTTAATTTAAAATTAATCTACATCTAAAAATATGATCGATAAATATATAAAAATCATTTTGAGATGGTAACCATTTAAAATTAAAAGGGTTAAGATGCAAATCCGCTTGGGAAGTATTCAAAAAATCTTAATGTTTCTCTAAAATTTTTTTCAATTTAAATATCACCCCGCGAAGGTTAAAAATATAGCAATGTCGCCCTTGATCATTTTGTTTTGGATACTTTCAACCGATATTCAGCTTCGGGGTTCGTAGCATCCCTTTGCAATATAAGTGTCTCTCTATGACTTAAACTCGAGATTCAGAGGGATCTAACAGGGCCTTACACTACTAGACAAACTCTATGTTGGTGCCCCTGACTATTAACAAAGTTAATTTTAACTGTTAACTCTAGTTTGACTGAAATAATACACATGAAACTCTTACCTAGAACTCATTAGTCATCACACAACCTCATCATCTTTTATTCTGAGTGTCGTATTGAAATATTTTTTATTTTTCACATTGTAAAAAATAAGTTGTACACAATTGTAAAAAGAGTTGCACCTGCTAAAGTTAGGTTGCATACTTAATTATGATAAAAATGATTAAACAAGTTGATTTTTTTTTTGGAAAACTGTTTAGTCTTACCATATTTAATTTATTTAAATGCATATAAAGCAAACCTACTTTACACTACCTTGCACATAGGTAAAAAAAAAAGTTGCACACAGTTGAAATAAGAGTTGCGCCCGCTAAAGTTAGGTTGTACACTCAGTTATTATAAAATGATTAAACGAGTTGATTTGTTTTTTTTTTGGGAAAATTGTTTAGTCTTACCATATTTAATTTATTTCAATGCTTATAAAGCAAATCTACTTTACACTTGACGGAAAAAACAAAAAAAAAATTTATTTTACATGTAGCCGATTCCACATAATAAGATAAAACTTTGTTTACACATATATAAAAATTTTTTTGCAACTATTTATTTATTTTTTATCTATAATCATCCAGTATCTGACATTTTTTCTAGTTCCTGGCTTCATTGGCAAAGGTGAAGCAACCGACTAATCTGAATGGGGAATTGGTCAGGCCCACTTTGTAGGAGCACCCCTCCTAGAGAAACCTTTCCACACTCCCTCTTGGGATCGAACCCAGGAGCAGATGAGTAGGGCACAGTGCCCTTCACCATTTGCACTAGCTTCCACTGGTTTTACAACTATTATTTATTTATAAAGTTTTGACAAGTCACTGTTCTGATTATGACAATTTTGTTTTTTTTAATAAAAAAAAGAGACCAACTACCCTAAGCTAAGAAGCATCCAATGAACTTGTTTTTAATTTCTATTTATGTTATTAATCATAATTTTATTTGATTATATTTTAATTTAAAAACACACGCCATACCTCTATGAGACGGACTACAATTAATTTTTGTTATATGAATTAATCTTTGTTAGCAAAGAGAAATGTTTAGAAGCGTGATAGATAGGTTTCAAAAGATTAATTTAATGATAATTAGGTCATATTAAAACTTATTAAAAATAAATTACAACTTACAAATATTGATTTAGATACTTAAAAAATGACAATGGCAATTGTCCTAGTGGCAGCATTATCTGTCACACTTGGATTCAGTGTCAGGGTCGAACAAGACGATGACATGTTTTTGTGCATGTGTTTAAATTGTATAAAATATAAAAGATGATACTTGTAAAAAATTAGTCTTCAATGTCCAAAAATACATAGCCTCTCCAATGAATAACTTGAGAGGAGTTTTCCATGATTAATGCCATTATGATTTTCTTTATTTCTTTGTAACTCCAGGGTTAGACTTGAATGGTTGAGGCCTATAAATAGAGGAATGTATAAGGCATTTGGCCCAAGAAACAAAGTGACTAAGAAATAGGCCATTGTCTTCTATCTCAATCTCTTATCTTGCTATTTCTTTTACTGCCTAGTAGTTTTCTCATTTTCTCTAATTTTATAACAAGCTTTAGTTTCAATAATTGAGAGATGGATAAATAATAAGAAAAATTAATCTTTCGGTCCCTATAATTTTGATTCATTTGTAACTCAGTCCCCACACTTTTACTCAGTGCAACTTAATTTCTATGTTTTGACTCAACTGTAATTCAGTCCCAACACTTTGACTCAATGCAACTTAATTTATATAGTTTTAACAATTTTATAATTTAGTCCCTAACCTTTATCATATATATGATTTTATTTTATTTTCTAAAACACAGGGACTAAATTATTAAATGGTTAAAACTATAAAAACTAAGTTGCATTGAGTTAGTATTGGGACTGAATTACAATTGAGTTAAAACTATAGAAATTGAGTTGCACTGAGTAAAAGTGTGGGGATTGAGTTACAAATGAATCAAAATTATAGGGAAAAAATTAATTTTTTCTATTAATATCACCTTGAAAGTGTTAGAAATGAGCAATGTTGCTTTAATCGTTAAAAATTTAAACGATCAACCCTAAGTGTTTAACAATTAGCGTTAGCTTTTTAATGGTTAGGATGACAGAATTACTCAATGTATAATACTTTTAGGATGATATTGAGCTAAAAAAAACTTCTAGATAAACATAACTCCCTCACCATATTTTCAGGACAAAAAATGCCCTTTTACCCTTTTATTTATCTGGAGAGGTGAATAAGGCAAAGCATTTAAATTAAGTTTAGATTTTATGCACATTTTCAAAGGTATTGACTATAAATAAAATGATACATGCAATATATATATTTCTTACTTTAACATTTTATAATATTTTAAAATAAATTATACAAAATTAACCTTTCAATGCAAGAGATAAAATGGAATGGAAAAAAGAAGCTTGAGATGGAGAGATAAGTGCCTATAGGTTCCTCTTTAGCAGTAAATAGGATGTCCATCCGTTGTGTCCTATACAACAAGCCGTTGTGAATATCATCGTAAAAGAAAATGGTCGTCAAGAAATTCAGATGACACTTATTTATTGTACAGTTGGTTGTTAGTATATATATGATCCTCTTGGTCTATTTAAAAGACACTTCCAACATCTTTCATGGAGAAAAAAAAATACTTATACTTTATTAACTTTGCTTTAATAATTGGCCAAAAGGAAGTAACTATATGTCTTAGAAGTCGACAACTTTCCAACTTTATTTGTATTTAACTATATACTTTGTAAGAAAAAAGGGTAAAATTGCATACTCATGTGTAAAAGATGTAATGATGAATAAGTGGGGTATTAATTACGTCCGTATTTAAAACCTCATCATTATAATATTGGAGTAACTTATTTTACTTCGTATAGTTTGTGTTCACAACAGCTAGCGGAAAAAAAGAGCAGGTGGTGCTTCATTTTTCAGTTTGCGTTCACACTTCACACTTGATGGTTCACAAACTACAACTAGTAGTACAATAAAAAATAAACAAATTCCTTAGTTTGGCATGCAAAAACATGAAAGGGGCTTAATGAAAATACAAAATTCTAATGGAATTTGTAAGCATCCTGGCAATCATATGTTTCGGTCAGCATAAGTGTCTAATGCCCATCTCTTCTCATACCTCCCATCTTCTGACAACATCTTCATCGCCTGTAGGGAAATGGCACTTTAGTGGCGTGAGAGGAGGAGAGAGTTGATGCATGAGAGAGGGCACATGACACTGGGACTGATTTGGGGGACAACCTCTCCACTTCCATTACCACTGTTCGATCAACTCTGAAAATATATAAGATATTTTAGGGAAAACTAATATGTTGGTCCTTATAATTTTCCTTAATTTTAAATTAGTTACTTAAGCTTTTTGTTGTTTTTATTGGATCCTTTAACTTGTTGTTATTAGATCCAATAGTTACAAACGTTAAATAAAGATAAACACCGTTAAAATTCTCCTTCTCATGTTATATAAAAAAAAAAAAAATCCTCCTTCCCCAGCGGGGCTGCTTGATATAGTTTTGAAAGTCACAGTAAGTAAAGATTGTAATCAATGTGATTTTCTCCTTTCACCTTCTCACCCTCGCAGAAGAAAGAAGCCCGAAAATCACAGTAAAAAGGAAATTAAAATTTAATAATTTTTTCTCAATTGAAGATCTGAATTTTGAAATAGAGAGAATAAGAAGCTTCTATAATGGGTTCCACTTATAGTGGGTGGCTTGGAACCAATTTTCAGACAAAAGCAGGGAGAGGAGGAGAAACCGAAGCAAGAAGGTGTTATGGAGGGGTGGGAACTGAAAGGAACGGTTAGCTTGAATGGCGACGAAGGAGAAAAGGCAAAGATTTTTTAACGGTGTTTATCTTTATTTAATGGAAGCCACTAACAGTAGTGACTAATAGGTGTAAGGCCAACAAAAAGAAAAAAAAAATGTTAAAAGACCTGATTCAAAGCTGAGGAGAACTATAAGGATCCACACATATTAGTTTTCCCAATGTTTTACTATAAGTATAAAGATGTGAACCATTCAGATAAATTTTTAATGACTTCACTTTATTTATATACATTTTTTGTTATTTGATATTATAAAAAAGTTTTTATAGGATGTTAAATATCTACTGTTCAGAGTCGATTTAATGATAAGAATAAAAAAGTTGAGGGGAGTGGATAAGTGGAGAGATCTCCCTCCTGATTTTTTTGGGACCACAAATATAAAGTAATGGATGTTTGCTTAAATTAATGGTTGTCGTTTATGCCTTATTTTGTATAGTTCATGTGTAGTTTTGCAAATAAGTAAACTTTATGGAAAATATTATGAGTAGTTTTGCGCTCTAAACCAAGAATATGAACTATGGTAAATTTTCATATTATTTGGAGAGGAATGAAGAAAGAAAATATTTTAGAGGATTTGACTAATGATTAATATAATGTCAAGGAGAGGAGGGCTAAAATTGTATAAATATTATAACACGGGATGGTTAAAAATTTTAAGTAATCGATATACTAGTTAAGAATACTAGGCGATAAAATTATAATAAAAGATTAAATGGTAAATAGCGCTACTTATTTTAATTTTTATATTTATTACCGTACAATTTTTTTAAATTTTCATTTTTGCCCTATTTCTTCTGCGTGCGCGGCAAGCGGCTCGCTTATCAGGCCCTCATATATATACATCGACATATATGTTTGTCCATATATATATATATATATATCACCTGTAAAAAGGAAATTAAAATTTAATAATTTCTTCTCAATTGAAGATCTGAATTTTGAATTAAAGAGAGAGAAGAAGAAGCTTGTATAATGGGTTCCACTTATAAGTAGGTGGCTTGGCATCAATTTACAGACAAAAGCAGGGAGAGGATAAGAAACCGAAGCAAGAAGGTGTTATGGAGGGGTGGGAACTGAAAGGAACGGTTAGTTTGAATGGCGACGAAGGAGAAAAGGCAAAGACACTTTTAACGGTGTTTGTCTTTGTTTAATGGAAGCCACTAACAGTAGTGACTAATAGGTGTAACGCCAATAAAAAGAAAAAAAAAGTTTAATGACCTAATTCAAAACTGAGGAAAATTATAAGGATCCACACATATTAGATTTCCCAATGTTTTAATATAGTATAAAAATATGAACTATTTAAATAAATTTTTAATGACTTCACTTTATTTATACACATTTTTTGTTATTTGATATTATAAAAAACTTTTTATAGGATGTTAAATATCTACTGTTTAGAGTCGATTTAATGGTAAGAATAAAAAAACAGAGGAGAGTGGACAAGTGGAGAGATCTCCTTCCTGATTTTTTTGGGACCACAAATATAAAGTAATGGATGTTTGCTTAAATTAATGGTTGTCATTTATGCTTTATTTTGTAAAGTTCATGTGTAGTTTTGATTGTAAGTAAACTTCATGGAAAATTTTATGGGTAATTTTGCGCTATAAACCTAGAATACGAACTATGATAATTTTAAATATTATTAGGAGAGAAATGAATAAAGAAAATATTTTAGAGGATTTGACTAACGATTAATATAATGTCAAGGAGAGGAAGGCTAAAATTGTATAAATATTATAAGACGGAATGATTAAAAATTTTAAGTAATCGATATACTAGTTAAGAGTACTATACTAGACGATAAAAATATAATAAGAGATTAAATGGTAGGTAGCGCTACTTATTTTAATTTTCAAATTTATTACCGTACAATTTTTTGAAAATTTCATTTTTGCCCTATTTTTTCTGCGTACGCGGCAAGCGGCAAGCGGCAAGGTTCTCAGGCCCTCATATATATACACCGACATATATCTGTGTCTATATATATACATATATCACCTGTGTTTCTCTCAGAGATTATATTCAAGATCAATCTTAGGTATACTTCAAAGAAAAGATCGCCAAGATGCAGGAATCTGCAGCCAATCATTGTCGTTATCTTCCTCCTTTCTTTAGTCAATATTTCCGTCAGCCCTTGAAGCTGCTCTTAGTGGGCACTGATCATGCTACCCAAACTAGTATTCAGACGTATCTTCCAACATCTTATTATAAAATCACTGCGTGTGACAGTGGTCTTGGTGCCCTAAGATACTTACGAGAGAAAGGACCTGATTCTTTTGACTTGGTTCTCAGTGATATCGCCTTGAAAGACATAGATGGCTACCAGTTCATCAGAGAGCAACAGTTGAACCCAAATATTGCCCACGTTGGTACGTGAGTAATTAAGTTCTACTACATCCAAGAATTTTATTATCACATGGGTTAATGAGAGAATTTACATTTACATTATGCTACTTCTACTTTGCAGCAATATGTGGGGGTGAAAGATCAACTGATGAGATCCTGACAGCATATAGAAGTGGTGCTTGCAGTGTTTTGTGGAAACCAGTGAGTGAGTTGGGCGATGAGATTGGAAATTTATGGAGACATGTTTGTAGGAGGAGGGAACAGCATGAGAGGACGTCCAAGACTCATGACGCTGAACAACAGAATCAGAATAAGGGTTCTTCTTCTTCTTCTCTATCATCCAAAGACACAAGTCTGGAAGAAGATGATTACCTTGAGTTTGTGAATCATGGCGGAGAACCTGCTTCGATAAAACGAAGGCGGGTATCCTGGAAGGACATCCATCCGTTATTTGTTAATGCTGTGAATCAACTTGGCGGCCCTGAAAGTATGCTTGCATCTTCCTTCTTTTTTTAATTTCTTACTTTGTTTTTATTATTCCTTCGCTTAGGACTTATGCGGTGCACATATTTTACTATCGCAATATCCTTTGATGATCTGGTCAATCCTTCCTATATTGTGGACTTGTACCTTAAGTTTTTGTATTATTTGAGATAAAGTTGTTGTGCTTTGTGCGTTTCGAGCTTTATTATAATTATGAATATATTAATTTTTTCGTTTCCTTGTATCTCAGATGCAAAGCCAAGACAGATTATTGAAATAATGAAAGTGCCTGGTCTAACGAGAGCACATGTTGGTAGTCACTTACAGAAATATAGAGAAAGATTAAAGAGAATGGAGGAAGAGCAGCAGCATTACTCAGTTTCTCACATGAATGGATCCCTTTTCACGATGGAACCCCATCTTTATAAGTACCACCTTGCTCGCCAGCCAATACAAATGCAAATACAACCACCTGAACAAAGCTTCAACAACTTTGGTATGGCTATATGATTATGGAGTATATACTTAATTTTCAATCTCTAAACCCTCGCTTAATTATTTATCTCAAAACCCTCTCTTAGTTATTGTTTTGACTCGGCCCCAAACATGGGGACTTATTTATTTCAAATGTAAGGATTAACCTGTACGTTTTGGGTTATGAAAATGGAGGGAAATAGTTCCAAGTCCAAGTTTAGGAATTGAAGCAATATTTGAGGAAAAGTTTTGGGAACAGGAGTTTTATTTTCTCTATAATCATATTGTTCTTCTTCATCATTCTAATTTCTAATTAACAATCTATAATTTCAGGTCATGTGGTTCCAGCTTTAGGCTCTTATTATTATATTACTGCTACGGGAGGTGTTAGTAATGATGGAATTATAAATAAAAAACAAGCCCGGGGTACTCCATTTGGAAGTAATATGCAGCAGCAGCCACAGATTGGTACTTCCTTTGGGAGTAATCAAAACCTGACTTTCGGCATGCAACAACTGGATCAAATCCCAGCTTCAGGGTCTTCTTCTTGTGTTAATAATGCTACTAGAATTGCTAATAATGAAGGAATCATAAATAAAAAACAAGCCCTGGGTACTTCATTAGGAAGTAATATGCAGCTGCAACCACAGATTGACACTAACCTGACTTCTAGTATGCAACGACTAAATCAAAACCCAGCTTCAGGTTCTTCTTGTTATGTTGGTAGTATGGGAGGTGATAATAATGATGGAATCATAAATAAAAAACAAGCCCCGGGTACTTCATTTGGAAGTAATATGCAGCAGCAACCACATATTGGTACTTCCTTTGGGAGTAATCAAAACCTGACTTATGGTGTGGAACAACCTGATCAAGACCCATCTTCAGGTTCTTCTTCTTATGTTAGTACTGCTAGAGGTGCTAATAATGATGGAACCATGAATCAAAATCAAGCTATTTCCTTTAAAAGTAAGATGCTGCAGCAACCACAAATATCACAAGATCAAAATCTAGAAGCAGGCGGTCATGATGGAATCATCAATCCAGAAGCAGGCGGTCATGGTGGAATCATCAATCCAGAAGCAACACATGTTACCGAGGATCATGGGGAATTTGACTTCTTGAATACGCAATCATTTCAAGACCTGGAAAAAATTTTTGAATTATTGGATGATTATGAGCCATCACTTCAAGAGTTTGAATAGAGTGTTGGATAAATAAACAATAGTTATCCTCAAATGTATAACAATACTTGAATTCATATGCAATGTATAATTAGATTTCTATTCTATGAATTTCCAGCTACTTTTTAAATTTATGCCCTTGTTTATAGTTTTAACCTTTTTATTTTCTTATTGAAAGCGTTGGTTCGAATATTTCAACGTTCTGGATTTTAATTAATTAAAGCTTTAATGCCTACCTTAATGAGGATGTATTTATGTGCTACACAACATTTGACTTTAGGATTGTAAACAGGACTAAGTGAAAAAAAAAAAGAAACAATACACATACCATAAAAAAAACAAGGCAATTGTTGTAAAAATACTATATGATGTGGATGTTCATAAACTTTCAACTCTTGGCATTTCATATCCAACTCCATAACCTCTCAATGTATAGTCTTTAGGAGTTTTTACTTCCATAAATCAAAGGTTAACATATCGTAGACTTATGAGAATTCATTTTATCATTCATTCTATGTAACTCTCAATTGAGGTTGGAGACCTATAAATAAAAGCATTGTGATACACATTATAAGTACCCAAATGAATAAGATATCCCTCTTTTTTTTCTCTCCAATTCCCTCTTGTATCTCTTCATCTCTCTTAATATTTTTCTGTCGTCCTTCTAAAATATCATTTCTTCTTTAACACAAATATAATTTCTAAATCTTCAAGCTTGATTATAATGAAACTGATGTTGAAGAGAAATATATGTGTGTGTACATATACATACACATATATATGTATCTGTATGTGTACGTGCGCGCGCCCCTATATGTGTACACACACGTGTGTGTGTAGTTATATTATATATTAGTCAAGTTTGATTATAAAAAAAATATAGATAAAGAAAATATCATGCCTTAGCAAACACAGGAGGAAATTTAACAGTAGCAAAATATAATATATTACCACCAGAAGAATTAAGGAAATACATATGATTGAATTGGAAGAAAATAATATAAATATTCAAATAAGACAATATGAATTGTTAATAAAAGAATTAAAATCAATATAATGAACAATCATGTGATGTCATATTAGGATTAGACTTTTTAAAACAATATTATCAAATACATATAATAATAAAAAATCTCTAATATTAACAACACCTTGTAAACATAAAGCATGGGGAATAAAAATAGAAATACCTTATAGATGAAAAGATGAAGAATTTCGAAGAAAAATAAATGAGAATGAAATACAATTTTTACCCAATAATAATCCTGTAGAAATCCAACATATGCTAGCAACCTTAGCTATACTAGAAGTAAAAACTATAGAACATAGATTAATAGATAATTACAGTAACAACCCATTAATACATTGGGAAAAATGAAACCTCTAGTAAAAATAGAATTAAAATATTACAATAAATAAATAAATTGTAAACCCTATCCTTAGACTAAAAAAATATAGAAGAAATGAAAAAAAATATGATCTAATAAGAGAAAGTAGGTTAAAATATTCATCATCACTTGCAATGATAGTAATAAAACACCGTGAAGAAAAAAGAAAAAAATCAAGAAAGGTAATAAATTACAAAAAACTAAATGAAATAGCAGTAAGAAATATATATATCCTATACCAAAAATGGAATTATTGTTTAATCTAATAAGATGAAAAATTATATTCAATTAGTTCGATTGTAAGTCAGGATTTTTTCAAATAAAATTATAAGAAAAAAGTAGAAAATATATTGTTTTCAGTATATCTGAAGGGTTATATGAGTGGAATGTTCTACCAATGAGATTCCATAATAGCCCCAGTATATTTCAAGAGCATGTAACAAAATTATTACTAACAATAAGAGATTTTGCAATAATATTTATTGATGACATACTAATAATTTCAAGAAATAAAATATCAAAATTAGCTAAAGAAAAAACTATACATAAATTGAATAAAGAAACTCAAAAAATAGTAGAAGAACTAAAATTTTTATATAAAAATTTACCTAAATTAATCATACACTTAGAAGATGATATTAAATGGATTATATATACAGATGCCTCTGGGTGCAGCTCTGTATTTTAAAGATAAAGATGGAAAAGAAAGAATAACAAGATATATTAATGGAAAGTTCAATGAAGCTCTGAGTAAGTATCATTCTCATTGGAAAGAATTTTTAGCAATAAAAAAAACAATAGAAAATTTTGAATTATTTATACCAAATACAAAATTCACAGCAAGAATAGATAATAATCAAGTTAAGATTTAGTTAAGTAAAGGAATAAAAGATGTAAAGTTGAGTAATAAAATGTTAATAAAATGGCATAGTGATATGTCTTACACTACAAAAAAACAGAAAATTAGTGACGGAATTTAGCGACGGAATGTAATTCCGTAGCTAAATCGTCACTTATCCCTCACAAATTCCATTACTAAATTAGTGAAGGAATTACATTCCGTCGCTAAATTTCGTCACTAATATGTCTCTAATTCCGTCACTAAAAATTAGCGACGGAAATCAGTAACGGAATTTTTTTGTTACTAAATTAATTCCGTCACTAATCCATCTCTAATTCCATCCTTAAATATTAGCGACGGAAATTCTATCACTAATTCGTCGCTAATTTCCATTACTAATAATTAAATTTTTCAATAATTAGATTTTTTTTCATAATTATAAATTTTTTATATAATTTAAATTTTAAATTTTAAATTATTAAAAATTTATAATATAAATATTAAAATAAATAAATAAAAAATTTTAATTCATAATTATTTTTGAAATTGAAATAATAATATAATATATTTGAATTTTTAATAATATATTATATACAAATAAAATACAAATTTTATAAATACAAACAAAAAATAAAATATATAATAAAATGAATTAAAAAAATATATTAATAATAAAAATTTAGGTAGAATATTTACATAAAATAAAATAATAAATTGAAATATTTAATAATATATTAAATTTTTTATTTCTATTTTTGTTTGCAAAGCGAAATGTGTGTGTATCTCTCTCTCTCCCCCCCTCCCTCCCTCCATCCACTACAAAAAAATAGCAGATTAGCGACGGAATTTCATTCCGTCGCTAATCTATCCCTAATCTTTCACAAATTCTGTCACTAAAATTAGAGACGGACTTTTTTTGTCACTAAATTAGTGACAGAATTACATTTTGTCGCTAAATTCCATCTCTAATTCCATCACTAAAAATTAGCGACGGAAATCAGTGACGGGATTTTTTCGTTACTAAATTAATTTCGTCACTAATCCATCTCTAACTCCATCATTAAATATTAGCGACGAAATTCTGTCACTAAAATCCGTCGCTAATTTCCATCACTAATAATTAAATTTTTCAATAATTAGATTTGTTTTCATAATTATAAAATTTTTAAATAATTTAAATTTTAAATTTTAAATTATTAAAAATTTATAATATAAATATTAAAATAAATAAATAAAAATTATTAATTCATATTTATTTTTGAAATTGAAATTATAATATAATATATTTGAATTTTTAATAATATATTATATACAAATAAAATAAAAATTTTATAAATACAAAAAAAACATATATAATAAAATTAATTAAAAAATATATTAATAATAAAAATTTAGGTAGAATATTTACATAAAATAAAATAAAAAAATAAATTGAAATATTTTATAATATATTAAATTTTTTATTTCTATTTTTGTTTGCAAAGCAAAGTGTGTGTGTGTGTGTGTGTCTCTCTCTCTCTCCACTACAAAAAAATAGCGGATTAGTAACAGAATTTCATTCCGTTATTAATCTGTCCCTAGTCCCTCACAAATTTCGTCACTAAAATTAGCGACAGAATTTTTCCGTCACTAAATTAGTGACGAAATATAATTTCATCGCTAAATTTTGTTACTAATTTTCGTCATTAAAAATTAGCGATGAAATTTTTCCTTCACTAAATTAGTGACAATTAGCGATAGAATTACATTCCGTCACTAATGAGGGACATAATTTCCGTCTCTAATAGCTAACTTTTTCAATAATTATATTTTTCTTCAAAATTATAAATTTTTTTAAATAATTTAAATTTTAAATTATTTTAAATTTATAATATAATATTAAAATAAATAAATAAAAATTATTAATTCATATTTATTTTTGAAATTAAAATTATAATATAATATATTTGAATTTTTAATAATATATTATATACAAATAAAATGAAAATTTTATAAATATAAACAAAAAGATAACATATCAAATAAAATAAATAAAAAGATATTAATAATAAAAATTTAGGTAGAATATTTACATAAAATAAAATAAGAAAAATAAATTGAAAAACTAAATTGAAATATTCAATAATATATTAAATTTTGTATTTCTATTTTTGTTTGCAAGCGAAATATATATATACAGACACACACACACGCCTATGTATGTATGAATGTGTGTGTGTGTGTGTTTGTGTTTGTGTGTGTGTGTGTATATATATATATATATATAATTTTGTATTTAACTTTCACAGGTTATTCTTAGTTCAACTGGCAAAGGCACTAGCACACGCTTGAGAGGTCATGGTTTCGAATCCTAACTTGGTCACAAAATGCAACCAATTTGTGACTTGGACACATGGCGCACGGTGGAGGGTGACACGTGGCGGCCGGAGGCGAGGTGGCGATGGCTGACTGGCACACGTGGCGGCTACCGACAATGGACATGTGGAGGCTTGTGGTGTAGACATTGTGGCACATGTGGTAATTTAAATTATATAAAAAAATATTTTGTGACGGATTAGGATGGAAAATTCTGTCTCTAATTAGCGACGGAATTCAAAATTATGTCATTAATCAATTAATAACGATCTTTTATTGACGGAAAAAGTTTCGTTGCTAATTTCCATCGCTAAGTTGATTAGTGACGGAAATTCCGTCGCTAATCCACTCTTTTTTTTGTAGTGCTCCCTCTATATATATATATATATATACGATTTTGCATTTAAATTTCAAAGGTTCTCCTTTGCTCAACAGGTAAAAGCATTGGCACACGCGTGAGAGATAATGGCTTCGAATCCCAACTTGGTCACAAAATGCAACCAATTTGTGACTTGGACACGTGACACGTGATGGAGCGTGACATGTAGCATGCGATGGAAGGTGACATGCGACAGTTGATCGGGACACGTAGCGGCTGGAGGTAAGGTGGCGGTGGCTAACAGGGACACATGGCCGGCGATAGGTACATTTAGCGGCCGCCAGCGAGGGACATGTAGAGGCTTATTGTAATGACGTGGTAATTTAAATTATATAAAAAAATATTTTGCAACGAATTAGAGACGAAAATTCCGTCGCTAATTAGAGACGAAAAATTCTGTCGCTAGTTAATGAAATCCGTCGCAAATTAGCAACGGAATTTAAAATTATGTCACTAATAAATTAGTAACGGTATTTTTATCGATGGAATCAATTCCGTCGCTAATATGGTTCCATCACTAATTTCCGTCACTAAACTAATTAGTGACAGAATTTCCATCGCTAAATTTCATAGCTAATTTAATGTTTTTTTGAAGTGTTATTGTGTTTTTTAAAAAGAATATATTAAAGGTCAAAATAATGTTATTGCTGATTACATGAGCAAATGGATCCAATAAACAAAAAGAATAATCATAGTCTAGTAAGCAGGATTATAGACAGCGAAGAATCATTACCAATAATTACTCATCTAGTAATGAAGATGAATGTAAGTTTATTAAGTAGCCAGGTAAATAATAGTATTCAGAACTTATTAAGTTCTCTTGCTAATTTATCTAATACTATAACTAACATATATGCTGGACTTGAGGAACTGAAGAATAAGAGGGAACCAAATGACGGACCCTCAATGTCTTAGAAGAATAAGACCAGTAATGATCAAGAATCACCAATAACAAGGTCATCCACCCAGAAAAAAATAATTGGGTCATCAAGATCCCAAAACCACAAGTAGGCAGAGAAGGTTCATAAAGTCATGGTCAAATAATAAGAAAAGCATTCTAGAGTTTAACCGCAAATGATCGGGGTTATGGAAGGATCTATGTCTTCTTTCAAACATAGACACTATTATAGAGCTTCCAATTTTGGACCTTCCTCCTTTAGATCACAACAGCATAGCCTTCCTTCATTTCCTACTGGAGGCGTAACTATAATTCATATCTTATAATAATAACTATAAGAACACAAACCCTCTAATCCCCTTATAAGACCATTTCTCTTTGGATTCAAATAAAATTTCCTCCTTAATTCCTATTAGGAGTTTAGTTACACATACCTTATTTAGCTCTTATCCAAATGTTGTTATTCTGCAAATAAGTCTGGTGCAAACTTCCAACTTTGAAAAGAGATTTTATTGATAGTGGATATTTTACAAGAGAGATCAGAGAGGATCAAAAGAACATACAAGACTTTAATACTTGGAAGCTTGATGATCGATGCCCCTTTTGAGATGTTACAAGGCTTTATACATAGTCAGGCATACCTAACTCTAGTTACATAAATATAGTTACTTTTCTAAACTTTAGTTACTTTTCTTAAGGAATCTACTTTTACTGTTCGTCTTCTTCTTCAAGGAATCTTTATTGTTTTCCATCTCTATCTGCCATCTTCATCTTCTTTATTTTCTGCTATCTTTAGGGAATCTTTTTCTTTTCTTATTCATCTTCTTCTGCCGACACCTCAAAGTAGGCCCGGGTCTAGTAGGATTTTTTGCTCTTTTTCTATCTTTTCATGTTCTTTGCAATAATAGCATTCATGATTTGGATATTCTGATAACAACTGCGATATTTTTTTGCCTCTTTTCCTTAGTGTTTTCTAGCTTGTTACTCTTTATCTTTTCATACCAATTATAGAAAATCTTGTCATTCTTATTGGTTTTTCGAAGGGAATATACACAAACTAGAGAACTTGTATGAAATACCCATGAAATTTCATCTATGGATGTTATAATTCAGTGCATTTCTTGGAATATGATATTACAGTCTTGAGCTCTTATATTGGAGACTCTATACTGGAATTCTTCATCATCTTGGATATCTTCCTTGACTTCTGGATCATATTCGATTGGCTACCTTGTAGTCCCTAATCTAATGAGATTTATTGGATTATAAAACTTATCTGGGGTTATTCCTGCCACAGTTGAATAGCACCTAATGAATACTTGGTGCTGAGTTACTATTCTAAAATAGGTCTTTACAGCATCCTTTATCAGTGTTGGTAATTATGCTACCTCCTCCATAGTTGCTTATGGATATATAATTTGGATTAATCCATTACTATACAATATATTTACTATACTTGGAGGTGTTCCTGGATAAATAATGGCTTTATTGAAGGAAAAATGTGATACATATTTAATAATTTTATGAGAAAAGGGTTAATTGGTTTAATTTCTAGACAATCAACTTATAATAATTATATTGTTGAGATAAATCGGAGGTATTTAAAGGAGAGGCTCTAGTTATTGAGGGTTTATAGGTCTGGACTTCTTTTCCTCTTTCTTGCTCCTTTTGGGTTTTTTGGCATTTTATGATTTCTACTAAAGGGGCTATTTTCTTGGGAAAATCCCATATAAAGTTGCTTGAACTGAGGAAATTTTAAATCAGGTTGATAAATTCAATAAATCCCTAATTAAGTTATCGACCTAATTTAAGATTTCAAAATATGAGTTAAATAACTTTATTACGCTCTCTTTGACTCCTTTGCTTTCTCATCTTAAAAGGGTTTAAGTGTTTTATAATTTATTTTTTCAAAAGTGTGTGTGTGTGTGTGTGTGTGTAACAATATTAATATATAGTAAAATAAAATATAATTAGCTTAAATCAAAGATTATTTTTTGGTAGTATGAAAAGATCATCAAGAATAATTCAATCCAAAAGAAAGGAAAGCATAACCTAAAAATAATTAAATGATTTTTAGCTAAATATTTAGAATATAAAATTTTATTTTTGACTTGATTTTTTTTGGATAATAAGAAAATTAATAAGAAAATGTTACTTGTGTGATATTATATATCAAATATTTTCATTAAAATATTTTTTTAAAAAAAAAGTTTCATTAACGTAGAAAACCAAACTAAATATCAAAGATGTCAGAATTCTAAGATTAATGAAGTTTGGTTTTATTTTTATTAACAAAACAAATTTAAGTGTAGTTGTCTCAAAAGTAAATTTTTTATTGAAAATATTTAAATAAAAATAATTTAATTAATATTAGGGGTTATGTTTTTCTTTTTATTCTTTGCCTTGAATTATTTGTGATGATTCTTTCAGAAAATTCCTTTGATTTAAACAAATCATATTTTATTTTACTATTAATTAATGTTAATATATATAATCATGAATTTATTTAAAAAATAATTTTTTCCCTTCTTATTTTAAAACTAAGTTATAGTCAAAAACTCTTTTAAGATAGAAAAAAATGATAGGCAAGAGGAGAATGCAATAAAGTCATTTTATTCATATTTAATTCTAAATTAGGTCACTAACATAATTAAGGATTTATTGAATTTAACAACCTGATTTAGAATTTTCCTATTTCAAGCAACTTTATATGGGATTTTCTCTATTTTCTTTGGGGTTACTGGTTTTTAGGATCCTGATAACCCAATTATTTCTTTTTGTGGATGACCCAGTTTAGGTTGATGACCCTGTTATATGTGATACTTGATCATTACTTGTCTTATTCTTCCCAGACATCAAGGGTCCTTCATTTGGTTCCCTCTTATGCTTCAGTTCCTCAAGTCTAGCATATAAGTCAGTTATAGCATCAGATAAATTAGCAACATAACTTGATAAGTTCTGAATACTATTATTTACCTAGCTACTCAATAAACTTGCATTCATCTAGAGGACATTCATCTTCATTACTAGATGAGTAATTATTGGTGATGATTCTTTACTATCCATAATCCTGCTTACTCTATGGCCTTTTTTCTATTGCTAAAAGTTCCTTCTAATTAGAATGATACTTACTCTGAGCTTCATTGAACTTTCCACTAGTATGTATATCCGTGTGTGTGTATGTGTGTGTTGAAGAAATTCAAACGGAAAATGAAATGGCGTGGAACACATCCAAACACTAACCCTTAACTATACCAATCACTACGCAAACTCAGATTAACCGTATCAAAGACTTAACGATGAATTCCTCAAATGGTTACAAACCCAAAAATCAATCAAAGAAGACATGAGCACTATGTAGCTTCAACAGAAAATCAATGAGCACGAACAGAACATGAAAGAGTTTGAACAAAATCTCTAAAATGTGATTAAAGAGAGCTTAAACAATGAGAACCCACTAGAACAAACTTCACATTGACGAGGGGACACTCGTAAACAAAGACCCACAACAAAGGAGTAGGAGAGGAATAAATGTTATAAGTGTAGAATGATGTACTTAGAAAGTGCAAGTGTACACTGCCGTAAACAAGTAATATAGAAGTGAGTAGAGTATCATTCCCACAAGGATTGATCACTAAGTACCAAATTGGTAATCTTCGTACTATTTAGTCGGTCGATTAGTTGTGATTGAGATTGTAAAATAAAAATGATGAAATATGAATACAAGTGATATGAAGACAAATATGAGAAAAAACCCTAGGGATTAGATTTCACTTAACAAATTCTAGATTGAATCACTTATCTATTCTAGTCTAATTTATTCCACATGATTGATAGTCGAATTTCCCTAATTTAATTACTAGCCTCTTCCAAGGTCAAGTAATTCTATAATTAATTGTTAAGCCAATATATTCCTATATGAATTTAAGCAATTAATCATGCATTAAGATTTATGGAACTCATTAAGACTACACAACCCATATGAATATATTCCTATTTCATATGCAAATTATAGTTTTAATTATAGGATCCACATACATGCATCTCCTTCCGGTCTTAACATGTATATTAAAATCATCCAAAAGGTAGCCAGTCAATTGAAAGCATTAAGAACAATAATTAAAACTCAATCGTGAAGGAAAAATTAAAACTATATTTAATAAGTTAAGATTCAATCCGTCATTAGTAAGCTACATTATCACCCTAGGAAAAGAAAAATTTAGCTCATGATGAAATTAAAAAAAAACCAAAATAAATTAAAAACATCATAAATATTGCATAAAAAATTAATTACAAAAACATAACAATACAACTACAAGATGCATGAAAATGGAAAATCTAGCCTACCATATAGGAGGTAAAACCTTCCATGTAAGTGTCAACATATACCATCCATAAAGGAGGACTACCTAGGCCTTCCATATAGGAGGCAAAACCATCCATGTAGGAGGCATGCAAGAAGTAAAAAAAAAAAGAAATAAATTCTCAAATAACAACTCTCTCTCTAAAATAGAAGCTTTCTCTCTCTCTTCCTTCCTTCTTCCTTCCTCCTCATTTTAGAATGCCAAGAAGCTCTATTTATATGCTTCATTTTCAGGTTGCTACAGTAACTTTTGCTACGGTGCTATAGTGAACCGCACTGCTATAGCACTGACCACTCACTCGCTACAGTGAACCGCACTGAACCGTCCCACATCTAAACCACTGATTGCTACACTACCCGCTAAAGCACGCTATAGTGATCCCGCTATAGCCTGTGTCTTCTATAGTTGTATTTGCTACAGTGCCGGGCTACAGTACCGTATGAACAGTGCTACAAGTTTTCAATGCTTTTCTCAATATCTGCTTAATACGGTACTGAATGGTCTGTCAGAAGAAAATCGTTATTTATTTATTTATTACACCCAAATTCATTATATTAAACTCTAATATCATCCCAAAATCATCATATAAGGAAAAATAAATATGCAAATATTTTCCTTATCAATAAACATACCAATGAGCAAGAAGAAGAAGAAAAACCGCCGAAATTTAAAAAAAAAAGGAAGGGAAAACATAGATTTGAGCATTGGGCTTCAATCTTCAATCTCTCTCGCCTTCGTGTCGCCGCTATGATTTGAAATTGCATAACTGTCAAACGGTGAAAAACAGAAAATACATGTTGTTAGGGTTTAAAATGTGGGAGTTACTACGTCAGCTTGAGTTGTAACCAGGTAGTAATTCATTTATTATGTTGGTTTCTTGTAACCGACATAGATCCTCTAGTACTACTTCATATTAATTTGAAAAAATTCCACTACCTTCTTTATAGTGTCGCTTTCTTTTTTAACCGACATAAAAATAGTGTTTTGTAGTAGTGTAATTATCGACGAAAAATTATTCTACAGCTAATTTTTGATAGATTACAAACAGAAATTCGTCGTTAATTCTATTAGTTGTTTTTTGTAGTGAAATTTAGAGATTTTTAATTTGCTTTATCAAACTCTACAAATTTAATATCAACGTATTGTGAAAGCAATGCATATTGTTTCATCTACTAGGTTGCATTCTCAAAAATCAAGAGACGATGGATGGGAAAAGTTAGCTGTAAAGGTAAAATATTTTTTGTTAAGGAGTCAATATACTTGTCCCAGATTTCGATGCTCGTTATGTTGCCAGAAGAGGAAGGTCTCATCATTAACAAGATGAATTTACACTAGGGAATCATTATAAAGGTTGCATTTTCAATGCAATGATAGATTCTCACCAATTGGATGAATTGAATAACAAATTTTGATGATGATATAGCGGAGTTTCCCATTCTTACCTTAACTTTGGACCTAAGCTAAGAGAAATACGCATGTCATTTGAAATAATGATATTTAAGAAAGTAGGAAAGTTCTACCTATAAGATATCTTTTGCATATGAAATGTTACAGTTAAGGATACAATTTGTGAATTTTGGCCATTTACAACTTCATGGTTTTCAAACATTGGTTACCATTTCTAGTTTATGCCAATGGTTAGTGAAAACAAGAAAACAATAAATATATGCTCGTGTATAGAGTTGTAATTTTATTCTCACTCTCAGTTTCTACAGCTACAATGGATGGACCTTTTCAGCTCACCATTAATAAGACCATGTAGTGCAACAAGATGGCTGGGGACACTTCCCTAATTCTTTGCTTATGTAGATTGAAAAGAGAATTGTTATAGTTTGATATAGAATTTCTTGTAAATTATTTTAATGACATGAAGAGAGGCTAGACTTCCTTTATAAAAAAGACTAAACTCTGATATACCATCATTTAATTTGAAATGTTCCCTCTAAATAAGTTACACCAACAATTTCAAACTTGTGGACAAATCAAAGAGGAGGAATGTTAATAAAGATCGATGCAAGCACTTTGGTAATTATTTATGCCAATTTCTTCAATTAACAAAGATGTATGTCGTAGAAATTTTCCTTACAACATGATATTACTGAAAATAAAGCCCAAATGGCTAAAGGATGTTGTAGGGGAAAAAAGTATCATACAACAAGACAATGCTCCCTGTCATATAAATGATGATGATGAGGAGTTCCCTTGGATTGCTTGTGAGAGTGGATTTGACATTCATTTGATGATGTCTCAAATCCCTCAAACTCTCAAATTTGAATGTGTTATAATGCAATTGAAGCACTAAAACACAAAGAAGCATCCAAGAATATATATATGACGTCATTGGTGTTGTGAAGAAATCCCGTATATGAAAGCCCCTCTTACCATTTGGAACAAACAAAATCTTCCTAACCTTGCAGGCAACTATGGTAGAAATTATGAAGGTAGAGGTTCAAATAAGTATAAGCCCCTTTATTGGTTGAAACATTTGCTATCAAGAGAAGTTGGACTTTCAAATCAATTGAAGTGGGTTTATTTTGATTATTTTATTATGGTTACTTCTTCAAGTTATTGTTTAGTTTTCTTTTCATCTAATAAATGATGGTATCCTATTTTGTCTTGACTGCTTGAAATTAGTGTTGAATGAAATTACCAAAACAACTTATGTTGGGCAAGTTTCTCTATTTGTACTTTATTTTACTTTTAGTTTGTTCATTTTTTTAATGCGCTTTCCATAATTCTTATCATGATATAACTTTGCATGTTGCGTGGTTTGTTTAAATGGCACAAGACAAAGCAGAAACAATTATGTCTTTATAATTGATTTGAAATGCATACGTTATCATCGCATTACATAATTGGTGTCATCATCATTAGTTCAGCATCATCAAAACCAAAATACACACAGCCAAAAATTGTACGACAGAGTTCCAAAGCCAATTTCCTCACTCATAATGTTATCTATGTACATTCAATAAAAAATGAGGAAAATAATGTTTCAAGATTGACCTTAGGAATTACTTTTGCTCTTCCTCTCCATTATTATCCTTGTCACATTTGTCATCTGAAATTTTGTCAAGGATAAATGAGGCTACCAAATTTTAAGTAGGCACTGCAAGTGCACTGGCCGTAAAATAGTATACTGGCAAATCAAGGTCATCGCACAAATACTCAAAAATAATTACTAACTAGGCATTAAATTTCCTAGGTCTATTTAAGTTGAGTTAATCAAAGATAATGAGAAATTTAAAGATGAGAAAAGAAAAATAGTAACTAGTGCTTTAAAGATTTCAATCGAGACAAACAACCTAGAGTGGCTAATCATTTCTTCAAGTTTTAGAGCATGTAATTATCCAAATAAATTCACTTAATGTTAACTTGTTAATCTAGAGTCTTAATAGATATAGGTTCCAGTCTTGCCGGAACCAATACAAACAATCACTAATTATCCCGTTCTTGTCAATGAACTTGCAAATAGAAACAAGGAGCTGGAACAACATATTGAGGATTTACAACAACAGATTGTCCTACTACAACAAGAACCACCTGCTAATGAAAAAAGGAAAGCTATTGACCCTCATGGAAAGCCACAGATTGAAGTAGTACTAAAACAGGTAGGAAATAGACCTCTAACTATTAGAGAATCTATACCATGCACTTTTGAGCCTCTTATTGAGGATGTGATGAAGAAGAAAAATCCATTCTTCACTAACAGAATGACAAACGAACAAAAAGTTCAGTAAAGAACAACCTTCTTAATTGTCATGCCACCATCTATATAGGATCAGAATCTCTCACACTAAGCTGCATGATAGATACAAGAGCCAGCAAGAGTTGTATCACTCTAAAGGCTATTCCCAGACATTTCTATAAAGAAATGAATGGACATATGCATGTTACAACCCTCAAAACAAGTCGCTTTGTTAAATACAAATTAAAGAAGGGTGATATGAAATTCAATAAAGAAAGATATTACCTTCCTCTAACTTATGTCATGAATTTTGATATGGAGGACAGAACACAATTAATTGTGGGAAAAAGTTTCTTAGATAGCTTAAGAGGAGGATATCTCATCCTAGGAAAGGAGTTCATTATCTTAAGACATGTAGATAGGATCATAACCTCTCATATAAGTCAAAGTGTAGAAATCCAGGCAACATAGGAAGTAGAAGAAGAAACAGAAGAACTAAGTGATGATGAAGACCTAGTACAGAGCTTAGTATGTGTAAGTATAAGAAAATTCACTGAATATGAACACCAGATAATACATCTTTTAGATAATCTCCAACAATTACAGGTCATAGGAGAAAACCCTACATCGCTTTGGGAAAAGAACATGATTAAGTGTAAATTAGAAATAATTAACCTGATTTAACAATACAGGACAAACCAATTATTCCCTCTCTCGTTAAGCAAGAGGAATACAAAAAACACATTTAGGCTTTATTACAAGTTGGAGTAATTAGAGCAAGCCAGAGTAGACACAGGACCGCATCTTTTATGGTTCATTCAGGAACAACGGTAAACCCTGATGGCACTACAGTAAGAGGGTAGGTTAGTTTTCAACTATAAAAGGTTAAATGATAACATATACAAGGATCAATACAGCCTACCAAGAATTGATGCCTTGTTACAGAAGATCAAAACTAAACAAATCTTTAGTAAATTTGATCTAAAATAAGGATTTCATCAAGTAGCTATACATCATGACTCATTTACTTGGATAGCCTTTTGTGTCCTACAGGGACTTTATGAATGGTTTATTATGCCATTTGGTTTAAAGAATGCACCCGCCGTCTTTCAAAGAAAGATGGGTAACATTTTTTAAATCAGGATCTAACAAGGAAGTAGAAAAGATGGCTTCAAAAGCCACGACAGGATCATACAGAGGAGAATCATCCACTCAAAACCAAAACATTTCTCAAATGACCTTTGGGGGATCAGTTAGGAGACGCTTCTCAGGAAGGAGACAGAATTATCATTGGACAAAACAATGTGATTATTGAACAGCTAATAGATATCAAACAACTATTGAATACCTTGATCACCCAAACATCTAGGAAAGCAATTGAACCAACTTGGGTCTCTTAAATATCTGAAAAACTCAACAATCTATCCCTAAACCCCTCAAAACCAAATGTTAAAGTTTACAGTGGACCAAGAGCGATATGGAAGAAAGTGGATCAAAGGCCATAGTAACAACAAACAAAATCATAGGGTTTAGTACCTTAGCAACCCTAACCAACAAATGGAATGGTTATAGGGTAAGGGAACTTGATAGATTAGTCGACCCAGACAGAAAGTTAGAGATATTAAGACATAAAAAGGCTAGCTTAACACCAGCAGAAGTATTGTATTCACATGGAATATGGAAACCAAACAAAATATCTATAAACACTTTAGTAAAGAGACAATAAGATGTACAGGCGATAACCAAGTCATCCTTCTTTTCATAAATAGAGAAAGTAAATAGAAACTCCTAAATCAATAATACTTAATGATACAGTGGGTTTAGTACTCATAAGGGTTACATGATTAACCAGAGCAAGACAAAGAGGACAGGTTTGCATTTGTCTTATAGATACTAGATATGATGATATGAACATAGCCATTATAGGTACCATGGAAATAGATATGATAGGCAATATTGGCATAATCTATATGGCACCTAAAATACAGTTAACTGTAAAAGATTATTTGGATATTTATTGCCTCTTGAATAGATTGTTAAAAAATAATAATTCTGATTTGAGAGAGATATATAAGTAATCGGGAGATACCTATATCTATTAAGAATCTAGATTAACAAGTTAACATTAAGTAAATTTATTTGGATAATTATATGCTCTAAAACTTGAAGAAAGGATTAGTCGGTCTAGGTTGTTTGCTCTTAAATGACAATGACAAATGGTCATATCCTATAATCATTTGCCTAATTTGTCCAGTTATATTCTGGGTATTTTCTGCAAAGGCTATGTCAAACTCCTTAACACTTTGATATTTGCAGAGTAATAAATGCATAGTTCAGAGGGCACACAGAAATAGTGGAAATATACTGATAATAAGTACTTATTTAAATTATATACAATTCCTATAGGGTTTGAAAAATATAAACAAAGTCCAAAAGAAATAAATATTACAACTAAAGATAACCAACTGCACTCCGTTAGAATCGGACCTTCAATCACTGGTAATTTTTGTTTTGCCCTTAGAGCCGCTACCTTCTGTTGGAATATTTTTAAATGTTGAAAAAGGGTGAGATTCGAATGAATCTCAGTAGTAACATAAATCCGACATATAAAATTTGAAAATAAATATGCAATACATCATGTTATGTAAGATGAAAATGCTGTGTGTACACTGTCTGAGGCTAAACGACTGTTTGCAACCCCAGCTTAACTCTGCGCCTCCGTTGGGTCCTAGACCACAACTAAGCTAATATGCGTGTCCCAGACACTGTGCTCATATTACAAAAAATGGTATGCACAACATATAAATAATCACATAGTGTATGAAAGAAAGAGTTACTACTTGGGTCCTTTTTAAGTCCAACTTTTATCCAAAACTTTTAATCCGGCTCGGGCTATTACAGATTCCTATAAATTAAAGTTAACAAGTAATTGGTTATTACTTGCATTGCTACTTTCTTTAATCATATTCTGTTGGTTATCTCAGTTTCAGTGGTTTTTGCATAGTATAATTCTCCATAATACAACTTTTACTATTTTTCATAAAACTAGCAGATTTTTCAGTCAACTTTGAAAAATCATAATTAATTCTAGAAAATTCCAAATTGACTAGTTCCAAAGCCTATGTGAAGATATTTAATTTATGTCCATATAAAAATACTTAGATTTGACCAGTATCAACAAATATTTCCAATAAATTCTCCAAACGTTCCCTACTCCAAATTTCCTTTCAGAAATAGAATCAACTTTGAAAACTCATATCTCTTAATGTACAAGCTCAAAAATTATGATCCACCTATAAAATTAAATATCATAATGTCTAATATAAATATAGAAAGTTTCACAATTTTTGGTAAATTTTTGTGTTCCCAAAATTTCTCCACAAGCAATCTGCCTTCGAGAAATATAATCTGGCAGCTACTAACTTTCTAAAATTCATATCTCTTAATATACTGATCCAAATAATACCTATTATATATCAAATTAAACCTATACATGTCTAATTTATTTCTGTAAAGTTTCATAATTTTTGGACCAGTTTTAACTAACGAAAAAAATTTTATAACCAAATTGATTCCAAAAAAACTAACCGAACAACATCTCCTCTTAATTTATAAAAATTCCTTATTTATACACAATTATCCAAAAATTACAACCACATGTATTCTCATACAATTTTTCACGTATAATCTATTGGTAACATCAAATTTACCAAATTCTTACTCCATATATCGACAATCTATTCCAACCAGAAATGATAGTAACTTATTTTTAGAATCACACAACTTACAACAACTATAAATCCTCATAAACAACCCAAACCAACCAAATAACAATAAAAAGAGATAGAGAAGACTCACCTAAACAATATTTAAAGCTTGCCTATAGTGACTGACTTCTCCTTCTTCCTCTTCTCCGGCAACTACTCTCACCTTCGTCTTCCTTTACTCAACTCTCTCTCACTCACGTCCCTCTCTCTTTCTCTATATTTTCTATTTCTCTGCTCTTTTGTGTGTCTTGGATGAATGGATGTAAAAATGAGAAGTGTGTGTGTTGCCTTGTATTTATAGTGGAAGGGTGTGTGGGTTTATTTATTAAATAATTGTGTGTGTGCACTCCTTTTTGGTTGATAGTTTTCGTAAGTAGGATAAATCTTGCTGAGATTTTATGTACTCAAGTTTTTCTACAATGTCTTCTAAAGAAGTGTTTCTCTTCTTTAAAAGATACATTTTCCTGATTATTGACAAAGGTATTCCTGCAAGTATCCTGGAATGTGAATTTGTTTTCTTCAAATTTTAGAGCATGTAATTATTCAAATAAATTCACTTAATGTTAACTTGTTAATCTAGAGTCTTAATAGATATAGGTATATCTCGATCACTTACATATCTCTCTCAAATCAGAATTATTATTTTTAGCTTCTGAATCAAAGACTATAACTCCTTTTTGGTTGGTAGTTTTCGTAAGTACGTAGGATAAATCTTGCTGAGATTTTATGTACTCAAGTTTTTCTACAATTTCTTCTAAAGAAGTGTTTCTCTTCTTTAAAAGATACCTTTTCCTGATTATTGACAAAGGTATTCCTGCAAGTATCCTGGAATGTAAATTTGTTTTCTTCAAGGTTTAGAGCATGTAATTATCTAAATAAATTCACTTAATGTTAACTTGTTAATATAGAGTCTTAATAGATACATATATCTCCCAATCATTTACATATCTCTCTCAAATCAGAATTATTATTTTTAGCTTCTGAATCAAAGACTGTAACTCCTTTTTGGTTGGGAGTTTTCGTAAGTAAGATAAATCTTGTTGAGATTTCCCTAAACTGTGGTATATGTGTTCCTCTTCCTTCCAGGAAACTGTGGTATTTATGCCTTGGATATGGTGACATGTGTGCACGCGCGCGCACATGCTATTCAAACGATAGTGACATATGTGTGTGTGTTGGATTTAAAGGGGTATAGGTTATGCTTATGCTCTTCAAAGGTAATTCACTACAAAAAAAACTGTCCATTTCTGACAGAATTTGAGATAGAAATTTCCCACAGAAAAAGTTATCCAAAAACCGTTGGAAATTCCGTCAAAAAAATTTTCGACGGAAATTTCCCACAGAAAAATTCCGTCGGAAATTTTTCACAAAAAAAAATCAGAATTTGCGACGGAAATTTCCTATTGAAAAAATCCGTTGGAATTTGCGACAGAATTTGTGACGGAAATTTTTGACAAAAAAAAAATCAGAAGGTGCGACGGAATTTGCAATAGAAATTTCCTACTGAAAAAGTCCGTCGCAAATAAGAATTTGCGACACAAATTTTCCACACAAAAAAAATTAGAATTTTCGATGGAAATTTCCTACTGAAAAATTCTGTTAGAAATTCTATCACAAATAGGAATTTCTGATAGAAATTTTTCGTCGCAAATTCCATAACAAATTCTGTCGGAAATAGGTATTAATTAATTTTTAAAATTTTTTATTATAATTTATTTAATTAATGATTAATCTATTTATTATGTATTAATTATTCTATTATCTTCCCTGCATTTCTTCTTCTCACTAATGTTCAAGTTTATGACTTTCTTGAGAAATCTTTGTTTGGTTGGTAGGAAAAGTGGGGAAAAAAAGATTTATGCTAACCAACGTTTTTGAGAAATGATCATTCATTGAAGTTGCATTACAGATTTTAAAATCTATCAATGAGCTTTTAAGAGAGTTTCATAAATCTGAATTGATAATTCTTGAAGCTGGATTGTAGATCTACAAGTGAGCTTCACCATTTTAATCCTTATACCTAATTTTTCTTAATCTTCTTGATTGAGAGCATAAAATGATATAATCAGCGTATATGAAAAAAAGAGAGAGTGAATTCACATTTATTAAGAGTTTAAATTTTAATTATTATGAGAATCATATGGAAAATTGAATTCGTATCATATACAGTGTATTTTGTACCAAAATTTTCAAAGGAATGAGTTTTAAAAAAAATCTATCAATATGTAATTTTTTATTTTTAGCATCTTAGAAAAAAATTAATTAGTATTCTACAATTTTAAAATAGATCCCATTGAAATTTGTAAGGACTTCATTAATAATTAAGAGATCAAAATAAAAACTTACGTAAAATTAAAAAGATTAAGTAGATTTTTTTAAAAAATAAGGCTAATGTATAACCACTACTGATAGAATGACCAAATATTAATTAGTTGTGTGGTATGAATTAAGTCTGGGAGAATCATAACAAGCTCCAAATGGGAATTCCATCGTAAAGCCTAACGTATCGTTTTTTACGGAATTACAGATGGAAATTCCGTTAGAAAATTTGACAAAATTGATTCGTAGAAAATTCTGTCATAAATGTGTTAATTAATTTTTTTATTATGATTTATTTAATTAATGATTAATATAATTATTATATATTAATTATATTACAATCTAAAATTTAAATTAAATGTAATTTTTGACAAAAAATATAAAAATATAATATAAATAAAAAACATTATTAATTCACATTTATTATTGAAACATATATATATATATGTGTGTGTGTGTATATATATATATATATATATATATATATATATATATATATATTCTCGATAATATATTATATACAAATACAAATTCTATAAATACAATAAAAATAAAATATATAATAAAATGAATAAAAAAAGATATTAATAATAAAAATTTAGATATAATATTTACGTGATAAAAATAAGGAAACTAAATTGTAATGTTTAATAATAATATATGTGTGTATGTGTGTGTGTGTCTACATACATACATACATACATACATACATATATATACATATATATATTATGTAGATACCATGGGAAGAAGAGAAGATTTCTTAAAGGAATTTTTATCTAATAAATGTAAAGAAGCTTGGAGAAATATAAAATATTATAAAAGAAAAAAATGATAATAAACTGTAATAGATATGAAACACCTCATAGCTGGGGATGTGAAATAGAAAAGAAAAAAATATAGAAAGAGAAAACTAGGAAAATATAATAAGTTTAAAAGAAAGAAATATAAATTTAAAAGATATCCAAAATATAAATATTATAATAAGTATAAACCAAAAAGATATTTTAAGAAATGGAAAAGAAGAATAAATTATAGTAAAAGACCAAAGAAATGCAGATGTTATAATTGTGGAGAAATAAGACATATATCTACATAATGTAAAAATCCAAGAGAAAAGAAACAAATGAAAATATTAGAAGAAGCAGAAAAATATGAATTGGAACCAATTGAATTAGAAGAACCTATATTTAGTGACATAGAAGATGAAGAAGTAGAAATATATAAATAAAAAGTAATTAGTGAATCAAAAACTGAAGAATCAGAAGAAGATATATATAAAAATTATATTTATATGATGAAAAAACTAGAAGATGGAGAATCTAGTAGAAATGAAGAAGAAAATGAATATGAAGAATATAGAAATATAAAAGAAGGATCAGTAGAAAGAAGAATGACATTTAATAAAAAAACAATTTAACAAAATATAAGATAAAAAACTGGATATGAAAACTGAACAATTAGAAGAAGAAACTTTCTTAGAAAAGGTAAGCAAGAAATTTAAATCTAAAAAGAATCATAAAACTCATTGTGTAGTTTTAGAGAAAAAACATCCTATAGAATCAACATTAATAGAAGGAGTATTAAGAATACATTTAATTAGTAAAAGACTCATATAAGAGGAAATAAAGAAAGTACCATTTAAAAATGAAGTAACAGAAGTTTACATAGCAGGAATACAATTATTAGTAAAATCTTATTTTAAATAAGAAATAGATACACCCATAGAATTATTAATAATAGATGGAAGAATAATAAGTGATGTAAAATATAGTATAATAGGAATGTTAGCAGGAAATCTTATTTATCAAAACTAAAATGCACATTAAATACAAACTTTGCAATATCAATAATAGATGAACATATAGATAAAACAATAAATATATACCATAAACTAGGAGTAATAGGATTAATGGAAGGATAAAAAACAATAAGTATAACAACAATGATATGATTAGTATTTACTAATGAACATAAAATTTATAATAAGAATAAAGGAAGAATATGTATAGAAAAACACTTTATGCCAATACTGCAAGAACTACCAGTAGACCCAATAAATATAACATTACCAAAACAATTAAAAATAGATATAGACAAAACAAGAGAATGAGAAGATATAAGAAGATTAAGATTACAAACTAATAATCAATTAGGACAGAGATCATTAAGTTTTAATAGACAAAGATCATTAAGTTTTAACACAAATCCTAGAAGATTAAGCTTGAGTTATGAAAAAAGAACCTATAGAAGAAAGAAGAATGATAAGATCAATGAGTAATAGATTAGCAAAAATACCTTTAACAACAAAACTAGAAGAAATAAAACCATCGAGTAGTAGACAAATAAAAACACAAAATATTATAAGAGTATAAATTAAGAAAAATATAGGATGGATACCTGTAAAAACTTTATTACTAGAAGAAATAAAAGAAAGTCAAATAGATATAAAAAAATGTGGATGAAAATGTAATATTAACAGAAGATAGAAAAATAGATATAATGATAAGATTTAATAATAGAGATATAATGGAATTTTCAATAAAAATAGAAAAAGATATGAAAATTTTGGATTAATACTAGGAATGGATTTTTTAGAAAAAGTAAGTTCATATAGAATACAAGAAAATAGAATAATTATTAACATAAACAATGTAACAATAAGAATACCAAATGTTTTAAATGAATAATCAAAATAATCAAAATTGACAACCAGAAGAACAAGAATGGTATTTAGGAAACCCAGATTACATAAAAATACAAGGAATATTAAGAAAAGTAAATCATACAGATGTAAATTTTATGAGATTTTTAAGACATAAATTTGAAAAACTAAATAAAGAACAAAGAATAAGACTAAGAAAATTATTTTATGAAAATTATCAGTTATAGATATAAGAATATATAAACACAACAGAAATATATGTGGAAAGAAGACATTATGCTAATAAATTCAAGAAAATAATGGAAATATTATCAAGGATATAAAATGAGAACAGTAGACATATATAAAATGAAAGACCAAGAAATAATAATTCACCATAATAACAAAATATCAATAAGAAAAATAATAAAAAAGTACAGAAAATGGAATGAAAATGATAGAAAAATCATCAAAGAAATATTGGAAAATGAGAAAAGAGAAAAAAACATATGTAGGATTCAGAATAAGATATCAAGCCTACCTAAGAATAAGAGATAGAAATGGATACATAAAATATTGGAAGAATAAACTAAATATATTATCACGTGGTTAATGACCAAACTATTTTACATACAAAATTTAATTATGAACAATTTAGTTCAAGAAAATATCATGCATTAATAGATACAGAAGCAAACTTATTTGTAGCAAAGTATAACATGTTACTATCAGTAATGTGGAAAAAGAAGAAAAAACCTTTAAGAATAGAAAGTGCTGGAAAAGAAATACATTTAATGGAATATGAAGCTTTAGATGTAAAAATACAAATAGGAAATTATGAATTAAAATTAAAAGTGTTAAATCAATTTAATGAACCATCTTGTGATATAATACTAGGACTAGATTTTATAGAACAATATTACCCAATACACATGATAGAAAAAGCCTTTATATTTACAACACCGTGTAAGCATGAAGCATGTGGAATAAGAATAAATGAACCTTATAGTAGAAAAGATGAAAATTTTCAATTAAAAAATAATGAACATGAAGTACAATTTTTTCCTAATAATAAACCAATACATATAAAACACATGTTAGCTACTTTAACAATAAGAGAAGTAGAAAACAAAGAAAAGAAATCAATAGAACAAATATTAGAAGAAAATTATAATGATAACCCTTTAATACATTGGAAAAAATAAAAACCTTTAGCAAAAATAGAATTAAAAGATTATAGTAAAGAAATAAATTGTAAACCTTATCCGTGGACAGAAAATGATAGAAATGAATTTATAATACACATAGAATAAATGAAAAAATATGAGTTAATAAGAGAAAGTAGGTGTAATAGCCCATTTTTCACCAATACATTAATTTGTATATTTGATGTATATTTAATGGAATAAAACGGTGAAAAATGATGTGAATGAATTTATATGAATTTATGGAAAATATTCCAATCGCCGGTTACGCGTAAGTTGACCAAATAAGGGTATAAGAGACTGGTAAAGGCCTAGTATGGTAACCAAAGTTCACAAAATTTAATTATATGGTTAATAGCCTCATTTAAACATCAAAATAAGGTCTAGCTGAAGAAATGAGCGGAAAATGATTTATTTCGGTAAATCATTAAATGCAGGGGCAAAACGGTAATTTTGCCGAAAAGTGAAAATAATTATTTTCCTCAAATTCCCAATGATTTGAGCTAAATGGGAATTAAAAAGAGCAAAATGACTAATTGATAATTAATGGATTAATTTTGGTGAATTATTGTCAAAAATAGTCAAATGGTCAAAAGTCAATGACTTGGTTAACAAGTTACGTGTGGGCACAATGAGATAGTTGGAGAATCAGACTTCCCTTTCATTTCCCATGATATTTTCGGCAGATGTGAAACATGGAGAAGGAAATGGAATTAATTAATGAATAATTGCAAATATGGACCAATTGTAATGTGCCACATGTCCAATTAATTGAGCCATGGTATTATATGATCAATTCTCTATTCTCATCAGCTCATTCCTGACTAAAATTGAATCAGAAAGAGTGAGAGAGGGCTGGAGAACGAGAAGGACGACGGAAGAGAAGGAGAGGCTAGGGATTGTTGGAACATCAAGGTAAGAGCTCATACCTTGTTATTTAAGCTCTATATCTCCTCTAAGGTCCCTTCTCAACATCTCCTTGCCATTAATCTCCATGTTGTTCAGCTGAATCAAGCGTATGAAGGAGGAGTGAGAAATCGACCTAGAGAGAGAAAGTGAAGAAAATCAAGAGGTAACTTCCAAAACTTGTTCCTCTTGCTTGATTAAGGTTAGTAGATTTGTTTTGGGCTTGATTATGGTTCATTTGGTACAAGATAATTCAAGAAAGCCAAAGAGACCTTAATATGTAAGTGTCTCCAAATCAAGGCCAATGAATGTCTAACTAGTTAATATATTGGTTATAAGTAGAAAGGAGGTGATTGGGCTAAAGAAAACGAGAATCCGACACAACTTTTCTGGGAATTTATTTTCCCTTCTATGTGTTGGACGTGGGGAATGACTTGGAATTTGACCAATTCGATGCTTCCATTGGAATCAAGAGCCTGAATTGTGTAGGGTCTATGTTGACCCCGAAGTGAGAAAAGGCCCGGAGAGCGAAATGACAAAATTACCCTTTCTAAGCCCTATTTGAAGCCTGTCAAGGGTATTTTTGTCATTTGGGCTTGATTTTGGCCAATTCAAGGTTGGAAAGAGATTCTACACGCGAAAATATGTGGGAATGGCCTAAATCATGATTTTGGAGAAAATACTGATAATGAGGACCTAAGGGGTATTTTGGTAATTTGGCACCAATAGGCTAAATTTACCAATGATATGAGTTTGGAAATGTGTATAGATGAGTAATAACCCCTTTGGTGGTATTTGGCAATTTCAGGACTTGGCAACTGGATCGGCCTCAGTAGTTGCCCGAGCTTGAATTAAGGGCAAAAGTTGCATAGAGGAGTAACCAGGTAGTAACCGTGTTCATATGACATAGCATGTATATGTGTGGTTTGTTATCATCAAATGTCATACATATTTAGATTAAGTAGAGAAATCACCTGGGGCCTATCTTTACGTGGGTTGATACTCATATGATAATATTCATATTGCACAAGCAGTGCCGGGAGCCTATCTTTGTCTAGCGCTAGCATGAGGTATAATTTGCATTAATTGCACTAAATGATGTTATGATAATTTGATTGATGAGTATATGATGAGCATGCTATGTATGTGTTATCTTATATGTTTAATGACGTTACTACTGAGATTCCCATGAATCTTATTCTTTTCCCAAAAACAAATATCCAGTACAGGGAGGAAGCTCACGGGGCAAGGAAAAGGTAAAGGATGATAAGGCGAGGTTGAGCAGTAGATGAGCTTAGTGTAGGTTGTCAAGTTTCTGTTATGTATTTTGAGAATATTGTAAAGTTGTGGTTTTTATATGAAATGAAGTGAAGAATGAATATATGTGTTGTAATATGAATTGTGTATGAATGTGCAAGTATGTGAATATGTATATCCAGTAGAGGCATTGTATGGAATTTTTAGCATTTTCCGCACTCTGATGTTTATAGTCGGTGAGTATTAGCTAATTAGTACTCTACCATAGTGTTTGGAAATAAGGTATCACAGTAGGTTTGAATATCCATCACCAGTAATGATAGTAGTAAAACATAGTGAAGAAAAAAGAGGAAAATCAAGAATGGTTATAAATTATACTAAGTTAAATGAAATAGCTATAAGAAATAGATACATTATACCTAAAATGGAATTATTATTTAACTTAATGAGAGGAAAGACTATATTCAGTAAGTTTGATTGTAAATCTGGATTTTTTCAAATAAAATTAGAAGAAGAAAGTAAAAAATATACAGCATTCAGTACATCAAAAGGATTATATGAATGGAATGTGTTACCAATGGGTTTTCACAACAGTCCGAGTATTTTTCAAGAATATGTGTCTAAGTTATTAAACCCAATAAGAAATTTTGCAGTAATATATATAGATGATATATATATATATATATATATATATATATATATATATATATATATATATATATATGTCTATATGTATACATGTGTGTATGTATATATATATATATACATATATGTATATGTATATGTATATATGTATATGTATGTGTATGTATATATGTATGTATATGTATGTATGTATGTATATGATTTTGCATTTAAATCATAGAGGTTCTTCCTAGCTCAACTGACAAAGGCACAAAATGCAACCAATTTGTACTATCGACACGTGGTTGGCTACAGAGGGCGACACATGGCACACGATGGAAGGTGGAATATGGCAATTAACCAGGACACGCGGTGGTTGACCAAGATATAGGCGGTCGGAGGTGAGATGGCGGTGGTCGGCAGTGTTGGCTGCCAGCCGAAGGTTTCCATTGAAAAATGGTGTAGGCAAATTTGCCACAGAAAATTCCCTTACAATTTACGACGAAACTTTCTGTGGAAAATTCTCTCACAAGTGCCACGGAAAGTTCTGTAGCAAATTATGTCTCAAAATGTGAGGGAAATTCCATCAGAAAATCCGTCGCAATTTGAGACGAGAAGTCATATTCCGTCACAAATCAATTTGCAACAGCACTATTTTCGAAGGAATATTTTCCATCTAAAATTTCGTCGCAAAATGGTTTGCAATGGAATTCTGTTGCAAAAAACCTTCGTTCTGTTGCAAATTCCATTGGAAATTACCTATTTTTTTGTAGTGATTCATGTATGCCTTCTGAGATACGAAAGGCAGTAACCATTCCATAGGCAAGAAACTCCATGTAATCGATTGGGTATTCCTCACGTTTATAGACAATTGTAAAAAGAGTTGCACCTGCTAAAGTTAGGTTGCATACTTAATTATGATAAAAATGATTAAACAAGTTGATTTGTTTTTTGGAAAACTGTTTAGTCTTACCATGTTTAATTTATTTAAATGCATATGAAGCAAACCTACTTTACACTACCTTGCACATAGGTAAAAAAAAAAGTTGCACACAGTTGAAATAAGAGTTGCGCCCGCTAAAGTTAGGTTGTACACTCAGTTATTATAAAATGATTAAATGAGTTTATTTGTTTTTTTTTTTGGGAAAATTGTTTAGTCTTACCATATTTAATTTATTTCAATGCTTATAAAGCAAATCTACTTTACACTTGACGGAAAAAACAAAAAAAAAATATTTATTTTACATGTAGCCGATTCCACATAATAAGATAAGACTTTGTTTACACATATATAAAAAATTTTTTGCAACTATTTATTTATTTTTTATCTATAATCATCCAGTATCTGACGCTTTTTCTAGTTCCTGGCTTCATTGGCAAAGGTGAAGCAACCGACTAATCTGAATGGGGAATTGGTCAGGCCCACTTTGTAGGAGCACCCCTCCTAGAGAAACCTTTCCACACTCCCTCTTGGGATCGAACCCAGGAGCAGATGAGTAGGGCACAGTGCCCTTCACCATTTGCACTAGCTTCCACTGGTTTTACAACTATTATATATTTATAAAGTTTTGACAAGTCACTGTTCTGATTATGACAATTTTGTTTTTTTTTAATAAAAAAAAGAGACCAACTACCCTAAGCTAAGAAGCATCCAATGAACTTGTTTTTAAATTCTATTTATGTTATTAATTATAATTTTATTTGATTATATTTTAATTTAAAAACACACGCCATACCTCTATGAGACGGACTACAATTAATTTTTGTTATATGAATTAATCTTTGTTAGCAAAGAGAAATGTTTAGAAGCGTGATAGATAGGTTTCAAAAGATTAATTTAATGATAATTAGGTCATATTAAAACTTATTAAAAATAAATTACAACTTACAAATATTGATTTAGATACTTAAAAAATGACAATGACAATTGTCCTAGTGGCAGCATTATCTGTCACACTTGGATTCAGTGTCAGGGTCGAACAAGACGATGACATGTTTTTGTGCATGTGTTTAAATTGTATAAAATATAAAAGATGATACTTGTAAAAAATTAGTCTTCAATGTCCAAAAATACATAGCCTCTCCAATGAATAACTTGAGAGGAGTTTTCCATGATTAATGCCATTATGATTTTCTTTATTTCTTTGTAACTCCAGGGTTAGACTTGAATGGTTGAGGCCTATAAATAGAGGAATGTATAAGGCATTTGGCCCAAGAAACAAAGTGACTAAGAAATAGGCCATTGTCTTCTATCTCAATCTCTTATCTTGCTATTTCTTTTACTGCCTAGTAGTTTTCTCATTTTCTCTAATTTTATAACAAGCTTTAGTTTCAATAATTGAGAGATGGATAAATAATAAGAAAAATTAATCTTTCGGTCCCTATAATTTTGATTCATTTGTAACTCAGTCCCCACACTTTTACTCAGTGCAACTTAATTTCTATGTTTTGACTCAACTGTAATTCAGTCCCAACACTTTGACTCAATGCAACTTAATTTATATAGTTTTAACAATTTTATAATTTAGTCCCTAACCTTTATCATATATATGATTTTATTTTATTTTCTAAAACACAGGGACTAAATTATTAAATGGTTAAAACTATAAAAACTAAGTTGCATTGAGTTAGTATTGGGACTGAATTACAATTGAGTTAAAACTATAGAAATTGAGTTGCACTGAGTAAAAGTGTGGGGATTGAGTTACAAATGAATCAAAATTATAGGGAAAAAATTAATTTTTTCTATTAATATCACCTTGAAAGTGTTAGAAATGAGCAATGTTGCTTTAATCGTTAAAAATTTAAACGATCAACCCTAAGTGTTTAACAATTAGCGTTAGCTTTTTAATGGTTAGGATGACAGAATTACTCAATGTATAATACTTTTAGGATGATATTGAGCTAAAAAAAACTTCTAGATAAACATAACTCCCTCACCATATTTTCAGGACAAAAAATGCCCTTTTACCCTTTTATTTATCTGGAGAGGTGAATAAGGCAAAGCATTTAAATTAAGTTTAGATTTTATGCACATTTTCAAAGGTATTGACTATAAATAAAATGATACATGCAATATATATATTTCTTACTTTAACATTTTATAATATTTTAAAATAAATTATACAAAATTAACCTTTCAATGCAAGAGATAAAATGGAATGGAAAAAAGAAGCTTGAGATGGAGAGATAAGTGCCTATAGGTTCCTCTTTAGCAGTAAATAGGATGTCCATCCGTTGTGTCCTATACAACAAGCCGTTGTGAATATCATCGTAAAAGAAAATGGTCGTCAAGAAATTCAGATGACACTTATTTATTGTACAGTTGGTTGTTAGTATATATATGATCCTCTTGGTCTATTTAAAAGACACTTCCAACATCTTTCATGGAGAAAAAAAAATACTTATACTTTATTAACTTTGCTTTAATAATTGGCCAAAAGGAAGTAACTATATGTCTTAGAAGTCGACAACTTTCCAACTTTATTTGTATTTAACTATATACTTTGTAAGAAAAAAGGGTAAAATTGCATACTCATGTGTAAAAGATGTAATGATGAATAAGTGGGGTATTAATTACGTCCGTATTTAAAACCTCATCATTATAATATTGGAGTAACTTATTTTACTTCGTATAGTTTGTGTTCACAACAGCTAGCGGAAAAAAAGAGCAGGTGGTGCTTCATTTTTCAGTTTGCGTTCACACTTCACACTTGATGGTTCACAAACTACAACTAGTAGTACAATAAAAAATAAACAAATTCCTTAGTTTGGCATGCAAAAACATGAAAGGGGCTTAATGAAAATACAAAATTCTAATGGAATTTGTAAGCATCCTGGCAATCATATGTTTCGGTCAGCATAAGTGTCTAATGCCCATCTCTTCTCATACCTCCCATCTTCTGACAACATCTTCATCGCCTGTAGGGAAATGGCACTTTAGTGGCGTGAGAGGAGGAGAGAGTTGATGCATGAGAGAGGGCACATGACACTGGGACTGATTTGGGGGACAACCTCTCCACTTCCATTACCACTGTTCGATCAACTCTGAAAATATATAAGATATTTTAGGGAAAACTAATATGTTGGTCCTTATAATTTTCCTTAATTTTAAATTAGTTACTTAAGCTTTTTGTTGTTTTTATTGGATCCTTTAACTTGTTGTTATTAGATCCAATAGTTACAAACGTTAAATAAAGATAAACACCGTTAAAATTCTCCTTCTCATGTTATATAAAAAAAAAAAAAAAATCCTCCTTCCCCAGCGGGGCTGCTTGATATAGTTTTGAAAGTCACAGTAAGTAAAGATTGTAATCAATGTGATTTTCTCCTTTCACCTTCTCACCCTCGCAGAAGAAAGAAGCCCGAAAATCACAGTAAAAAGGAAATTAAAATTTAATAATTTTTTCTCAATTGAAGATCTGAATTTTGAAATAGAGAGAATAATAAGCTTCTATAATGGGTTCCACTTATAGTGGGTGGCTTGGAACCAATTTTCAGACAAAAGCAGGGAGAGGAGGAGAAACCGAAGCAAGAAGGTGTTATGGAGGGGTGGGAACTGAAAGGAACGGTTAGCTTGAATGGCGACGAAGGAGAAAAGGCAAAGATTTTTTAACGGTGTTTATCTTTATTTAATGGAAGCCACTAACAGTAGTGACTAATAGGTGTAAGGCCAACAAAAAGAAAAAAAAAATGTTAAAAGACCTGATTCAAAGCTGAGGAGAACTATAAGGATCCACACATATTAGTTTTCCCAATGTTTTACTATAAGTATAAAGATGTGAACCATTCAGATAAATTTTTAATGACTTCACTTTATTTATATACATTTTTTGTTATTTGATATTATAAAAAAGTTTTTATAGGATGTTAAATATCTACTGTTCAGAGTCGATTTAATGATAAGAATAAAAAAGTTGAGGGGAGTGGATAAGTGGAGAGATCTCCCTCCTGATTTTTTTGGGACCACAAATATAAAGTAATGGATGTTTGCTTAAATTAATGGTTGTCGTTTATGCCTTATTTTGTATAGTTCATGTGTAGTTTTGCAAATAAGTAAACTTTATGGAAAATATTATGAGTAGTTTTGCGCTCTAAACCAAGAATATGAACTATGGTAAATTTTCATATTATTTGGAGAGGAATGAAGAAAGAAAATATTTTAGAGGATTTGACTAATGATTAATATAATGTCAAGGAGAGGAGGGCTAAAATTGTATAAATATTATAACACGGGATGGTTAAAAATTTTAAGTAATCGATATACTAGTTAAGAATACTAGGCGATAAAATTATAATAAAAGATTAAATGGTAAATAGCGCTACTTATTTTAATTTTTATATTTATTACCGTACAAATTTTTTAAATTTTCATTTTTGCCCTATTTCTTCTGCGTGCGCGGCAAGCGGCTCGCTTATCAGGCCCTCATATATATACATCGACATATATGTTTGTCCATATATATATATATATATATCACCTGTGTTTCTCTCAAAGATTATATCCAAGATCAGTCTTAGGGATACTTCAAACAAAAGATCGCCAAGATGCAGCAATCTGCAGCCAATCATTGTCGTTATCCTCTTCCTCCTTTCTTTACGCAATATTTCCGTCAGCCCTTGAAGCTGCTCTTAGTGGGCACTGATCATGCTACCCAAACTAGTATTCACACATATCTTCCAACATCTTATTATAAAATCACTGCGTGTGACAGTGGTCTTGGTGCCCTAAGATACTTACGAGGGAAAGGACCTGATTCTTTTGACTTGGTTCTCAGTGATATCGCCTTGAAAGACATAGATGGCTACCAGTTCATCAGAGAGCAACAGTTGAACCCAAATATTGCCCACGTTGGTACGTGAGTAATTAAGTTCTACTACATCCAAGAATTTTATTATCACATGGGTTAATGAGAGAACTTACATTTACATTATGCTACTTCTACTTTGCAGCAATATGTGGGGGTGAAAGATCAACTGATGAGATCCTGAAAGCATATAGAAGTGGTGCTTGCAGTGTTTTGTGGAAACCGGTGAGTGAGTTGGGCGATGAGATTGGAAATTTATGGAGACATGTTTGTAGGAGAAGGGAACAGCATGAGAGGACGTCCAAGACTCATGACGCTGAACAACAGAATCAGAATAAGGGTTCTTCTTCTTCTCTATCATCCAAAGACGCAAGTCTGGAAGAAGATGATTACCTTGAGTTTGTGAATCATGGCGGAGAACCTGCTTCGATAAAACGAAGGCGGGTATCCTGGAAGGACATCCATCCGTTATTTGTTAATGCTGTGAATCAACTTGGCGGCCCTGAAAGTATGCTTGCATCTTCCTTCTTTTTTTAATTTCTTACTTTGTTTTTATTATTCCTTCGTTTAGGACTTATGCGGTGCACATATTTTACTACCGCAATATCCTTTGATGAGCTGGTCAATCCTTCCTATATTGTGGACGCGTACCTTAAGTTTTTGTATTATTTGAGATAAAGTTGTTGTGCTTTGTGCGTTTCGAGCTTTATTATAATTATGAATATATTAATTTTTTTCGTTTCCTTGTATCTCAGATGCAAAGCCAAGACAGATTATTGAAATAATGAAAGTGCCTGGTCTAACGAGAGCACATGTTGGTAGTCACTTACAGAAATATAGAGAAAGATTAAAGAGAATGGAGGAAGAGCAGCAGCATTACTCAGTTTCTCACATGAATGGATCCCTTTTCACGATGGAACCCCATCTTTATAATTACTCAGATTATTGAAATAATGAATGTAAAATGCCAAAAATTTAATGCAAGGATTAATTTATGGAAACTAGATAATAAGCTAAATTATGAAACCTACAAAATTTAAGGAATTTTAAATTAGACAAAAGGAAAAATTAAGTCATAGTGTGTATAATTAATAGGATAAAAATATAACTATATGTATAAAAAAAACTGACTGACACACACTAACAAGTAATCATTCATTTTTCTCTTTGTGTAGCATCACTGAACACACACACACATCACACAAAGCACAACACCTCATCTCATTCTTATTGGACTTCAAGCACAAGCCAATATCCTAAGTACACACCCACTTATTCATTGAATTAAAATCTCCATGCACTTCACGTTTGGATAGCGCACACACATTCAGCCCCACCATAAATAAACACTCTCTTCCCTCTCCATTCAACATTCGGGCAGCTCTGACACAGAAAAGAAAAAAAAAACAACCAGAACAAAAAAGAGAAAGAGAGAGAGACGTAAGTGAGAAATTTGAATTGGAGGAAGGAAGAAGAAACTCCAAGATCCACATACAGCACCATAAGCTAACATAAGTGAGTTTCATACATCCTTATCTTGTTTTTCCATTAGATTTGAGGCTGTTTTCAGTGGTTTTTCTGATTGTTTTGCTGGAAATAATATAGGTGAGTTTCATACATCCTTATCTTGTTTTTTCATTAGATTTTGAGGCTGTTTTCAGTGGTTTTTCTGGTTGTTTGGCTGCTAGAAATAAGAGAAATTTGCCAGAAACCTTCAGTCACTGTAAAATACCAAAACCAGTAATTGTGCATCAATTTTATGTGTGATTTTTGGTCTCTTTGCTTCTGTAATCATGCCCCCAAACACAAGGAATATGTTTAGAAGTATGTGAGTTTTAGAGTGCAAAACCATGGTTGCATGTGAGTTTTCTCAACTCTGTTTTACTCGCCGGAAAATAGAGTTTCTGCCGGAAAGTTACAGAAGCTTAAACAGAGGCTATAGATAGATTTTTTGTCTGGTTCTTTTTCCTATGGAAATTTTAGGATGTGTAGTATGTAGAATCAAGAAGAGCATAATTTGGAGTTAAAATGAGTGAGTTATTGAGTTTTAAACTCAGACTGTCAAAACTGAAGTTTTTAAGAGTCAGTACATTTCGTGTAGCATTTTGACCAACCAAATCATATTCAATATTCATGAAATTTTACATGGAGATAGTAGAAAACTCAAGCTTTAAAAGGAGCCATTAAATACATCATTTAGATATCTGTAGAGGGAGTTATGATTTTCGAAAGTTGGGTTTAGAAACAGGTGCAATCCTAGAAGTCTAGATTCTGGTAGTTGGTTTCATGGTATTTTTGAGCAAAGAAATCTTGTCCAATGACCATAAAACTTTTTAGAACGAAATTACATATGCTAATATTTAATTTGATACATAATTTGTAATATTTGGATTAGTATATTGAGAGTTATGAATTTTTGAAGTTACTTGCTACCAGACTATGTTTCTGGAAGTCAGATTGGTTTTCACGCGATATTGGAAAACCAAACCTTAACCAAAAATTATGAAACTTTCCAGATTAAAAGTAGACATTCAGATATTTAATTTGATATGTAGATCATAATTTTTGGATGAGTATATTAGGAGATATGGATTTTCAAAGCTGTGTTCTGTTTCTGGAGAGTAATATGAAATAGGGGTATTTCGGGAAATTCTGGGAGTAATATGGTGGAATTAAGCCAATTTTGATACTTTTTTCATGAAAATTTATTTCAAGAGCTTCATTTAGGCTTTAGACCCATTCAATTTGGAATTTTCTAGAATTAGTTATAATTTTTCAAAGTTGACTGAAAAATCTACCAATTTTCTAAAAAATAGAAAAAATTGCACTATGCAAAAATGGTACTGTGTACAAGCCACTGAAACTAAGATAATCAGCAGAATATGATTAAAGGAAGTAGTAATACAAGTAATAACTATTACTTGTTAATTTTAATTTATAGGACTTGTAATAGCTCGAGCCGAAGAAAAAGTATTGAATAAACAGTTGGACCGAAAAAGAACCCAGGTAGTAACTCTTTCTCTCATATACTATGTGATTATTTATATGTTGTGTATGCCATTTTCTGTAACATGACAGTGCCTGGGGCACAACACGCGAATAAGCCAGGGTCTAAACATGTCATTTGACCATGGGCACGAGTTAAGTCAGTGATCCAAACATGTCGTTTGGCCTTGGACAGTATGCATATAACACGAGTTAGCATTTTACATATCATGGTGCATTGCATATTTATTTATTGTATTTTATATGACTGATTGTATGTTACTACTGAGATTCATTCGAATCTCACCCTTTTTCAACATATAAAATATTCCAGCAGAAGGTAACGACTTTAAGGGCAAAACTGTAATTACCAGTGACTGAGGTCCGGTTCAAGTGAGACTGCAGCTGGTTATCTTTAGTTCCAAATTTTATTTCTGTTGGTCTCTGTATATATTTTTCAAATCCTTTGGGATTTCCTATAATGTAAACAAGCACTTATTATCAGTATATTTCTGCTATGTCTGTATGCCTATGAACTATGCATTTAATACTCTATGAATATCGAATTGTTAAGGGGTTTGACAATGAAAGTGCATGGTCTAATGAGAGCACATGTTGGTAGTCACTTACAGAAATATAGAGAAAGATTAAAGAGAATGGAGGAAGAGCAGCAGCATTACTCAGTTTCTCACATGAATGGATCCCTTTTCACGATGGAACCCCATCTTTATAATTACCACCTTGCTCGCCAGCCAATACAAATGCAAATACAACCACCTGAACAAAACTTCAACAACTTTGGTATGCCTATATGATTATGGAGTATATACTTAATTTTCAATGTGGTATGCCTATATGATTATGGAGTATATACTTAATTTTCAATCTCTAAACCCTCGCTTAATTATTTATCTCAAAACCCTCTCTTAGTTATTGTTTTGACTCGGCCCCAAACATGGGGACTTATTTATTTCAAATGTAAGGATTAACCTGTTTTGGGTTATGAAAATGGAGGGAAATAGTTCCAAGTCCAAGTTTAGGAATTGAAGCAATATTTGAGGAAAAGTTTTGGGAACAGAAGTTTTATTTTCTCTATAATCATATTGTTCTTCTTCATCATTCTAATTTGTAATTAACAATCTATAATTTCAGATCATGTGGTTCCAGCTTCAGGCTCTTATTATTATATTACTGCTACGGGAGGTGCTAGTAATGATGGAATTATAAATAAAAAACAAGCCCGGGATACTCCATTTGGAAGTAATATGCAGCAGCAGCCACAGATTGGTACTTCCTTTGGGAGTAATCAAAACCTGACTTTCGGCATGCAACAACTGGATCAAATCCCAGCTTCAGGGTCTTCTTCTTGTGTTAATAATGCTACTAGAATTGCTAATAATGAAGGAATCATAAATAAAAAACAAGCCCTGGGTACTTCATTCGGAAGTAATATGCAGCTGCAACCACAGAGTGACACTAACCTGACTTCTAGTATGCAACGACTAAATCAAAACCCAGCTTCAGGTTCTTCTTATTATGTTGGTAGTACGGGAGGTGATAATAATGATGGAATCATAAATCAAAAACAAGCCCTGGGTACTTCATTTGGAAGTAATATGCAGCAGCAACCACATATTGGTACTTCCTTTGGGAGTAATCAAAACCTGACTTATGGTGTAGAACAACCTGATCAAGACCCATCTTCATGTTCTGCTTCTTATGTTAGTACTGCTAGAGGTGCTAATAATGATGCAACCATAAATCAAAATCAAGCTATTTCCCTTAAAAGTAAGATGCTGCAGTAACCACAAATATCACAAGATCAAAATCTAGAAGCAGGCGATCATGATGGAATAATCAATCCAAAAGCAGGCGGTCATGGTGGAATCATCAATCCAGAAGCAACACATGTTACCAAGGATCATGGGGAATTTGACTTCTTGAATACGCAATCATTTCAAGACCTGGAAAATTTTTTTGAATTATTGGATGATTATGAGCCATCACTTCAAGAGTTTGAATAGAGTGTTGGATAAATCAACAATAGTTATCCTCAAATGTATAACAATACTTGAATTCATATGCAATGTATAATTAGATTTCTATTCTATGAATTTCCAGCTACTTTTTAAATTTATGCCCTTGTTTATAGTTTTAACCTTTTTATTTTCTTATTGAAAGCGTTGGCTCGAATATTTCAACGTTCTTGATTTTAATTAATTAAAGCTTTAATGCCTACCTTAATGAGAATGTATTTATGTGCTACGCAACATTTGACTTTAGGATTGTAAACAAGACTAAGTGAAAAAAAAAAAACAATACACATACCATTGAAAAAAAAGGCATCACATATATACCATGCAGCATGCATAAAAGAAATAACGAATGATTTGATGATAGATGCACAACCTATTAAAGCAGAAACAAATAATTTATGTTATTCGAACGCGACAGTGATAGTGCCTCACGCAGATATAATATTGAAAAAATAAAATTAAAAGGAAAGGAAAAAAAATGCTACAATAAAACAACAAGCACGAGTATATAAATTGGAAAAAAAAATAATTGAAGTTCTTCATATGATAGTGATGAAAGAAAAGAAATGTATTTTAGATTTGCTGACTTTTTGATATGCTGAATAATAAATAATAAAAGAATGGAATAAAATTAATTTTTAAATACTTAGGTCAAGTTGATTAGGTCAAGTATATCCAATCGTCCAATCATATTCTGCCATGTGTGTTAATGGGCCCCATCAGCATTTAACCCTAAAATCCCATTAAACCATCATTTATTATAAATATTAATTATTTAGATGTTCATTGAGTCACATCCAAGCCAACTTGCTCTACAAGCCAATTTGCCAACTTGCTCTCCAAGTTGCTTTTATTAATTGTGGCTTTTGGTGAAGACTCTTGAAGGCCTATAAATAGAGAATTTGTGCAAGCATTATAATCATACATGAAAGTAAATGAGAATTATTGTCCTCTTTCTCTTTTGAATTTTCTCTTCTCTTTCTTTTGCTCTCTCTTATCCCAGATTTCTTTTATTTTCATAACACATTTTCAACATGAAAGCTACAACGAAGGTATGATCTTCTCATCATTTCCTTGATGATTTCATCTACCTTTTTTTACCGTATTTTATGTGATTTATCTTGGATAATTTGAACCACTATATAAAATTAAAGAGATACTTTTACCGATTGTTATAAACATCAGATTTTATAGCTAAGATTGGAGATTGTTATTTTTTATATATATTATATCTCCGTTACAAGTTCTTTTATATTATTATTGTTATTTTAGTATGGCCAGAGGTCATACACCTCTAATTTCATATTCTGAAATTATATGGCTAGAAGTCATATCGTTTTAATTTCATATTCTAAAATTATATGGTCAGAAGTCATATTGCCTAATTTCCTATTCTAAAATTATATGACCATAAGTCATATTGCTTTGATTTTATATTATATGACCATAAGCTATATTCCTCTTATTTCTATTTTAGATTATATGACCAAAATTCATATCACTTTGATTCCTATTTTGATATTATATATATGGCTAGAAGCTTTTTCCCCTTTTCTCTCTTACCGTATGCCCAGAAGCCATATTCATTTGATTCCCTACTATATGACCAGATGTCATATACTTTGTCGTCTTTTATTTTATTGGATGGCGAGAAATCATATACAACTTTTATTCATCTTGAAGATAAAAGGCCAGAAACCATATAATTTTATGTTGAAGATAAAAGGCCAAAAGCCATATGATTCTAATTTCTCATCTTAAGATTAATTGGCCTGAAGCCATAAAAACTAAATGGCCCGAAGCCATAAATTTTTTAATTTTGTTGTAATATTTTAATTTATGAATTATTTCTGTCTTTATGAATTTCTTGTTATTATCTTTTGTGTTATTACATTGCCTTTTTATATTTCATATTTTATGAATACCATTTTATTGCATTAGTATGAACTATGTTAAATCATGCAAAATTTAAATTTATGGCTCTTGTCATTATAAAAAACAACTATTTATCTTGAATGTCTGATCCATTATTTTTCTACGTGACCATTTGCATGAAGGCTTCAAAATTAAATATTTAGTTGTAAAAGACCCACTTATTCTATAGAACAAATTAAAGGAAATGTATAGTCACCAGGAGATGGTTATTCTTCCAAAAGGTCGTTATAAATTGATGCATTCAATTTGCTCCTACAGTAGCAATATCATGAAAAAGGCTTCAAGAAATATGCTAAATTAATTTTTTTCCTCCTTGCGACTAAGCATAACAATGAGTTTTTATTGAAAAATTATGAATCCCATCAACAAGCTTGACTCATTCCTAGAAGTGAATGTAGTTTTCAATGAATATAATTGTAACCATGGATGTGGACATAAACGTAGCTACGGCCATAGGTGTAGCAGTGGTCATAACCATGGTATTTCAAATTCCCATATGAAGTGGAGAAAGATTGATAAAAACCACAAAAGGAAAACTAGTGGGTACAAAAAACATGTTGGAAATCCATGTTATCGTTGTGGTGGCAAGTGTTATGGGTCTCATAGTACACTAAAACACATGGTTGACCCTGGTAAAGGGTCCAAGATTGAAATAAATCATGTTCATAAGGCTGCAATTTTGAGTATGGTGACATTAATATTACCTATTTAGATGTTTATTTGTTTTTTTTTCCAAGAATAGGAATACACTTGTTCTATCTAATTCATCTCATGATTGATGATGGATTCTTCTTCCCTTTCTCCTTTATATTTTCCATTCTTCAAAGTACATCATATAATTTAATTTGGGTGTGGAAGGCTAGAACTACATTGAATTCTTTTGGCTGATCGCAATATCAGATGCCCTAAAGTTTTGTCTTTTTGTTTTTTTTAAAAAAGTTAACAGTGGTTTAATGGGATTTTGAGGTTAAATGATGATGGGGAAAATTAAGAAATGGTAGGATATGATTGGACAAATGGACATACTTGACTTAAGTGTGGTCCCAATTAATATTAATCAATGAATATATATATTAATAAAATTAATAAGTAATTAAAACTTTTTAAAGAATGATTATTTCAAATTCCAAAAAAAAACATGTGGAGGAATTCTTTTTTAAAAAACCTTATATTTTTAATATATATTTTTTATGAAAGATGTTTTTAATATATATGATATTTTTATTGTTAAGATAATGAAAGTTATTTTTTAATTATTCTTCATCAAGAGATCATCATTTCAAAATTAATTTTATTCCATGTTTTTATTATCTTTTATTATGCATATCAAATAGTCAGCAAATCTAAAATACATTTCTTTTCTTTCATCACTATCATATCAAAAACTTCAATTATTTTTTTTTCAATTTATATATCTTATATTTACTTTTGCTTCTCTGTTTTTTTTTTATTATAGAATATTTATTTTCCTTTCCTTTTAATTTTATTTTTTTAATATTATATCTGTGTGAGGCATAGTCACTGTTACATTTTAAATAATTTAAAGCACATTTGATTCAATCCCATTACATGCATGCAATAGTAATCATAATTGATTACCAAGAGATCGAATAAATTTGGTTGTTCTTTAGCATGGAAATAGGGTTTCCCATGATAATGAGAATTACCAAAAATTTGGTAATCATCATTCATAGCCCTTTGATTACTCATTATCACCCCATTTCATAGTTGAAAAAGTCTAATTTACCATTTTGTCTCATTTATCTTTGTATCACTTGTCTATTTCACCCACCATGCCACAACTACTGTCGCCACTACTTCCTCCTCCACCACCGCTGTCGCCGCCACCGCCACCTTTGACGCCACCGCCACCACTATCTCTACCTCTGTTCTGTCACCATAAGCCATTTCCACTACTAGCGCTGCTGTCGCTACCTCCACCTTTGACACCGCCGCCGTCACTGCCTTCTTCTCCACTGTCATCGTTGTAACCACCTGTCATAGGCACTACTACCTCCGCCGCCACTATTGCGGCCTCTACCATTACTACCACCACTGCCACCACCTCCTCCTCCACCTTCGTCACTATCACCACCTGCTATCACCACCACTACCTGCTCCTCTGCCTCTACTACCATGACAGCTATCGCCATTGACACTACCTCTTCCTCTATCGTCATTGCTATCACCACCTGCCATCATCACCACTACATCCTCCATCACCACCACTACTATCACCATCGCTGCCACCCTTATAGTCGTTGCCTCTACCGCCATAACGGTTTCCATCAGATAATCCTTGGCGCGGTAGCGTAATGATTATGCAGCGCGATAGCTCTTAACTATTTTTTTACAAAAATTATATTAAGGGTAAAATAGACTTTGTGTGATATATTATTTTTAAATAATTATAAAAAATAACTCATTACACCTTATTTAAAAAAGAAAACAAACATTAGCTCTATAATTAATATTGCATTGCATTATACTGCACCACAATGTGCAATGGGATCAAACCAAACAGGATTATTTGTTTATGCTTTAATAGGTTGTGTATCCACTACTACAAAAAAACCTTACTGTGGAATTTATAATTGAATAAGCTGTGGTGCTTAGGACACACCACTTATAAAGATGCCACTAAAAAAGCTGTGGCACTTCTTATATAATTTTTTTTTAAATTTAACCTTCCTGTGGCGCTTTTTTAGAAGTGTGGCGCTGCTTTTTTTTTTTCTTACTTCATTTGTCCCTTTTTTAAGAAAGTGCCACTGGAAGTATTTTTTTAAGAAAAATGATATTTTGTTGTATTTTTAATTCACACCCCTATAAATTATTATTGTAGTAGACAACTTTAAACACAAATGTCTATATTCCTCACAACAAAATGAAGAAAAACAAACAACAATGAAATAACTTGAAAATGATACAAACAAATAATTAATTAACAAAATCAGTACTAAATATATTTACAACAACTGTCAATGAAATACAGCATAAATTCAACTTAAATAAACAACACCTAGGCTAGTTAATTAAATAGTACCTAGCTAGTGGTTTGCCTAAGCACATACTCAAACTATTCCTCGATCACTTCATTGATTTGATGGTCAGTCAAACTGTCACAACGTTAATCTTCATAATACTACTTATATGTACAATCATGCACAAAATGAATTGAAATCACTAAAACTTGATTATCTGGCATTAATCAATTGGATTTAAAACACAATATGAATTACAACTAAATTACTTACTTTTTGAGGAATAAAATGTTGATTATGTGTAATTACATCCTTCATGAATTTTATGATATAATACCCGCAATCATTGTTATTAGGCTAGAAAGGGCACTACAAGAATAAAATGAAATAGGTAACTCAATTTTTGCATAAAAATTGTTTAATAATAAAATTTGAGTAAACTTATATATCAGTACTCGTATCTTCTTCCAGACATAGTTATTGACAAGGTCAGCAGCTTTAGAATAGCTCAAGGAGACAGAGGCCCGATATGCAGTTAATGCGCTAATAAAACAAATAGAAACTAATTACTTTTGGTTATTCAATCAAACACGAAAATATTTACACATACACGTGTACGCTAACCTATTGAACAATATCAACATTTTAGGACGGTTATCTAGAAGAGCTCCAATTAGAGGATCCACATAGTAAATGTGAGGGCTTGTAAGTTCCACTGGATTGATAACAATCAATATCCAATGTGCCCTAAAATATTTTAAAAATTTTTCTTCAACAATCATGTTATGGTAAAAGTTAAACAATAAAACAACATATATTGAAATAATACCACTGATAACTTACCCCGCATTGTATGGCACTAGAAATAGTATAGTTGGTGTTGTTTTTTTTAAAGTACTCTTTCATTTCATTAGATTGTACATTCATATCTAATCTACCCTCATGCTGGCCAACCAAATAAGGGTTAACAAATGAGAATCGGACCCTATCTGTATCCATTAAGATGTCATGGTACAAGTGCCTAGTACAAAATAAATAACGTCATTAAAACTAAAAAATTGAATGATAAATAATAATAGCGGTAATAAATGATGATGAGCAAGTACCTAATCCAGATGTTGATTGCCGAAGCACTGACCCATCCATGATTACATATTTCAGCCAACACATCACTATTAATATGATCAACTATACTACTAATATTGTAGATGTGTCTATCAAAATATAATTCCAGATTTCCTTCGCGGATCAAATTTGGTACATTCGATACCAATTGATCATGATATGAGGTTTCTTTTATTTTGCTCTGTTAGCTAGCCGATGCTTTGGACTTTAGTTGTGTTGTCGAACACTTTGAAATCTTGCTATGTAGTTGAATTTTTTTTCCTTTAGACTTCCCAGCCTGCAAAAATCATGTAGTTTTAGATGGAAGTGCAAAGGAAAAGTAAAGAGAATTGTAAATGAACTACCTTTCACATGGCTTGATAAGACCTATTGGCCAAGCAACATAGCCACCTAAAATATCTTTCACCATTGTTTCCTCATCTCGAGAAGGGATCGGTAAGAGCGCATCTTCATTCATGCAGATTTCAACCCTTACTCATAGTGTATTGTCGGGTAATGGTGAATTGTGTAATGTGTCATTATCGGTGTTGTAGGAAAGACCCATTACAACCACGTGCTTGGAAGCTTAATCGACGTATAACTTGCACGTTAACTCGCCCTATGTAAAATAAAGTTAATATATTGAGGTTTGCTTAATTATAATGTAACAAAAAGTTAAGTAGAGAAGAAATTAATTACCAAAAGAAGCGGGACTCTAGGCATGGAAGTGCATCTCTAGCACTTGGGCTGTCACAAGTGGGAACATTGTGTTACCCTACACTGCACCAAGTGTTCAATTTATGTCCTCAAGTACACATTTTATTCTTGCATCAAACGCATTTGTTCCAAAAATTGTTCTTGCATTTAATGCTTGAAACTATTCATCTCCTCACGCAGCTATAAAACATCACTTTGACTGGGGCGCTTCTAGCGTTCAAAGTATGATGTTTGGGTTATTGCAAAACCAGTACCATGAACATGACCATAATACTTAGGTACTAGTAGTGCTTTGCTCAATAAATCATCTCGACCAACATAGGTGACCAACTCAAGCTACTCCTGAGTCATTGATCGCTACCACAAAATGAATTACAATAATTTTAGTTATTTTAAATCAAATTCATTTAAGTCAAACTAATTATTTATTGTATGTATAATCCAATACTTATACAATATTATGATACTCTTCTTGCTTCTTCACTAGAAATTTCATCTTTTTTGTTTGTGCAACCGGCTACCCACATATCATGTCGTGATACATGTGTAATATTTGAATTTGATTCTTCTATCTGCATATTAAAGTTACTTTAACTTAATTTTTATTCGTACAATGTAACTTATCTAAATATGAAATAATCATCGGTTCTTACATTTTTTATTCTAATTGTCCATATGAAATAGGTCATTGTGTGTACCGATATGTCATGTTGGTTGCGTTGGAGAGATTTTTCTCACTCAACTCCTGTTTATATTCAAATGATTCACATCAATAAATGTTAATTGCATGTAATATATTATATTACCTGAAATTCCTGAGTTGTATGTGTTCTCAAAAACTCATCCCAAATTTCTTGGGTGATTATTCCTTCATACATTTCCGGCGGTGTAGTGATGATATTCTCATTATCATCCCTCAAGAAGTATTTTACAAGGTCATTACAAAACTTTCTCATAAGTTTGCTGGCTTTTCTCAGCATGTAGTTCTTTTGATCATCACCCTCAACAATAAAACAGCTATGTAATAATAAACAAACATAATTTGTTAGATTGTAATTATATGAAACAAAAAAAACTGAATAATAAAGTAATTAATGTGTTACCTGTACTTGACCCTAGATTTCATCCCTATATTGTTGCTTCACCTGTCTCCAATCTTGAATTGTAATAGGGACTTTGTCCCAAACTGTAATCCCAATGAAATTATTGAACGAGTTACTGTTTAGTCCGAATGGGTTTCCCTTTTCATTCCATTCCACTTCTAATTTAATTTCCTTACTTCTCAATTTGATCAACCTCGCCATAATGGTCCTGCCACTGGTTACACTCTCCACAAATCTGTCTAGCAATGTTCGTGGGAACGTCATCATTTTTACGTGGTGAATCCATACCCTTGAAAATAGAGTAAACCAAATAAAACATCAGGTACAATGACAATCATGTCAATGAAAGTAAATTAATTTGAAATATATAGATACGTCTAAAACATACAAGTCAAAAAATTCAAGTCACTCATTATCTTTTCCATTTTCTTGTTTAATTTAGAATTTTTTTCTTTATACTTTGTGTTTGATTAAGAATTGTGTTTCTCTTGACCCAAGTCCCCTCTTTATGATCATGCCTCATATATAAGGGTTCATCTTCATCTTCATCTTCATGTACACTAATATCTTCTGACCACAAATTATCAAATGAAGGATCATCCTCAATGATAGATATTTAAACATTCATTACTATCACCATCAACTTGTTCTTGATGATTCTTGTTTGATGGGAGCACAATAGATCAATTCTTCTTAGCAGGATCTGAGATGAAAAATCATGTACATGTTTGATTAATCCCATGACACACTAAATATCTAGCAAATCAAGTGGACTAATATGTTTTCCATAACAACAAGATAAGCAAGAACACAAGATTTTGCTAGGATCTTTTGTATGCTCGATTGCAAATCTAATAAACTCTTTCACCCTATCTATATATTCCCTTGAACACCAATCAGAAGATATCCATTTTCGATCCATCTATACCTTCAGCCTATTTTTATAAAGTGATTAATTGCCAGAATATTGCATTTACTAATTACTTTTATCTTTTTTTATTTATTTTAAAAAAATCAGTAGCATAACATCCTAAATATTGGAGCCTTCTAGGTCTTAATTAAACCCCTCTTCTAATTGATAAACAATCCTTCAATTAATCCTCCAGCATCATAATAATTTTTCACAGCTCATAACAAAAGAAATCATATTTGCCAACACATATCATTATTGGTAAATTAGAATGCATTACAAGCCAACAAATAAAATACAAGTGTTAAAAATAATTAATTTTTTTGTAGTAGTGTTGTAGTAATTAATCCTCTATCATTAAATTAAATTAAAATATTTTTATAAAATGTTAAATTTGAACCATTCATTCTAAGAGTGGGTCATTCAAGCAAGAAGAACATACAAAATGAATTATTAAATGTAACTTTCTTTTGTTAATTATCAATAGTAAAGTATAGTAATATTATAGTAAAGTTAAGTTAAATTACATGGATAACAAAAATTAAACATGGAATTATTAATAAATAGCAAAAAACATTAAACATGGAATGTAATTATTTAACAAATAGTTTCAACATTATTACTACAACAGCCATGTCTATCACATTTATTTGAGAATAACTTTTTCATATTTCATAATAAATTAAACATAAAAGATATTTAATTAGCAAATTGAACTATTAACTTCTAATAAAATTACATATGTAAGCTCTAAAATTATAAAACTTATAGTGAATTGAAGCTTTAATAGAGAAGTGAGCTGCTGAAACTACAAACACAAACATTAAAAAAAATTAATACAAGAAAAATAGCAACACAGAATTACATGTATATTTAAACATTAAAAGATAAAGAAAAAGGGGGTAAGGATGACTTACACTAGGCCGGCGTGATGAAAAGAGGAGGGAGGAGGAGTGATGTGGAGGAAGCAAGCATAGTGATGATGAAAGTAGGATGAGAATGGAGAATGAAGTGGGGACTGTAAGAATGGAGTGAAAAGGGATGTGGGGACGGTAGCTTGAGGAAGACAAAAATGGAGAATGAAGTGTGTGTTGATGGGGACGGGAAGGGAAGTGGCGACGGTGAAGAAAAGGGAAGTGGGGATGGGAGATGGAGGAGCACATGGTGGAGGGTAAGGGATAAGAGAGGGATGTGATTGGTTGGAAATCTATGTTGAAGATAGCTTTTGACCATAAAAAAATCAAAAAAAAGCCTACGTCGGGCCTCGGGTGGCACTTGGTCAGCCAAGCACCGCCCAAGGCCCAACTATTGACCAATATATATATATATATATATATATATATATATATATATATATAAGCCTTGTGTCATGTTGGGCCTTGGATGGCACTTGGCTGACCAAGTGTCACTCAAGGCCCAATGGCAACTGTGGCGCTTGGATGAGCTGTGGCGCTTGGCCATCCAAGCGCCATAGTTGCTTATATGGTGACTTGGGTGGCGGTTTTTTGAAAAAGTGTTACCTAAGGCCCTGTCGAGCTGTGACCCTTTCTAAGATAAACACAACATTATCCTTATATTTTAATAAAAATAATAAAATAGAAGAAGCTATGATACTTTTTTAAAGAAGTATCACAAAACGTGCACCACTATTGCCCATTTTTGTAGTAGCGATCTATCATCAAATCATCCGTTATTTCTTTTATGCATGCTAGTATATATGTGATACCTTTTTTTCAATGGTATGTGTATTGTTTTTTTTCACTTAGTCTTGTTTACAATCCTAAAGTCAAATGTTGCGTAGCACATAAATACGTCCTCATTAAGGTAGGCATTAAAGCTTTAATTAATTAAAATCAAGAACGTTGAAATATTAGAACCAACGCTTTCAATAAGAAAATAAAAAGGTTAAAACTATAAACAAGGGCATAAATTTAAAAAGTAGCTGGAAATTCATAGAAAAGAAATCTAATTATACATTGCATATGAATTCAAGTATTGTTATACATTTGAGGATAACTATTGTTTATTTATCCAACACTCTATTCAAACTCTTGAAGTGACGGCTCATAACCATCCAATAATTCAAAAAAAATTTTCCAGGTCTTGAAATGATTGCGTATTCAAGAAGTCAAATTCCCCATGATCCTTGGTAACATGTGTTGCTTCTGGATTGATGATTCCACCAAGACCACCTGCTTCTGGATTGATGATTCCATCATGACCGCCTGCTTCTAGATTTTGATCTTTTGATATTTGTGGTTGCTGCAGCATTTTACTTTTAAAGGAAATGGCTTGATTTTGATTTATGGTTACATCATTATTAGCACCTCTAGCAGTACTAACATAAGAAGTAGAACCTGAAGATGGGTCTTGATCAGGTTGTTCCACACCATAAGTTATACTCCCAAAGGAAGTATCAGTATGTGGCTGCTGCTGCATATTACTTCCAAATGAAGTACCCGGGGCTTGTTTTTGATTTATGATTCCATCATTATTATCACCTCCCGTACTACCAACATAATAAGAAGAACCTGAAGCTGGGTTTTGATTTAGATGTTGCATACTAGAAGTCAGGTTAGTGCCAATCTGTGGTTGCAGCTGCATATTACTTCCTAATGAAGTACCCAGGGCTTGTTTTTTATTTATGATTCCTTCATTATTAGCAATTCTAGTAGCATTATTAACACAAGAAGAAGACTCTGAAGCTGGGATTTGATCCAGTTGTTGCATACTGAATGAAAGTCAGGTTTTGATTACTCCCAAAAGAAGCACCAATCTGTGGGTGCTGCTGCATATTACTTCCAAATAGAGTACCCCGGGCTTGTTTTTTATTTATAATTCCATCATTACTAGCACCTCCCGTAGTAGTAATATAATAATAAGAGCCTGAAGCTAGAACCACATGACCTGAAATTATAGATTGTTAATTACAAATTAGAATGATGAAGAAGAACGATATGGTTATAGAAAATAAAACTCCTGTTCCCAAAACTTTTCCTCAAATATTGCTTCAATTCCTAAACTTGGACTTGGAACTATTTCCCTCCATTTTCATAACCCAAAACAGGTTAATCCTTACATTTGAAATAAATAAGTCCACATGTTTGGGGCCGAGTCAAAACAATAACTAAGAGAGGGTTTTGAGATAAATAATTAAGCGAGGGTTTAGAGATTGAAAATTAAGTATATACTCCATAATCATATAGCCATACCAAAGTTGTTGAAGTTTTGTTCAGGTGGTTGCATTTGCATTTGTATTGGCTGGCGAGCAAGGTGGTAATTATAAAGATGGGGTTCCATCGTGAAAAGGGATCCATTCATGTGAGAAACTGAGTAATGCTGCTGCTCTTCCTCCATTCTCTTTAATCTTTCTCTATATTTCTGTAAGTGACTACCAACATGTGCTCTCGTTAGACCAGGCACTTTCATTATTTCAATAATCTGTCTTGGCTTTGCATCTGAGATACAAGGAAACGAAAAAAATTAATATATTCATAATTATAATAAAGCTCGAAACGCATAAAGCACAACAACTTTATCTCAAATAATACAAAAACTTAAGGTACGCGTCCACAATATAGGAAGGATTGACCAGCTCATCAAAGGATATTGCGGTAGTAAAATATGTGCACCGCATAAGTCCTAAACGAAGGAATAATAAAAACAAAGTAAGAAATTAAAAAAAGAAGGAAGATGCAAGCATACTTTCAGGGCCGCCAAGTTGATTCACAGCATTAACAAATAACGGATGGATGTCCTTCCAGGATACCCGCCTTCGTTTTATCGAAGCAGGTTCTCCGCCATGATTCACAAACTCAAGGTAATCATCTTCTTCCAGACTTGCGTCTTTGGATGATAGAGAAGAAGAAGAACCCTTATTCTGATTCTGTTGTTCAGCGTCATGAGTCTTGGACGTCCTCTCATGCTGTTCCCTTCTCCTACAAACATGTCTCCATAAATTTCCAATCTCATCGCCCAACTCACTCACCGGTTTCCACAAAACACTGCAAGCACCACTTCTATATGCTTTCAGGATCTCATCAGTTGATCTTTCACCCCCACATATTGCTGCAAAGTAGAAGTAGCATAATGTAAATGTAAGTTCTCTCATTAACCCATGTGATAATAAAATTCTTGGATGTAGTAGAACTTAATTACTCACGTACCAACGTGGGCAATATTTGGGTTCAACTGTTGCTCTCTGATGAACTGGTAGCCATCTATGTCTTTCAAGGCGATATCACTGAGAACCAAGTCAAAAGAATCAGGTCCTTTCCCTCGTAAGTATCTTAGGGCACCAAGACCACTGTCACACGCAGTGATTTTATAATAAGATGTTGGAAGATATGTGTGAATACTAGTTTGGGTAGCATGATCAGTGCCCACTAAGAGCAGCTTCAAGGGCTGACGGAAATATTGCGTAAAGAAAGGAGGAAGAGGATAACGACAATGATTGGCTGCAGATTGCTGCATCTTGGCGATCTTTTGTTTGAAGTATCCCTAAGACTGATCTTGGATATAATCTTTGAGAGAAACACAGGTGATATATATATATATATATATGGACAAACATATATGTCGATGTATATATATGAGGGCCTGATAAGCGAGCCGCTTGCCGCGCACGCAGAAGAAATAGGGCAAAAATGAAAATTTAAAAAATTTGTACGGTAATAAATATAAAAATTAAAATAAGTAGCGCTATTTACCATTTAATCTTTTATTATAATTTTATCGCCTAGTATTCTTAACTAGTATATCGATTACTTAAAATTTTTAACCATCCCGTGTTATAATATTTATACAATTTTAGCCCTCCTCTCCTTGACATTATATTAATCATTAGTCAAATCCTCTAAAATATTTTCTTTCTTCATTCCTCTCCAAATAATATGAAAATTTACCATAGTTCATATTCTTGGTTTAGAGCGCAAAACTACTCATAATATTTTCCATAAAGTTTACTTATTTGCAAAACTACACATGAACTATACAAAATAAGGCATAAACGACAACCATTAAGTTAAGCAAACATCCATTACTTTATATTTGTGGTCCCAAAAAGTCAGGAAGGAGATCTCTCCACTTCTCTGATTGTTACTCCCCTCGACCCATAATATTTTCCATAAAGTTTACTTGCATACAAATCTATACATGAACTTTACAAAATAAGCCTTAAATGACAACCATTAATTTAAGCAAACATCCATTACTTTATATTTGTGGTCCCAAAAAGTTAGAAAGGAGATCTCTCCACTTCTCTAATTGTTACTCCCTTCCACTTCTTTATTTTTACCATTAAATCAACTCTGAACAATAGATATTTAACATCCTATAAAAACTTCTTTATAATATCAAATAACCAAAAATGTATATAAATAAAGTGAAGTCATTAAAATTTAACTAAATAGTTCATATCTTTATACTTATATTAAAACATTGGGAAAACTAATATGTGTGGATCCTTATAGTTTTCCTCAGCTTTGAATTAGGTCATTAAACATTTTTTTTCTTTTTATTGGCGTTACACCTATTAGTCACTACTGTTAGTGGCTTCCATTAAATAAAGATAAACACCGTTAAAAGTGTCTTTGCCTTTTCTCCTGCGTCGCCATTCAAGCTAACCGTTCCTTTCAGTTCCCACCCCTCCATAACACCTTCTTGCTTAGGTTTCTCCTCCTCTTCCTGCTTTTGTCTGAAAATTGGTTCCAAGCCACCTACTATAAGTGGAACCCATTATAGAAGCTTCTTCTTCTCTCTTTATTTCAAAATACAGATCTTCAATTGAGAAAAAATTATTAAATTTTAATTTCCTTTTTACTGTGATTTTCGGGCTTCTTTCTTCTGCGAGGATGAGAAGGTGAAAGGAGAAAATCATGTTGATTATAATGTTTCCTTACACATATATGTCGGTGTATATATATGAGGGCCTGATAAGCGAGCCGCTTGCCGCGTGCACAAAAAATAGGACAAAATTGAAAATTTAAAAATTTTGTAGGGTAATAAATTTAAAAATTAAAATAAGTAGCGCTCTTTACCATTTAATCTCTTATTATATTTTTATTGTCTCGTATTCTTAACTAGTATATATCGATTACTTAAAATTTTTAATCATTCAGTCTTATAATATTTATACAATTTTAGCCTTCTTGTCCATGACATTATATTAATCATTTGTCAAATCCTCTAAAATATTTTCTTTCTTCATTATTTGAGCAGTTTTCAACCAAATGATATTAAAATTACCATAGTACATAATAGGATTAAGGTGCAGATTTAGTAAATAACTATTTCTCAAAGTGCACTCAACACAACTAACTATTTTGGGATGCAAAAGTAGACATTATGAATTTTTGGGTGCAAAAGTAGACATTATGAATTTTTTTGGAGCAAAAATAGCAATTTCGTTATCTATTTTGAATTTTCGCACCAAAAAAAATTCATAATGTCTACTTTTGCACCAAAAAAATTAGCTCGTTTGGATTAGCTTATGGAAGCTTCATAAGTGCTTATAAATCGTGATTCACAGAATACGAAGTAGCTTTTACGGTTTATGAGGTAGCTTTTACAGTCTACGAGGTGCTTTTACAGTCTACGAGAAAAATATGTGGAGGAAATTTATCTCGATTTACGTAAATCGGGCTTATATAATAAACCCGATTCAATTAAGCTTGACCAAATGTCTACTTTTGCACCCTAAAATAGTTAGTTGTGTTGGGTGCACTTTAGAAAATAGTTTATTGCTATTTTTGCACCTTAACCCTATATAATATTGGGTTAGAGCGCAATACCAAAGTTTACTTACATGCAAAACTACACATTAACTTTATAAAATAAGGCAAAAAATGGCACAACCATTAATTTAAGAAAACATCTATTACTTTATAGTTGTAGTCCCAAAAAGTCAAGAAGGGAATCTCTCCACTTCTCTGATTGAGTCCACTCCCCTCTAGTTCTTTATCCTTACTATTAAATCAATTCTAAACCATATAAAAATTTTATTATAATATCAAATAACCAAAAATGCATATAAATAAAGTGAAGTCATGAAAATTTTATCTAAATAGTTCATATCTTTATACTTTTATTAAAATATTGGGAAAGCTAATATGTGTGCGTACTTATAGTTCTTCTCAATTTTGAATTAGGTCCCTAACCCCCCCCCCCCCTTTATTGGATTCTTTGATTTTCTAGCAATAGACCTATTAGTCACTATTGTTAGTGGCTTCCATTGAATAAAGATAAACACCGTTAAAAGTTTCTTTACCTCTTCTCCTTCCTCGCCATTCTCCACAGCTAACCATTCCTTTCAGTTCCCACCCTTCCATAACACCTTCTTGCTTCGGTTTCTCCTTCTCTCCCTTCTTTTGTCTGAAAATTGGTGCCAAGCCACCTACCATAAGTGGAACCCATTATTAAATCTTCTTGTTCTCTCTCTTTATTTCAAAATTCAGATCCTCAATTGAGAAAAAAATTATTAAATTTTAATTTCCTTTTTACAGTGGTTTAAGGAAAATTATAAGGACCAACAACATATTAGTTTTCCCTAAAATATCTTATATATTTTCAGAGTTGATGGAACAGTGGTAAGGGAAGTGGAAAAGTTGTCTCCCAAATCAGTCCAAGTGTCATATGCCCTCTCTCATGCATCAACTCTCTCTTCCTCTCACACCACTAAAGTGCCATTTCCCTGCAGGCGATGAAGATGAGAGCTATGCAAGAGATGGGCGTTAGACACTTATGCTGTCCGAAACATATGATATGCTTACAAATTCCATTGGAATTTTGTATTTTCATCAAGCCCCTTTCATGTTTTTGCAGGCCAAATCAATGAATTTGTTTATTTTTTTATTGTACTACTAGTTGTAGTTTGTGAACCATAAAGTGTGAAGTGTGAACGCAAGCTGAAAAATGAGGTACCACCTCCTCGTTTTTTCCGCTATCTGTTGTGTGTGAACAGTGAACACAAACTATAAGAAGTAAAAGAAGTTACAATATTGTAATGATGAGATTTTAATTATGGACAATCTTAAAAATACATAATTAATACCTTACTTATTCATCATTACATTTTTACATGAATATACAATTTTATCTTTTATTTGTTATTATGTACTCTCTCCGTCCCTATATATAAGATCTTTTCTTTTTAATGGCACTAGTGCAGAAAAGACTTTTTACATGTGACGAAAATGATTTTTTATACTATACATACAACAGGTGTAGAAAGTCTGGACTTTCTACACGTGTTCTACACCTGACTTCTCACGTCAGGTGTAGAAAGCGAGACTTTCTATACGTGACTTCTCACGTCAGGTGTAGAAAGTCCCACTTTCTACACCTGACTTCTCAGGTTAGGTGTAGAAAGTCTCACTTTCTACACCTGATCTAAGAAGTCAGGTGTAGAAAGTTTGGAAAGTGGGACTTTCTACACGTGACGTCTCACAACACGTGTAGAAAATCCCACTTTCTACACCCATCCCTGTTTATCAGGTGTAGAAAGTGTGGAAACCTGGACTTTCTACACGTGTTGTGAGACAACACGTGTAGAAAAGTCCTACTTTCTACAGCCCTCCTTGTTCGTCAAGTGTAGAAACTCATTTTTTTTAAAAAAAATTATTTTTTTTATTATACTACAAACCCGTTTACATGATAATAAACAACCAAACACCTGACAAATAAAAATAATTACAACAAAACTAATCTGAAATATCAAATTTATTGTAAATTCCAATCTAAAATATTAACAAAGCTATATCTAAAATGCTTCACCCCATTGTCATACTCATCACTAGTTTGTTTATCACCACCAGCATTTCATATTCCAATAATTATGTTCTGAAGAGAAGAATTAAAGCAGACCTCAGGTGCCATCCAGAATGTTGTCCCCCTACATGACTTAATATCATTCAGTTTGGTAGCCTGAAACACATAACTCATAGTAAGCAACATCCTAAAATGGGAGATAAAAAATTAAGAGTATATAGGAATCTATAATCTATAATTGAAAGAAAAGTTCTAAATAGCAAAAAGAGCAAAGAAAGAGTTAGAGGACGGGTAAAACCTTTGCCAATCCCAAATCTGAGAGCTTGACAGATCCATTTGCATCTACCAATATATTTGCACATTTAATATCCCTTAAATATGTTTGGAAAAAGAAGTATATTAGTTTTACAAAAACAACAAGAATATTACATAAATGTAATAACTAGAGGATGTTTAGAAAAAGAAGTATATTAGTTTTACAAAAACAGCTCTTTAAATACATGTGAATCACATTTCGATCATGAAGATACTTTAAACCATGCAAATTTTGTCTAGTGTAGGGAGATACTTGCGAGTCTCGAAGATTGCACTGCCGATAAAGATTTGCAAGGGAACCTTTTGTCACAAGCTCAAGAAAAATATACAGCTTTGATTGATCCTGCAATAAGCAAGTAGTTGAATATAGAGTACAAACCACAATTTTCCACAAGAAGTCATGTAGGACAAAATTGCAAGCCATACACAGGATGACAGATACAGAAAAAGAAAAACCATGGGGTTAGCACTAGTTTACAACTTGGAAAAATCTGAAAACAACAAATTTGATTGACACAGAAGAACTAATAAAATTAATTGATAGGATCATTATCATGCCACATGCTTTACAAGGCCACAAATCATCTATTAAGAGAATCGTAAAGCATTTAGCCCCTCATTTATACTGGATAAAATCTGAGACCGGCCAGAGTGATTAATGCATCAGCACAGTTGAAACTAATTGATGGGACCATTAGCATGCGCCATACCTGGTAATGTAACAAACAAATCTCAACAGAAAAGGAAGAACTTACCATTTCTGTGCCATAGTATTGAACTATATTCTCATGTTCAAACTGACTCAAAAGAGAAATTTCCTGAGAGAGAGTGAAGGGGGGAACGAAAGGAAAATGAGAGAAAAGAATTTGCAAGAGAAATACCAATGACAGAGTAAATGGAGTTTACCTTGCAACAAAGCAAAATATTTAGGTGAGAAAATTTATCTTAATTCAAAAAGGAAGAATTCATTTATAAAAAATTATCAAGAAATGCTTCAAACACGATTGCCTCCAACAAGATGATACCTATGCAATGCTTAATAAAAAATTGAGAAAATTGAGCTTATCTAACCTGTTCCAGGCAATAGACACTTTGACTTCCCTGTTCATCTTGATCAAGTTGTGAAACTTCCTTTACAGCAAAAAAGAATCCATCTCTACAATCATAATCAAAAGATGCCAAAAAAAGAATATTTTTTTGACCAGAAATTGCAAAATAGCTCATTCACCCTTTTTTTAAATTTCCATCAGTTCACATTTACTGTTTAAAATTCATTTGTGTTCCTAACTTAAGAAAATGAACAGCCTTAATTTCAGTATAGAATAAAGAGGAAAACAATATTTTTGTAATGATGCTTATATGCAGGAATCATGATCTGCAATGAAGCAATTAGTTAAATAGCATTTCTTAGAGACTAAACAGAATTTTAATTAACACTATCAACAATTATTGGAGCTCCAATAAACAGGCTGCATATAAGGGAAACTAGGAAGCAAATAGCCATTGGAAGTATACAGAACCAGGAAGATTTAAACTGCAAAAAATAAAAGCCATTGTAATGTTTGAAGTTAGGATTATCAACTTCCAAAAACCGGATGAGACATGACACAAATGCATATCTAACAGAGAAGCAGAATCACAAAAGCCTAATGATGCACATCCGAAAGAATCAACTATAAAGTTCGACAGCGATAAACCAAAGGGTAAGGTTGATAATGGTAGGCATCTAGAATTTCAAGAACCAGAGAAGCAGGAATCTGAATTAGATTTTCAAGAATCTCCGAAAATGAGAACAAAATTGAAATAGGAGAGCCTATGAAGTCGAGACGCAGGAGGCTGCAAACTCACCTGAAAGGAGGTGGGGCCACAGCGAGACGAGGTTGAGGTCACACACCGACGGCGACACATAGACCCGACACACAAGGTGAAGACTAAAGCAGCAGGGTGATGAGGGAAGCAGCAAGCAGGGGAGATGGAGTCGCCCACACAAGATTGATGATATAGGGTTCCATTGTAAACGAGGAAGGAAGCCTGGAAATAGGAAAGGAGAGAGCCGCGAAAACGAAAATAAAACAAGGCCACCAAAATGAAATATATAGTAGCGAGGGAACTAGAGAAATTTTAAGGGAAAATTTCAAAAAAATACCATTTAAACTTCAAAATCCTAAATAGATCATTTAACAATAAAATGTTTTATCAATTGCATTATCAATCTTGTTAATCCCATTAATAACTTTGTCAACGGGATTTTAAAGTTTAAAATGTATTTTTTTTAATTTTCCTAATTTTTAAATTTTTTTTTAAATATGGGATCCCAACCGGTGTAGAAAAACTTTCTACACGGGTTGGATCCCAACCGATGTAGAAAGACTTTCTATATGGGTTGGGCTTCCAACCCATGTAGAAAGAGACTTTCTACAGGGGTTGAGCTCCCAACCCGTGTAGAAAGTAATCTTTTATTTTAAAAAATTAAAATAAAATTAAAAGCATTAGTCACCATTGATTCCAAAAACACACTTAAAAAATGCTAATTTATTAAAGAAAAAATATTTGAAATTTATTTTCTACATGTGTTGTCTTTTTAACACGTATAGAAAGTTCTTGCATCTTCATATATTTATGAAAATGCCACCAGTCACACTTTCTACACATGTCCTCTTTTGACAAGTGTAAAAAATAGGTGTGAAATCTATATTTTATCCTAGTGTGGGCTTGTCCCTTTTTATAAGATCTTATTTGACTTTGTCTCAACTTTTATTTATTCTGCCTTCATTCTCTCAAATCATTTATTTACTATACATTCACTTTCTTTCTTTTCTCATCCTTACTCTTTCTCTCTTACTCATTCATAAATAGAGGCATCTTTGGAGGGGAAAAAAATTATATTTCCTATATATTTATTATTTTTAATTAATTTTAACCGTTTTCTAGAATCATGCGATTCAATTGAAAATATCTTATATACAGAAACGAAGGGAGTATATTACTAATTTCTTGGAAAGTATGTAGTTAAATTGGAGTAATTAAAGTTAGAAAATTATTGACTTTTAAGACATATACCCCTTGTCTTTTTTATAAACAATTTTTTTTCTGATTACATATAATGAACCGACGATTAAAATTAGTTAAAAACATTAAACGTGGTAAAAATGTCAAATCTTTTTCAAATATACTTCTATTTATGACAAGCGTGTAGGAAAGAGAATGAATAAAAAATATGGGAGAAAATAAGTAGAAAATATGAGAGAGAATAAGTAATAAATGATTAAATAAAAGATAATAAGTGGTGAGTGGAGATAATTAATATAAAGTTATGTATTTATTAAGGGTAAAAAAAGAAAAGATGGATTAAATTTTGAGACAAAAAAAAGTTGCTTATATTAAATACTAGTCTTAAGAGAGATAAAGTTTCTTATAAAAAGGATAAAAGGGAGTAGTTACTTCCTTTTTTTTTTCAAGATTAAGGTAAAGTTAATGAAGTTTAAGGATTTTTTTTTTTCTATATGAAACATTCTGGAAGTGTCTATTTAGGATAAGAGGATTATATACTAACAACAAATTGTACAATAAATAAGTGTCATCTGGATTTTTTGACGACCATTTTCGTTTACGATATTCACAACGGCTTGTTGTAGGACACAACGGATGGATATCCTATTTGCTGCTAAAGAGGAACCTAGCTATAGGCATTTATCTCTACATCTCAAGCTTCTTTTTTTCACTCCATTTTATACTTGCAAATATCAAACATACCCTTCTTGCATTGAAAGGTTTAATTTTACTATTTATTTTAAAAATATTATAAAATATTAAAGTAAGAAATATATATTGCATGTATCCTTTTATTTATAGTCAAAATCTTTGAAAATGTGCATAAAATCCAAACTTAATTTAAATGCTTCGGCTGATTCACCTCTCCAAATAAATAAAAGGCACTACTACAAAAAACATTGGCGTTTATTTTTACAAATATTATTACGCTTGAGAAACGCCATATCTTCCAATGCCATAAAAACAACCTACGGTGTTTCTTAAATTTCTAAAAGCGCCGTAGGTTTGTTTTTTATTTTTTTTAAAACAAAATACATTTCCTACGGCGCTTTTGTGGGGAAGCGTCATAGGAAGTGTATGTCCTTCTACGACACTTCCCCACAAAAGCGCCGTAGGAAGGTCTCTTGTTTTTAAAAAAATTGCATAATTGTTTTCTTTTTCCTAATGAAACCCTCGTTCTGTATTTACATTCAAATTAATCATCCAACTTGCAGGTATCCTTTACAATATTGAATTCTCATCTTCATCTATCAAGCATGGAAGAACTCCAAGTAAATACCTGGAAAAAATTAAGCATACATATAAGATTCATGACAGATTTTAACTAAAAAGAAGAAGAAGAAGAAGAAGAAAACATACAGATTTAAGCTCAAAAATTAAAAAAACTTACAATATATAGGAAGTTTAAGAATGCAGAGCTGAAACTTTAAGTAAATACTTGGAAAAAAAAATTAAACATACATATAAGATTCATGATAGATTTTAACTAAAAAGAAGAAGAAGAAGAAAACATACAAATTTAAGCTTCTGTATATAAAAAAACACTTACAAGCTAAGGGGCTTCTATAGGAAATAGGGACCAAGATAATAGAGTGGGGACTGAAGTGATAAGACAAGATGACAGAGTAATGGAGTTCTAGGAAATTGGGAGCTGGAGGGCGTGTAACGGCCCCACCGCCCGCAACCTGGCCTGACTGTGGTCCGGCCCACACTCCCCGCAACCTGGCCTGAGAGTGCGGCAAGCTTATGGAGTGCCCACCTCCATTATACCCCGAAGGGTGCCTCCCCAGGATCGAACTCGCGACGCTAGGCATAACACGCCCGAGCTATCGAACCTGGTACCATTGAGCTAACTTAGCTCAATGGTACCAGGTTCGATAGCTCGGGCGTGTTATGCCTAGCGTCGCGAGTTCGATCCTGGGGAGGCACCCTTCGGGGTATAATGGAGGTGGGCACTCCATAAGCTTGCCGCACTCTCAGGCCAGAATGCGGGGAGTGTGGGCCGGACCACCATCAGGCCAGATTGCGGGCGTTGGGGCCGTTACATAAAAAGGCGCCTTTTTATGTAACGGATCTTTCAACCCGGCCCAACTTCCACCCATTCACTGGGCTCAGAAGGCAAGCTTATCGATAGCCCACATCGATTATACCCCGAAGGGTGCCTCCCCAGGATCGAACTCGCGACGCTAGGCATAACACGCCCGAGCTATCGAACCTGGTACCATTGAGCTAACTTATTGTAACGACCCGCCTCATATATCCCTTATTACTGATCTTACTCAGAGTAGCAATGCGTAGTTCAGTGGGCACACAGGAATAACATGAATATACTGATAATATTAATACAATATTGCTTGATTATAAAACAAAAGTTTCCCCACCAGGGGTTTACATAATATTTACAGACCTTCAAACAACCAGCAACAGTCCTCTTCGTGCATACCTCTTTTCTGTTCTCAGCACGTTTCCAATGCTCACCTGTCTGAATGGTTGTTTGGGAGGAGTGAGATTCGAGAGAATCTCAGTAGCAAACATTACCACTATGCATGCCAGATATATATGAATGCATGACATGCTTGCCTACACTATTTCATGCCAACATAATGACATGCTGCATGCTCGATGTTATGACATACATATGACCATTGCACAAATATAACAAAGCTTCAACCAATCATATATGTTTCACACAAATAGGCAAAACAATCACATAATCAATGCAAAACATACATATCACATACATGCAGAAAAGGTAAGTTCACTACCTCTCGGACTTTATGTCTTCTCTTCTTGTCCCTTGATCCACCAACCATTGCTCCTTCTTTATCACTTCATGGCCCTAGGCAAGTGATAACATCATTAGAGTCATGAAAAGTGAATACCCAATAGCCCACTTTAGCCCTATAGGCTTATTTTCACCCTTGGAGTTCATTCCAATTATATTTGGCCAATTTCTTACTCAAATTCGCATGGTACTCAATCTACCAGCATTTTTGACCAAACTTTGAAAAATCATAACTAATTCTATAGAACTCCAATTGAGGTGGTTCAAAACTATATTTGAAGCCCTTTAAGTTTAGTTTTACATAAAAATACTCGATTTTAAACGCCACCACTACACCATTCCCAGAAATTTTCCAAACACCGACTGTTTCAGATTCTTTCCAGAAAACAGGGCATATCTTTAACAATTCATATCTCATAGCATACTTGTCCAATTAACCATTATGACCTATAAAATTAAATTTCTATGTGTCTACTTTTCATCTTTAAAGTTTCAGAATTTTCTGACAAATTTTTCCCATTGAAAACACGCACACAACAACACTGCTTCCAGACAACGAATTACACAGTATTTATTCATCAATTTCCAAAAATTCCCAATTCATATACAAGCATCCAAAAATCATGAACACTTGCATACCTACACAATTTTGCCTCCTAAATCCAATAGAAGCATCAAAATCATCAAATTCTAACTCCTCCTACACGAAAAATACAGGGCAGAAACAGAAAAAAATTATATTCTCAGAAAGAGTTTGTTGTTTCTTCGATTTCTCTTGCCTAATCACTTCCTTACTACTCATAATCAAGTGATTAGCTATTTATACATCCATTGGACATCATTTAGCCATTCAAAACACTAATTTAAACTAGAATGAACAGTACCCAACCTTCCCAAAACTCATCCAAACGACAAACCAATCGGTTAAAAAGGAAGCTTACGCTTACCTCTACCCGTTTCCACAAACGGTTCGGAATTCCGGCAATACTCCGGTAAGGGAGACGGCACCAAATGCCTCCAAATGAAAATCCAAAACTGTAGGAATGAAGATCTCGATAAGTAGAGAAAGTTTCCTGAAGAGTACTTTGAGAGAGGATGCCGTTTCGGTAGTGTTTCGGAGAAAAGAATATTCTCCCTCTTCTTTTCTCTCTCTTCTGGTCCCTTTTTTTTTCCTCCGTGAAGAATGATGATGATGAAGATGATTTAATAGATAGATGAAGGGTAAAAGCAACTTGCCACGTGTCAACACTTCATTGGTCAAAAAAATCCAATTTTCGCACAAAATACCAAATTCTGCAGATTTTACTTTAACTTTGCAAATTCATATCTAATTGTAAAAATTTCCAATTGGAGTAATTCCAAAGGCTATGCGACCCTTATTGAGTCTAGTTTTAAAGAAAAATATAAACTTTGGCCAATTGGAAGCTCAATCTTCCCAGAAGTTTAATCTTTGAATACTGTCCCAGAAATTAATTAATTTTGCTGGGCTAACTTCAAAAATTCATTTCTCTTTGTGTACAACTCCAAATGACTTATATGACCTATCAAATTGAAGCTTGATAAGTCTATTTTCATTCTGGAAATTTTCATAACTTTTCACCATCATTTACCCATCGAAAGATGTCACACAATCATCACTGCCATACCGGGAATTTCACCGGTGGCAAAATTACTGTGTTCCACTTTTCTAAATTATGTGTGACTTCCAATCATTTCATTTTGTTATTCCCCGAGCTCTTTAGCTCACCAATATAATTCATTTTAATATTCAATGATATAAATAAATTTTGGGGAATTTAAACATGCATCATAGGGACAGTTGCTAAACCGGGGTCTAGCAGTCCACTTAATCCCGGCTTAATCTTATCTCTCTAGTCCCAAAATTCAGGATATTACAGGGCACGCGAGGAAGCTGATAATGGCGGGTTGGTGAAAAATTCAAATAGAACCTTATATGGCGCTTAATGTACAAGTGGCATACAAAGTCTAGAGAAGCTTCAGCGCTTTTCTAACAAGCGTCATAGCTTTCAATAATTGAAAAAATAAAATAAAAAAAGCAATAGCCTTAATTGAACAAGCGTGATTGCTTCCCCAATTTTTTTGTTTTAAAAAAATAAAAAATTTATAAAAAGATTTTAAAAAAAAAACAATGTATAAAAAGATTGAAAAAAATGCTACCCATTTCTTCCCCTAATTTAAAAAAAATTAATGTTAAAAAATTAAAAAATAAAAGAGGTTATTTTAAAAAAAGAATTGCACCTTGCATGACACTTGCAAGGCAATGTCATGCAAGGTTGAATGGATATTACAAATTGTAATATCCATTAAACATTGCAAGCGACATGCAAGGTGCAATGGATATTACAATTGAAATATTCATTGCTCCTTGGCCGGTGCTTTAATAAAACGCCGGCCAATGTGTAATATCATTGCACCTTGGCCAGCGCTTTATTAAACCGCCGGCCAAGGTTAAATTTATTAAACCTTGGTTAGCGCTTTATGTTAAAACGTAGGCCAAGGTCAAGTATTTTTTTATTTTTTTTAATGTATTTTTTAAAAAGTAACTAAACATTCTTTTTTTTAATGCTTTATCTCTCTAGATCTGGACTTCGCAGGCGCCAAGGCCATATAGTAGTTCTAGATTTCCTGATAAGGCTGATTAATTTAGTTTTATGGATAAAAAATTTTGTTATGTCTTTTAGATAAACTGTTTATTTACATCTCTTCAAACATTATAAAACAATCATTCAAGCGTCCTAACAAGAGTCATACCTTTCAATAATTAAAAAAAAAGCAATAACCTTAATTGAATAAGTATCGTTGAAGGCAAATAGATATATATTATTTTAAAGAATATATACATACATATATATATACATACATATATATATATATATATATATATATATATATATATATATATATGAATTGCCTTACATTTGCTTCAGGCTTACGATAGTGACATCTGAGAGAGTTTAAAAATTGGATTCTTCACTAGGGGCTGAGGTTAGCGTTTTCTTCTGTCATTTACCCTGTTTCTAAATATTTATTCTCCAAAAATATTTCTTAACTAAAAATTATCTTCCAACTTGCAATCTAATTACTTTCTTTTCTAACTAATTTCCTAATATTATTTCATATTGTTGAGCCATTCACAGCTCATTATATATTTGCACTGGGTGTTGCAAGATTCCTGAGCTGTGTTTATTAGGTTCTTCAGGTATAACTCCACCATGATATATTCGTGATAAGTAATTATAAGTATGGCCTTGGAATCATGCTTTAAGGATATGTACAGATTGAGTATACTAACGTAATTAATGGACTAGCAAAAAAAAAGACAATTTTTAGACCAGTTTCCAGTTATTTGAATAACCGGCCTAAAAAAGTCACAAGTGTGACTTTTTAGACCGGTTATCCACATAACCGGTCTTAAAAGTCTTTTTTAGACTTGTTATTCAAATAACCAGTCTAAAAAGTCACTTTTTAGACCGGTTGTTCCACTTTTTAGACCGATTGTTGGAACAATCGGTCTAAAAAGTGGATTTTTAGACCGGTTGCATAACCAGTCTAAAAAGTAAAAGTATCACACTTTTTATACCGGCTGTATCAAGAACTCATCTAAAACCAGTCTAAAAAGTCATTTTTCTACCGGTGATATTAAGTATAAGTTTATATTACAGGTGAGTTCCCCCACAGGGTTTAATAAATACATACAATGTATAGAGCATTCAAAAACTAGCAAAAATAACTATAGCAGTAACTGAGAGCTCCAGGACCCTAATCACCGAAAGCCACCTTCTTGCCTCTCGAGCCGCCCGCTTCAGCTGTAATGTTTTGTTTTGAAAAAGAATGAGATTCGAGGGAATCTCAGTAGCAACATGCTTACAAACATATAGAATGCGAAAATAGATATGCAATGTCATGTAAGATAATCAAACTATATGTGTACACTTACCCAAGGTCAAACTACATGTTTGCCCCTTGGTCTGCTCGATGCTTCTGTTAGGTCCCTGACCACAACATGGCGAATTGGTGTGTCTATGACACTAGCTCATGTTACAATGTTTGACATTCATAATGGGCATCACATAGTATTTTGTAAGAAGGATGTTACTACCTGGTCGCTTCCTTAGAGCGATATCCAATTGCTTTCCTAGGCTCAGGCAGGTCTTAGACTCCGGATAGTCGCCAAGTCCTATAATTAGAATTATGGATGACCAGTTATTACGTAATCCAAATCCTTTTTGGCATAATGTAAGCTAAATTATTCTTAGTTTAGCTTGTTGGTTGACATTTAAGTCACTTAGGTAGTCCTTAGAAGTCTCAAGAAAGGCCTATAAGGTTGGGAAACACTATATCAATCAACACCTCTTGGAAAATATGATATATTGAAAATTTGGGTCTTAACCGCGGCCAAAAACAAGTCAGAAACTTTTTGGCCACGGCCAAGAAAATCCTCTGGCCACGGCTAAGAATCCCCTATTTTTTGACCGATTTTTGAAAAATTATAACTAAATGTAAAAAAATTTAAATGCGGTGATTCCAAGTTCTACGTGACCCTTGTTATGTCCAATTTCATGGACAAATATATCCATAAGCTAAAAGCACTTGCATAAATACAATATTTCATTTTATTAGGTCCACCTCCATAAATTTCCAGTTTTTCATGCCTAGATTTAGAAACTCATATCTCCCAATTTACTTGTCCAAAAATTACAAAATACCTATCAAAATAAAGCTCTATGTCTCTACTTTAATTATGAGGAGTTTCAGAATTTTTGGATAAGGTTTGATCTATGAAATACTATGCACAATGTCAATGTTCCAGACAGGGTAAAACCAACATATGTACACACAAACTTCATAAATTTCCAAATTGGCATACAAACATCGAAAAATCATGAACACTTGCATACCTATACAATTTTTCCTTATAAAGCCAATAGAATTATCAAAATTACCAAATTCCTACTCCTTCATCATTTCACACACAGAACATAATGTTAGGGTTTCTAGGGGGTTTGTGTTGTTTTCTTGTTTTTTCTTGCTTAATCACTTCCTTTCCACTTCTAATCACATGATTATTTACTTAACCACTAAATGGACATGTTTAGAGGGAATTTGGGTAGCATTTTATGCTTCAGCCCATAATTGAGAAACAAGAGAAAACATGATAAATACCACCACCAATAACACCAACAACATGATACAAGACAAGAGGATTAAGTTTTGTTGATTACCTCTTGATTTTTTGGATTTCTCTCTCTAAAATGTAACTGTTCACCTTCTCTTTACCCTTGATTTATCTTGAAAAGCATGGATTTAATGGAGTAAAATAGGTTAGGGAGTGATTATGAGGCTTAAACTTCAAAATTACCACTTCCTTACCTTTGATTGTGAGAACCCTAGCTCCTTCTTGTAGCTTCTTGTTCTTGACTATGGCTGAACTCCCTCCCTCTCCTTAATCAGATTTTTGCACTAGAAATGAAGAGGAAAGATAAAGAAATTGGATGATATAGTCAATTAGTCAAATGCTTAACATATGCTTGCTTTTGATTGGTCCATGTGTAAATTCTTTTGTTCAAAATTCCATTTCCCTTCATACTCTTCATTCCACCGTGAAACATAAGAAAGGAGAGGAGAAATATGGATATCAACTATCCCATTGTCATCTTGCAAGTTGTTGACTTTTGTCCTTTGACTTTTGACTATTTGACCTTCCTTGATATGAATTCACCAAAATAGGCTTATTAATTATCAAGTAGTCATTTTCCTCTTTTTAGTTCCCATATATCCAAAATTATTAGGAATATTAGGGAAAAATAATCATTCCCCATTTTATAGAAAAATTACCATTTTTTCCCTACCTTTTATGATTTACCGAAATAAATCATTTCTTACTTCTTTCCTTTGGTTTGGCCAAATTTTTGACATTTGTATGAGTCCATTATTTATGTCATTTTATGTTCCAATTTTGGTTACAATAGTAGGCCTTTATGTGAACATTAGTTGCTCCTTTGTGTATGTAACACCTCATTTTCAATAGCTCTAATACCAAAAATGTAAACACCCTTCCATGTACTTACCTTACCGGCTCTTAGTTCCATTATATCAGAGTAAGCGAGTGATAAATTATTAAACTAAAAGCCATTCTCTTATTCATGCTAGAAAATTTCTCAAATACATTAGAGCGATTCTCTGCTTATACAACATTCATACATACACATACATCCATATATACACATATATATCAAATACAAGAAGTAGTGCCCCGCACTACGGCCTCCTCTTCACTTCACGTCTCCATATCTCCTCCGTGCATCTTCATGCATTTTCACCTGTCACTATGGTTGTTTGGGAGGAGTGAGATTTGAGAGATACTCAGTAGTGAACAGTACTACTATGCATGGCAGATATATGTGAATGCATGATATGCTTGCCTACCCTATTTCATGCCAACATAATGACATGTTGCAGGCTTAATGTTATGACATACCAATGGCCATCGCACAAATATAACAGAGCTTCAATCAATCAAATATGCTCAACACAAATAGGCATAGCAGTCACAAAATCAATGCATATAACATAAATATCACACCCATGCAGGAAAAGTAAGTCCACTACCTGTCGGACCTCACGTCCGTCCTCAATCCTTCGTCTTTGCTCCGGTTCGGGCATGACCATCCATCGAGTCCTAGAATTCCATCCAAATATATTTAATGAGTCATTACTCATCCATATAACATTCTAGACTCGTATTAGTTGATAACTTAGCTCAATTACGCTAACTTACCAAAATGCCCTCGGAAGCCCGGCCTAACTGTACTTTTACAGAAATTACAACATGGGCCAATCCCACACAATTTCACGTGTAGAATCCATTTATGACTTCATATCAGTCAAATTCAAGCCTGAATGATGAAAATACCCCTTTAACAGCCCCTATATAGAGCTAAAAGGGTAAATTGGTTATTTCACCTTCTAGGCCTTTTCTCACTTTCTCTTTAACATGAACCCTACACAATTTGCTCTTCTGAACTCAATGGAATCATTCAATTGATGAAATTCCAACTCTACCCTCATAAACTATATAGGGCAGCCATTATAGAGTTCTAAGAAGAGTTGTGTCGGTTCCTCCCTTTCTTTGACTTAATATCCTCCTTTCTACTCCTTATTACATGATTAGCCGTTTAAACATCCATTGGACATCATTTCGACCCCTAAGACACAGATTGAATGATATATGAATAGTACACTACTTCCAAAATACTCATCCAAATGATAAACCGAAATGGTAGGAAGGAAGCCTACGCTTACCTCTACACGCTTCTGAATCCAGTTCGAAATTCCGGCGACGCTCCGGCCGGCGAGACGGCACCAACGGCCTCCAAACGAGAATCCAAAACCATAGAATCGAAGCTCGGGATGAGTAGAACAACCTTTGTACTGGACATTTTGAGAGAAAATGCCGTTTCGGACGAGTTCCGACCAATCATAGTTTTCTCTCTCTTCTCTCTCTCCTCTCATTCTCCGTTCGCGTTCTCGCATTCTTTCTCTTTCTTTCTGATTCTCGTTCTAATCTGATCTGTTTCCTTTCATTTCCTCTTTTAATCCGAACGCATGAGAGAAAGGGAATTACTTGATGAAGGATGATGATTAATTAAAATCATCCGGTGGCCTTTACTCAATTAATCCACCTATCTCATTTCTTGCATAGCAAGTTTCCTTTCTCCTTTCCTTCATTATTCCATTAATATTAATGAGAAATAAGAGAGTATAATTCACTCTCAAATTGTCCCATTACACCACCTCAAGTGGTCAACCGAAGCCTCAAGCTTCTCCGCTTATTGACTTTACTTGATAATAATTACCAATATGGCCTCATTAATTACCAAGTAGTCATTTCCCTCTTTTTAATTCTCATCCAACTCAAATCATAGGGAATATTAGGGAAAATCATCATTCCTCATCTTATGGAAAAATTATCATTTTGCCCTTGCCTTTTATTTCCTTTTTAATACCCAACAATATTAAGGAATTTTGGGATAAATAATATTCCTCACTTGGAAATTTGCTAAACCGGGGTCTAGCAGTCTACTTAATCCAGGCTAAACCTCAAGCCTTTTATCCCAAAATTTGGGGTATTACAGTGTACATGCTTGGCCGAGTTGTGTGTAACCGGCAATTGGAAATTTTTTTTTTGTAAATTTATGCATACCAAAATTCACCATTTTATTCCATTAAATGTATTAATTATATAGGATGAATATTTGTGATTAAAAATGGGGTGTTACAGCTCCCCCCTTAAATAAATTTTATCCCTGAAATTTGTTACAAGTACCGACCCATAAATTCCAGGAAACGCTTCTACATGTCTTCCTCAGCCTCCCATATAGCTTCTCTAGGAGATAATCCCTTCCATACCACTTTGATGAATGGGATACTCCTGTGTCTCAGTTGTTTCTCCTGCCGATCTATGATTCGGTCAGGTGTGACCTCATATGTCAAATCATCTTGCAAGTCCACTTCTTCGTATTCAATCACATGCTCGGGATCAGGTTGATATTTCTTCAACTGTGACACATGGAAGACATCATGTAGCCTGCTTAAGCTTGGGGGTAAAGCTATTTGGTATGCTACTAGCCCAATCTTTGACAAGATCTCGAAAGGACCAAGGTACCTTGGGCTCAACTTCTTTACCTTCATTGCTCTGCCAATGCCAGTAGTAGGTGAAACCTTCATGAATACGTGGTCTCCAACTTCAAACTCGAGAGGTTTCCTCCTCTTATCGGCATAGCTCTTCTACCTACTCAGTGTAGCTAGTAGCCTCTATTTGATCAACTTTATTTGCTCTGTTGTTTGATCAACAATATTTGGACCATACATCTGCCTCTTGGATAGCTCTATCCAGCACAAGGGTGACTGGCATTTCCTTCCATACAATGCTTCATAGGGAGCCATTTGGATGCTCGAGTGATAGCTATTGTTGTATGCAAATTCTGCCAAAGGAAGGAAATTGTCCCAACTGCCTTTGAAATCAATTACGCACGCCCTAAGTATATCTTCTAGTATCTGGATTGTTCTCTCAGTTTTCCCATCTGTCTGGGGATGATAGGCTGTACTGAATCAGAGCTTGGTACCTAAAGCTTCGTGTAGCGCCTTTCAAAAATTGGAAGCAAATCAAGGATCTCTGTTTGATATAATGTTCTTTGACATACTATGGAGACGCACTATCTCCTTATATAGATGACTGCAAGCTTATCAGGAGAGTAGTGTATATTGATCGGGAGAAAATGGGTTGTCTTCGTGAATCGGTCTACTATCACCCATATGGCATCATGGTTTCAGACCTTTGGTAAGCCTGTCATAAAGTCCATGGTGATGCTCTCCCATTTCCACTCAGGAATTACAAGGTTTTGTAGTAGCCCTGAAGGTCGTTGATGCTCGGCTTTGACTTTCTGATAGGTAAGGCAACGAGCAACGAACCTTGTCACATCCCTTTTCATGCCTGGCCACCAATATGTGGACTTCAGATCATGGTACATTTTAGTTGTTCCTGGATACATAGTATATTTACTCTTATATGCTTCCTCCAGGATTTTTCGCTTCAGTTCTGCTTGTGGTAGAACATATATCCGCTTATGGTACCAGACTAGCCTACTCGGTGACAAGTCATACTCCTGAGTCTTTCCCTTTATAATCATGTTTCTGATAGACTGAGCATGCCTATCTTGCTTTTGAATCTCTTCTATTTCCGCTCTCATATCATTCTTTATCTGATTGACATTGCTGTTGTTAATCGTTATCTGATTTAATAGGTTGAGATCTCGAAAGTTCTCGATTAACTTTTGCTCATGAATCATAAGGACTGCCACCTTTATTGATTTGCAGCTCAATGCATCTGCCACGATATTGGCTTTTCCTGGATGATACTTGATCTCCAGATTATAGTCTTTGAGCAACTCCATCCACCTGCGTTGTTGCATGTTAAGCACTTTTGATCGTATAGATACTTCAAGCTCTTGTGGTCACAGTACAGCTCTATGGTCACCCCATAAAGTTAGTGTCTCCAGATCTTTAGTGCGAATACGATCGCTGCCAACTCAAGATCATGTGTGGGATATTGTTGTTCGTGAGGCTTCAATTGTCGAGATGCGTATGCCACAACATGGCCTTACTGCATTAGGATACATCCCAATCCATACTCACTAGCATCTGTATAAACCACGAAGGTTGATTGCGGATATGAGATTGTCAGAATTGGTGCAGTCGTTAGCTTTTGTTTCAACTCGGTGAAGCTCTCCTCGCAATTGTTGTCCCACATAAAATGCTAAGTCTTTTATATTAGCTTAGTCAATGGCAATACTATTCTGGAGAAGTTTGGTATGAATCGTCGATAATAGCCTGCGAGACCTAGAAAACTACATATCTCAAATATTATCTCTGGTCTCTTCCAGTTCAGTACTACTTCCACCTTGTTCGGATCTACTGAGACCCCGTGCTGTGAGACTACATGACCCAGAAATTTAACTTCTGAAAGCCAGAACTCACATTTACTTAGCTTGGCATAGAGTTGCTTGCTCCTCAACGTATTTAGTATAGTTCTCAAGTGGTGTTCATGTTCTTCTTTGCTCTAGGAGTATACCAGATTGTCATCGATAAAGACTACCACAAATTGGTCCAAGTACGGACGAAAAATTCGATTCATGTAGTCAATAAACACTGCAAGTGCATTGGTCAGTCCAAATGGCATTACTAGAAACTCGTAATAACCATATTGTATTATGAAAATAGTTTTTGACACATCATCTGCCCTCACTCTGAGTTGGTGGTAACCTGATCTCAAGTTAATCTTTGAGAACACACAGGCTCCCGATAGTTTATCAAGCAAATCTTCGATTCTAGGGAGTGGATATTTGTTCTTGACTGTCACCTTGTTTAGTTCCTTATAATCAATACATAATCATAGGCTTCAATCTTTCTTTTTCATGAATAGCACTGGAGCTCCCCATAGTGAGATACTGGGTCTGATAAACCCTTCTTCTAGCAGTTCCCGATCTTCTTTTTTAGCTCTACTATCTCACTTGGCGCCATTTTATATGGGGCTTTCGATATCGGCTCTGCTATAGGCTTAGTTTCAATTGTGAAGTCCACTTCCCTGTCTGGGGGTAATCCGCTGATATCCTCCTGAAATACATCAAGAAACTCATTCACGATAGGGATACTTTCCAATGCTACGCCTACCTCTGATTGCATGGAGAAAAACACGATATACCCCTAACAACCCTTATGTAAGCATCTCTCGACCTCAGCTGCGGAGAGAAAGTTTAGGTTGATTTATATGTTGTCTTTTACAGGTGGATTATGTAACATCCCAAAAACTTAATGCAAGGATTAATTTATGGAAACTAGATAATAAGTCAAATTATGGAACCTATAAAATTTAAGGAATCTTAAATTAGACAAAAGAAAAAATTAGGACCTAGTGTGTGTAATTAATAGCATAAAATATACCTATATGTATATATAAAAACTTACCAACATACACAAACAATTAATCACTCATTCTTCTTTTTCCTTTGGCATACCTGGAGCATCACTGAATGCACACACAAATTTCACTAAAAGGACAACACCTCACCTCATTCTTATTGGTTTCATGCATATGCTAATAAACAACATACACACGCACTTACCCATTCATTTAAAACACTCTCTTATCTCTCCATTCACTTCACCTTCAACTCTTCATTCAAACGAGTAGCTAGAGAAAATAGAGAAAAAGAAAAGAGAAAGAGAGCGAGACGTGAGTGAGAGAGTTGAACCGGAGGAAGGAAACCATTAGAGAAGTGAAACAAGGAAGCTCCAAGATCCACATACAACATCATAAATGAATATAGGTGAGTTCCATACATCCTTATCTTATTTTTCTGTTGGATTTGAGGCTATTTTAAGTGGTTTTCTGGGTTGTTTTGCTGCGGGAAGTGATGATATTCGCTGGAAAGTTTATGTCACATAAACCAGTAATTGTGTGTCCATTTTACATTGGATTTTTGGTCTCTTTACTTCTGTGAAAAAGTCCCAAACACAAGAAACATGTGTATGAGTATGTAGAGTTGAAATCCTTAAGATTAGAGTGCAAAACCATAGCTACATGTGAGTTTTCTCAACTCTGTTTTGCTCGCCGAAAAACAAAGTTTCTGCTAGAAAGTTACAGAAGCTCTAGTAGAGGCTATAGATAGATTTTTTGTCTGATTCTTTTTCTTATGGAAATTTTAAGATATTTATTAGGTAATAGAATCAAGAAGATCACAATTTGGAGTAAAAATAAATGAGTTATTGAATTTTGAAGTCAAACTATCAAAACTGACATTTTTAAGAGCCAGTCTGATTCGTGTAGTATTTTGACTAATCAAATCATATCCAATATTTATGAAATTTTACAGAGATATAGTAGACATACCAATATTTAAAAATAATCATAGAATGCATTAATTGAATATCTGTAGAGGAAGTTATGACTTTTGAAATTTAGGTTTAGAAATAGGTGCAATCCTGGAAGTCCAGATTCTGGCAGTTGGTTACATGGTGTTTTTTAGTAATGTAATCTTGTCTAGTAGCCATGAAACTTTTCAGAACGAAATTAAATATGCTAAGATTTAATTTGATACATAATTTATGATATTTAGATCAGTATACTTAGAGATACAAATTTTTAAATTTAGTTGCTGCCAGACTATGTTTCTGGAAGTTAGATTGGTTGTCTGAGATTTTGGAAAACCAAACCTTCACCAAAAATTATGAAATTTCTAAGTAGACATTCATATCTTTAATTTGATATATGGATCATAATTTTTGGACGAGTATATTAGGAGACATAAACTTTCAAATTTATGCTCTGTTTCTAGAGTGTAATCTGGAACAGTGGGATTTCATGAATTTCTGGGAGTAATATGTTTTAACTAACCACATTTTGATATTTTTCATGAAAATATATTTTAATAGATTCATTTAAGCTTTGGAACCAGTCAAATTGAATTTTTCTAGAATTAAATATGATTTTTCAAAGTTAACTGAAAAATCTGTCAATTTGCTGAAAAATAGTAAAGTTGCACTATGCAAAATTATACTATGAAGAAGCCACTAAAAATGAGATAACCAACATAATTTAATTTAAGGAAGTAATAACCAGTTACGTGTAACTTGAATTTTATAGGAACTGGAAATAGCTTAAGTCGGAACCAAAATTTAGGACAGTCAAGGGATTTGAGAAAGGAGTAAGGTAGTAACTCTTTCTTGCATGTACTATGTGATTATCTTTATGTTGAATATGTCATATTTTTTATAACATAGTTAGTATTTTGGACACACAAATTTGCCAAGTTGTGGTCAGGGACCCAACAGGAGTGTCGAGCAGACCATGGTGCAAACATGTTGTTTGGCCATAGGCAAGTGCATATATAGTTTCGATCATTTTACATGACATGTCATTGCATATTTATTTTTTCATTCTATATGTTAGATTGTATGTTACTACTGAGATTCATTTGAATCTCACCATTTTTCAACATTTAAAAGTACTCCAGCAGAAGGCAGCGGCTCTAAGGACAAAACCATAAATACTGGTAATTAAAGGTCTGGTTCTAGTAGGAGCACAATTGGTTATCTTTAGTTGTAAATTTTATTTATTTTGTACTATGTATATATTTTCCAAACCCTTTAGGGATTTTTGGTAATGTAATCAAGCATTTATTATTAGTATATTTCCACTAATTTTGTATGCCCTCTGAACTATGCACTTAATACTCTGTGAATATCGAATTGTTAAGGGTTTGACAGATTAGGGTAAATGAACCTTTTGTTTTCACAGTCTAACATCACGTTGTTTGCAGTTAACCAATCGATTCTGAGAATCACTTTAAGATGTTTCAATGGAGAGCAAATCAGGTCTACTGTAAACTCATGCCCTTCAATGTTTACTATGCAGTTTAAGCAAACCTCTATGGTTATGAACTCGTTACCCGTAGGCGTGGATACTGTCAAATCATAAGGTAATCGATGCATGCTCAGGCCTAGTCGTCTTATGCAGTCATATGCAATAAATGAATTATTAGCTCTTGAATCGAACAATGCTTGGACTATATTACCGTTGAGAGAAATCATATCTCTAATCAAATTTGGTGACTTTCGGGCTTCCTCGTGTATCAAGGCGAATACCCTGCCCTGCACTTGCTGTCTCGACTCTCTTGGCTCTTGTCACTGTCTACAATCCCTGGAACATGCCCTGGCTTATTACAGTTGTAACAAATAATCTGCCTGGCTGTGGTCATTGCTTGTTTCGCTTGTACGCAATACTGACCTAGATGGAGAGGATTCTTACAATATCGGTAAATTCTGTTCCCAGATGGTCTCTGATTACCTCAGCTATCAGAATGGTTAGACTTCTTATTATGTCCACTTGCAGAACCACCCTGATATGGGCGCTTTTGGGAAAATTTTCCGCCACTGGATGTAATATTATTGCCGGTATTTCTCTAGGTGTGTAGCTCCATCAGATTATGTTTAGTTAGTCGGCACTCCTCAACAGCCTTCTGAAACTCTTTGAAATGTCAGGACACGAATTTTTCTTTCAACTCTGGCTTCAGTCCCCTTATCATCATATCTACACTCCATCAATTATCATCACGAACATTTAAATAGGAAGAGTATCTGGATAGACATGTGTATCTGGCCAAGTAGTCATCAAAGCTTTCCTTGTCACCTTGTTAAATAGTGAGGAATTCAGTTTCTTTAGCTAGTCTCACTGATCGGGGAAAATATTTCTCGTTAAACTTCTCTTGGAATACTTCCCATGTCAAGGGAATGTTTCGTGCTTGTAAAATTGCTTCTATGCTTTCCCACTATCGATCAGTGTCACCCTCCAACGTATAGATGGCCAGATGGGCTTTTATGTCATTTGGGCATTCCAAAATTCTGAAGATTTTCTCCAAACGAGATAGCCATTTCTCTGTATCTTCAGGATCAAACTTTCCTATAAAAATGGTCGGCTGATATTGATTCATTTTGGTTACCCAGGTTTGCATACTCTCAGCTTCAATAATCGGGTTCTCTAGAATCTCGGGCACAGGTTCTTGTATAGGTTCCGGTACAGGTTCAGGTTCAGTTACTAGAGGCTGCATGTAAGCTCCCCCTGCCCTCCAGGGTTATTATGAGCTCCTGCATCATCATTTTGCTTCTGTTGTCCTTCTCTTAATTTATTTCGAAGTTTATTCAACACATTTTGTTGTTCTAGCATCATTCGCATCAACTGTTGCATCATGTCAGGTCTAGCATTCGGTTCCTCATTGTCATTTTCATGTCTACCTCAGCCTCTACCTCGACCTCTGCCACTGCCTCATGTACGTTCCATCTCTATAAGTTCACTCTACATGAAAATAGAGAAAGGAATAAATTTCATATAAATGTAAGGGCGTTTTTGTCATTTCACAAACTTTGGGTACATGAGTTCATCATACATATCACATAGCATGTATATACAACAATTAAATAGTCATATCATATATCATACATCCTACAACTACTGTACAATAAGCCTTTTTTACTATTATACATCAAATCCTAGTTGTATATGTAGCTTCCCAGGGGGTCACCCATCCCGGGATTGCCCTAAGGTAAACACGCTTAACTCCAATGTACCTTGATCAAAATACAATCACCAGATTATTTACTTTCATCCACCGGTTCCTTGTAACAGCCCTCACCTCAAAAGATGTGCCAGCTGCCTTTGGTCACTCAAAATATCAAATCAGGACCCTACCTCAGTCCATTTGCATGTGCCTCCGCACCAACTCAATTATGCAAACAAGACCATATCATTATTCCATTCTGTAAATGTCAGAACCGCTTTATGTACTAATACAAAAAATGCTAAACCCCTTAACATTTCGATATTCGCAGAGTGATAAGCGCAAAGTTCCATAAGGCTCAGCTTTTCTTCCCTCCAATTGGTTTAAGGTAAGCGCTCTACTTAATTAGCTTTATACATACTTCAGACTAGCTACCGTCATATACTTCAGATCGATTTCTATTGTAAAATTTTATACTTATATTTGCTTCAGCCTTACGATTGCGACATCTGAGAGAATTTACAAATTGGATTCTTCGCTAGGGGATGAGGTTAGCATTTTCTTCTGTCATTTGCCCTGTTTCTAAATATTTATTCTCTGAAAAAATTTCTTAACTAAAAATTATCTTCCAACTTGCAATCTAATTACTTTCTTTTCTAACTAATTTTCTAATATTATTTCATATTGTTGAGCCATTCACAGCTCATTATATATTTACAATGGGTGTTGCAAGATTCCTAAGCTGTGTCTATTGGGTTCTTAAGGTATGACTCCACCAGGATATATTCGTGATAAGTAATTATAAGTATGGCCTTGGAAGCATGCTTTTAGGATATTTACAGATTGAGTATACTAACGTAATTAATAGACTAGCAAAAAAAAAGACACTATTTAGACTAGTTTCCGGTTATTTGAATAACTGGTCTAAAAAATACTTTTAACACCGGTTATGTGGATAACCGGTCTAAAAAGTCACAAAAGTCATTTTTCTACCGGTGATATTAAGTACAAGTTTATATTACATGTGAGTTCCCCCACAGGGTTTGATAAATACATACAATGTATAGAGCATTCAAAAACTAGTAAAAATAACTATAAAAGTAATTGAGAGCTTCGGGACCCTAATCACCGAAAGTCACCTTCTTGCCTTTCGAGCCGCCCGCTTCAGCTATAATGTTTTGTTTTGAAAAAGAATGAGATTCGGGGGAATCTCAGTAGCAACATGCTTACAAACATATAGAATGAGAAAATAGATATGCAATGTCATGTCATGTAAGATGATCAAACTATATGTGTACACTTGCCCAATGTCAAACTACATGTTTGCACCTTGGTCTTCTCGATCCCTTTGTTAGGTCCCTGACCAAAATATGGAGAATTGATGTGTCTAGGACACTAGCTCATGTTACAATATATGACATTCATAATGGGCATCACATAGTATTTTGTAAGAATGATGTTACTACCTGGTCGCTTCCTTAGAGTAATATCCAATTGGTTTCCTAGGCTCAGGCAGGTCTTAGACTCCGGATAGTCGCCAAGTCCTATAATTAGAATTATGGATGACTAGCTATTACATAATCCAAATCCTTTTTGGCATAATGTAAGCTAAATTATTCTTAGTTTAGCTTGTTGGTTGACATTTGAGTCACTTAAGTAGTCCTTAGAAGTCCCAACAAAGGCCTATGAGGTTGGGAAACACTATATCAATCAACACCTCTTAGAAAATATGATATATTGAAAATTTTGGGTCTAGGCCGCGGCCAACAACGGGTCAGAAACCTTTTGGCCACGGCCAAGAAAATTCTCTAGCCACGGCTAAGAATCCCCTGTTTCTTGAACAATTTTTGAAAAATTATAACTAAATGTAGAAAACTCTAAACATGGTGATTCTAAGTTCTACGTGACCCTTGTTATGTCCAATTTCATTGAAAAATATATCCATAAGCTAAAAACAATCCCATAAATACAGTATTTCATTTTATTAGGTCCTGCTCCAGAAATTTCCAGTTTTTCATGCCTAAATTTAGAAACTCATATGTCCTAATTTACTTGTCCAAAAATTACAAAATACCTATCAAAATAAAGCTCTATGTCTCTACTTTAATTTTGAGAAGTTTCAAAATTTTTGGATAAGGTTTGGTCTATGAAATACCACGCACAATGTCACTATTTCATACAAGGTAAAACCAACATATGTACACACAAACTTCATAAATTTCCAAATTGGCATACAAACATCGCAAAATCATGAACACTTGCATACCTACACATTTTTTCCTTATAAAGCCAACGAAATCATCAAAATTACCAAATTCCTACTCCTTCATCATGTCACACATAGAACAGAATGTTAGGGTTTCTAGGGGGTTTGTGTTGTTTTCTTGTTTTCTCTTGCTTAATCACTTCCTTTCCACTTCTAATCACATGATTAGCTAATTAACCACTAAATGGACAGCAAAACTTACCCATGATTATGCTTCAGCCCATAATTGAAAAACAAGAGAAAACATGACAAATACCACTACCAACAACACCAACAACATGATACAAGACAAGAGGATTAAGTTTTGGTGATTACGTCTTGATTTTTTGGATTTCTCTCTCTAAATTGTAACTGTTCACCTTCTCTTTACACTTGATTTGTCTTGAAAATCATGGATTTAATGGAGTAAAAGAGGTTAGGGAATGATTAAGAAGCTTAAACTTCAAGATTACCACTTCCTTACCTTTGATTGTGAGAACCCTACCTCCTTCTTGTAGCTTCTTGTTCTTGACTATGGCTGAACTCTCTCCCTCTCCTTAATCATATTTTTGCACGAGAAATGAAGAGGAAAGATAAAGAAATTGGATGATATAGTCAATTAGTCAAATGCTTAACATATTCTTGTTTTTGATTAGTTCATGTGTAAATTCTTTTGTTCAAAATTCCATTTCCCTTCATACTCTTCATTCCACCGTGAAACATAAGAAAAGAGAGGGGAAATATTGATATCAATTATCCCATTGTCATCTTGCAAGTTGTTGACTTTTGACTATTTGACCTTCCTTGATATGAATTCACCAAAATAGGCTTATTAATTATCAAGTAGTCATTTTCCTCTTTTTAGTTCCCATATATCCAAAATTATTAGGAATATTAGGAAAATATCATCATTCCCCATTTTATGGAAAAATTACTGTTTTGCCCCTACCTTTTATGATTTACCGAAATAAATTATTTCTTGCTTCTTTCCTTTGGTTTGGCCAAATTTTTGACACTTGTATGAGTCCATTATTTGTGTCATTTTATGTTCCAATTTTGGTTACAATAATAGGCCTTTATGTGGACATTAGTTGCTCATTTATGTCCATACTTGGCCGAGTTGTGTGTAACCGGCGATTGGAATTTTTTTTTTTTGTAAATTTATGCACACTGCAATTCACCATTTTATCCCATTAAATGTATTAATTACATAGGAGGAATATTTGTGATTAAAAATGGGGTGTTGCATAAACTAGTTCATATGTACCAATGAGAGTCACACATAAACAAGCTCTGTGAATAAACTAGTTCAGATGTACCAAGTCATACATGAACAAGCTTTATGAATAAACTAGTTTAGGTGACATATTGAATTTATTGTTGTGAAGTTATGTTTTTTTTTGAAATCCTATGTTACTCTGAATGAAGGTTCCTTTCTTGTATTTCTATTAAGCAGGTGGCACCAACTTAAAATATATGAAATTTAACATTGTAATCAGTCATAAACTCTTTAATGTGAGAGTTTATGAGCTAATTGGTCCCATCTATATATATATATATACAATAGAGAAGTACTTCCAATATCGGGTAGCGATGCAATTTGGATGGATCAAGATTTTTTAGGCTTTGTTGCTAGAATCAATCAAACTCCTGATCTATATATGTATATAATAATGTAAGTATTTACTTATACCTTGTGCCTCTTCAGCAATTAAGCCTAGAAAGCAAAGGAAGATAGGGAAAAAACACACCCTATCAAAAAGGAGCGGTATGCAAACGCTTGAGTTCAAGGGTATGCATACCATTGAACTCAAGGGTTTACATACCTTTCATTTTTGATAGGGGTATATGCTTTTTTCCTAGAGTCCTTTACTTTTCAGGGGTTAATTCCTGTCAAGAGACACAATTATATATAGGTCACCAGCTACATTATCACTTATATATGTCAACAAATGCCATTGATTTTCCCCATTAAGCCTGGAATGTCTTGATCCATGCTGAATTACATAGCCACATGGTGTTGGAGGTACTATTGTTCTATTACATATATAGAGGTAGTCAACTAGCTCAAAAACTATCATTTAAAGAATCTTATATCCATACATCACATTTATTATTTAAAACCATCATGTATTTTAAATGTTCACAGTTCTTTTTTTTATAAACTATTATTTATGTACTTAACACATAACGGTTGTCTCCTTGAGATTGTTATTAAATTTTGTTAAAAAGTCATGGTTCTTATATACAAACCGTTATGTATGTTACTAAATAAATAACAGTTGTAAAATGATACCGTTATGTATCATGCAAGTATTACCATATATTACAATGGTTGTTTACGTGTAGCCGTTAATTATTATCACCGCAATGGGCAGATCAAGGCCTCACCAAACCTCAATACATAATAGGTGTTATGTTATAGCCGTTATAATATATCACGAATAAAATGATTTAGAACCGGAATGTATCTGCAACTAGCTTTTATAGCGCTCACATATATATCAGTTCGAAACTGTGATGTATGGTAGTTGATAACTATCATATATCACAATTTCTGTAGTAGTGCAAGGGTCTCAAGTTCTAGACTTGGAAACATAGCAATGTTAGGTGGTAGGGCACTGCCTGAAAAAATGGTCAAGTCATGTCATGCCTCGAATCTAGATTAGACTAGGGTTGTAAAGTTCCCCATGACATTGGGATGGCTTGGGACACCGGGTGCACAAGTAAAAAGAAGTGTTAACATTCAAAATTAACCTTGTGAATGGTACGGGCAACATTGCTACATTTTTAACTTTATGGAACGATATTGAGATCGAAAAAGCTTCTAAAGCGACATTGAGATTTTTTGAATACTTCTAAAACAGATTTGCATCTTAGCCCTTTTAATTTTAAATTGTTGCCATCACAAAATTATTTTTATATATTTATCGATCATATTTTTTTAATGTAAATTAATTTCAAATTAAACATATCTTAAATGTTAAACCAAATTTCTTATAAATATAGTTTTAGCCCATTTTTTAATTTGAATTTATTTTTAATTAACATTAATCAATAACTAATAAAATATATATATATATATATATATATATATATATATATATATATATATATATAACATGTTTCTTTTTATTTTATATATAATATACTATTAAAAAATTATATGTATTACATCATAATCTTAACAATAATTATGGAAAAATAATTTTTACAAATTTATATGGCTATTACTATCATAATTTTTATTTTTATAAAGATATTATTTTTTTTAGTATAAAATTTATAATAAATATAATAAAATTTAATTTTTGCAGCAGAATTACTAACAAAATTTGCAATGGATACTAAAAATTCACCGTCTAAAATATTTGGCACAGAATTTGCCACGGATTAGTCAAAAAAATTCTGTAAGAAATTCATTGTTTTTTTTGTAGTAAGTATTTGGCTAAATAGTGATGGATTTATTAGATTGAGGAGATTTTTTTGTGTCGTTAGATCTGTTGCACTACTTTAGGAGATGAGTAGGAAGTGATGTCTTGGAAAGCATTGTCCGGAGAATACATATAGTTCCCCCTGTCTATTATATCTGTATGCGAACATTGGCAGAGAAAAAAGGTAATGCTTCAAACTTGTATGAACTCTTGGGTTAGGTCATTGAAGACTCTCTTGAGCATTAATGGCGCCGAGCCCATTCGTTTGACTTGAACCAGTTATTGGATGAGGAGGATAATTGAGTCGTATATGACAAACATGGTTAAAAGTTTTGGTGAAATCAGTAAGGAAAGACTATTGCTTATTTGTTCTTAACAAATTTTCGGATGATAAATGCGGCAAGGATAATAGCATAGAGAAAGAGCGAAAGCAATTCATAAGGTCAATGTTGAAACATTATTTTTCCTCATTTTTATTGAATGTACATAGATAACGTTATGAGTGAGGAAAATGGCTTTGGAACTCTGTCGTACAATTTTTGGCTCTGTGTATTTTGGTTTTGATGATGTTGAGCTAATGGTGATGACACCAATTATGTAATGCGATGATAAAGGATTCATTTCAAATCAATTATAAAGACATTATCGTTTCTGCTTTGTCTTATGCCATTTAAACAGACCACGCAACATGCAAAGTCTTATAATGATAAGAATTATGGCAATTACATTAAAAATGACCAAACTAAAAGTAAAATAAAGTACAAATAGAAAATCTTGCTCAACATAAGTTTTTTTGGTAATTTCACTCAACATTAATTTCAAGCGATCAAGATAAAATAGGATACTATCATTTATTACATGAAAAAAAAACTACACAGTACCTTGAAATAAACCATAATAAAATAATTAAAATAGCCTCACTGCTAAAGCACTAGCGCACCAAATTAAAGCAGTAGTTATAAAAAAATGTTTTTCATCCCTCAACAATCATCCGTCAACCTCTTCTAAGTGCACCCAAACACTATTAGAAAAAAGGTTTTTTAAACTGGTTAAAAATGACTATTTAGACTGATATTAGGTTAGGTCTTATATTGAGCAGTTCAAAAAGTCTACTACTTTCTAAACCGGGTATACAACTAGTTTAAAAATAAAGTTAAAAATTAAAAAATAAGAAAAATATAGTTCTTAAAATCACAGTTTTTCATTTGTCATTGATGCCAATGTCTTGCTTTTCAGATATTCTGATATCTTGAGATGATAAAATGAGATATGAACTTTCAATTGATATGGTATATATATTATTTATTATTTGAGAAAATGGTCTTGTAGGACTTGTGATTTTGAAATAAAATTGAAAATTATTGGAAAAGAGGCTTTGCCTTAATTATTGATTTTGTAAGAGCATGACCACGAGTAATCATAAGATAATCATATTGCATGAATTGTTGTGATGTTCATTGATTGTGATTGATAGAGAGTAGTTGGAGAAAGATACTATTACATGATAAGACCTTTCATTAGTACACATCGGGTTGGTTATTCATCCCTATTGGGATAGGCCTATGTGGCTCATTCGTCCCTATTGGAATAAGGCTCATTTGTCCTAGAGATAAGGATGGGCTCTTGAATCTCTTTTTATTCCTAAGAGAAAGGAATAGGCCCTTATGGCTTATATGGTTGAAAAATACTATCACGTAATAAAACCTCTCATTGGTGTACATTTGATTGGTTATTTGTTTCTATTGGGATAGACATACATGGCTCATTCATCTTAGAGAAGAAGACATGCTCTTGAAACTATTTTCATTCCTAAGAGAAAGGAATAGACCCTTGTGACTTATGTGTACATCTCCATAATGAGGGGGATAGGCCTTCTTAGGCATATGTGTTTGCATACCTCCTTTACGAGAAACTCGAATGAGTTAATGTGTATAATTATAAGATTATTTGAATGAATTGCTATTTTCTGTTCCATTTGACACCTCATTAACACATGTTGGTATGTACGATAAGTTGGAACATTGGTTATTAAGGGCTTTGTCTCACCCTATTGCTCTTAACATTATCAAGATGATAGTTCTCGTGCTGGGACTTCAGGGAGAACTCCTGAGGCTTCATATTGTGATATCTCTGTATAGCCTCTTGTGTTCATTTGTATGTTGAAATGATGTATATTGCCACTCATATGGCTCATATTGTATAAACTCTTATTTATTCATATTTTGATTAATTGTTGCTGCTAACAGGCTAGTAGAAGGCGAGAGGCCTTTGTTTCAATGTCATCCCACAGAGACTCAATCCAACTAGTGACTAGGTGTTAAATTTCTTTGTTTCATTTAAGTTGAACAAATCAAAATTGTTTCCAATATAAGTGAAGAAAAATTAAATAAGAAAAAGAAACTAATAATAACTAAGACTTTTCGCAAAGAACAAATTTCAATGTCAAGAAGGACAACCTAGAGTCACTAATTTCTTATTTGTTCCTTAGATTTTATCTGACTAAATTAATTTTAACTTAACTTAATCAGCTAATCTAGAGTATTAATATCAATAAATGCTTGTCAGTACATTTAAATATACATACCTCAATTAATTATGCAATATCTCACACAATTAAATAGATGCAATTTAGATCAGGCTTACTCTAATTTGATTATGCAGAGCTTCTAGGTATATGTTAATTCTAGATGCAAATTAGATAATTTCTAATTCCACATTATTTAATCCTAAGGTCAATTTAAGATTCCCTTCGTCAAGTTCAATCCTAAATCCCCAAAACATGCTCAATGGTGGCCAATCACTAAGCAATAAACAACAACGAAAACAAGATTAAATAAACTGAAATAGTATTAAGAAAAACTAATTAGTGGGAACAATCTCTAAGTCTCAAACAAGTTCATAATTACTCTAGATTGAAAAGAAAAATTTAGCCACACATGTTCAAAATCAATCTCATCTCAGCAAATAAAAATTTAGAGTTCAAATTCATGTAGAGAAGGAAAGAAAAATAGAACCAGGATCAGCAAAAATCTTGTTGCCTCCTCAGCTCTAGACTCTCGTCTCCTTCCTATTTCCTTCCTGGTTGTAATGAGATGAAGATGAATAATGCTCTCGTGTCTAAGTCAGCCACTTCTGCCTTTCCTATGGTCCAGCTCGTTCTTCCTTTTGATAAGAGAAAGACGCCCTTATTCAAATCAATTGATGAAGGTCCTCCTCTTGCACAGTAACGTCTCCCCCTTAAATATTAGGTCTCCCTCCTCTTATTAAATGTCGGCAGCCTTTACTTAGCCTGTGGCCTATGTCCTTTCTTTTGCTTCCTTTTTTTTAATTCTTCTAGATGCTTCCTTTTTTTTTAGAAGATAACCAAAGAAAAGGGAATAAAATATGAATGTAATAATAGTAATAATCTTACTAATAAAAGCTAGATTATTTATTTATTTATTTTAGAAAACTTCCCATTATTATTCTTCTTTCCTAAAATGAAAAACTTATATTCTAAGTTGAAATCCCAAAAATGATGTACCTAAATTGATATCTCTAAAAATCTTTAAAAAATCTCTTTCATTTAGCATTAATGACTTCTTAAATATATCAAAATATATCTTCAATCTTATAAAAAATGAGAAGTCATCACACCCCCACACTTGCATTAAAACTTGTCCTTAAGATTGTAAATTGTAAAACAATGAAATTCAAAAAAACCATGGAAGCAAGATTTTTAAAGCAAGCACTACAAAATTGAAGTCAATTCAAATTTTTAAGAACCAAACCTTCTCAGAAATATTTTTCACCTTTTAAAAATGCAAGTAGCAAGATAGTCAATTTGACCAAGATAAATCACAATAGAATGTCTCTAACAAGTCAAGTGTTTGCATTCTACTTTCAAAATGTTCAAAGGCTTGTGTTTTAGTTAATTCCATCTATTGCAACCCACACTATAAAAAAACCGTCAATTCTCACGAAATTTGAGACGAAAAAAAATTCTGTTGTAAAAGTCATCCAAAAATCATTGCAAATTTTTTGACGAAATATCCCACAGAAATTCCATCACAAATCGAAATTTCAGACGAAAATTTCCCATAGAAAATTTCTGTCAGAAATTCCATCTCAAAATCAGAATTTGCGATGGAAATTTTCCAAAAAAAATGGGAATTTGCAACAGAAATTTCCCACGGAAAAAAGTCCTTAGGAAATTCCGTTGCAAATTAGAATTTGCGACAGAAATTTTCCATAAAAAAATCAGAATTTGCGACGGAAATTTCCCACGGAAAAATTCCGTTAGAAATTCCATTGCAAATCGAAATTTCTGATGGAATTTGCGACTGAAATTTCCGTCTCAAATTCCGTCAGAAATAGGTATTAATTAATGTTTTTTAATTTTTTTATTATGATTTATTTAATTAATTATTAATCTATTTATTATGTATTAATTCTCATCTTCCCTGCATTTCTTCTTCTCACTAATTTTCAAGTTTATGACATTCTTGAGAAATCTTTGTTTGGTTGGTAGGAAAAGCAGAGAAAAAAGGTTTATGCTAACCAACGTTTTTTAAAAGATAAGTCCTTGAAGTTGCATTGCAAATTTTAAAATCTATCAATGAGCTTTTAAGAGAGTGTTATAAATCTAAATTGATAATTCTTGATGCTGGATTGTAGATCTACAAGTGAGCTTCACCATTTTAATCATTATACCTAATTTTTCTTAATCTTCTTGATTGAGAGCATAAAATGATATAATCAGCGCATCTGGAAAAAAAGAGAGGGAATTCACATTTATTAAGAGTTTCAATTTTAATTATTATGAGAATCATATGGAAAATTGAATTCGTATCATATACAGTGCATTTTGTACCAAATATTTAAAGGATTGAGTTTTAAAAAATTCTATCAATACGTAATTTTTTAGTTTTAGCATCTTAGAAAAAAAATTAATTAGTATTCTACAATTTAAAATAGATCCCATTGAAATTTGTAAGCGTATTGACTTCATTAATAATTAAGAGATCAAGTAGGTGATGACAAGTAGTGAACCGTGGTTTGCCGATTCACTTCACCACCATAGTAATGCTTAGTCTTCGCCCATTCACTTTAAAGCAGTCTACTTTTCTCTCATCTTTAACTTCAATTGCACCTTTTGATAACACCGAAACTACTGAGTTAACCTAAGGAGTTCCTTGTCAAAATGACATATTTCCTATAAAATCCTCACTTATGCTGATGATTTAATGGGCAATAAGGAATAAAAATGTGGAGGAAATGTGCCTAGTGCATATTTGACACAAAAAGAACATAATTATGTGGTTAAGTATGAATATTTTGTTATGCTCATCAACTATTGGCTTTTAAGAGTTTTCTTGTGTTGATAGGAAAAAATTTATGCCACATTTAAAGCTAGAGAAAGCATAATGCAAGGAAAAGAAAGTGAAATGGTGTCTAAGAAATCATACATGCCATGAAAAAAGCAAGAAAGGATGGAAATAGGCCGGGGTGGATTGAAGCTTCACATTAGAAGCTTGGTTGCGGCCAAGCATTTTCCTTGGTTGCGGCCAAGCCCAAAGCAAAAGCTTGGCCACAGCCAAGAAATCCTTTGGCCACGGCCAAACCAACATAGAAAGATTTTGGCCGTGGCCAAATAGGTCACAGAAGGTTTTTGATTATGGCCAAGACTCCTTTGGCCGTAGCCAAACCCCCTAACAACAGAAAACATGTTTTGAGATCCAGGGGCTATAAATATAATAATGAGGGTTCAGAACTGCATCTTCTAACTCAGGAAAACCCTAGGAGGCGGCTATGACACTTCTCTGAGCCTAGAAGTAAAGCAAATCAAGGAAAATCAAGTGGAGATTTGAAGAGATTCAAGCTCATTTTCCTTGGTTTTGCTGATTCCTTCCCTGTTTTTCTCCATTTTACTGATATGGCTGCATTTGTTCTACATTTCTGTAACTGTTTCTTGAGAATTAGCATCTAAACTTCTTCTTCTAGGATTATTTTGAACCTTTGTATGGATTAATACTTGGATATTCCTCTCTTTTCTGTATGATTGATATATATGTGTTGATTTTATCATATGCTTAAAGTTTTTGAATGTCTGGCTATCATTTAGACTATCTTGTTTACCCTGTTTTGCCTTGAAATAGTAGAATGTGGGTAGAGAACTTGATTAAAATCATGCTTGACTTGAAGTTTCCTAGGTAAATGGATGAGTTGTTAGTGACGTAGAGAAATAGTCACTAACCTAGCATTTTCAAATGCAGGTTGATGCTAATCCATACTTTCAATTAAATGTAGCAAGAGATTGTGCATATTGATTGAATGTATCATCTTATTTCTAACTTGAGAGAGCTTAATTAAATACCTTTGAACCTGTGGCTAACACATATAATCAATAAAAATACTAAAGGAGAGGAACCATGCCAAGTTATTATGAAATACAAAAGGGATAAATAATCCTAGACTTTATATCTTATTTGAATTTAAGCAGAATCTGTTTTGTATTGTTTTAAAATAGATTTTTATAACTCCAATTTTCACAAGAACAATATGTGCTGGCTCAACTTGATTGAATGCATTGAGCTTATTGTTTAATTAGTTTGTTAAAATAAATCATCGTGGGAATGATACTTTACTTATCACTTTATTACTTGGTGTGACTCGTGCACTTGATGAGACAAACAAGATTTTGGCGCCGTTGCTGAATATTCTGGTTTAACAAATTTTTATTGACCTTAAGCTTATGTTAGTAAATTTCGCTTAAGCTTTTAGATAGGTAATCATTCATTTTTATTTTTCTTATCAATTTTTGTGTTGAATTGACACTCATTTTCTTGTTCCTCTTGCAGGTACCATCCAAGTATATACAAGCTGTTGAATCAGAAGGTTTGGTAGTGGTACTAAACGAAGTGCCTCTCATTGAAAGGACGCCTGAAGCTGAAGCTGAAGTTGTTGCTAAGAAATCTGTTGAAGTTGAGTTTGAAACCATGGAGGACGATGAATATGATAAAGCTACCATCAATGACTTTGTTAGCCGTAATATGTGGGGTACTCAATCCTACATTCAGATGACACAAATGCAAGCACACACCTTCAAAATCAAGCCAGTGATTATCACAATACTTCAAATGAATGGGATGTTCCATGGTCTGTATAATGAAGATGCCAACAAGCATTTGATGTATTTTCTGGAGGTGTGTGACTCCTCTAAACAAAATGGAGTTCTTGAAGATGTCTTAACGTTTCAGCTATTCCCCCTTTGTCTACAAGGGAAGGCTAGGGACTGGTTCAACAATCTCCTGAAAGGATCTATCAACTCTTGGAATGATTTTGAGACTAAGTTCAGAGCTCGACTCTTTTCTGATGACAAATCTATGGAAGCATGGGAAGAATTCTTAAGTTTTAGACAACACCCAGACGAACATCTCTATGCAGCATGGGAGAGATACAAAATGCTAATGAAGCAATGCCTCAATATGGCATTGACAAATGGGTTGTGGTTCAAATCTTCTATGCACGCCTTAATCCACAATCTAAGGAAACGGTCGATTCTATGAGTAACAAAGGCTATCGTAATATGCCTGTTAACAAAGTAATTCGACTGTTAGATCAACTGTCAGCAAACAATACTCAAGGTAATGATAGGAGGACTACTCAACCCATGCCCAATACAAAAGAAGACTCATCTTCTCAAATTGCAACTATTTTATCTGATTTGAATAAGTGCTTTGATGTATTAGAGTCTCAAATTGGATATCTACACAATTAGATATGAATTTTCAAAGTTTAGTAAAAATTCTGCCAGATTAGACTCAATGAGAGTCACATAGCCTTTAGAACCACCCCAATTCGATATCTACACAATTAGATATGAATTTTCAAAGTTTAATGAAAATTCTGCCAGATTATCTATTTTGTGCGAAAATTCAATTTTTGAGCCAACCAGGTGCTGACACGTGGCAGATGAGATAACTGATTCATTTAGCCATTAAATCCATCATCTTCCTCCTCCATTTCATGCAAAAAAGAACCAGAAGAGAGAGAGAGAGAAATCTGAACGAAAATGGAGGGAGAGGAGAGAGAAATTTCAAGACGCCGAAACACTATCGAATCAGCGTTCTCTCTCAAAGTTCCCTTCAGGAAACTTCTTCTACTCATCGCGAGCTTCATTTCTACGATTTTAGATTTTTTTTTGGAGGTGGTTGGCGTCATCTCACCGGCCGGAATGTTGCCAAAATTCTGAACTGTCTATGGAAACGGGTAGAGGTAAGCGTAAGCTTTCTTTTTAACCAATTGGTTTATCGTTTGGATGAGTATAGAGGAAGTTTGGTACTATTCATGGATAGTTTAAAATGGTGTTTTCAATGGCTAAATATGTCTAATGAGTGTTTAAATAGCTAATCATTTGATTAGAAGTAGAAAGGAAGTGATTAAGCCAAAGAAAATAAGAAAACAACATGTTGCACCTAAGAATTTGATTTTCTTCCATGTATTGTTACATAGTGATGGGTTGAGAATTTAATGATTTTGATGCTTTCATTGGCTTTAGGAGGAAAAATTGTGTAGGTAGGCAAGTGTTCATGAATTTTGGATACTTGTATATGAATTTTGAAGTTTTATAAGTTAAAAGGTGCATGTTGTGAAATCTGTCTTCTGGAGGCAGTGTCCTTGTAACATATTTTTGAAGGGATGAATATTTTCCAATGATAATGAAACTTTTCAGACTTAAGGTAGACATGATATTCTTTAACATGATATGTAATATGAAATATTTGGACAATTATGTTAGAAGTTATGAGTTTTCAAAGTCTAATTATGTGAATTTGGACAATTCTGGGGCATTGTCCAATTGAATAGACTTCTGTGATTAAATAAGTTGATTTATCTAGTGGATATATTTTTTCTATAAATTATACTTAAATATGTTTAAGTAGAGCTTTGAACCACTAATTCTTGACTTTTGCATAGTGATAATGTTTGCTACTGAGATTCTCTTGAATCTCACTCCTCCCAACCAACAATAGTGACAGGTGGAGATGCATGAAGATACATGGAGAAGATGTGAAGTTGAAGTGAAGCTTGAAGCGTAAGGCGCTAGCTTGTATTTGGTTGTATTTATTGGGTGATTGTATTTATAAGAAGTGATACATGTATATGTGTATGTATGAGAATGTATGAATGCATGTGTTTAGCAGAGAACGACTCTAATGGATAGCTCTTAGTTTATTTTATGTAATCGTTGCACACTCTGATATGTGGTAATTAAGAGCCGATGAGGTAATGGTGACGTAGTGAATCTTGTGGGAATGATTGTGAAGTTTGCTACCCTTTTGAAAAACCCTCTCGACCTTAAGTTCAAATCTTGAGTTGAGAGTGGAATATTGTGAAATATTTTAGATGTTGGGTAGTCTGGGTTCAAATCATGGTTCCGTATTGGATTTCACTAGTCACTTATACTTATTTATGAGTATTGGAAATAAGGTGTCACAAACATCATGCAAAAGCTTCTTTCTTTGATAGAAATTTAAATCAGGAGATAATACTTTACACACAAGATAGTTCATAATATCAACATACTATGGCAGGATACAACTACTCACAGCAAATAATTATTCATTAGGGAAACATTCATTCACTAATAAATCATTCACACAATTAGAAGTGGTCACAATCCTAGACAAATGATCAGCAACTTGATTTTCAATTCCTTTCCTATAAACTATATACACATCAAATTCATGTAGCAACAAAACTTATCTAATCAATCTACGTTTAGACTCTTTCTTCCCTAATAAATATTTAATGGCAAGATAATCAGTATGAAATATAACCTTAGCACCTAGCAAATATACTCTACTTTTTAAAAGCAAACATTATAGCAAGCATTTCTTTTCATTAGTTAAGTAATTTACTTGAACTGCAACTAGGTTCCTACTCACATAGTAGATAAGATGGAAGATATCGGCACGCCATTATCCCAACACAGCTCCAACAGCATAGTCACTGATATCACACTTCAAAAGGTAGTGACCAATCATGAGCTACAATGATAGGAGTTAAAGTCAATTTTTTCTTCAATTTTTCAAAAGCCTTCATGCACTCTTCATTAAAATGAAAAGGAGTATCTTTCTCTAGTAACTGTGAAAGTGGTTTTGAAATCTTGGAAAAATATTTAACGAATCAATGATAGAATCCTGCATGGCCCAAGAAACTTCACACATCTTTGACATTAGAAGGAGGATGAAGCTGCTCAATCACAGAAGTCTTGGCTTTATTAACCTCTAAACCTTTCTTAGAAACTTTATGACCCAAAACAATTCATTTTGTCACTATGAAATGACACTTCTCCCATCTAAGCACTAAGTTCATTTCCTCATATCACTTCAACACTTTATTCAGATTTATCAAGTACTCTTCAAATGATTTACCAAATAAATACTGAGAAGTCATCCATAAATACTTCCATTATCTCTTCTATCATATTAGAGAATATAGTCATCATGCATCTTTGGAAAGTGGTAAGAGCATTGCATAGGCCAAACGGCATTCTTCTAAAGGAAAAAGTACCACAAGGATAGGTAAATGTTGTTTTCTCTTAATCATCAGGAGCAACAACAATTTGATTATACCCTGAATACCCATATAAGAAATAGAAAAATTCTTTACCAGCCAATCAATCTAGCATTTGGTTAATAAAAGGAAGTGGGAAATGATCTTTCCTTGTAGCATCATTCAACTTTTTCTAATCCATGCAAACACACCAACCAGTAATTGTGCGAGTGAGGATAAGCTCATCTTGCTCATTAGTAATCACTGTCATACCCCCTTTCTTAGGTACACCGGGCTAACCCACAAGCTATCAGAAATGGGGTAAATGATCCTAGCATCTAACCACTTAATAACTTCCTTCTTAACCACTTCTTTCATTATAGGATTCAATCTTCTCTTATTCTGAATAGATTTCTTGTGATAATCTTCCAAGAGTATCTTATGTGTGACAATCGATGGACTTATACATTTTATGTCTACAATTGTACAACCTAAAGCGCTTTTTTGATCCCAGAGAACTTTCAACAAACGTTCTTTTTTATCTTTAGGTAAAAGAAAAAGAGATGATAATAGGAAGTGTCTCAAATTTACCCAAGCATGCATATTCAAGATGTAGTGGTAAGGGCTTAAGCTCTAGAATTGGTGCTTGCTTAATAGAAGGCTTCAAAGAAGTGGTTTGTCTTGATTCCATCTTTAACAACTCAAACTACGGTGATGGATTATTGTAATAAGGAGAGGTTTCAAGTAACTTTTTACATTCAACTATATTCCCTTCTTCATTTTCATCAATCCCAAGTAACATAGTTGCTAACGGTTCTTTTATAGAAAAATGACTCTAAAGTCTCTTGAATCACCTAATCAAGCATGTCAACCTTAAAGCAATCTGTGAGGTCCGTACGATACTTCAATGCCTTTTTCATGTTAAATATAACTTCTTCTTCATTCACCCTCAACTTGATCTCTCCCTTTACAACATCAATCAAAGTTCGAGCTGTAGTAAGGAAAGGTCTTCCCACAATAAGTGGTAAATATCTATATTCATCACAATCCAAAACAATAAAATCAAACGAGAAGATAAACTTGTCAACTTTAATCGAAAAATCTTCAATGATACCCTTTGGAAAAGCTAAACTTCAATCAGCTAGCTGAAGTGTCACAAAAGTTGGTTGAGCTTCACCAAATTGCAATTTTCTGAACACAGATAGTGGCATCAAGTCAACACTTGATCCTAAATCACATAATGCTCCTCCTTAAAAATTTTCTCCAATTATGCATGGTATGGAAAAACTGCCTAGATCTTTCTGTTTAGGGGGTAACTTGTTAAGAAGAATAATACTACACTCTTCAGTTAGGGCTACGGTTTCATAATTATCAAACCTCCTCTTCTTAATCAGTATCTCCTTTAAAAACTTCACATATGAGGCATTTGCTCTAAAGCTTCAAGGAAAGGGATGTTAATGTGTAGTTGCTTGAAAATCTCCAAGAACTTCTTATATTACTCATCTAAAGCTTTCTTCTAAAATCTTTGAGGAAATGGTAAAGGCGATACCCATTTAAGATTCTTATGAGTTGCCTCTTTCTTTGTGTCACCCTTCTTAAACTCACTCTCAACTTTCTCCTCATTGACTTGTCCATTCACCTTCTGTAAAAGCCTCTTTATTATCCTTTTATAATGACTGTAGGAATTTTTTTGGTCATTAGAAGCTGAGGATTTCTTCATTAGTTGATAGAAGAATCATAATGTGCATTAGAATTTTGTTGCCCTTGTACAACTTGCATTATCTAATTTTCAAGTCTCCCCATCCTCTTGTCCATTTGTTACTGAAAAGAATCCTACTGAGGTGTAGGTTGCTTAACTTGAGCTTCAAAATCTATCAGTTTAGATCCAGAGCTTAAAGCTTGATTGAGAGTTTGACCTTTCCTCCAAGAGAAATTAGGGTGATTCCTCAACCCTAGATTGTAGGTATTAGAGTAGGGGTTGTTCAGGTTATTGACACGGTAGTTTCCTGCATATTTTATTGGCTCGATCGGTTGAGATATAAAGCATTGTCCATCTCCACAATAATCACAAGGAGCATAAATAGAATTCACTCTCATGTGTCTACCATTGGATCAATTTATTTGAGCTTCCAATTGATAAAATCTCTTGTTCATAGCACTTAGCATTGCCACCAATGCTAAAGTAGTGTCATTCATAACTTTCTCAATTGACTTCACTGGTCTTCTTTCATTATTGTTTTGGATAAAATCAGCTGATAAGTCATCCAAAAAACTCCAAACATAATTCATTGATTGCTTTGTAATCCCCCTATTAGTGACGGTATTCAATTCAAATTTAGATTCAGAAGTCAGCCGTGTATAGAAGATTTGTAGCAATACCTACTTTTCTAGATTATGACCTAGACTTTGTCTAACAAGCAACTTAAACCTCTCCCAAGCTTCATATAAATGTTCTCCAAATTGTTGGCAGAAGTTCGTAAGAGCGGCTCTTGCATCTACCATCTTGTTGTGTGGGAAGAACCTCAATCTGAACTTTTCTTCTAATACCTCCCAAGAGGTCATACTACACTCTTCTAAGTTATTGAGTCATTCTTTGACTTTTCTTTGTAGAGAATAAGAAAAAAGTTGAAGACATATCGCATAATTAGGAACTCCATTCTGATTGAAAGAGTTACAAACATCAAGAAATTGTACCAGATGCCGATTTGGATTTTCTGAATCGTTTCCTGTATACTGACCCTGTAGTTCAAGCATCTTAAGCATAGTTTGCTTGATCTCAAAGTTGTTTGCTTGAAATTCAGGTACTCTAATTCTTGATTGATAACCTCGAGTTTGTCTTCTCAGAAAATCATTGACACCTAAACGATCATTTTCATCATGAGTCATTTCTTCAGTTTCAATATGTATTACTTCCTCCTCTTGATTCTTAGATGTTGTAGCATCCAAAAGTTCATAGATGTTCCTTGTTTTCTGCGGTGTCTTATTAGCTTTGGACCTGTGGGTAATATGCCCAAGTACCTGCAAAACAAAAGAACTCTCAAAGTATCACACTAACATCAAGAACTAACAAGAAAATAACAACATCAACAACAACAACAACAACAACAATGCTGAAGCTAAAAATACTAAAGGATTTTTAACATTAATCACCAATTGCCTAGAGTCCCCGGCAATGGTGCCAAAAACTTGATGCTACCAAAATTTAATTAAGCACCGCAAGTATACAGGTCATGAAAATAGTAAGTGACAAATCAAGGTCGTCCCACAGAGACTCAATCCAACTAGTGGCTAGGTGTTAAATTTCCTTGTTTCATTACAAATTAGAATTTTTTTTTCAATATGAGTGAAGAAAAATTAAATAAGAAAAAAAAGCTAATAATATCTAAGACTTTTCGCAAAGAACAAATTCCAATGTCAAGAAGGACAACCTAGAGTTAATAATCCCTTATTTGTTCCTTAGATTTTATCCCCACTAAATTAATTTTAACTTAACTTAATCAGCTAATCTAGAGTATTAATGTTTATAAATGTCTGTTGGTCCATTTATATACCTACCTCAATTAATTATGCAATATCTCACACAATTAAATATATGCAATTTAGATCGGGCTCACTCTAATTTGATTATTATGCAAAGCTTCTAGATATATGTCTATCCTAGATGCAAATTAGATAATTTCTAATTCCACATTATTTAATCCCAAGGTCAATTTAAGATTCCCTTCGTGAAGTTCAATCTTAAATCCCAAAAACATGTTCAATAGTGGTCAATCACTAAGCAATAAACAACAAAAAAATATTAAATAACCTAAAATAGTATTACTCAAAACTAATTAGTGGGAATAATCTCTAAGTCTCAAATAAGTTCATAGCTACTCTAGGTTGAAAATAAAAATTTAGCCACACATGTTCAAAATCAATCTCACCTCAGCAAATAAAAATTTAGAGTTCAAATTCATGTAGAGAAGGAAAGAAAAATAAAACCAAGATCAGCAAAAATCTTGTTGCCTCCTTAGCTTTGGACTCTCGTCTCCTTCCTATTTCCTTCCCGGATACAATGAGATGAAGATGAATAATGCTTTCGTGCTTAAGTTAGCCACTTCTGCCTTTCCTATGCTCCAACTTGTTATTCCTTTTGATCAAAGAAAGATGCCCTTATTCAAATCAATAGATGAAGGTTCTCCTCTTGCACAGTAGCGTCTCCCCCTTTATCCCCCTTTAATATTAGGTCCCCCTCCTCTTATTAAATGTTGACAGCCTCTACTTAGCTTGTGGCCTACGTCCTTTCTTTTGTTTCCTTTTTTAAAAAATTCTTTTGGCTGCTTTCTTTTTTATGTTGGGTCCAAGCTTTCCTTTTTTTTCTAATTCATTCCAAATCGATGTGGGTTTTGAAGCTGACCAAAGAAAATGACATAACATATGAATGTAATAATAGTAATAATCTTACTAATAAAAGATGGATTATTTATTTATTTATTTTAGAAAAATTCCGATTATTATTCTTCTTTCCTAAAATGAAAAACTTATATTCTAAGTTGAAATTTCAAGAATGATGCATCCAAATTGATATCTCTTAAAATCTTAAGAAAATCTCTTTCATTTAGCATTGATGACTTCCCAAATAAATCAAAATATATCTCCAATCTTGTAAAAAATGGGAAGTCATAAATAATTGAGTTTTAAGAAAATGATTTTACATTTGGTATCAGATTTTGAGATTACAGTGGGAGTATACTCTTTCACACATAATCTCCCTTACTTCTGAGTTGTGTTGTTGAGTTTTATACTCTATTTATGATGGGTTGCATCTTTAGGTAGGGAGAATGATACGGTTAAGAAAGACTTACCTCGATAATAACTAACGTCCACCTAGACTCGAGCAGCCTCAATTGCTATATAGTAAGGCTCTTTTAAGGCATATAAAAGGGATGTTTATTACCATAATATATGAACCAATAAAGAAGTTTGAATGAGCTAAGGCCGATAAAGAAGAAGAAGATACAAACTGCCATGATGAACACTCGAATGGAGCTGGTAAAAGGTTATTAGTATGGTTGGTCTAGATGATTTGGACTATATATGGAGGAGTTTAAGGCCAAGTTCTTTGAACATTACTTCCCTTTTAGTCTTGAGACAGGAGGATGAGACAACATTTTATGCTCAGCTTCAGTGTGATATGCATGAGGATAAGTTTTTTGCTACATTCCTTGATCTATCTAAGCATGTCAACTACCTACTGCTAAAAGAGGATCCAAAGTAGATTTAGTGACATAATTACTAACAAAATTTTTGCTAATCCGTCACTAATTATTGAAGAAATATTTGTGTTGCTAGTCTATCCCTAATTAAAGTAGTCATGAAAGACTCAACTAAAGAGGCAAGAATGGAAACTAATCTTTTTTGTCCGAAATATAAGGTTAATAAATAATTTACAAATATTAATTAAATTAGTTAAATTAATTAATTATAAATAAATGTATGTTGATCTCTCTAAAATACCTCTTTAATTGCTATCCCCTTAATAAAAACCCTCCCATCAATTCATGCAATCAATAGGAATATAACTTCTTCATCTAGTACTGAAGGAGAGTATTTTTTTTAAATCAAATTCTTAGTTTCCTTTCCTTTGATTTTCTTTCTTAGTTTCCTCCCTTCTATTTTCCTGTTTTATTTTTTTATTTAGTAATAATTTTGAGTTGGACCCAATAGTGCTATTGGCCCAAATGCTGTTTTTGTTTCAGGACTGTTTTCTTGGGCTTATTGGGCTATGAAATAGAGGGATTCGGCTTCGGTCCGCTGCACAGTGAACCCCTGCCAGTCTTTTTCATTAACTACACCGTTTTGGTGTAGTTTTAATGGAAAGAATGTTGATTTTTAAAAAAAAAATAGTACATAATATTTTTTAAATAGCATGCAGTATCCTAAAATAATTTTTACTACTTTTAATATTTTAAAATATTTTTTTAGTTGTACCTAATGTCTTAAAATACTGACTACAATTTTACTGTTAATATATTTTTATTAATATTAATGAGCACCCAAACTTAAGATATTAATTTATTAATTTCCATCCACTTTAAAAAATTTTCCATAGCACAAAATGTTTTAAAGTAATTTTTAAAATTGAAAAAATGCATTAACAGTAAAATTGTAGTCAGTCTCCTAAGATACTTAATACAACTGAAAAAATATTTTAAAATACTAAAAATTATTTTAAAATACTGCACAGTATTTAAAAAATATTTAAAAAATTTAAAGTATTATATACTATTTTAAAAAAAAAATTAACCTTTTTTCTATTAAAACTACACTATACTAAAACGGTGTAATTTAAATAAAAAGGATTGTCAGCGGACCGTAACAAATCCGAAGTAGAGAGGAGAAAGCGTAAAAACAAAAAAAAAACCCATATGCTGTGGCATCCCGTTCGATTTTGCCTTTCTGCTTCGTCGCCTCCCTGCTCGCTCATCGCTTCTCTGCTCCGTCGCCACTGCCGTTCACAGAGCACTTCCAGCCAACACCTCCGACTCCACCGTCCTAATCTCAGGTATTATTTATTTTTTTTCCAGTCCATTAACATAAGCTGTTGCTGAGAACTGTAATTTGTTTTAATTTACAAATTCAGTTAGATTGGATATGCTTCAATTCATCATTTCTGATTAAGAAATTTCGAAAACAATCCCTTCTGCTGGTGCTCTATATTGATCTTTGCTTCTCATTTTCGTTTTCTCTGGAACTACAGTACAAGAACTCTGCCATGCTCTCTTTATCTTATTCTTTTGTTCGATTTGACGTGATTTTACCGTACTCTCTGACATTTTGTATAAATGTTTAGCTGGATATCTTACAGGTCGGCTTTTTGGAAGTAAATATTTTATTCACGGTTTTCATGTGTCCACCATTCCATTTATCCGGCCAATGGTTTTCCCCCTTTCTTGTTTTCCTAAATCAAGTTAGGGCAGGGTTGGCATAATTCAGCTTTTAGGATGGTGAATTGAGCATTTTGTTAGATACATTTTTTGTACTCTGGAAATATAGTAGCATGGAACACCACATGGAACTCATCCCTATTTGCGCATCTTGCTGTGGTTATGTGCTTAATTATGCTTACTAAGGGTAATATGTTAGGTTGTAGGCGTTTCAGTAATCATGAAGGTAAGGTCATCTGTGAAGAAGATGTGTGAGTTCTGTCGGACAGTTAAACGTCGAGGACGTGTATATGTGCTATGCACGGCCAACCCTAAGCACAAGCAAAGACAAGGCATGTCAACAGTTGCTGAAGCAGTGTCATCTCATACAGTGTATGTGTTTTTATTTTCTCAGCGATGATTGCATGTGGTTTGGTAGATGTTGGGTTCCTTCTTGGTGGGCATGTTGCAAAATTGATCTGATCAAAACCATTGGCTTTTGCTTACAGGATATTGTATTTTAGTGTTTTCTATAAATTCATGCAGTGATTTTTTTATGTGCGGTAGATATGCATGCACACATGTATTGATGCTTTCTTTCTGTGGTAGACACGCATGCACACTTTCATCATATTTCACATTCAGTTTTGCTTGTTTTACTAAGTCATTGAAATGGACACTGTTAGGACCCTCTCCTAAACACAGCTAATAACAAGACTGTAACTAGAACTAAACAACAAGAGTGGGGAATAGCTTGAAACTGGTAATAATATTGCTGCAAAACTAAACCAGATTACAAGGGATAAGTTGATTTAGTACAACACAACACTAAGATACATGAACAACAATTAAAATAGCGATTATTAACTAGAGGAGACTGAACACAGAAGAACCAAAGCTACAAACACACAAAGAAACACAACAGGTTGCCAATCTTTTGAGAGGGATCCACCCAAAGGGCCAAGACCAACTTCAAATTCTTGTCTACCCCTTTGTTCTTCCCATCTCCCTGTCTTTATAGACCCACTCCTCACTTTTTTTGACCACTGCCCCTACTTTTTATTCATCATGACTACCTAGTTTGACCCTTACTTGTGTGTCTTGGGTCCTTAACCATTGTATTTTCTTCTAAACCAGCAGGTCCACCTTCTCTGCCTTTTGTCCACTCTCTTATGTTTTGTTCTGTGAGTTTTGACAGCAATGGGTGATGGGGTCTTATTAGACACCTTTTTTGATGGATCAGGATTCTTAGAAATCAAGAGGCTTAATTCAACTTTTTATGATTTAACCCATTAAATTTGCATATACTCTACCTTTCATCTTTTTTCTTCTTAAAAGCTATAGGATATTATAGAAGCCACAGGTGTTGGCTGGGCCAAATATGCAAAATTTCAAGAATAAGCCTTTGTTCAATTTTCCTATGGATAACAACAACAACAACAAAGCCTTTATCCCACTAGGTGGGTCGGCTACATGGATCACACAGCGCCATTGTGCTCTGTCAAAAATCATAGATTTTGATATATTATTAATTAAAATGTCTCTTTTTATGACCTCATTAAGCGTTCGTTTCGGCCTTCCTCGACCTCGTCTAACAGGACTCCATATTGCTTGATCAACCCTTCTTATCGGAGCACTCAATGACCTTCGATGAACATGTCAAAACCACCTCAAACGATTTTCTACCATTTTTGCTTCAATAGGAGCCACTCCAACTTGTTCGCGTATGAGTATTACGAATCTTGTCTTTTTTTGTATGGCCACACATCCATCTCAACATCCTCATCTCAGCTACCCCTATTTTATGTTCATGTTGTCCCTTTAAAGCCCAACATTCACTACCATATAACATTGTTGGTCTTATAGCAGGGCGATAGAACTTTCTTTTTACCTTATTAGGTACTTTACGATCACAAATAACTCCAGTAGTTTTTCTCCATTTATACCATCCGGCTTGAATTCTATGATTGACATCTCCATCAATTTCACCATCTTGTTGTATAATTGATCCCAAATATCTAAATTTTGTCACTTGTGAGATGACCTGCCCTCCCAATTTAACTTCCACTTTTCTTTGGCCTTGTCTCTTATCAAACTTGCAATGCATATATTCAGTTTTGCTCCTACTAAGACAAAAGCCCCTCAATTCCAAAACCTGTCTCCATATCTCAAGTTTAGAGTTAATTTCTTCCTTAGATTCAGCCAACAGAACTATATCATCCGCAAAAAGCATGCATTTAGGGATCTTCTCTTTTATAGGCTCAAATAGCACATCTATCATTAGATTGAACAAATAAGCACTCAAGGCTGATCCCTGATGTAGTCCAATCCTTATAAGAAAATCCTCTGTAACACCTCCAGGCGTTCTAACATTGGTTGTAACCCCCTCATACACGTCCTGAATGGCTTTGATATATGCAACCCTTACCCCCTTCTTTTCCAAGGCTTTCCAAAGTACATCTCTTGGTACCTGGTCATACGTTTTTTCCAAATCAATGAAGACCATATGTAAATCTCTTCCTTTACTCCTATATTTTTCCATAAGCCCCCTTAATAAATAAATCACTTCTATTCAATTTTCCTATGATGTTTGGCCCAAATTTTATGTTTTAAGTCAATATCAAAAGCAAAGGCATTTTTGGGAAAAAATTGCCCTAATGCTTACCCCAAGGTTGAACCAAAGCTAGTACTTGCATTTTTCTGATATTGGGTCTTTTGAATGTCTGTGGCTTGCATCCTCCAATATAGCCATTGCCATGGTGAAGGAGGAGCAAGAAAGGAACAAAGTGAAACAGGGACTTTATTGGGTTATATTTCACTGTCAAGTAATGACGTGGCAGGATGTTGATAATACATCTGTGTTTGAGTTGACTTGGTGGATTAGCAGATATTAACAGAAATTGACCTTTTCAATTTCAAGAGTTTTTTTAGCCTATTCTGATTAGTTTCCATTTTTTATCCTAGGATAAAATATCATCTTTCATTATGACTATTTTTAGATGAAACCTCTTAATGTGTGCAATCAATAGGAATACTTTAGGGAAAAGATTATGAATTTGGGAGACAAAGTGGATTGAGGTCTTATATTTAGGACCAAATTAAACCCTCAACACATATCCTCATTGATCCAGACGTCCCTGGACTTATCTTCTCATAATAGATTCCTATCTTGTAATTCAAGTTGGCTTGAATGGCCATGTTGAACTTAAGCAAGATCGCTGACGGTTATTGCCAATGTGAGGTTTATTCCTTTGATGAAAATGCCATTAGATGTTTAGTGTGATGCCTTTGGACAAAAAACAAGGTAGAGATTTTTTTTTTTTTTTTTTTTTTTTTTTGGTTTTTGCCCTTCAAAGTCAAGGTAGAGAAATGCTGGTTGTAATATTAAGGGGGATAGTGAAAAATGAAAACGTGACTGATCAAACAGCAAGCTAATAACTCTTTATAATGTTGATAAGTCTCATTTTTGTCCTCAGCAACCAATATTATTTTTGCTAAAGGATTGAACATCACATTGATAGTTTTGTCAGCAATCTCACTAAAGTTTAACATCCTCATTTGCTCCAATAACCGGTGTCACAAGATCAAAATCTATTCCGAAAAGGATAGGTCTGTAAAAGTCTAATTGAGGTGAGGCCATATAATGGTATTCCGGAGACTCTTGTGAGTTTTATTTTATTTTTTAGATATAGAAAGTTTTGTTTTATATCAGGTTCTATTGCATTCATTTCACGAAAGTTTTGGGATTTTTTTTTTTATAGGAATGAAATTTTGGGAATTCATGTTAGTTTTTTATCTGTTACACTAACTAAGCAATTTTTCCTGTTCAAAATTCGAACACCTTTTCCAGTTATACCAGTCCACTTCTTGCTTTGAGTTTACACTCTGTAAACTTAACGGATCCTTAGAAAATTCTGTTTAATTTGAACCTCAGAGTTGGTCTTTTCTATATACTATGGTGCTTGTTAATTTATATCTTTTTCATGTCAAGCATCAACTAGTGCTTATTTTTTGATTTCCTGTATCATGCGAAAATAAATTCAGTTCCTCAGAGGCAAGTGCCAAGCAGATTAGTTCTACCATCAGCTCACGTACAGGCCTGGCTTCTCTTCTTCCACAAAGGCACAGCCTTTCTATGTTGTATGGATGGAGGGTGGGCCTCGCCTCCATTTTTTCTAGAAGGTAAAACACACACAGCTAGCGACTTGGAATCCAAAGATTATGTTGCAAGTAGTGACTTACTTTGAGAAGAACTTGATAAATAATTACAACTCTTGATCAAGGCCTCTGTCTCCCTCCTTTGTATTGTTTATGAAAGTTCTCTCTTTTTGTTTTGTTCCCTGTTAGAAGGTAATAGGTGCAGGAAGACTTTTGTGGACCCTCTAGTATGCATTTTCTGTACTCTTTGGAAAATGTGAAACTTTGGTTCTGGATTTTTTATTTGTCACAGCCTTTCTTGGGTTTTTTTTTTCCTGAAACACTCCATGCCCATTTTTATGATGTATGAGATTTGAGGGTAGTGTGTAAGAGAAGATTTATCTCGATTTTCGTGAATATATCTCTCTGACGCTAATTCAACCTGCAAATGCTAGAATCAGAATCTGTGACATCCATCTAGGCTTTTTTATTATCTTGGATCATGTAGTATTGCTGTACTCTTTGGAAAATGTGAAACTTTGGTTCTGGATTTTTTATTTGTCACAGCCTTTCTTGGGTTTTTTTTTTTCCTGAAACACTCCATGCCCATTTTTATGATGTATGAGATTTGAGGGTAGTGTGTAACTGAAGATTTATCTCGATTTTCGTGAATGTATCTCTCTGACGCTAATTCAACCTGCAAATGCTAGAATCAGGACCTGTGACATCCATCTAGGCTTTTTTATTATCTTGGATCATGTAGTATTGCTGGTGAATTGTGGGGGAACCCTTTAAGTTTTGTGGGTCGTCGGTGCATTAAATCGTGACCAGAATGAAGTTCACTAGATATTGTACCTACAAACGTTTAGGAAGTTCTGGTCCTATATATGAGATACACTTGAAAGATGTCTTAAATTTTAACTAATTTTTTTTTTAAATTTATACCCCTTAATTACATATTATATCATGACATCATATATCTCTCATGTGCCTCCCTTTTTTACTTTCTTCCTTTCATTCACAGACACGGACACACTTTTTTTTCATAGAGGAGTTTTGTTATAAAAAAATAAAATATATTTTTACACATTTATTGTATTTAATCAATTTTAATTAATTTTTGTCTGCACAATTTAGTTATTTATATTACCACGGAGTTTTATTTAGCCACATAATTATACACCAACCCCTAATCGAGAGATCTGTATAAAATTAGCTGGTATGTTTTACCATCAAATTAGCTAGTATATTGACTTGCTGGGTTTTCTTTTTTCCTTTTTCCTTCTCATGGTTTTATTTATTTATTTCCAACTTCTCATGTTTTTAATTAAAAACAAATTTTCATTGCCTCTGAATTCTGACTTCATTAAGGATTAAAGCCAATTTTGCCTTGGATAAAATTTTACAAATTTTATATATTTGGGCCGAGGGCATCCTTTGATGGATACTTTACGATTTGAGTAAAAAATGTGGATTTATGAACGGAATAACCAGAAGGAAGTGAGTAAAACTTTGTAAAAGACTTGCAAAAATCATTCTGAGGAGTCAAACAAATCCATTCCCTCTAAGAAAATTACCTTCATCTTTACGCGTGGGCTTGTTATATATTTTAAAATTTATTAAAATGCAATTTCTATTTGTAAGCATCATGATTCCTTATTATCACCATGTTTAACCTCAAGTGGCTGAAGAAAGTGACAAAATTTTTAAAGTCAAATCATCTATAGATGGCGAATAGACCTCACATGTGCACACTACTCTTCCCCTTCTATCCTAAATATAAAACTATAAGAGTTAGATGACTAATTTGTAAAAATTAATAGCATTAATTAAGTTATTTATTTATAAAAAATATGTATTGGTTTCTCTAAAAATACCCTCATCTAGTCATTTACATCATAAACTACCCTTTTGACCTCTTAATATGCATAATCAATAAATATAATTTAGGAAAAAATTATAAATTTGAAGATAAAGTAGATTGATGTTTTACATTTTAGACCAAAGCAAACCTCATAACTAGCTCCTACATGTAGGATCAGATAGAATATTATAAATTTGGGCTAAGGTCAAATTTGGCCTTTGAAAGTTTTTATATGAATTGTGAGCATTTGGATTTTTTTTTCAATATCGCTTGGAAGTGTTAAAAAAGAATAATATCATCTCGCCTTGACTGTTAAAAATGTTAACGGTCAACATCAGTATTTTAACAATTATGATGACTTTGCTCCCTCTTTTACACTAGACAATATTGACATAAAAAAGCTTTTTTTTTTTTTTGTGAATGATATGAAAAGGTTTATGGATATCTATAGTTCTTGCGCAAAAACTTTCTGGCAAAATAAGAATCTTAACCCTATCAATTTTCAAATTTTAAACTTTTACACGAATAGTGAGTGTGTATTTGCAACTATGTTGGAGTAGTTTCATAACTATGTTATGACAGAAGTAACACTCTTTACCAAAACACAGTTTTGACACTCCAATGCATAGCTCCAAACATGGGTGACAAAATATGAGATTTGTTGCATTAAAAAAAAACAGAGAATGGCAATACATTTTCAAAGTAAAATACATGCATGATTGATAGCTCCACATGAATAAACTATATTGGTTCATACCAATTAGAGAGAGGCAAGTGGGATTCAAAGAAAGAGGTCTAATTGTTTGAAGTCCCATTGTTTCTGAATTGCTACAACAATCAAATACAATTATTTGTACACACCCATACCCTTTTGGTACGGCGCCATTAGCTCATGTTTCCCCATGCTAACTCATTCAATGCACATTCACAATAGCCTAATATTCAATTATTTTAATTTATAGGTGGACGTGGAGGGCTATTTTATGATTTGATTTAAGAAAAATATTTTGTTTTCTTTGAATGAGAAAAAGAGGAATTAAAAAGGAGATGTTGTATCATTGTGATGCAGTCATTGTATTAAAATCCAACTCGGTTGGCCGGTCATATCAGTGAATCAGTGGACCAACTCATTAATGACCTGATAAAGAATTTTGGACGAAGTTGGCCGACTTGGATTTTTTTATTTTTTCCCCATTAGTAAGCCTGACATTGTTTTGAGTATAAAAATTTGCAGTCTGCCATATTTATATTTTAGTCAACCAATAAAAAGTCGGATCGGGTAATGAACCGGTTATAGTATTGATTTAAGGGTCAGTAGTTCAACCGAGGTTGGACCGGTGGTCGAACCGGTCATGTTAAAATATTACAATTTATTAGTGACAATATATATATTAATATATTAAATTTCCATAGATAAAAATAAAGATCTTTAGACAAAAAATGCTTAAAATCTATTAGTATTAGTTATAGTGTCTATATTTATGTAATGACATCTCCTTTCCTATAATTAATTAATTATTATATCCTCTCAAAATCTTTTTTTTTAATTTGTTCTTTCTTTACCTACTTTTCTCTTCTTCTTGGTCTTCAAACTTTCATTTTTCCCTAAAAAATAATGCAAAATAGTAGTTAGAAGAATAAAAAATATATTTAAAACAAAAAAGAGGCAAACCGGGTGGACCGGTCGAACCACCGGTTTTGATCGGTTCACCGGTTTTTTTCAGCAACCGGACCGAATCACCGGCTGGCCATTAGTCGGACTGGTTGAACCGGCCGGTCCGGTTCTTTTTTTTCCAATGATTTTAGTAACTCGATTTTATTAGATTATGTGTAGTTCATATATGAATGTTTTATTTACTTGTGAACTAATGTGTTTTTATTAAAATATTACTTTTTTAGGGTTATATATAAATATTTTCATATTTTAATTAAATTATATTCTTTTGATCATGATTGAGTTCACCCTAGTTAAATCACGATTAGGCTATTGACACTTGAGCCACAGATTTGACCAGTTCAATAAGTGATACGGTTTTTAGTATTGTGGATACAAATGATATTTGTGTCCTGTATAAATATATAGAAGGTTTATATGCCAAAGTAATTTGATCTATATATAAATAAACTATTGGTTGAAATGGTCAGCAGTCTCATAAGGAGAACACAAGTTCAAATCCTAAAAAGTACACTTATTAAGAGTGTTTTAACTTTAATGCTCCCGGTCTAACAAATATTTGGTCAAAGTCTAAACTGATTTGGAGATACTCTGTGTTTATACCAAAAGTAATTTGATCTATATAGATATATAATTATACAAATAATTTTGTCTCATAAAAATCAAAACGTAGATAAATGTTTATTAAACCTTTTGGAAATCTCAGGATATGTGGGGCCGAGTCCTGTTCCATTCCAGAAGTAACTCTGGTGATGATCAATATGGACTTGTGAAGGGAACAAGATTTGGTTTTCTTAATAAAAAATGAAGAGAATTTATATAAATATGGGCGAACTAATGTACTTTAAATTTTAATTTCATTAAAGTCGTCCCATATAATTTAAAATGAAATTTCCTTAAATTAAGAACTTTATTGAAATCTTGGCAAAAAAAAAAAAAGCATCTTTATTGAAATAAAATTCCTTACAATGAACTACAATGTCATTCTCCCTTCAATCTTTCTTTCTTTCTTTCTTTCTTTTTGGGTGTTTTGTTTATATTGTAGGTTGGCATTTTTTTCCTTTTTATTTGGTTTAGGCTTGTCAATCTGTTTAGTCTAATTTATTTATATTTTTTATAATTAATTTATTCAAATTTTATTTTATTATTATCCATAATACTTCACGTCGTTTAGTAATCTCAAATGTTGATAAACAAACCAAAATTGTGTGTAAATATATACATGACTGTCCCAGCCAAAAATTTATTTTGCTAAACAAAAAACAAAAAAAAAACAAAATTCAAACACAAAGACTATAAACAGAGATTCAATGATTCTAACATGTTTGATTTTTCTTTTGCCAACATAGATGCAATGGTTCCACTTCCACCTTTCCCTTTCAGCTTTCCACTGTACCCACCTGTCGTTGGTTACACACATACATTTAAGTGCCAACTTGTTGAAGATTCACGTACCATCAAAATTCCATTTCATATATGCATGGGTTTAAGAATCGGAGCAGGCCGTCGGACCGTCACCTGATCACAAGAGCGGGCCGGCTTTAAGCATCGGGCCGTTTTTTTTCTGCAGCCGTTTTGGACCGCTGATAACTGGTTGTTGAGCCGCTAGCCGGTTTTGGGTTGGAAACCGGAGCGGTTTTCCAAAAACTGGGCGGGTCAATTGATCTATCAAAAAAAAAAAAACTGGCAATTTTTTTTAAAAAAATCTATATTTGAAATCATACTCTCTTATATTTGTTACTCATTCTCTCTTCTATACTCTTTTCATAAATATTGGTATATTTGAAAGAAATATGACATTTTTTATACAATTATTGTTTTTAAATAATCTCAATCACTAGTTCATTTTGGGCAATAAAGATAAAAGTTGCTTATAAAAATGACCGAATGGAGTATTTCTTAGTATTATCTCTGGTCCTTAAAACAAGATTCTGTTGACTTTTTTTAAATGCTAAGAAAGCTAAATAAACTATTTAATCATAGTTTATGTTATGCATAATTAAATTATATATCAATTTATAAGTCAAGCAAATTAATTTGAAGAACAATTAATATAACTTAATTTACATCATTAATCTCTTCAAAAAAATTCAACCGATTTTTATATTAAGAACCAAAGATCATACTTTATATTTTTCCTCTTTGGATAATTACTTTATTTTTCAAAAAATTTAATAATCATAAAAATCTTCTAAATCCCTTCACCGAAGTCAACGACTCAATGATAGTTTTATTTAAAAATATAAACACTACTTTTAACTTGGGAGGTCCTTGAAAAGGAGAAGTTAATTTGATTTTAATAATTGTAATGCTCTTGATTTGTTTTTGAAGGTTCAATATATATTATAAAATTAAATCGTTGATACTTCATGAATATTCTAATTGACCAAAAAAAACATTTTCATTGGAAGTTTTAAAGCTAAAGTAAAATTTAAAATAACATGAAAGGATACAATTCGTCGTTTTGAGAAAATAAGACATTTTTCACATAAATAGTACATGGATGCAATAACAAAGCTACAAATATAACAATTTAATTTGGCCAATAAAAATGTAGGCTTTCTGTTTTCAGGCCATGAGTTTATGAATAATACATTTGCACACCACCAAGGCAGCCCAATGCAATTTCTAACAAAAGAAAAAATATATATATATAAATTTAATTATTACGTCACCGGTTCGACCGAACGGTTCAACCGTTCCAACCGGTTGAACCATAACCCGCTAGTTTTTCCGACTCGATATCCGGTCCGACTTTTAAAACATTGCATATATGTGCATGCTATACTTAAATGGGTCCCTTCTCTTTGAAACCAATTTCATGTAATGAACACTAAAATATAGAACATGCAGATCAAATATGAATAGTTCATGTTTTTTTTTTACTTTTTTTTTAAAATAAATTATTTTAATATGTATATAATCTAAAATTAAAAGAATTTATTTACTGTTAGCTTTATATTGTGAACCAGTTTTATGCTTATTCTTTTCTTTTATGTTGTTCTACTTGAAGAAGTACATGATTCTATTTATAAATCAATTTTAACATGTTTAATGGTATATATACGTAAAATATGGTTCACAATGTGTGTGTGTATCAAATCTGAAATATGGAGGGGAGTATGATATTTTTCCAAGATCACCTGGCTTTTTTTTTTCTTTTTATGTGCACGAACTCCTTTTGGTTGGCAAACAATATCAAATCATTTTCTCCCAATTTAGCTCGATTAAAATATAAGTCAAGGTAATTATTTTTAAAGAATTTAATATTTTTTTATTGTGCCCTTTTGTACTATTAAAGTTTATCAGTATATAATTAATTCATCATAATTAATGAAATATTGAGTTTTGATAAGGGTATATTTAAAAGATACTACAAATGTTTGTTTTTCATCTTTAATGATATAACTCTCATCTAACAGTTCCATCTATTTTATAACATAAGTCATTTTTAAATTTTTTTTTTGATCCAACCATCTTTCTGGCTTCGACAGTCAAAGAGTTATCCTGATGTCTCATGGACCTCGCTTGCATCCGCTTTCAAGTCCGTGGGCTGTCCGCTACATAAAAGTATACCATTTTGGTGTAGTTTTTAGTAAAGGATGAGGCTGAATTTTTTTTATGTAAAAAAAATGATATTCAGTATTTTGAAATATTTTCTGGACATATCTAGTATCTTAAAATATTTTTTAAGTAGCATACAGTAGCCTAAAATAATTTTTAGTGTTTTTAATCCCTTAAAATATTTTTTCAATTGTACCCAGTCTGTTAGCAAACTGATTGCAATTTTATCCTTAATAAATTTTTTTAGCTCCAAATATTATTTTAAAATATTAGGTGCTACTGAAAAAATATTTTAGAGTGGATGGAAATCAATAAACCAGTATCCTAAATTTTGGGTGCTCGTTACTACTAAGGAAAATACATTAACAGTTAAATTGTAGTCAGTCTCATAAGATACTGGGTACAACTGAAAAAATATTTTAAAGGGTTTAAAGCACTAAAAATATTTTAAAGTAATATTTGGAGCTGAAAAAATTCATTAAGGGTAAAATTGCAATCAGTCTGCTAACAGACTCGGTACAACTGAAAAAATATTTTAAGAGGTTAAAAGCACTAAAAATTATTTTAGGTTACTCTGTCCTACTTAAAAAATATTTTAAAATACTAGATATATCCAGAAAAATATTTTAAAATATTGGATATCATTTTTTTTACATAAAAAAAATTCAGCCTCATCTTTTACTAAAACTATACCAAAACAATATAATTTTATGCAACGCACGGGCAGCATACGGATCTGACAACGGATGCAAGCCAGGTCCCTCCCTCATTGGGGAGGGTTGATTCATGAGAGCATTGCAGGGCTAGAGGAAGCATCACCATACTCTAGGAGTAGCCTTTAAATCTCACGGACCATCCTTTAAAAGGCATGAGGCTCGGGATGGTAGACTTAAGTTAGGATAGGGGTCATGTTTGTGAATTGGGTTGAGCCCAACCCTTTCTTAAAATTGCATCGTAAGAAAATTATTTGATTTATAATATAAATTATTTAAAAAATAATTAATATTTATTTATCAATTTTATCTTTATGATTAATACTATCATATGACTTGCTGTATTTTTCTCTCATTCAAAATCTCATTTAATATATAGGTAAAATGAAAAAAAATTTTAATTTAAAAAAAATTTAATAAATTAACTATTATTTTCCTAATTCAAGTGAATTGGTTAAAATGAGTTATTTTATGAGTAGAAGGGAGTACTATTTATTGTTTGTGTGCCACGCGGACAATTAATATTGAATTAAAAACACATTTTAGCATTTTACACACAATATCAGAAACAAACTATTAGGTTCCTTGGTATTATGAAATGTCTTAGCTTCATAAAGTTTGTGTACCTGAGTGCAATGGATCGTCCATTAATTAATCTGCAACCTTTTAGCTAATTAATTAATAATTAATCAAATGATTTGCACAAGACCCTAATCATATTTATGTTACGAATGGATAGGTATCCAATTGATCCGTTTGCCAAAGAGAACGGAAGTTTCTTTAAGTTAACTTAATTATTAAAACAAAGAAAATTTAATTTAATTAAATGTTGTAAACTAAAAAAATAGATATAATCTATCATTTTTATAAGGAACATTCTCTCTAATAATGATTTTCCTTAATGTAAGAAAAAAAATTCATTTTGTTTAAAATTTTAAACTGATGTTTTTATTTTTACCATCATTAAATATATGTTATACATTATCTCTATAATAAGTTTTCACTTATTATCTCTCATATACCCTCTTTATAAAAAAAAGTATATATCTTATATATTTATTATTTTTAACTAATATTTCAAAACTCATAATTTTGGTATTGTTCTTTATAAGAAGAACTAGAAAGCATACAAGTGTCTTTGGCCAATGTATAAGAGTTAAATTAAAAACAAATAGAAACATGGTCTAGAATATTAGAGAAATGTAATCATAGAAATATGGTCGTAGTAATAAATATTTTTAATTCACTGCTAATAAATACTTAATTGGAAACATCCCGCTTATAGGGTAAAAAATCCTGGACAACTACTATCCAAAGAAAAATCCTAGACAATCAATTAATCTAATAAATTAGTTAAATGGATTTTATATTAAATATGAGAAGGAGGACATTATTAAACCGTACGAATTAATATTTTTTATTAAGCCATTTAGTACTATGATATAAAATATATATAATAATTATATTATTATTTATACGTATTAAGTAAACTTTTTTTCCAAATAATATGTTACATAAGAGGGGCTTGCCAATAATTATTATAAAACACGATAAGATCATTAAAAAAATAAAAAAAAATTAAACTACAAGACTATAAACAGATCCCTAGTTCATAACGTGTTTGATTTTTATTTTGTTAATGAAACTGGTTTTTTTTTTCCAAATAATATGTTACATAAGAGGGGCTTGACAATAATTATTATAAAACACGATAAGAACATTAAAAAAATAAACAAAAATTAAACTTCAAGACTATAAACAGATCCCTAATCCAAAACTTGTTTAATTTTTATTTTTTTAATGAAACTGGCTGGTTCCAGAATTCACTTTCTGCCATGCATTGTACCAACATGTCATTGGTTAAAAAAATAAAAATAAAAATAAAAATAATAATAATATTAAAAAAAACAAAAAATAAGTAGCCACTTGTCCAGTATACACGTACCCTGGAAAATTCGAAATCTGATCGCTGATGGGATACATGCATTCATCATCATCATCATCATCATCATTATGGGTCCCTCTGTGCATGTGATCAAATTTGCAAAAGCCAATATAAATAATTGTATTTGCAACAACGATTTTTAATCTGAATTTTACAATTTTATTTTTTGGATAAAAGTTAGATGGTGTATAAGTGTGTTTTTGGTTGGGTGATTGGAAGGCTCAAAAGTATTTATACATATAAATCGAGATAACATTCATCTCACATACTTATTTCTTATACTACAAATCATGATTAAAAAGCTGTTTTTGAAGACTCAAATCGCTAAGCCAAACAAGCTCTTGTGATTTATGTTTGATTTGACAGTGTGTATAAGTGGCTTTTCTGAAGCTGAAACTTGTTTGGATTGAAGGTAATATAAGTGGTTTTTGTGATAATGATAAGAGAGAGATTAAGGTAAAAATTATAAAAAATTTAAAAAGTTGAAGTTGGGAAATTTGGCAATTAAAAATTATATAATTTGATGAAATAGTATTACATAATTAATTAGATCACATGTCCCGTATAATATAATCTCTAATTGAGTCGCGAATATATCATTTGGGTGGAAGATGGTCGAGCATAATTAGATTTAATAAAGGAAAAAAAAAAGAAAAGAAAAAACATACACATAGAAGCAAGAGGAATCAAAATCATGGTTTAGTGTTGGCTCAACACAATCCAGAGTATACTATATATTTCATACAAAAATGTCATAGTCACACTCAGCAAAACTTATTCAGGCCTTTAGGGAAACTGAAACAGCATTCATCGTTTTTTACAATTACTATCCAAACCTGTAAACTTTCTCAATGGAAATGGACTATGGTGTTATCATCGTTTAGTGCTTTCAATGCTCCATTATAAAAGCACTCTCTCTCCTCTCCTATCTCTCCCCCCTCTCCTTCTCGCTTTCCTAGTCTCTCTCTTTTTGCATTTGTATGACACGCTATCGATGGTGTTCATGTAAAGTAGAAGAAGAGCAACAATAAATGGAACTGCGTCGTGTGCAATCAGAAATAGTCAGTGACCAAAGTATTCGCTCAGGGATTCATGGCTAAAGACATTGGTGCCTTTGTCTAGTCCTTCAACATGTCTGGTAAAGTACTCGACAAACAATCTCTCTATTTCGAAACCCTATCTCCCTCTTTGGATTATCAGATTAAAGACCAAGATGACAAAAACTTCAACATCAATGTAAATCAGAGGAAGAAGTGAAGTGATTGGACCGAGTACCTAAATTCCAAGCATAATCAGATCCCTGAGCATGAAATCGATCTTTACTGGCAACACCAGCTGGGGTCAGCGGCGCTAGACAGAGATGCTCTCTGAGCTTCGACAAAACGAAGAGAAGACAGAGTAATAGAGGGTGAAGAGAGAGAACACAAGCAACGATCAATTTGAGCTTATTCCAGAAGCTAAAAGCTCCACCTGATGGCTTAATACCAACCGTACGATTAAAGTAAAAGCCAATGTTGCCAATCGCCTCAACCAAACATGTTGCCTTTTGCGATTAGCTCCCAATCTCGCGATTGGGGCACCAAATCATTATGCCAAATTAGGCATTCTTTGTACTTCCCTATTCAATTAACCAATACTAAAAAATTGTCTCTTACAAAATTATAGATAAAAATACATATAAGACCAGTCAAAACATGTAAAATATTCATCAAAGCATCTCAATCAAGTTAGTTATTACTCCTCCGTCTTTAATATAAGACATATATATTTACTTAATTTAATTAGATTAAAAATTTTAGTTAAACTAGTTAATATGATATTTTTTTTCTAAAACGCCTTAGTTAATATGACATTGTTTTAAAAAAAACCCTAATAATCTTTTTTAATTTCATCAATCTTTCGTTTACTTGTTTGTTGTTGAGAGGTCATCAATATGGGTAAAGTAACAAAAGATTGAAAAATATGAGAAATATGTATTATATTTAGAACCAAGATCAACTTACTAATTGAATATTATATTAAGGGTCGGAGAAAGTACTATCTTGTTGTTGTCATTTGATAAATTACAGAGAAAATCCCTTCAAAAACTTTCAAAATGTCAAAAGATAAAAAGATGTTCCAAATATTCATAATACTAAAGAGATGTCAGGGCCTTATTCGTCCTTTTAAAAATTAAAAAGAAATGACAAAATTGTCCCCTAAGTTAAAATTAAGAATAGAGAGGAAGATGTAATTTCACAAGTTCAGATAAAGGTTTTCACAAGTTTAGATAAGGTTTTCATAATTTTTCATAAAAATTTCTCAAGTTGCAAATCAATATTCACAAGCTGATAAGGGTTTCGCAAATTCGGATAAGGTTTGTACAAATTCTCAAAAATAATTTCATAACTTCCTTAAATAATTTCACAAGTTGCAAATTTGAATTCATTAGATAGGATAAAGGTTTCACAAGTTCGGATAATGTTTTCACATGTTATCAACATAATTTCACAACTTTTTAAAGAATTTTACAAATTGCAAATTTTAATTCACAATATCTAATAAATGTTTCACAAGTTATAATAAAAGTTTCACAAATTCTGGTAAGGTTTTCACAAGTTCTAAAAAAAGTTTCACAATTTCCTTAAAGAATTTCACAAGTTGTAAATTTTGATTCACAAGATCTGATAAGGGTTTTGTTTGGGTAAGGTTTTCACAAGTTCTCAAAAGAATTTCACAACTTCTTTAAAGAATTTCACAAGTTGCAATTCAAAATTCACAAGATCTGATAAGTGTTTCATAAGTTCTGACAAAGGTTTCACAAGTTCGAATAAAGTTTTCACAATTAATTCTGTCAAAGTGAAAATTAAACTCTAAGGGACAATTCAGTCATTTCTTTTTAATTTTGAAAAAGATGAATCATGCCCATTAACACTTCATGCCCATTTTGGGAGGCGTGAAATTGAACCAACTTTAATAGATTAGGGGCAAAATTGCACCCGTTAACACTTCAAGGTGTTGATTGTTAGAACTGGCTAACACCCAAGAGAGGGTGAATTAGGTGTAAGATAAAAACTTAAGAACTTTGAAAACTTTTTCACATCTTAATGAAAGAAATAAGTATAAAAGTAATGAATCATAAATCAATTGTCACGATCATCAATGCATGAGTGGATTTCGGGGCCTATTGCATGGGTACCCCTCAGGGCCTTGTAGTATATCTAGTGCTACGATAGTTTAAGAGTTTCATGTGATGCATGATCGCTGTTGTGATGATTCTGATGAATGATGTTTGTTTAGCATGCCTTGTAATGTTATAACTGTATGATTGATATACGTTGCTACTGAGATTCTCTTGAATCTCACTCTTTTTCAAAAACCCACTTTCAATACAGGGAAAAAGCTCAAGGGGCAAGCGGAAGGTAAATGCGGATGACTAGAGTTGAAGCACTGAAGGCTTTATTCATTTTGGTGTATCTAGTTGTATATGTGTTTTTGGATATTTTGGGTTGTGTATGATGTATATAGTTATACCATCATGATGAGAACATAAGTGGAATTTAATGCATGAATGATATTTTGATAAGTATTTATGCTTTCCATCGCTAACGAAATGCAATTAAGATAAATGCTCGCCGACTTTGATAAATGAATGTAAAGAAAGGATCGGTGAGACTAAATAAGATAGTGAAAATGATTTATGAAAATTTTACTACCTTCTCAACTCTAGGTTCAACTCCTGAGTTGAGGGTGGGAAATTTGCAAATATTTTTGAAAGTTGGGTAGCCGGGTTTGAATCTTGGTCTCCTGAATGATTTCACTACTCTTTTATACTCATTCGAGGTCATAGGAAATAATGTATCACAGGAAGATAATATGCAAACTATGATTTATTATGATTTGATCCAATCCATAATGACTTACATCCAGTCCCCAAACTTCTCCTGAGATTTCAATACACTATCTCTCTTAAGTTTAAATTGGGTACTTGAGAACCACTATAATCTCACAAGTTTAATCCAAGCCCTTGTGAAGCCACTACAATTCTTGTACTGAGATAAAAACTCCCCCTTACATACTATAAGGATACAATCTGTTTTCCACTCAAGATCACCCAATCTTAGGTAACTCTTATAAAGATAGAATAATTACAATGAAAGCATAATTCTCTCTATATGAAGTAGATGATGATTACCACTGAAGTATATGGTGGGAGTATGATTATAGAGCTTTGGTCGGATAAGATTCAAAGTATCAACATTATAGGCATAGTCTCTCGTCATAATTCATTTTGAATGCCTATCCTTTTATAGTTGATGAAGAGCATTTAATTGTTGAGCATATTCTTCCCGTTAAACATATTAGAATATGATCGTTGGAGTCTGTTGGAAGTAGTCGTTAAAAGTTCTGACACAATTTTTTGGCCTTTAAGCTCTAATCCAAGTCTAATCACCTGTAAATCTCATGTAAACTTGATTATTGATGATTAGGAATGGTTAGGAACAATATAATCAAGATTTAAATGAGTTTGAAGAATATCTAAAAATCTGAGATGATAATTCAAAACGATGAATGATATCACTCTAAGTGCGACTTGAAGTGATCTCTTATCACTTGAGTGATTTCCTTAATCACTCGAGTAATCTTGAGAAATCAATCAAGTAACCATGGATCACTCGAGTGATTTCAAAATTACTCGAGTGATCTTCATCAAAAGATCACTAACTCTCATATCATAGATAGTTCTGCATAGAGGTCAACTTTCATTGGGCATAATTCTTTAAATAACTCCAAATTTGACAAATAACCTATCCACTGAAATCTATTTAAGTCTACTTTTCACTACAACAAAAATCAATTCCAAATTCATTATCTTCCAAGCTTTATGATCAAATCATCAGCTACTAGTTTGGAACACATCGTTGATTTCGGGTACCAAATTTTGAAGTTCATATCTATTTCATCTAAAACTATTTGAGTTTGAAATAAATTTTCATAAGCCAAATTTAGAGTCTAGTTTCATATGAAACAATTTTCACCTCAATCAAAGTTGTGGCATAGAAGATATGTCCAAATTATTGATCCTATTTTGGAATAACGTGAGAAATTATAGTATCAAATTATGAGATCTATGTATCTTTCTTCTAAAATCTGTTAAGCTTGATCTTAGTGTTTATGTATCTTATTTAAGTCTAGTTTCATATGAAATAAGTTTAGCTCAATCAAATTTGTAGTTTGGGAGATATGACTAAATTATCGAACCTGTTTCGGAATAACACGAGAATTTATAGTGTCAACTTCCAAAACTCATATCTCTTTCATCTGAACTCTTTTGAACTTGATCATGATACTTTTGTATTATATTTGAAGTCTAGTTTCATATGAAATAAGTTTAAGCTAAATTGAACTTGTGGTTTGAGAGATATGATAAAATTACCGAACCTCTCTCATGCTAAACGAAAACAAAGCTAAACAAAGTATACTAAAATTGGATAATCACTCAAGTGATGCTTCCTTCAAGCAAGTGAAATATGTGAAAATCACTTCTGGATATGCCACTCGAGTTATGATGAAGTATCACTTGAGTACTGATGAAGTATCACTTGAGTGATAATGAAATGTGACTCGAGTGAAGATAAAATAGCTTCCAGTTGATGTATTTTAACTTCAAATTGAGTCATTCCAACTTCCATTTGACCATAACAACCTCCAATACCAAATCTAATAAATTGAAACTTGATATTCCCATTATATTTTGTAAGTTCTTCTTTCTTCAATCTCTTCTCTTCTTCCTTTTTATCCTTGTTGATCATTCCCAATAATCAAACTCAATAACTCCTTTCTTTTCTTAATTTCTCCCCATATTTAATAACTTTGTTCAATAGCTTCTTAATCTTCTGCTTGACTATTTATCGTAATCCAATTTGATATCTTCTTTATTTTCTTGACTAATCTATAATATATTTCACATTAAATATAGTAGTTAGTCAAGGATTAAGATATACACATGATGCAAACTTTTTACTCTTAACATTTGACATCTATATTTGACATCATCAAAACTAATCACATCTAAAATTGGTTACACCTAACAAAATATTTTAGGGTGTTAAGCAAACCTTTATACTTTTTTATTTGGGCAAAATTTTAATTAAGGACTACTGTAGTGAATTAATTTTAGTTGGCCCCCAAAGGAATCTAATACATCACTACAGTCCAAGGGGCTAATAAAGTGAAATTAATTAGTGATAGTAAAAGATAAAAATGGCCCTTTCACTAGTTCCCTTCTCTCTCTACTGGTTCCAGCTCCTCTATCATGTGGTTCTCTTTCTCCCTTAGCTCACCTCCACCTCACTCATCCAGCCACAGCTCTGCAGCTCAAAGCGGTACTCCTCAATCTCTCCCCTAATTCAGCTAGTTGGTGGAAACTTTGTTGGTCGATCTCATGATTTCTTGTTGCTCCCCCTCTGTCTCTCAACCAGTCATGCTATGAGAAGATGAAGGTCCCAATCATGTCTCGCCTCTGGTTCCTCAACTCATGAGATAGATGCTAGAGATGAAGGTCCCTCAGCTTATAATAATAAAGATGACACCGAAGATGATTCCATAGTCTCAATGCTATTTTATCTTACCTCATCTCTCTCATATTTAGGAGAGGAGAGATAACATCAAAGCCCCTCAAAATGTAACTGACTTGCGGTAGCCGCTGGCCAAAGCAGCCTCTGGCAGATGGTAATTGAAGCTCCGATGCTATCCCCCAAAAATTAATTTTTATTATTCGTATGCTTTTTCCACTTGTTCATGACGAGTTCCACACTTGCAAATGATACTTGTTCAATTTATGTTGTTTATATGTCTATTTCACTTGTTCATGAGAGATAGGGTACTTGCAAATTAGATTTGTTGTCCAATTAATTTGTGTTATTTATATGTTTATTCCACTTCTTCATGAGGAGTTGAACACTTGTAAATAAGACTTGTTCGTGATCCTATGTTTTCTTGTTAACAAATTAATTTGTATTGTTCATATGTCTATTTCACTTGTTCATGAGGAATTGGACACTTACAAATGGGACTTGATCTCCCATTTTGAAGTGTGTAGCTTGTCATGAACAAGTGGAAAAAGTATATGAAGAACACAAATTAATTTTTGGGGGACAGCGTCGGAGCTTCGATGGCCATCCCCTGGGGGTGTTCATGAAGCCGGGGTGCCCGGTACACTCTCCTGAGGTTGAAAAAAAATCACCCCACCCTGACAAAAAAAAGCAGCCCGAAAAAATTTAAGCATAATCGGGCTGGGCATTTTTGTGGGCAGGACCAGACATTGGGTAGGGTGGCCATTTGGCTTTGCTCGGTAGGTATATATATCAATCTATGTGTATGTGTGTGTGATGTAAATATTTTTTTATATAATAGATTATATAATTATATTATATTATATGTTTTATTAATAATATGTGATGTATATATAATATTTTTTTATATAATATTCGTCTTTAGAAGTTTCCTTTCTATGGAAGAATTTTAAGCTACTAAATCTAAATTGATCCACGTAAATATTTCAAGAATAAATTAACAGGACTTCCCCTGATTTTATTAGCTTTTTAAATAATTGACAATCATACAATGTATTTTATTTTCACCGCTAGATGACATTTGAGAGGCACATAAATCTATCTGCAATTGAACGAGTTGATTCCCTTTATTTGTTTCTCATATTTGCCCTAGCCGCGATTGCGAGTCCTCAACCGCCAAACCCTTTCCTCAAGCTCGACACTTCCAGGTTCGAGCCGCTGCTACTCACTTTGGGGCTCACTTCCAAGTTCTGATTTTCTTTTTTTTTTCTTAGCTTGGTTCTGTTTTTCTTTCTTTGTTTAGATCCTTTCTTTCTCAACTTGGTTTAGATCCTTAGGGTTTAAGGGTTCTATCTAGTATGGTTTTTAAGAACTTGGTTTTGAATTCATTTTTTTTTCTGGGCAATGGAAGATCGAAGGTTTTGTTTTCAACATTTCTATGTTGTGTAAAGAGGCACTAAGGCTTGTGAGTTTTCTTCGTTTCTGAAACTAAATGAGGCTTGTGATTCAAAGTCAAATCTGCATTGATTTTTGTTGTTGATTCCATGTTAAGTATGTGTTTGTTTGTTGACTTATTAGTTTCTCATCTACCCAAAAATTCACGTCATATTCTACGGTTAAATGAACAACACTTCCTTTCTCTTGAGGCAACACTTGTACTGTGATTCTGAAGCTTTTGTAGTGTTCCATCATATATTGCATTCTGGCTATCTGCACGAGTTGTGTGTGTATACATATATTTTTTAAATTAATTTCTCTATATAATTAGTTGTAAAATTTTATATATTCTTAATTCGACGTCAGTTTATTCATGATGGGACTTATAAAATATATATGCTTTGTTATCCTAATTAAAAGTAGAATTTTAAAAATTTGGGTGCCTATTCCACCAAAAGTTAATGATCAACAAGATGAGGCTTTACACACACACACACATCTTGATGAATTTGAATGGTAGATAGGGGTTGCTTAAATAATCAAAATTGTAAACTCTGTAATCAAAACTTGAAAGGTACGTGGACATTATGTAAAAAAACTTGAAAGATTTTGGTTTAAAGGAAAAATCAGCTTTAAAAAACACAAGTAAATATGATAATAATGCAAGATATATAAGGTTGAAGTGATTTTTAGATATTAATTTTTTTTCCTACTTGAGACCTTGTTTAACTGTACAAGTCATTGAATTTTCTTTTGGTCGCCAATCTTGTTATTTATCATTCATGTTATTCGATATGGATTTATATAGATTTAGAAGCTTAGAATCTACTTGCTCGCCAATATAATATTTTAATATCTTCTTAGTCTTTTGTATGTTAATATTTTGGCCAAAATGTTGTATTTGTCTTCCAATTCTGATTTTGCCCAAAATTACAAGTTCAATGGACGATCAGGGATTCTATTACATTACCATCCCCTATTGAAATATCTCATGGTGCTTCAAATCCTATTCAAACACCAACCCTTACATGACTAAGTCAAACACCAACTTCTAATCCTAATGGACCTAGTGAAGCTCCTTCCCATACCCCTACTCTTCCTCTTCTTGCTTAATCTGTCCATATCTCCCCCTTCCCCTTCTTCCTCCTCTAAATCCCACACAAACATTGACTGAACCTGTCACCCAAATCACAAATGTTGAAAGTATGGGTACCAAGAGAAAAGAAAGAGAACCCAAGCACACATCATGGTGTAGGACTATTTTATCAGAATTCCAATTGAAGAAACTAATGGGGAGCACTTAGTAGATTGTAAGTATTGTCATAAGACTTATAAAGCTTATCTAAATCGCTATGGAACAAACTCTATGTTGAGACATATCCCAAAGTGTCAAGAGAATCCACATAAGGCCACTGCAGATAAAAAAAAGCCATGTTAAATATGTTTTCTGGTGGGACTAGTGGGTAGGAAAGATCTTTGGTCCCACATAAATATGATGAGAGGTAATGCAGAAGAGTTTTAGCTGAATTCATTATATGTGACGAGCAAACGTTCAGAATTGTCAAAAAGTCTTCATTTAGGAAGTTGCTAAATCAGTTTGAACCTCACTTTCCAATCCCTTCAAGAACAACAATTGCAAGGAATGTGTGGCAGTGTCATCTTGAAGAAGTTAAAGTATTGAAGACATTCTTGAAGAAAAGTTCTAAAAGTTTTTGTCTCACCACAGACTGGTGAACATCAAACAAAAATTTTAACTACTTATGTTTGACAACACATTTTATTGATGAAGAATGGAAGTTGCATAAGAGGATTCTAAACTTCGTTATGGTAGAAAATCATAGAGGTGATACTATAGGGAGGACAATTAAGAAATGCTCGTTGGATTGGGAAATTGATAAGGTGTTCACAATAATCATGGATAACGCCTCATCTAATGATACAACTTTGGGATATCTTAAAAGGCACTTAAGAAATTAGAATGGCTTATTGTGTGGACATGATTATCTACAACTAAGGTGTTATGCTCATGTTCTTAATTTGGTAGTGAATGAAGGAATTAAAGAGATGAAAGATAGCTTTGAAGCCATTCGAAGTGCTGTTAGATATGTTCGTTCTTCTCCTTCATGCTTTCTTAAATTCAAAACTTGGGCTAAAGTTGAGAAAATAGACACCAAAGTCCTTGTTTGCCATGATTGACCATTAGGTAGAATTCAACATACTTAATGTTGAAAGTTGCTGCCATGAAGTTTTAGAAGGTATTTGAGCAAACACGTGATGAAGATTCTGACTATATTTTACATTTTAGCTCAAGTAATTCATCTCTAAGCACGAGCGTGATGCTTTTAGTAGTGATAGGCATGAGTGTGATGCTTCTAGCCATGTTAGGTGTGAGCGTAACCCCTTTTCTGATCCTATCATAAATGATTGGGATAATGCTAAGGTCTTCATTAAATTCTTGAAGGTCTTTTATGAAATAACATTGAAATTTTTGAGTTCCCTTTCTGTAACATCAAATGAATGTTTCCATAAGATTACTCATGTTTAGAAAATGTTGAGAAAGAATGTTATGAACAATGCTAATAAGTTATTGGGATAAATGAGCACTAGCATGCAGGTAAAGTATGACAAGTATTAGGGTCAAGCAGATAATATGAATCCACTACTATTTTGTGGTTGTGATTTTAGATCCTTGGTATAAGCTAGCTCATGTGTATCATATGTTTGATGTCCTTTAGACTGACCCTGACGTATGCTTGATTATGAAGGAAAGGGTTAAAGATTGTTTGTATCCATTGTTTAATGGGTACTCTACAAGGGTTTCTGTTGAATCAAGAATTGCCTTAACATGTACAGTAGGTGTAGGTTCATATCCTTCTTTTGATGATGATGATGAAGAAGAAGAGGAACTTGGTCATAAGTGGTTAGAATCTATGAAACAAAGAACTTCAAAAGATCCTCAAACTGAGTTAGATAGATATATCGCAACTGAATCAAGAGATGAAATCCCTTCTACAACTAAGTTTGGCATACTATTATGGTGGAAAGCTAATTCTAAAAAATATAAAGTTGTCTCCTACATGGCATGAGATGCATTAGCTATGCTAGTTTCCATAGTGACTTCTAAGTCTGCCTTTAGTACAAGAGGATGTGTGGTTGATCATTATAAGTGCTCTCTATCTTCTAAAATGATAGAAGAACTTATTTGTAGCCAAAATTGCCTACAATCTAGGCAATCTCTCTGAATTTGTTGAAAAGCTTCATGAGTTTGATAATTTTGAGAAGACAGAAAATACCATTCAACTTGTAAGTAAGCTTTTATGTTGAATCTTATAAATTCACACACACACACACACACCTAAACATAAAGATATTACTTTATAATTTGTAATGTAATTGTTCTTATTTTTCCCCCTTAGATGTTGCACTTGGAGAAGGGAGAATGTAATGGGTATGGTTGGCTAATGGTGATTGAATGATAATTTTACAAGAATGAGTTGCCAAGTAGGTAATTTGAAACCTTTAAAAATTTACTTGTAAATATAAATTTCCTTGTACATAATTACACGCTTTCTTCTTTACTTACTTGTACGTAGTTCCAGTTGCTTCATCCTTTTGTCTATTTTGGGGGATTGATGCAACCACATGCACAACTATAAGGCTTTAATTACAATTTTTTGATGCCTTGTTTTTAATGAATTATGGATGTTATTTAATTCTTTAAGTATGGGTATTTGACTATTTATTAAGACATATGGTAGTCTTTTTAACTTAGTTGTAGACTTATTTTGGAATGTTCCAAGTGTAGAATTATGGAATACATTTGAAGACCATATTGTGTATTGGGTATAATTGAAGCTGATTTTTTCCCACATAAGGTGTGCCCAGGGCATCTTTGGCTTTGCCTTTCTTTGATTTAGAATGGGAGCTATTAGCTTTGAAATTAGTAGAAATTTGACTTTTACTTTTATTGTTATGGAAATTCGTTTTCTTCCAGGTTGCTATATCATGGAGACCCTTTCTTGGAACATCTTTAAACACAAGAAATGCAAGTAAAGGTTAAATTTTTCAAGCATAAAAGCTCAATTATAAACCTATTTATGCTCCCTTGAAGAGTGGCTTCAAAGTTCAAAGTTGGGTTGATAAATGTTAGGTAGGGCAAAGCCCACCTTGCCCAGCCCAAAAGTGTCAAGGCTTCTATCGGGTAAGGTCGGGCATCAGGATACAAAATACAGCCCGATAATCCTTTGCATAGGGCATTTGGTAAGGGTTTCACCCTGCCCAGCCCTGCCCAAGAACACCCTGACCATCGCTAAAGGCCACTCTAGCCAGGCAGCTGCCAACGACCGATCATGTTTTGAAAGGCTTCAATGTTACATCTCCTCTCATAAATATGAGAAGGAGAAGCTAAGAGAAAGTAGCATTGAGGCTATGGAATCATCTCCAGCATCATCTTCATTATTATGAGCTGAGGAACCTTTATCTCTAGCGTTGCTCTCGTGAGCTGAGGAACCAGAGGTGAGACGTGATTGGGACCTTCATCTTCTCATAGAGTAATTGGCTGGGGGAGAGAGAGGGGAGTAACGAGTAGTCACGAGATTGACTAGTGAAGTCAAAATTGACAAGCTACACTAGGAGAGAGATCAAAGAGCTCTGTTGTGAGCTTCAGAGCTATGATTGGATGAGTCATGTAGGGGTAAGCTATGGGAGAAAGAAAGAGACACAATAGAGGAGCTAGAATCACTGGAGATAGAAGGGAACCAATGAAAGGGCCAATATTAGCCCACTGGACTATGGTGATATTTTAGATTTCTTTAGAGGCCAACTGAAATTAATTGGTTACAGTGGTCCTTAATTGAAACTTTCCCTTTTTAGATTTTCTAGGTGGGGGGAGGACTTATTTATTTGGTTGAAGAATGTGTAATTTTTTTTTTCAAAATATTGTTCTTTTTCATGCTTGCACATTATTTTTATTTGTTATGCCTCATCAAGACCTATGACATATTCTAAGGATATATAGTTAGGTAAAGGTGCACGCAGTGCCTTAAAGTATTTACTCATGTCCACCCGATGTCCTAAAGTTATTTGTGAGCAAATTTTTCTCCTAAAGTTATTTAAATGGATCAATTTCATCCAATATTAATAGATCCATAACTTTGACCAGTGAATTACTGACTAAGCTGGAGTTTGACCAAAACAAGCCTTATTGGCATATGATAGAGATGACATGGCATTATTTTGGCTGTATTTTTTTAAACACAATGAAAATGTCACCCCTAAAATTAGGTTTTAGGAAGGGTATGAAGAAACCAATATGCTATTGAATAGCTCATCACTCATACTCCCCCTCTACTTTTCTTCTGCATCTTTAGCATCTCATCAAAATTTGACATCCTCAGCGTCAGTCCCTTCACAATTGCAACTATAGTGTAAGCAGTGTCAAAGTTATTAGGTTAAACTTATTATTTATTAAACAAAGAGACCATATAAGAAAATGATTAGCTTCACATCTTCCATTGTTGGGATGTAGATGAAAGCTGGTGCACAAGATCAAGAATTTTTTAAGGAAGAGAATATTTATCAATGGATGAGGAAATTTTAGGGATGATGATTTCAAAGGTTCTAATAGTTTTTTTTTAAAAAAGAAGGCTATTTGGTCTTATCTAGATCCTGAAGATCCCTGCATTAATTTTTCTTTTCATATTAATAGATTTATTGAATTATTATTCTAGGTTTATGGCAAAAAAATAGAATTGTTATTTTATGTAATACCATCTCATTCATGAATTTGTGGCGATGAAACGGTAGTTTATGGCGTAAGGGTTGTTGGATGAGATGAAAGGGAAGGAAAGCAGAGTAACAATGAAAATGACGAGATGTAAGGATGAGATTATAAGTTTAAGGCAATGTTTGAGAAAGCGGTGGAAGGCCTAAACCACAAGGTAAAAGGCTTAAAAGCACATCGGGGGTATTTTATCCTATTTGGGTTCACGTTTTGACTACTAGGCTTTTAACCCAAAAGTGGCTTTTGAGAATAAGCCTATAAAACTGGCTTCTTGCGGTGATGCCATCACAGTGGATTACAAAATACTGTTAAGGAGCATTAATTACCTACCTGCCCTTGGAATTTCTTTAACCTATAATCTGTCTCACCTTTCTTCTTCTTCTTGCATCTAAGCATAGTAGTCTATTATTGCATGTAGTCATTTTTGGTCTTTATCTCATTGTTAATATTATCACCGTCTGTGGGTGGTTCACCAATGGGACGTGGTTATTCTTTAAGCTCTACCTTCTTCAGTTGTCTAGTATTGCAACCTGTGGGGCTTAGTGTTTTTTAAGTAGATCCTATATGCATGTAAGTTATGGTAGTCATAGACATATGCCATTCTTGCAACCCATTATTTTTCAGTCCTTATCTGATCGTGAATCTCATCGGCTTCTATCAATGGTTCTTCTCTGATCTCTGCCTTCTTCTTAATTTTCTAATGTTGTAATATGTAGGCCTTGGTATTTATTGTCTAGATCCATTCGAATTGTGATCTTTCCTCACTAGATCTACTGTAGTTGTTGAAATAGTTTCAGGTCACCGAATCTTTGATCTTAAGCTCCTGATGCTCTATCTTTCATATGTCATTGCACTAGTACTTATCCACCATCGCATAAGTTTTTTCTTGACCTTCTCTCGCTCTGTCTGGTGTGGTGACCTGTTGTGTGGTATTAACTACTATCACGTAGATCGGTCCATGTCGTTATGTCTTCATCCCTTTCAATCTCTCCACATTAAAAAGCAATATTGTTTCTTGGTTCTCTCTCAAAAGACTGGGTTTCTTTCTTTCTATCAACACCCGTTTCACATTTTGATATTTATGGAGTAATAAGTGTGATACCTTATTTCCTATAGCCTCAGATAAGTATAAAAGAGTAGTGAAATCACTGGTGAAACCAAGATTAAGTTCCGGATTAGGAAAACATTTACAAATTCCAATCCTATCTCAGGATTTGAACCTGGGACTAGAAAGGAAATCCGGGGGTAGTAAAATTTCTCTCAAATCTTTTCTACATCTGTTCATTATCTCGCAGAGCATCATCAGTACTTAAGTCTATTTATCAGATTATACAAGCGTGTCTCATCTTACGTATCATGATAAGTTCTTTAGTTATAGATTCTTCTTTTAAATCAGAAGCGTAATTACTTATCCAAAGTATCATTCATCAACTAAGTTACTCTTGTAATCTTGCCATGCTTACATAGCTATATACATCATATACATATCCCAAAACATCCAAAGATATATAAATAGGCGACCAACAAAAATAAAATCTTCAGCGTTTAATCCTCTAGCCATCCACATTTATCTTCCTCTTGCCCTTAGAGCTCTCTCCCTATACTGTAAATGGGTTTTTAGGAAAAGAATGTTATTCACAAGAATCTCAGTAGTAACATAATGCCAATCATACATATATAATATCACAAAGCATGCTATACAGTCATCATTTAACAGAATCATCACAACAACATTCAATACATCACATGTAGTTTATAAGCTATCATAGTGCTAGATATATTACAAGGTCCCAAGGAATACCCTGCAAATAGGCCCCAGACACCTACTTGTGCATCAGTGAGCGTTATATCGGCCTGAGTTTCCACCCATGCAAATAGGCCCCAAGCGATCACCCCAAATATTCAGAATACGTCAGATAATTCTTGATGAAAACACAAATCATACAGTGCATATTATAAACATATGAAAGACAAGTTACTACCCGGTTGCTTTCCTCTAGCAACTTCCTCCCGTTTGTCTGAGCTTGGGCACGTTTTAGACTCTGGACAGTCGTCAAGTCCTACAATCCCTAAATGTATCATAAATGAGTCATTACTCATCCATGTATTACTCTAAACTCATTCTATTGGTTAACTTAGCTTAAAAATGCTAAATTACCAAAATGCCCCGTAGACTCGGTCTAACTGTACTTTACCCAAAATTATGACCTGGGCTAATCCTGTACAATTTCGCATGTAGAATCCATATTTTACCTCAAATTGGTCAAATTCAGGGCCAAATGATGAAAATGCCCTTGGCAACCTCTACTTAAGGTTTTAAGGGGTAGTTTGGTCATTTCATATTCTAGGGCTTTTCTCACTTCACCATCAATATAAACCCTACACAATTTTTCCTTATAAACCCATTAGAAGCATCAAACTTACCAAATTCCTACTCCTTCAACACGCCAAGAACAGGGAAGAAATTTAAGGTTCTTAGAAAAGTTATGTTGGTTTCTCACTTTCTCTTACTTAATCACCTCATTTCTACTTATAATCACATGATTATCTATTTAGACATTCATTGGACATGGTTTGGAGAAACTTAGAAAGTAAGGTCCCTTAGGTTTTATCATCCATCTTTCAAAAAACACTCAAAACCAAGCCAAGAACAACATCAATAGCATCAACTAAAGCAAGAGAAACAAGTTTGGAGGTTTACCTCTTGATTCAAACTCTTTCTCTCTCTTCAACGTTTTCTATCTCTCCCTCCATAACCTTGATTTATCTTGAATACCATGGATTTAAAGGAGGAGAAGTGATTAGAAGAGGTTATAGAAGGATTAGGAAGCAAGAATCACAATGTTATAAGCTTCCTTACCTTTGATTGTGAGAACCCTAGCCCTCCTTATGCTTGAAGCTCTCCACTGTTCTCAAACTCTCTCTCTCTCTCTTTGTTTCATACTTTGTACGAGAATGAAGGAAAAAGATGAAGACTTGATGATATATTAAGTTAGTCAAATGGTTTAATACATGCTAGCTTTTGATTGGTCCACAATTTGACTTTTGTGTATAATATTTTCCACTAATCCCATTTCCCTTCATACTCTCTTAATCAACCAAAAATGATGAGAATTGAAGAGATAAAATATTGGTCTTCAATTATCCCATTGTCATCTTGCAAGTTGTTGACTTTTGGACATTTGACTTTTGACTATTTGACCTTCCTTGATAATAATTCAACAAAATGGGTTTATTAATTATCAAGTAGTCGTTTCCCTTTTTTTAATTCACATATAACTGAAATTATTAGGAATATTAGGAAAAAATAATTATTTTCCACTTTATGGCAAAATTACCATTTTGCCCCAACGTTTTATGATTTACCGAAATAAATTATTTCTTGCTCTTTTCCTTTCATTTGGCCAAATTATATGTAACCGGCGATTGAAATATTTCTATAAATTTACACATATTACAATTCACCATTTTATTCCACTAAATATCACAGATATACATATGAGGAATATTGGTGAAAAAGTGGGGTATTACAATAAGCGCATCGTTCATAAGGCATATAGAAATTGCGGAAACATATTGATATTATTGATACAATGTGCTTCTTTATATACAGGAATTCCCCGCAGGGGATGTACATAGTAATTACATAATTTAAAATAAATAAAATATCTTCATATAACCAACATTTTCTTCCGAGCTTGTCCCAAACCTTCTGCTATTGAAAATTTATGATTATGCCTTTTAAGCCACCGCTGCTGCTGGAAACTTTATACATTTATGGAAATGGTGAGATTCAAAGAATCTCAACAGTAACTAGCAGTCTAGCATATACGATGTGAAAAAAAAATTTCATGCACCATGTTATGTAAGATGATAGATTTATACACTGTCCAAGGCTAAACGAATGTTTGCACCCTAGCTTAACTTGGCACCCATGTTGGGTCCCTGACCACAACTAGGCTAATAGGTCTGTCCAAGACACTTTTCTCATGTTATAGAGAATAGCATACTCAAACATACAATAATCACATAGTGCATAAAAGAAAGTGTTACTACTTAGGACGCACCCTTTCCTTGCCTTACAATCAGTCCAGCTCCGTCTCCGGCTCAGGCTTTTGATATATCCTAAGATTTCAATTTTAGGATAAATAAGTTATTATTTATTCATAACTCATTCTAAAATCAATGTGTTAGTTATCTATACCAATTTCAACAGTTTCTGCACATCACAACTCTGCACAGTGCAGTTCCACTGTTTCCAGAAACTGGCAGACTTTCAGTCAACTTTGGAAATTCATAATTAATTCTAGAAAAAACCAAATTGACTTATTAAAATTCCTATGTAAATCTATTTAAAATTATTTTTATGGAAAAATAATTAGGCCTGACAATGGTCAACATAATTGTCCCAAAAATTTGCTAAAAATCCCATGTTCCATATTACATTCCAGAAACAGGGCTCAACTTTGGAAAATCATATATCTTAATCTACTTGTCCAAAAATTATTTTCTACACACAAAATTAAAGATCTACATGTATAATTTATGACTATAAAATTTCATAATATTTAAAATAGGTTTGATCCACAAAAATAATTTTACAACAAATCTGCCTCCAGTGATCAAATCAAACAACACTTCCTTTAAACTTCTAAAAATTTCATATTTGTATATAAATTTTCAAAAACCATGAACACCTATATTCCCACACAATTTTCCATTCTAAATCCAATGGAACCATCAAAAATACCAAAATCCAGCTCTAACCCTATGTAATATAGCCGGCCTAAAATCATGAATAATTAGGGAAAATGAAGTTCTTTGATTTTAATCCATTAATCACCTTCCTTTCACCTCTAATTCCATAATTAACCACTTAAACACCTTTTAAACATGATTAGTGTAAGGTTGGGAAGCACATCCCCTTAGGATTTTAGCTTCCCAAATGACAAACCAAACCAAAACAAAACTAAATCTAACAACAACAATCACAACAACATCTTATAACACAAGAGGATCAAGTTTATAAGATTACCTCATAATTTCTTGGCTTTCTCTCTCTAGGATTCACTATTCACTCTCTCTTCCCTCTTGATTTTGCTTTCTAAACATGGTATTCAAGAAAGAGAAGGGATTAGAAGAGGTTCTACTTTAGTTAGAAGACATGAACACTTGAATCCAAGCCTACTTACCTTGGATTTTACTTCTTGGAACCCTATAACTCTTTGGTATTCTTGAGACTCTTATCTCTCTCTTGTTTAATGTGGCTGACCGAAATAATGGAAGAGGAACAGAGAATTAGGAGTTTTTGCAATATCTCATGCTTTATGTCTTAATATCTTCTCATGGTAAAATCTTTTTTCTTCTCTCAAATTAATTATGACCACATATTTCCTTTCTTTCTCCTTACTTTAGCCAATATTTATCCCAATTAAAAGGAAAAATAAATGGATGTTTGCTTTATTGGTCAAATGACCATTTTTTTCATACATTTATTTCCATTTTCGTACTTGCTGGAAAATTGGGCAGAATTTTCATCAAACTTTGAAAATTCATATATAATTGTATAGATATTAAATTGTGATGGTTCTAAAGGCTATGTGACCTTTATTAAGTATATTTTTAAGGAAAAATATTACATTTATCCAAATGGAAGCTCAACATTCCCAGACTTATTGTTTTTGAACGCTAACATTGAAAATCGTCAGTTTTATTGAGTTGACTTCAAAAATACATAACTCCTTGTGTACATATCCAAATTACTTATATGACCTATCAAATTAAATATTGATAAGTATAATTTTATTATAGAAAGTTTCATAGGTATTGGACATCATTTGCCTATCTAAAAATGCCACACAACAAGACTGCCTCACAAGGAAACCCACTTACAGCACACCTTTAGTGTTTTACAATTTGTGTTCCCACATAATAATGTTGTGTGTGGCCTCTAATTGCATTGTTTTATCATTCCCCATGCTCTTTAATCCGCCATACTGTTTCCTTTAATACCTCAAAGGTATAAAGGAATTTTGGGGAATACACTTATGCTTTACTGGGACAATTGCTAAACCGGAGCTTAACAGTCCACTTATTCAAGATTATTCTCAACCCTCAATTCTTGAAAGTTGGGATGTTACATTTATCCCCCTGTCAATAAAATTTCATCCTCAAAATTTTGGATATCACCTAATATTGATTATCCTCAGGAGATTAATGAATCTCATCCCTTTTGTATGCATATAGGATCTTACTGCACAAGGACGCTGCCTCATGCAAACATGCATATCGGGTCTTATTGCCTCTATTCTCTGTTCAAAGTGTCTCTGTTTGTTTAACCATCTACTAGCTTATAGACACACTAGTCCAATAGGTATTATGATATAGGGACACACAGTCCAACATCTATATTGAAGGCATAACATGACTTACAGCCTCAAGACACTTAGTTCACTATTCTAGGCCTCGTTGCCTTGTCGGGACATTGCCCAGTGTGTTTAGCCCTATTGCTTATATTGTTCGACTCTCACTGCATTAAATATTTTGGTCTTGCTGCCCTGTACAAACATGTATGCTAGGACTTATTACCAATCTAATGTTCGTAAACATAACTATTTGCAACTATACATGTCTGCTTGGTGTTCGGGATCAAATGACTATTACCCTTACTGGCCATACTACATGTACTGTTAAGGATCAAATCACTATCTGACCCTCACTGATCATGTAGTGTGAATTGTGTTCGAAACAGGCATCAACCTATCCGTATTTGCCTCATGTTCTCAAATCAAAATTAACTGTTGCTAGCTCTACAACACGACTGAGGAAATTAATTATGTGGGGCTACAGCTGTTAAGATGCATATGCTACTACTCAACTCTGTTGTATTAGAACACATCACAATCCATACTTGCTCGCATCTGTGTAGACCACAAAGGTTAACTGTGGATTTGGGATTGTTAACATCGTATTGTTTGAGAGGTATTTGCCACCATTATGCCTTACTGCTCTAGGGCTCATCCCCAATCTCTGTTCACATGTGTCACTACAACCATATAGATTGTGTGATTGTAGACTACATAGGTGGTATTATTGTATACCATACTGGTCATGTTCATGCAAACCATACAGGTTTACATGGGTAATATCACTATACATCACGTAGGATGTAACATTGCTGGCTACACTGCCTCAGCCGCATGTTTTACACACCACCTCTCGACCACAGGGCTACTTGTGCTTTTCGTTGGTGCAACCAAAACTCTTATCTGGCTATGTTAGGGGTGCATCCTGATCATAGGGTTGATTAACATACTCTGATGGGGCTACCTCATTGCTGCACACCACACAGGTGCTTTATCGGGATCCATAAGCATACGGATACCACATTTGTTGTGTCATTGCTGACCTTACAGGTCAAATTATAATAGACCACACAGGTCATCACTAGTACAAAATAGGTTTTTTAGAACGCATCATTTAACCGGTTATTGCGGATAAGGTCTAAAAGAAACGCAGAGTGGCAATTCTGTAATTAAAATCAATTTCTTAGACCGGTTGTTAAAAAAACCGGTCTAAAAAAACTTATTTAGACCGGTTATATAAACAACCGGTCTCAAAAATAAAATTATTAAAATGAAAAAAATTTATGTTCTTATTAAGACCGGTTGTTTAAATAACCGGTCTTAAAAGTCAATAATTTAAGACCGGTTATTTAAACAACCGGTCTCAAAAACAAAATTATTAAAATGAATAAAAAAATTACGTTATTATTAATGATATATATGATTAGTTTTGATGATGTCAAATATAGATATAAGATATTAAGAGCAAAAAGTTTGCATAATGTATTAATCTCCAATATTGACTAACTACTATATTTAATGTTGCATATCTTATAGATTAGTCAAGCAATGCAAGAAAGAGATTGGAGAAAGAAGAATTTATAAGAATTAATGGAATATCAAGATTCAAGCTCATAGGAGAAATATCATATGTTTTTATGCTCGGAAGGGAGTTCAAAAGTACTATAGCAGATACATTGTTTGGGCTGTAGCAATATGTATTGTACCAAAGGCACTGTAGCGGTCAGACACTGCAGCAACCAGGCACTGTAGCACTCGAGTTTAAATAGTGGAACTCGAGTTCTGGGCACTGTAGCACTCGAGTTCAAAGAGTTCTCCATGAGAGTTTTGCTCATAGACGACTCCGGATGATTCCCAAGTTTTGCACTTGAGTTGGATATGGAAAACTCGAGTTTTCACTGTTCACAACTGCAAAAATAGGCCAGAACTCGAGTTTGATCCTCAGAACTCGAGTTCAGATGGAAAAACAACATACTCTGTTCATCCCTGTTTTACGTTCAGTTTGGGCGAGCTTCATTAATTCAATCATATCTCCCAAACCACAGCTCCGATTGAGATGAAACCAGTGGCATATAAAACTAGACTCACAATTAATCCTTTTGAAAGCATAATAAACATCAAAGAATCTCAGATAAGGAAGATATGGATGTTTGAAGTTGAAATTCAAAACACCATCATATTCAGAAACAGTTTTCATAATTTGGACATATCTCTCAAACTACAGGTCCAAATGAGTTCAAACCGGTGCCATATGAAAGTAGACTCAAAGAGCTTTCTATAAATATATAATATGTCAAATTTGGAGTCATATTCAATACGTTATAGCTTATAGAAGTTGATGCTTGAAAATACATATGTTGTCTACACTCATCGGATCATAACTTGGAGAATACGAAGAGTTTGGAGCTGATTCCTTTTGTATTGGAATGTAAACAACAAGATCTCTCTAATGATCAATCATTTATTATACTTGGATTCAAAAATAAATTGATCATATTTTGAGTCAACTGTTCACTATCTCGCAAGCTTTGTACGAAAGCTGAAGCTAATCACATGAACTCGAGTTCAGGATGAAGCACTCGAGTTCTAGGATGAGATACACTCGAGTCCTGAGAGTGTGGCCATGAAAATTTATACCTGAGAGGTTTGAAGCACTGAAGTATATAAGAAGCACTCGAGTTTACAGACATGCACTTGAGTCATGAAGTATGTTTGCACTCGAGTTCTGAGAGTGTGGCCATAAGAGTTCATACCCGAGAAGACTTTGATTGAGGAAATCAGCAATGCACTCGAGTTCTCATTTATGCACTTGAGTTCTCTATAGCTTCTACACTCGAGTTGTGAAAGTTTTACAGTAGAAGTGTGTACCCTAGAAGGATTACATTATGAGAACAAGCCGTGCACTCGAGTCCTGAACAATTATGCACTTGAGTTATGTGAGTTTTGGCTTGAGAGTGTGAACTCGAGAAGAGCTACCTTGCCTGAACATGACGTATACTCAAGTTCAATTCTATGCACTCGAGTTCTGGGCCATTGTACACTCGAGTTTCCTCCTATACCCTCAAGAGTTCTTATCAGAAGTAATGGTAGAATGAAGGAAAATGTCATACACTTGAGTTCCTACATAAGCACTCGAGTTCTCTATGAATTCACACTCGAGTTGGTGCTGTTACACTCGAGTTCATGCGACTGTCAAAAACACATTCCTTCAGCGATGGATCCCAATGTGTCTATTTATTATTTAATCATTATACATTAACATGTTAGCATATTCAGACATTGTTTAATGGTTGTTCAAGTGTAAGACAGATATTGAAGTCAACAATGGGAGTCACAATGATATAGGCATCTGCACATGGGTCCGATACCGAGTAGCGGCTGCACACTTTGATGGACTGAATAAAGAATACAAATACCCATACCTTTCCAAAACGGATACATTGCAACACTCATCTGTGAGAATGCAACGAACGGCCAAATCTTCAAATATACTCAACGGTCAAACAAAGCAGAGGACTTTAATGGAAGAATGCTTGCAACGGGAAAATAACTGAATGGGCTCAATAGTCAAATAAATCAATAGACTCCAACGGACAAATGCCAACAACGGTCATCTTTCACAACCCAGCTATATATATGGAAGAGCATTCAAAGAAGGAAGGGTGGATAGAAGGACTGAAAACAGTGTGACGAGAACTCAATATGATGTTATCATAAGTCTTCCGCCTCACGCACTCTCTGTTCTTGTCTGTTTTATATATCATGTATATTTAAGAGAGTGAATATTTGTATTATACTTCAGTGAGCATTTCATCTACTCTGTGAGAGAGTCTGTAAACACATCATATATACTTCTATATTGATCTCAAGGTAGAGGGACCTTGAGAGGATTGAATTCCTTACGAGGGAAGCTGTAGAGAGAATTGATGGTTAGACTTTCTGCTCGTAAGACTTGCATGGGTAAGCAGGAGAGAAAGGTCTTCGGGATTCCTCTGCTCGTAAGACTTGTCGTAAGGGGGAGTGAACCTTACAATGTGTGAGGGAGAGTAACTCCGTAGTAGGCTATACAAGTGCCCGGTTAAACTTATGGATTGTAGCGGCTGTTCTTGTGCACGATTAAACAAGAAGATAGTAGATTTGAAATCTCAGGAGGAGCCAGGGGACTGGACGTAGGTCATCGTGGATTAGAACGAACCAGGATAAATCACAGTTTGCATATTCTCTTCCCTAAGCTTTTACATTTCCAGCATATATGATCTATATATCTGCATATGATTTTATAGTTCCATATGTATTGATTTGATAAGTTGTGAAAAGATTTTAAAATATCATACTTTCTTATCGTACACCCAAGTCACCCCCCTCTTGGGTGTCAGCCAGATCTAACAATTAAGACCGGTTGTTTAAATAACCGGCCTTAAAAGTCAATAGTTTAAGACCGGTTATTTATATAACCGGTCTTAAAAGTCTAATATTTCAAACCTAACCAGCCGCGAAGCTCATTTCATCAGCACATTTCATTTCCCTCCCACTCTGCTTCCAAAGCCGCAAACAACTCAAGTCCAGGATCTCCGGTGATATTTCGCCTTATTCTCTGGCCACTGCTCCAGCCGCCGCCACATCTTCCACCTCCTTTTCCATTTTCTGTTGTCTGTCATTTAAAAATACTCCCTCCTTCCCCGTTCATGTACCCATTGCTGTAAAGAAGTCTTCCTTGAGTACCATCGTGAAGGCTGGCTGAGCTTCTTATTTCACCAATCTTTATCTCCCTCCCGCGTGTTCTCCAGCCACTGCAACCCCTCTCCTCCTGCGCCTCAAGCCACGGTCCAAGGTTACTTCAAATAGGTAATGTCCCCTGTCTCAATCCTTCGTATAAATAGAAATTTAGTATTCACTGTCTATCCAAGAAGAATATCTACTATAATTGAACTAGAAATTAACACAGAAATTGAGAAAAAAAATGACATTTACTCTGATAGAAATTAATTGGTGAAGCTTAATTAACGGTGGCTTGAACTGGTGTGATTTGATTATTTGAGGATTAGGGTACTGATAATTGCTAGTTTTCATAGTCTCTGGAATGCTTAAGTTATTGTGTCAAATTTCCTGGCATGTATGCTCATGAATGGCTGATTAGAAAATTATTACATAATGTTCAGTTAGTTTTGAAACTAAATTTGAGAGGTGATTTAAGGTTTAGACTAAAGAAATTCTTGTGTATGTGATCTAATTCAAATCCTGAAATTGCTAGTGTATGTTGATACATTTTCCATATTACTTGAAGAAAATGGAACAGGCTGCAATTATATCTTATGCGGAATTCTAATGAAGAATTGTGTTAAACTAGATAAATTGATGAGTGTAACCTTTTCATACTCTCATCATACTCCTGCCTTTTCCAGGGGAGTTAATATACAGAAGAGAAGAAAAAAAAGGTGTTGAAATATATAGATCGTAGTTGGATAAACGATAAACGGACTAGTATTGAATATGATAATGGGGTGAGGGATTTTTTGGAATTTGCTAGAAGAAATTATGGTAATGATGATAGTGAGATGTTCTATTTGTCCTTGTGTAGAATGTCTGAATGAGAAGCGACTTAGTGTTGCAGATATATATACACATTTAATTTGTGAAGGATTTTGTAAGAGTTATACAGATGGGTATGGCATGGTGAAGAAATAGAAATTCCAAGCACAACTCAACAAGGGGGGTCGCCTTTGATGATAATGACACGGTTCTGAATGATCGGATAGAGGATATTATTCATGATGTTGGAGAAGAGGCTTTTAAGCAATCATATGCATATGGTAATATGTGCAGTGATGATGAGAAGTCGTTGTACTCGGGGTGCACAAAATACCAATTATTGAAAGCTATATTGAAATTGGTAAGCTTGAAAGCACGGCATGGATGGAGCGACAAGAGTTTTTCAGAAGCACTTGAGGCTTTCAAGGACATGCTTCCAGATGATAACGTGCTGCCTTGCCGATACTATGATGCTAAGAAAATACTGTGTCCACTAGGGATAAAGTATAAAAAGATCCATGCATGCCCTAATGATTGTATATTATACAGAAAAGAGCATACAGAGAAAGAGCAGTGTTCGATATGTGAAACCCCCAGGTACAAATCAAATAAGGCCCCTGCAAAAGTGTTGTGGTATCTTCCTATCATACCGAGGTTCAAACGGCTGTTTGCTAATGAAATTGATGCCAAAAATTTGAGATGGTATGCGGATGAAAGGATTTCCGATGGAAAGCTTTGACATCCAGCTGATTCTTCTCAGTGGAAGAAAATTGATCAGTTGTTTTCTCACTTCGGCAAAGAGCCTAGGAATCTTAGACTTGGGCTTAGCACGGATGGTATGACTCCTTAAGGTAGCCTAAGCAGTATACATAGTTCATGGCTTGTTTTGTTGGTAATTTACAACTTATCTCCTTTGTTATGTATGAAAGAAAGTACATCATATTGTCTATGTTGATTTCGGGACCAAAACAACCCGGAAATAACATAGATGTTTACTTAGAACCCCTGATCGAAGACTTGAAAGAGTTGTGGGACGATGGTGTCGACGTTTTTGGCGCGAACAAGAAGGAGATGTTTAAAATGTGAGCCTTGATCTTTTGTACTATAAACGACTTTCTTGCTTATGGAAACTTGTCAGGATATAGCGTTAAAGGCCACAAAGCTTGTCCTATTTGTTAAGAAGGCACATGCTACCATCAACTTCAACATGGAAGAAATACTGTTTATCTTGGTCATAGGAGATTCCTTAGACGGGGCCACCCATATCATAGATTAAAGAAGGCCTTTTTTGGTGGCCAAGAGTTTGAAGATGCTCCAGAGGCTTTAAATGGGGAGAAAGTGTATGAAAATGTCAAAAATATCAATGTCATCTTCGATAAGACTTTAAAGAGTCAAAATGAAAAAAATATATGGAAAAAGAGGTCTGTTTTCTTTAACCTTCCATATTGGCAGAATCTTGATGTCAGACACTATATTGATTTCATGCATGTAGAGAAAAACGTGTGTGATAGTATTGTTGGGACACTACTCAACATATAAGGAAGTTCTAAGGATGGCGTTAAGGCAAGATTAGATTTGCAAGAAATGGGAATACGGGCAGACTTACATCCAAGGCCACATGGTAAGAGAACTTTTTGTCCTCCAGCTTCTCATACTTTGTCCAAGGATGAGAAACAAAGTTTTTGTGAGTGTTTACATGGCATCAAAGTTCCCTCAGGGTATTCTTCAAATTTTAAGAAGCTTGTGTCTATGAAAGACTTGAAGTTAGTAGGGCTGAAGTCTCATGATTGTCATATCTTGATGCAACAACTACTCCCAGTGGCTATTCGAGGCATCGCCGAATATGATCTTCAACACATATTGACTAAACTTTGTTTCTTCTTCAATGCGATTTATAGTAAAGTCATTGAGACAGAAAGGTTGGATGAATTGGAAAATGAAGGTTACCTGATCTTGTGCCAGCTTAAGAAGCTTTTTGTTCCTTCCTTTTTTGACATCATGGTACATCTAGTTATTCATCTAGTGAGGGAGATAAAATTGTGTGGGCATATCTATTTTCGATGGATGTACCCAATTGAAAAAACTATGAAAATCCTAAAAGGATATGTGAAGAACCCTAATCGGCCTGAAGCTTCTATTGTTTAGAAATATGTTTCTAAACAAGCCATGGAATTTTGTCAACATTATTTGGCAAATGTAGGACATATCAGCCTTCCTAAACTACATGATGAAGAAGGGGGTAGGCGCGGGGCTACCGTCAAGAGTGTGGATCCTGATGAATTACAACAAGTTCACTTGTACATTTTGAATAATGTTGATGCAGTTCAAGATTACATAAATGCTCATAAAGAAATTGTATGGAAAGCGAACATTCGATTGACTGAACAAAGGTTAATTAGGGAGCATACCAGGACTTTTGCACATTGGTTTAAATACAAGGTTGACAGAGAAGAATGTGTTTCTGAAACAATTAAATGGCTAGCACGTGGTCCTGATTTTGATGTCATAAGTTGGACTTCGTTTGAGATCAATGGGTATACCTTTTACACGAAGTCCCTGGATGATAGGAGCACTGTCCAGAATAGCAGTGTTATGTTAGTAGCTGAATCTATGCACTTCTCTAGTTCAAAAGATAAGAACCTTACATTGGCAGTCATACCTTATTATGGGGTTATTGACGAGATTTGGGTGGTTGACTATGTTAAAATTAAATTTCTCATTTTCAAATGTAAGTGGGTTGATGTCAATAATGGTGTGAGCATCGATAAGTCAGGGTTTACATTAGTTGATCTGAACAACAGAAGTTTTGGAGATGAACCTTTCATTATGGCAGATCAAGCGAAACAAGTGTTCTATATTATTGATCAGGAAAATAAAATGTGATCTGTAGCTCTCCAAGGAAAAAGGGTCGTCGATATTGAAGAGGAAATTCGTTCAAATTATGATCTTCTCGAGACCCCTTCTTTTTCTAGGGGTCTTCCTGCATTGAATGAAGAAGATGAAGTTGATAATGAACACGGCATAAGAAATGATCATCGTGAAGGGATATGGGAGGATATCTCTTTATAAATCTACTTTAAATGTTAGCTATCTATTTAAAGTAATTATCGTTATAACTTATATGCAGATTATATATATAGTTATTTTATAACTTACTAACTCAATAATTTGTCTTAACAGTACAATGACGGATCTGGTGCATCCTACAGTAGAGGATTAGGTGCATCCTACAGCAGAGGATCAGGAGTCACTTACTGCTCAGCACAGTGAGCCTCAGAGTGTCAATCAGGGGCAGTCATCGGGTGAGCAGAGTCACCAACCCAGACGGAGGGGCAGGACGGCTACACGCTTTAGGGATGTTTCCCTAAGTCAGTCGGTCGGGGAGAGGATACTGATCTAGTTCGATCAATACTGGAAACCAATTGGGCCGAATGCCAGTCATTATAGGAGTTTTGTCGGCCTCCTCACACAGAATAAGCCTAGCATATTGATAGAGGAGTGGAGGAATGTTGAAAAAAAGGTTAAGACACATATTTGGGATACTATTCAGGTATAAAATTCCCCCTGTATGTTTCTTTTATCAAATTTGTTTCATTACTGTCACTAACTCCTTTGATTCATAAATAACAGCTCACCTACGACGTTCCTCAGAGTGAGATCTTGTATCACAAGACTATGACGTATTGTTGTGAGCACTGGAGGAAGTTCAAGATGAATCTGGCCAACAATTACGTGCATATCGAGGTGCCAACTGGTAAGCCTCATCCTACTCCTTGCAGCAAGTATTCGTACATCGATGAAGAGACATGGCAGTAGTTTTTTAGGCTTCAGACTACTCCAGAGGCTTTTGTGAGTTAACTTATTTTGTAATTTATTTACTTACCTTTTGTTTTTACTATTTGTAACCTTTTTTCCCATTTCTTATTCGCAGGCAAGAAGGCAAAAGGCACAAGAGAGTGGCAGGAAGAATGATTGTCCCCATACAATGTCTCATGGGGAATACGCAAAGGCCGAGAAAGACTTGTTGGCGGCCAAACAGAGGAGATTGGAAGAAGCATCTCAATCCGATCCTTCTGTTCTGCTATCTCCACCATCTCTGATACGGCGCAAAGAGTTGTGGTTGCATGCTCGCCGGAAGAGTGGTGGATCCTATACGAGTGACCAGTCTCGTATAGTTGGTGAAAAAATTGTAAGTATCGTTGTTCTTATTAACTGTTTAATAAACATGTTTCATTACTCATGTGTGTTTTTTGTATATCTCACAGGAGAAACTTCAAAAAAAGAAAGCCAAGGGAGCCTTCAAGTTGGAGAGGAGGAATGACATTCTCACGGTTGCTACTGGAAAACGTGAGCATCCAGGCCGCGTCAGGGGAGTTGGAGGAGGGGTGGGTATAAAGGATTACTTTGGATCCTCCTCACGCAGTTCCTCCTCCAACGTGGTCACGAGAGACGAATTTGAGCGTATGTTGGCCACTGCGAGGGCGGAAGCAAAGGCCGAGGCAAAAGCATCATTTGATGCACTATTGGATGCCCGATTAAGTAATATAAAGGACGAGGTATATGTTATGGTGAGCATAAGACAAGATACCGCTCTTGCCCAGGCACAGTCGCTCGATCGCCATAAGCATAGCACCAAAGGGAGTTGTTGCAATGTGAGACAGTCATCAGAGGGTCCTGGAAAGGATGATGCTGAGCCTTGTGAATTATATGTTGAGGATCCTCTGAGACGATTAGTTGCATGGGGGAGTGTGCATAACTTAGGATCAACTGTTCACCACCTCGAGATGATAAATGATCAGGTTAGGGTGTCAGTTGAGGAGGTTATTATCACAGACGCACCTATCCCTATCCCTTCTGAGGAGTTCAAGATTGTGGCCGATGTCTCGGGTACCTTCATATCATGGCCGAAGAACCTTATTTCTGTTGGAGCTGCGGATTCCCTGATCAGAGCCCCAAGTCTAGCTCCCTTCCCTCGGAAGTTTCACAGCCTCCACCACTGAAGGTGATGCAGCAAGTGATTATGATGGCATTTGATACATCTTTCCCGGCTAGAAATTGGCCTATGGATTCAGTTGTTGGGCCGTCAGGGGCGGCATGCTATCTTGAGAGGAATGATTTAATGTCCATAGTCGCTCCTAGACAAAATCTTCCGATTGCGATTGTCCAGCTTTTTTTATGTAAGTATCTTCTTCAAATGGAAGCAAATATCTTAAATATTACGCTGTTTAACTTTAATTTGTGTGCTTCCATTTTTGTAGGTACATGAATCATAGGTTGGTTTCCTCTGGGCAGAGCGCTAAATTTGGATTCATGTGCCCTGCTCATGCCACGGAGAAAGGGACCCCTTCTGCCATCAGACATAGATATTTATCACAGAGGCTCAGTAAAACAGAAATTGGCTGTTTCTTGGTTCCTTATGTGCATGGGTAAGAAACATCAAATTTATATTCCAAAACATCACATATAATGCTTTATATTTGCTTAACATTCATCTCTTTTTTTAAGGGATCATTGGCAATTGGTTATTCTGTGTAAGGCTAGTTACATAGTGATCCTCCTATGCTCCCTCCACTTCAAACCGGGGAGTGACTTGAAGAAGACCATGAACTCGTAAGTTTTATTACTTTATTACCTTTTGTGTGCAAAATTTATGTGCAGAATAAGTAATCTTTGTGATTTTGATCATAGGGCTATGCGGACTTTCCTACACGCTAAGTGTGGTTGGCATGTTCGTGACTTAAAAGACCCTACATGGATCATGCCAAAGGTTAGTACATATTTGTTTTCTTTAAGATGCATTCCATAAGCTATGCTTTTATGCTTGCTTTGATGATATCATGTTCTTTTTCAGACCCGTAGGCAACCACCAGGCTCCAACTTATGTGGTCTTTATATGTTAAGGCAAATTTACAATATAATCAGCCTAGGCACGACTGACTTTACCGATGAGGTAATAAATGTATATTTCAACAATTTTGTATTACTTTATTGTTTTTAAGTTAGTAAGTTAATTTTTGTTTGGCTTCGGTGTTACACATACAGGTGTTTGATCTTGTTGATCCCTTTCCTGAAGAAGATATTGATTTCATCCGCAATTATTGTGCTGAATTCATCTATGAGCTTTTACAAGATTAGTAAGTTTTTGAATCCAATCATATGTTGTTCTAATAATACTTATGGTTTTCATATATATCTAACTTGGTTTATATCTATGTTCAGGACAAATTCTTGGATATTGGTGATACTAGTTGGCTGTCGATTCAGGCATGGGATCACTATTGTAAATTTTCCTCCACTTTTTTCATTTCTCTGTAAAGCTTAGGAATTTTTTCCATATAATGAGAAATATTTCTTCTCCTGCTTCTCTTTACAAGCTTTGGGATTGCAAGTTCACACAATGTCGTGATTTTCTTGCTATCATTGTTTAATTGTGGTGTTATGGTTCAAAAGGCCTGATAATTATAAATTGTTAATATTGTATTGTTTCTGAGAATTGAATAAGTTGATTATGTGTTATTGGTAGTCATTGGAATTGAATGTGTTTGTTTTCAATGATTTTTTTTCATAATGTTCATTCTGTGATTGTTAAGAGTCGAGGGTTGTAAGGGCCAAGTATTTTCCCTTGAACAGACTGACATTTATAGGTTCATACCAATTACGATAACTAAGGTCATATTTAACAAAAGAGGGAAAGGGGAACTAATAAGGATTTTAGGCTTCATGATTCTAAATTTGGAGCAAGTTTGCATTCTGAGAAATACCAATTATTTCTTGAAATAAAAATGTTGTTGTCACTACTTCTGATTGTCAATATATATATGCATGTCTTGTTGCTTGTGTATGTAATGTGACACAGAGGGGATTGTCGTTGAATATGGCTTACTGGCCTGGGTAAGATTGAAACAAATAAAACGAAAAAAACACACAATTTTTAGACCGGTTCTAACTTTAACCGGTCTTAAATATGAATTTAAGACCGGTTAAATTGAAGACCGATCTTAAAAGATTAAACTTTAAGACCGGTTCTAACTTCAACCCATCTTAAATTGATATTTAAGACCGATTCTTAAGGGAACCAGTCTTAACTTCAACTGGTTCCCTTAAAAACCGGTCTTAAATATCAATTTAAGACCGGTTAAAGTTAGAACCGGTCTTAAAGTCCTATTTTTTTAAGATCGGTTCATAAAAAATCGGTCTTAATAGTACTAAAATTTCCCTACCCGTTCCGTTAGTTAAACTTTAAGACCGGTTGTTGTAGAACCGGTCTTAAAATTTCATATTTTAGACCGGTTTTTTAACCGGTCTAAAAAGTTAAATACTTTTTAGACCGGCTGTATCAAGACCTGATCCAGAACCGGTCTAAAATGTCTTTTTTAACCGGTCTTAAAAGTGATTTTTGTAATAGTGCATATTGCGATGTGGGATGATCGCCACTGGTGAATCTGACAACCTCTCTTGAAACTTTCAAGAATTGTGTATAGATTCACTATGCTTCTGTTATGCCACTCTGATATGTTATTTTTCTCATAAGAGCTAATAGTGTCAAGATGATCCAATAGGAGTTCCATAGAAACGTCCTATGACATCTAATTGAACCCCCAAATAAACATTGTCAAGTATAGGCAGGGCTACACTAACTGCTTGCACTTGTCTTACTACCTCAACATCACATAAATCGAAAATTACTTTCCTCAATTATACCCAATATGCATGCTAAAACTATCAAGATCAATTACGCATCAAGATCCATTGCACCTACCGAATAGGCATGCTAAAAACAATCAAGATCCATTGTGCCTACTCTAACCTTCAGTATCATCAAATCAGATCCTCTAGGATCGATACACGGCATAATCACTACTCATCATGCATTATTGTATATCATACCTACATACTTCTAACCCCACGGGTTACTAAGGATCACTGCTTAGCACGGAGAAACCTTAAACAATTACTATGCCTCAAACTTTTATAACCTCATTAAATGAACTTTTTTGGGCAGTGCTCACTGCAATAGAAATAATTCAGATTCAAAATCAATGCTTATTTTATCATCTCAATGCCTCTAATCATTCTTTGTGTCATCTGGGGACTTCTAATCAAAGTTATAAACCTTTAATTGAAAATTTTTAAATTTCCCTTATAACATTAGGGCATATCGGTCATTTCACAATGTATCGGGTATACAAGCACTCCTGTATAACATATAACAAGAGTTTACAATAGGCAGGGAAAGCCTGTAACTATGTACAGCCTCTGAACTACTGTACAATATGTTCTTGCTCTTTTATGTCACATAACATAACATGTTCATGTAACTTCCCAGGGAGTCACCTATCCTGATATTTCTCTAGATTGAGCACGCTTAACTTTTGTGTACCCGTGAAAATACGCATATACCAATTTGAACGGCTTCTAACCACCGGTACCCTATGCCTACCCTTGCCTCAACAATCGTGCCCACTACCTCCGGGCATCAAAATACTGTATAGGGACTGCATATCAGTGTCGGTACATATACTCAGACACGTACCCTGTGATTTGCTCCCTGAAGTCCACTAAGTTTTTTGTTGAACCCTGCTCTGAAATCTTATTCCTCTTCCGGACTAAACCAATATATCTGGGAAGAAGTGTAGTGTTGTGCGGATCCCAATGTCATCCAGGTCTCTAAATCCTGAAGACCTTGCCTATACTATACTGGGATCAGACCATCTGAGTACCCTGTGTGCTGATCTATAAGGGTGTCATACTCTCAGACATCCCGTGGATATATACTCCGAACGTCCTCCCATCACTCCTGCTTCATCGTAGATCATCCATCACGTACACCATTCCAGCACTGAAATTGGTAACGAAATCCAAATCCAGCTCTGCCTTACCTATTTATGGCTTATCTACTCTTTTCAAGGGGCTTGACTGTGAACTAGCCGAAGTATTTCACTTCATTATTCCTATCACTGTATAATCAGGCATATCAGTATACTATCTTGTTACCAGAACTGCACGCACTACGGCCAAAACCACTACTATAATACGAAAAATGTCAACACCCGTTTAACATTTTGATATTTGCAGAGTAATAAGCGCATCGTTCATAAGGCACACAGAAATAGCGGAAACATACTAATATTATTGATACAATGTACTTGTTTATATACAGGAATTCCCCATAGGGGATGTACACACTAAATACATACCTTTAAATAAATAAAAGATCTTCATATAACCAACATTTTCTTTCAAGCTCGTCCAGAACCTTTTGGTGCCAGAAATTTTTGATTATGCCTTTTTAGCCACTGCTTGCTGCTGGAAATAATATACATTTATGGAAAGGGTGAGATTTGAATAATCTCAGTATTAACTTGAAGTGTAGCATATATGATGTAAAAATAAATATGTCATGCATCATGTTATGTAAGATGATAGATTGTTGTGTGCATATTGTCCAAGGCGAAACAAATGTTTGTAACCTGGCTTAGCTCGGCTCCCATATTGGATCCCTAACCACAACTAGGCTAATAAGCGTGTCCAAGACACTTTTCTCATGTTACATAGAATGGCATACTCAAATAAAAAATAATCACATAGTGCATGAAAGAAAGTGTTATTACCTGGGACGCACCATTTCCTTGCCTGACAATCGGCCAAGCTCTGTCTCCTGCTCATGCTTTCGATATATCCTAAGATTTCAAATTTAGGATAAATGAGTTATTATTTATTCATAACTCATTCTAAACTCAATGTGTTGGTTATCTATCCCAATTTCAACAGTTTCTGCACAGTGCAGTTCCATTGTTTCCAAAAACTGGTAGACTTTCAGTCAACTTTGGAAATTCATAATTAATTCTAGAAAAATCCAAATTGACTAATTTCAAAGCCTATGTGAATCTATTTAAACTTATTTTCATGTAAAAATAATTAGGTCTGACCATTATCATCATTCTTTTCCTAGAAATTTTTCAAACATCCCTTGTTCCATATTGTATTCCAGAAACAGGGCTCAACTTTTGAAAATCATATCTCTTAATATACTTTATGAATGTAAAATTTCATAATATTTGGACTAGGTTTAATCCAAAAAAATAATTTTACAATAACCTTGCCTCTAGTGATCAAATCAAACAACACTTCCTTTAAACTTATAAAATTCCAAATTTGTATATAAATTTTCAAAAATCATGAACACCTATATTCCCACACAGTTTTCCCTTCTAAATCCAATGTAACCATAAAAAAAAATACCAAAATCTAGATCTAACCCCGTGTACTGTAGCTGGCTGAAATCATGAATAATTAAGGAAAATGAAGTTCTTTGATTTCAATCCATTAATCACCTTCATTTCACCTCTAATTCCATGATTAACCACTTAAACACCTTTTAAACATGATTAGTGTAAGGTTGGGCAGTACCTCCCCTTAGGGTTTGAGCCTCCCTTTTGACAAACCAAACTGAAACCAAACCAAATCCAACAATAACAATCACAACAACATTTTATAACACAAGAGGATCAAGTTTATAAGATTACCTCTTGATTTCTTGGCTTTCTCTCTCTAAGAATCACTGTTCACTCTCTCTCTTCCCTCTTGATTTTGCTTTCTAAACATGGTATTCAAGAAGGAGAAGGGATTAGAAGAGGTTCTACTTGAGTTAGAAGACGAGAACACTTGAATCCAAGTCTACTTACCTTGGATTTTACTTCTTGGAACCCTAGAACTCTTTGGTGTTCTTGAGACTCTTATCTCTCTCTTGTTGAATGTGGCTGACCGAAATAATGGAAGAGGAATGGAGAATTAAGAGTTTTTGCAATATCTCATGCTTTTATGTCTTAATATCATCTCATGGTAAATTAATATGGGAATTTACTTGGCTAATCTTTTTTCTTCTCTCAAATTAATTATGACCACATATTTCCTTTCTTGCCCCTACTTTAGCCAATATTTATCCCAATTAAAGGGAAAAATAAATGGATGCTTGCTTTATTGGTCAAATGACCATTTTGCTCATACATTTATTTCCATTTTCGCATTTGCTAGAAAACTTGGCAGAATTTTCATCAGACTTTGAAAATTCAAATCTAATTGTATAAATATCCAATTGGGGTGGTTCTAAAGGCTATGTGACCCTTATTAAGTCTAGTTTTAAGAAAAAAATATAATATTTGGCCAAATGGAAGCTCAAAATTCCCAGAATTATTATTTTTGGACGCTAACACTAAAAATCGCCAGTTTTACTAGGCTAACTTCAAAAATACATAACTCCTTATGTACAACTCCAAATGACTTATATAACCTATGAAATTAAAGCTTGATAAATATAATTTCATTATAGAAATTTTTAGAGGCGTTAGACATCCTTTTCTTATCTATAAATGCCACACTACAAGATTGCCTCATAAGGAAACCCAATGGCATCACACCTCTAGTGTTTTACAATTTGTGTTCCCACATAATAATATTGTGTGTGACCTCTAATTTTATTATTTTGTCATTCCCCATGCTCTTTAATTCACCATAATATTTTCTTTAATACCCCAAAGGTATAAAGAAATTTTAGGGAATACACTTCTGCTTTATTGGGATATTTGCTAAATCGAAACTTAGCAATCTACTTGATTTAGGCTTATTCTCAAGCCTCTAATCCCGAAAGTTGGGATGTTACACTTTCTCTTGCTCTCTAGGTCATTAAAATTTGTGTGTTTGAAACTTGTTTGGCGATCTTGGGTTATGCATTGATCTGATGCATTCTTTTTGTTGTCACCCTGCTCTTTTTATGTCTTTTCTTTCTCTGTTTTTAGATGTTACTTGTTTTTCGGTAGAGGAACAAAACAACAAAAAATTGTTTTTCCTTCTTCTACTCAACGGCCATGAATGTTCAAATCCCATTTCTTTCTTTATTTAAAACAAATATGGTACTGCTATTGCTATAAAATTGATGTTTGAAGCTCCCAAGTTCTTGTCACTGGTTTGTTTAATTAATAGCAGCGGGTGTATGTATTTTAACTACCACTTAAATCGGACACAGAGTAATAGAAGCTTGTAAATCAATTGTAATAAAATAAGTATCATATGTTTGTGTTAACTTGCCCATTCTTGGCATAGAAATATGAACAAGGACAAAAGTAAAGCAATGTGGGATGTAAGTTGCACAAGGATTTTCATCCATGAATGCATTGATCAAATATACAAGAAACAACGTCAAGAATCATCATTTACAAAGGAAGGGTGGAAGAACATTATGTCTGGAATTAATGAAAAAGCAAGAATATCATATGACAAGAAACAACTTAAAAATAGGTTAGATAGCTTGAGAAAAAGAATGAAAGACATGGGACAAGTTATTCTTAAAAGAGATCAGTATAGCCTTTGACAATGCAAGGACATTTGGAATCTGGAAGAATAGGTTTCAAATCTTATAAGATATGCACTCACATAGCTTTTAAACACAAGTCTACATAGTTTGTGCAACAATGGTTATACATAATCTTATCTAGAGAAATTCCCAAATTGATGTGAATTTTTTAGAAAGTGAATGGGGGAATATAGGTGATGAAGGTAATAATGATTCACTTGATGTAGCATCCTCATCAAATGTAACTACATGATTTTCAATACAAATGAATTATGTTCGTGACAGAATCATATACCAACTTATTAGGGATAGATGATCCAATTAGCAATGTACTATTATTTAGTATTAACCTTTTATATACATTTACATGCATTCTAATTTATATACAATTTTATCCATTAAATATTTAATTTAGTTTAGTGTTTTTTTCAATAATAATTTAACTTTTTTTATTTTATCAAATTTTGATTTTGATTTTTCTCTTCAATTATCACAATATATACAAATAATATGTGTGTGTGTAGTATTCAATAAGATTTATGCCATTTTCAGTCATTTTCCATCTAAACTTGCTTTTCAAATAATAATCTAAACAAGTTTAAGTTTGAAAAAAAGTCACTTCTACCACCGTCAATCTAAACACACATCACCTTTACAATCTAACTTTTATTCTATCTTAAGTTTGTAAAAGTCATATTGAAAAAAAAAACCATTTCTACTACCACTAATCCAAATGGGCCCTAATTTTGTTTAACAAAAAATATAACCAAAATAATGCTATGTCATGGCCTTGTCATATATCAAGGAAGCATCTTTTGGTCATAATCCAGCTTAGTCAACAATTTAACAATCAGAGTTAGGAATATGCTAATATGGGATGAAATTGCTCCATTTAAAAAGCTTTAGAGGTGAAATTGCCCAACAAATAAATTTAGGGCATTGGGTGCACCTGAGAAAATACTTCAGGATGCTAGATGCATATTTGTCCTATATAGTTTATTAAGAGTAGAATCTAACGAATTCTTCTTTTATGGAAAACTATAACATATTTTAATTAAGAAAAAGTAAAACCATGTGTTTCTCATAGTTTTCTTCTTTAAAATCATGGAGAATGAAAAACTCATTCTTTGATTACTACTAACACGTAAAAAATTGTTTCTTTTTCTTTTTGCGTTTTCCATTAAATATGTTTAACTCCTTTTTTTTTCTTGTGAACTTAAAAATGCAGCTTTAATTCCAAGCTTGATTATTTAATTAATCAATTAGTATTCAACTGATTAATTTGTAAATAACACGCAAATTAAATGGGAAATACGAGAGTTTCCTTTAATTGTCCACAAATTATTGAAAAGCCATAAATAAAAATTAAATTTACTATTGGTAACTAAATAACAAATGAAAATATATAAATCTTAATGGGAGATAAGAAATTTAAAAAATACTTATTTCTCATTCTCTACTAATAATCAATGCCTAGGAACAGCATTTATTTATTTTTTGTAATTTATAAAGAAAGATAATTAAGTAATTTCATTTTGTAAATTTAATTATTAAAGACCTTTAGTCTTTATTTAAATTTTTAAATGTTTGATCCTAAATTCCTATAGTTAAATTGATGTATTGGTCCTATATTGTTATTCGTCCTTATTATTTATAAATTTTCATTCGACTTAACAATAAGAATAAGTTAAATAGAAACATTAACTCTAGATAATTATGCAATATAGATTCCTAATTTGAATACTATAAATTATGAAGTATATATCAAACCATTCAGTCCAAAGAAAATATATAAAAAACAACCAAAAAGGAATTCTAGGAGATACCACTACAAAAAAACCTAGATTTAGTTGCGGTTAAAAATGTATATTTGTAGCGGTTTCAACCGTTGCAAATAATATTGTTAGCGGTTAAGTAAACCGCTACAAAAACAACAGTTGCAAGCAATTTTGTAGCGGTTAAACCATTTTGTGACAATTTAGTAGCTATTAAATAACCGCTACAAATTTATACCAAATATTGGTAGCGGTTATTCTATAACCGCTACAAATTTCAAGACGCAGATATTTAAGAATGGCGCCAAAAAATTTGTAGCGGTTCAACAACCACTATTAATATTTGGCTATGGCGGAAATTGAAAATTTTTGAATCTATTTGGTAGCGGTGATATAATCGCTACTAATTTAATTGCTACTAAATAAAATTCTAAAAGAGGTGCCAAACAATTTAAACAATTTTTTAATTTCACCGTTAACATTGTAGCTGTGTATATAACCGCGACAAATTATCGTGAAAAATTAAAAAAAAATTATCCAATAATATAATTTAATTCTTATAGTATCATTTTATCATGTTCATTAGTTATATAATTGAATTAAACGTAGTTATTATTTAAAAAAATTAATTAAACTGAATTACTGGGTAAAGAAAAAGATTAAATTGAGTTACATAAATATAAAATTTATATGCATAATAATGAGAAAGTGTAGGTAATATGCACTTATTTTGTTATCCCCTAGATATGGATCGTTTTGTAAGGAACATTTTTTAGGAATAGTCCCTTAATGTCCGAAAAAAAAATAGTATGAATATTATAAGAAGGAAAAAAAAGAAGAAATGAAAGAATTGATAAAAAAAAATTTACCATGTATGATGATCACATTACTTAGATCTTGAGCTCTTGGAAAAAAAATTCATGGATGTGAAAAAATGAGAGAGAAGAAGAAAGTAAAGAAATGGAGATGTGTATGAAAAGAGTTTGTGTAGAGGTATTTATAGGGATATGTGTGAGTCTTGTAGCGATTAGTATCACGGTTTTTGTAGCGGTTAGCATGTCATGTTTGTAGCGGTTTATTATTTGTAGCGGTTATGTAACCGCTACAACTTTGATTCAATTTTTTTTATATAATACATATCAAAATTTTAAAAAATAAAATCATAATTATACTTAATCATTTTTCCTCGCCATCCCTACAAAAATTTTGTGAAAGAAATATTAGTATGGTATTGTTGTGTAGAAAATAATAAATGTAAATTATGTGAACTTATAAAAACTCACCTAACTACAGGTAAATTATCATCGCCTTTAGGGAAGAATTTTTTAAAATTGGTGGGATGGAATGGCTCACTCTCGTAAGTGATGTTGTCACCATCACCCATGTCGTAAAGGTCTCGAGGCTTTAAGTGAACCACCATGTTCCAATCCCTACACCTCTCGTCCTGGACATAATAAACTTGGTGTGCCTCTGAGGCAAGAATATAGGGCTCCCATCTTCAGATTGACCAATGTAAATTCGACGAGAGAAACTTACTAATGTGATGCCTAAATCGTCTGTTGTGATCCCCGGGAAGTGGTCGTATTTGCCCACAAACACTTGAAAAGTGTAATAGTGAAATGGCCTTGGTAATTTAGTTTGACGATATCAACAAGCTTTCCATAGGAAGGGACACCTCTGAACTGCATGTTACCATTACTATTTCTTGCATAACTCCATGTCCCAAAGGTGCCAAAAACATCCGAATTTTGAGTTTGCAACCCTTGATCTCGTGATATCGTGAAAAACTTGAAACATTGACATTGTATGCTGTAAACCGTTTTGCATGGTCAAACGGGCCGATTGCGAGTGCTTTAAACTCTAGTAAATACGCGTTGTGGTCATTTAATATTATGCATGCAAACCAGGCTGGGAATTTTCTGTGCACCTTTTTGTCAACTTCAGAGGATGTTTGTGTTTGATTCCTTAGTTGACGCTTCACATGACTTCTGAATTCCCTGTAATTAATCATGGGAAGACGATCATGAAATGTAAATAAAAAATATAAGGATAGTTGTAGAATAATATATGAGTATACGATTCTTACTGAAGGAAGGGTTCAACTTGAGTGCAATTGATCAAGATATGTCTATGTGCCTGCAACTTCTTAGTTGTTGTAAGTTTGAAGTTCTCACTTCCTCTAACTGCTTTACCAACACGAGAGACTAACAACTCTGTTGACGTTATTGGTTCAGGTTCAAGAAAATCGTTGACACGAGGTGATCGGTTGAAAGACGTCTCAATGTCATCAAAGTACCTTGAGCAGAAATACAGAACTTCATCCCCTATATAAACTTTAGCTATAGAACCTTTTGGCCATGCCTTATTCCTTACGTAAGATTTCAACTTGCCAAGAAACCTGTAAAGTAAATAGGAAAATATGATACTAAATGGTGAAATGGATGAGTAGCAAATTTAGAAAGTAATGATGACGCATATATGTAAATATAGTACCTCTTAATAGGATACATCCATCGATATTGAACTGGACCAGTAAGCTTTGTTTCATGAACAAGGTGGATTGTCAGGTGAACCATCACAGTAAAAAAGGAGGGAGGAAAGATCATCTCCAAATGACAAAGAGTGAGAATGATTTTGGACTGCAGCTGATTGAGCTCCTCAACGATCAAAATATTAGAACACAACTTTCGAAAGAAGGAGCACAGCTCCACCAAAATGATGGACACATCGGGAGGAAGTACATTCTTTATAACCAGCGGAAGTAACTATTGCATAAGAACATATGAGTCATAACTCTTCATACCAGCAACCTTTCGTGCCTGGATGTCAATGCATTGTGAAATGTTGCTTGAATAGCCATCAGGAACTTTTATTTTCTTCAACATAGTGAGGAAGACTTCTTTGTTCGGTTTTATGAGGGTAAACTTTTCTGGTAGAAATTTTTCATGCTTATCAGGCCACGCATCTTTACAAACTCCCATGGCCCGTAAATCTTTGCTCGCTTGAAAATGATCTTTTGACTTGCCGGGTTCATTAAGCAGCGTGTATAGCACATTGTCTCATACAATTTTTCAATGTGCATGACATCAAGACTGTGGCAAAATAAATTAGTTTTCTAATATGGAAGAGTGAAGAAGATACTTATCTTTTGTCATTGCTTAGGTGTAGAAGCTAAAGTAGTTCTCCTACTCTTTTGCCCTGCTGTTGTGGAATCGTTGCTTTTGCCAAACTCGAATTCAACATCTTGAAGATGCTGTAAGATGTCTACAATGATTAAAGTCTGAGGAGGTCCTCTTTTTTCCATTTTCCCATTGAAACGATCCTGTTGCAATCTAAACCTATGCTAACCATCAAGAAACCATCGATAACCCATGAAGCACAACTTTCGACTGTGGGGAAGGTGCACTGCTTTGGAGTCAAAATTACAAAATGGACACACCGTCCCATTATGTATATTACACCTGGATAACGTTCCAAGCCTTGGAAATTCGCTTATGGTCCACATCAATGCTGCACACAAGTTGAAAAGTGACTTCTCGTATGCGTCATATGTCTCAATCGCGACCTGCCACAGGTCCAACAATTCCGCAATAAACGGTTAGAGATAGACATCGATGTCATTACCCAGTACGTTTTTTGTTGGGATTATCATAGACACGATGAAGGAGCTTTGTTTCATACACATCCAAGGGAGCAAGTTGTAGGGAACTAAGACTACCAGCCAAATAATGTAAGTTGTACTAAGATTCCTAAAGGGATTAAAACCGTCGGTCGCCAAAGCAAGCCGAACATTTCTATTGTCAGCCGCGAAAGATGGAAATTCAGCATCAAATGCTTTCCAGGCTTTTACATCCCGTGGATGTCTTAATTTACCATCTTCATGCTTATCAACATCATGCCACCTTATGTGCTCAGTTGTTTTAAAGGACATAAACAATCTTTGTAACCTAGGCTTTAAGCTATGTTTGGCTCAATGGAGGGGAGGAGGATTTTGACATTACCTTGTTTGGTATAGGAGGGGAAGGGAGGGGAAACATTTTTATATGGACAACTTTACCCTTATTTCATTTAATTTGCATTTTATAACTTTCTAACATATTTAATAAAATATAATTATAAATGGTATTCAATACATAAAATTATAATTTTATAATTATAAAAATTAAATAAATATAATTATAAAATTTGTGACAGTTTTGGGTAAAGAATGGAAAGGGCACTGTGGGAATATTATAAAATAGTAGGTACATATTAGTCAATGTATATCTAAATATTAACATTTTCCTCCAAATTCCCCCAATTTTGGAGGGGAGGGGAAGGAAAACTTTAAAAAAATTTCCCTCCCCTCCTAAGAATTTTAACAATCCAAACAAGGAAAGGAGAGAAAAATCCCCCCATTCCCCTCCCCTCCCCTCCCCTCATACCAAACAGACCCTAAAGGAAAGTACCTTAGAATCTTTGAAGTTTCTTCTTCTGCCTTTTCCCCTTACGAATTGTCTTGTACCTCAATATATGACATCGCTTGCAATCCTCCCTACTGGCTTCATCTCCCTAATACAGCATACAATCGTTGGGGCATGCATCAATTTTCTGGTAGTTCAATCCCAATCTATTAATAATCTTCTTGGCCTCGTAGAAAGATGTGGGAATCTCTGCATCGAGGAACGCATCTGATAATAATTCTAGAAATATGGATATTTCCTTATCTGTGATTCCACACAAGCACTTGATATGATACAATTTGATCAAGAAAGATAATTTTGAGTATTTTCGACAACCTTAATACAGAGGACAATCTGCGTCATCCATAAGGGTGAAAAAATCCCGCGCTCTTCATTTCTAAAAAATAAAGGCTTTGAACCCTGTACTTCTTCGTTGAAGTTTTCGTCCTGAAAACCGAACGTATCACACATAACATCATTAACAGGATCATGTTCATGTACTTGAAATCCTACTTGTGAACTTTGAGAAAGAGCATTATCGTATCTCATATCAGCCTTCTCACCATGAACTCTCCAGAATGTATACTCTTCCGGGAAAGGCTTCACAAGCAAGTGTTCCTTAACAACTTCTCGTGTATGCCACTTCTTGAACTTGCATCTCCGACATAGACATACGATCTTTCCATTACAGCTAGCGTGAGAGTAAGCGAAATCCAAGAAGTTGTTTAATCCGTCTAAATAAGCTGGATAATTGCGTGGCAACTTGATCCATGATTTATCCATAGGCAGATGAGAAAATTTAGCCAACAAGATGAGTGAAAAAAAAAATGAGGCCTGACAAGATACTTATATTGAATTTTTACAATGGCAAAAAATTAGTAGCGGTTTAATAAACTGCTATGTAAACCGCTACTCATACAAACTTTGTAGCGGTTTAAACTTCATAACCGCTACAAATTCATGTGACCGTTGATGGTACTGACACATTCAAAATTTAAATGCGTGAGAACTTGTAGCAGTTACGACTCTCTAACCGCTACAAATTCATGTGACTATTGGCGGGAATTCCAAATTGAAAATTCAAATATTTTTACACTTTCTAGCAGTTAAAAAATCATAAACCACTACAAAAAAAATGTGAATATTTGTAGCGGTTATGGGTCTATAACCGCTACCAATTAATGTGACCGTTGGCTGGAATGAAAGGTTCAAAATTCAAATTTGCCCAAATTTGTAGCAGTTATTGGTTATGAACCACTATAAATGGTTGTGACCGTTGGAGGGATTGTCATATTCAAAAAACCGCTACAAATGGATGTAAACCGCTACTAATATTTATTTATTTTTTCAAACGATATTTAATAACAGAACTAACAAAACGTAAGAAACTTTGTAAAAACAAAATTAAATTATTTCAAATATTTTTTTACGATGTTTTAAAAAAATAAATTAATTCAAACATTCATCGATCAGCTGCTCCAGAGGAATCATCCCATCCCTGTCCTTGATGTGGTAGAGACGATTCCTCCTGTTCTTCCAGCCGTCTCCCAACTTTATCAGCGCGTACCTCTTATAGCTCTCATGTACGCAAACCTACCCTGAAATAAAATTAAATAAAAAAATTTAAATATGATTATTCGAAAATATAAAATTTAAAAATAATAACTAAAAGCAATTTATTACAAATCATTTAATAAAATTAAATGTAATTAGTAATTACCTTAACCTCCTCTTCCCACGTGCTATCCTTCAGGTCCTTCAGAACTTGCTTCCACGTCCTGAAGTAAATGGGAAACCGTATCTACTCCGAGCCCAGGTCGTTCAGTTAGCGGTTGAATAGGTGACCCCCATTCTTGACGAGCTGATTCATGGGCTTATTCCACAGAACCATAACTCGTAATCTCCAATCCATGCTTTTCAGACCGGTCATGTCCAGCTTTCTCGTGGAAATGTTCCCCTGCTCATCTACACAATTACCATATACATTATTTAAATTTAAATTCACATTTCACTGAATTGTATTTAAAGAAAAATTAAATAACAAAATTACATTTACCTCTCACTTGCATCGCTATAAATGGCGCCACCTTTGTAGCGGTTATTTTTATATAACAGTTACAATAACCGCTAAACTCTTGCATCGTTAATTGTGGTTAATAAATGCATTCAAATATTTGTAGCGGTTATTAGAGAAACCGCTACAATCACCGTTAAACTCTCGCTTCGTGGATTGTGGTTGATAAATGCAGTCAAATATTTGTAGCGGTTACAACATAAATTGCTACAATAACCATTAAATTCTAACTTCGTGAATTATGGATAATAAATGAAGTTTAAATATTTGTAGCGGTTTAAAATAATTAACCGCTACTAAGTGTCGCAAGTCAAACATTTTAAATTACTGCTTTAACCATCTGTAGCAGTTTATATAATAACCGCTACTAAATAATTAACCGCTACTATGTGACAGCCAAAGTATGCGCGTCAGCTTCGCGCCATTAGGAGCCACTATGGCACAATATTTGTAGCAGTTATGTCAACAATAAGTAACCACTACAATAGGCACGCCATCTTTGCGCCATTTGGCGTTACGCTGGCACTATATTTTTCACGGTTATTGGAGACATAACTGCTACAAAATACTCGCGACAATAGCCACGCCACCTTGGCGCCATTTGGGTTGAAGCTGGCGCCATATTTGTCGCGGTTATTGTAGACATAGCTGCTACAAAGTATACATAAAAGGGCTACAAATTTCATTCAATGATGGGCGGATACTTACTGTTGCAAATCGATAGCGGTTTTGCCTTTAACCGCTACAAATTCTTATATTTGTAATGGTTTATTTCAACCGCTTCAGATTAACCGCTACTAATCGTCATTTTTTTTGTAGTGTTTGATCGGGGTATATATTTTTTCCCCAGAGCCCTTTGCTTTTCAGGGGTTAGTTCCTTTGAAGATACACACTTATATATAGGTTACTAGTTACATTATTACTTATATACGTCAACAGTTGCCATTGATTCTCCCCATAAAGCCTGGAATATCTTGATCCATGCCAAATTGCATAGCCACTCGATATGGAAGGTATTGTTGTTCTATATATGAGATTAACTAACTAAGAAACTCTCACTTGAAGAGTATTTATATCCACACATCATTATTATTATATAAAAACTATCGTGTATTATAAATGTTCACGGTTCTTATTTATAAATCATTATTTATGTACTTAATATATAACGGTTCTCTACATGAGACTATTATTAATTTTTATTAAAAGTCATTGTTCTTATATACAAATTGTTATGTATGTTACTAAATAAATAACAGTTGCAAAATGAGACCGCTATGTTTCATACAAGTATTACCATATATTATGATGGTTGTTTACGTATGCTTATTAATTATTACCACAGCAATAGGTAGATCATGGGCTCACCAAACTTTAATACATAACAGGTATTATATTATAACCGTTATAATAAATCCAAAATAAATAACAATTTCGAACTATAATGTATTTGGCCGAGCTTTTATTAGTACCTGTACATATGACGGTTTGGAACTGTAATTTATAGCAGTTAATAACTATCATATATCGCAATTTCTGTAGTATTGTGAACGTCTATATGTAGTTTATTATTTATAACAAATTCAATATAATTAAAAAAACAAAACTATTTTATAAAACATTATATCTCGTATAATATCACAAACAACTCTTATCTTTCTTATAAAAAAACTATTGTTTTTAATAACTAATATAAAATAATACAATACGCAACAATTAAAGATCTCTTATGCAGTATTATTATTAAAAAAAATAGAATGAGTCCAAATTTTTCTTTTTTTTAAATAGATTGATTCTATTTTAAATCTAATTAGTACAATTTTTTTATGGTTTCTTGCGATTTAATTCATCATTTTAATTATGTGTAAGTTTTAATTTTTTTCTATATAAATTTAATGGCATAATCAACTCTTCTTTATTCTAATAAAGTGATTAGACGTGACTTATAATAAAAATAAAAGAAAGTGTGTGCACCTGTGTGCGCGTGCATGTCATAATTCATGCATCCATTTAGAACTAGTAATATATGTTAGGCCCGTGGATCCAACTCGCCAATCCGTAAAAGTTTGGTGGGGTGGGTTGTGAAAAAATGGACCCATCTTGATGCGGGTCTTTTTAGCTCAAACTCGTATTAGCTAGAGCCAAAATTGTTGAAGGCTAGCCCATATTTATTTTATTTCTTATATTTTTGAAATTCTAAAAAGTAGAGAACTCAAGAAAAAAAAAACACCTCCACCTTGTCCCAGATCATGCTTCAAATTTGATCAAACCCCATTAATATTGACTGATTGTTGATTGTGTAAAATGTTAAACCATGGATTTTGGATTTATTTTTAGTTTGTATTGTGATATATATTTAATTTTAAATGTTTGAAATTTTGAATTTGATATTTTATGTGTAATGAATTTTTATAATTTAGATTTGTGAAAAGAAAAGAAATTTAATTTTATGTTAAGTAATAGCCTAATAGCTAATTAGATAAATATCATTATATTGTTTGAAAAAAATGAAAAAGCAATGTGCAAAAAATTATCAAAATACCACCAACTCACCTTGACTGGTCGGGTTGGCTAGATATTCCAGCCTGTTAGCATGTGGGTCTTTTTACCACAACTCGTCCGGCTGTCAACACACGATGAGATGACCCCCATTACTAGTTCTAATTGATTATACCTTATATGGAGTATTCAAACTCATAATCTCCCATTTAATAAAGATCTTATTAAGAGAGGCGTTTTGTGTCAATTGAGGACACACACAGGACCGAAAGGAGTATCCACCTTTTACATATGACATAAATAAGCACCACTCACCTCGGGGATTAGGTAATGTCTTAGCCGCGAAAAGTTTGTGTGCAAGGTGTGCAATGAATCAATCATACATTAAGTAATCAACTACCTTTTACCTAATTGATTAATAATTAATTAGGACAGATCACACTCCAAAAACAAAACAAAAAAAAAACAGGGAAAAAGAAATCCAGTTTTAATATATGTGGTGAATGGGATGTATCCAGTTATCAATTTGCTCAAAAAGAACGAAAAAGTTTCATTTACCACAATTGTTTAAAAACATGATGATAATGTATCCAGTTCATTTAACTTGCTATGCAATTCAAAAAGTATTGTAAGCTAATGAAAAATTCAGGAAAAACATTAATAAACAGATCCATTGATTCTAACGTGCATCAACTTGTTCGATGGTAAAAAAAAATTAGAAGGAAAATAAAATAAAAATACCAACTTTTCCAAGATACACGTACCATCGGCATCAACATTGCATATATATCCTCACACACATGCATGCATTTTTAGTTATATGGGTCCCACTTTGCCTCAATGTGAATGCGCCTTTATAGACAAATAGACAATTCTAATTTGGTAGCTAGGTATACTTTTCAGGTCAACCAACTAACCCCAGAAAAATTGTCTCTCTCATGAAGGAAAAATGATAATAATTCAAAGAAAAAAAGTATTCAATACATTTATATGGAAAATTTAAATTCAATAACGTCATATTTTTTTTATCTTTCTAATTATTTGTGTGTTTGAGTCTATTATATGAATACCAAAGAAAATGAAACATGATTGTTTTGTAAAATCATTAATTAATCTCATCTGAAGACCACAAATAAATTTTAGAAATTTCAAATAAAAACCTCGTTGGATGGAATAATGTTTGCTTTCGATAAAAATTCCATACTTGATTCTTTCCTTAGTATTCGGTTTTAAACTTTGATTTTTTATTATTTAATTTTTTCAATTTTTTCTTACTCAATCTTGATTTTTAATACTCATATTTATTTCTAATTATTCATCTTGTTAACTTTTAGTATTTTACTGCGATTGTTTTACTGACCATCTAATATTCAATATTGCTGGATCACATCCCAGAATTTTTAAAATTTATTTTCAATTGTTCTGGTCCTATTTTACTGCGATTGTTTTACTGACCATCTAATATTCAATATTACTGGATCACATCCCAGAATTTTTAAAATTTATTTTCAATTGTTCTGGTTCTCATCTTTTCCAAAATCACCTACAATTTTTTAAAAAAAGTTATAAAAAAGAGTAACACAAATAGAACCGTAACTTTAGAAAATTAAGTAATATAAATTCTTTGAAGAATATAAAGTATTAAACGAAAAATGAATTCTTGAAGATCAAGATCATTTATTTGAGAATTGTGCACATCAACACAGAAATATCTGATCGATATATTCTCTTGTAATATCAAAAATAATTTTTATTTAATAATAAATATAAAAAAATTATAATATATAGTATATCACATCATCATAAGAGATCTCTCGTTGTTTTTTTTTTTTTGGTTAATCCTTTTCGAGTCGTAGAGAATAATAAAGAGTTTATGTCTCTTCTAATAAGTGTGTTTTTAGAATTTAAACTTATGTTTTTTTCATTACGAGGATGAGGTTATTTACCACCTCAACAAATAATTTATTGAGGAAATTTTTTTTTTTTAGTAAACACAAACAAAACACAACATTAAAACTATATATAATCGGGTCCATTAATTCTAACATGTTTTATTTCTTTGTTTTGTGAAGTTTGATTGGTTCCATCTTTCACTTTCAACCATGCATGGAACATACTTGTATTATTCACTTTTAGAATTGTAAATACATGAATAAAAAATATCCAATCTGCAAAATTCATGATAGGAATAACAACTGACTTCATTTAATCTCATTTTTTAATAAAAATTAATTTTGAAGAACCAGATTTTATTGTCCATACTTTTTTACTTTTTATTAATATTATCATTTTTAAAAAAAATCATTTTATGTTGAAAAAAATATTGAAATAAAAATTTTAATAGCCTCAATTTTATGTCAAGAGTCTAAATAAATTGTCTTTTCCTTATAATTTTTTTTTGAAGTTTTATATTGAAATAGAAATTCAAGTATCATATTATTTATAAAGATATTAAATTTTAGAAAAAAAATACACTTAAATACCACGTGAACTTCAAAATCTCAAATTGATTTAATTGACTATAATGAGATTGAAAAAAAGAGTATAACAATTAATAACTCAGTTTTTTAGAAAATCAATGATTTGACATTTTGAAGTTCAAGTGGTATTTAAATATCTTTTTCTCTCAATTTTATACTATTACAATCTTATCCTATAAAGTAAAAAAATATATAAATTAAGAGTGTAATACTAATTTACTAAATATTCATTTTATGAATTGAAATTGGCAGCTTTCTTAACTCATATGCACGTGCCTTCTCTTTAGAATTACATGAGATATTAATTTTTTTTAATCAATAGAATTACATGATAATAAAATTTTGTTTCTTCCAACGCAGGATTATAAAAGTTTGATGATTGTACTCATGGATCCTTAATATGTAGAGTTAGTAATTAGAATTGGGAAAAAGAAACGAAAATTCCCCTATTTTAACAATTGTAATTTAGTACCTACATAATAACTCTAAAGCCTCTGTGAACTAATTTGAGATTGAATTTTATAGTGAATTTACATTGTATATCCTTAATTTCAAAAAAATAAAATGATAACAATAATTTAACAAGTAATAACTTTAACTTATTAAATGTAACAATTAATGTAATGATAACTAATTTTAGTAAACAAAATTCTTAAATATGAATGACAACAATGGTTAAATAAGTAACAATTTTAATTTATTTAATGACAGTAACAACTGATGTAGTAATAATTAATTTAACTACAGATAATTATGTCATTTTATAACAAAAACTCAATTTGAAAATAGTCTCTAAGAATTTCATATGAATTAAGCTATTTTCAGCGACTATTTTGATATTCTCATATATTTTGGTATTCCTCATGTCTTTCTCTCCTAAAATGACATATAATTTTTTATGAGTAAAATATTTCTTTTATTTGCTCATAGGTAATATCAAATTAATTATTAAAAAATAATGAAAATACCTGTAAAATTTATCGTATAATTTAATTTTTATATGCAGAACGTTTTACACGTGTCAAAGTATAACAAAATGATAAAAAATCCTGATGAGATTGAAAAGTGGTCATCCTCATCCCCAATCCCTTCAACATTGTCAATTCTTCACGCGGCATTAGCCTTATCCGCGTTAACATGCTCTGGCTCCCCCTTAACTATTTATCTTTTAAATAATTTTTTATGATTATATTTTTAATAATTTTAATCTTAATTAATTGCAAGAAAAAATATTTTCATTATTTAAAAATACGAGAATTATATATTTCAAAACAATCTGGGTTACTCAATTAATTCTTTTGGAAAAATTCTACATTTTTACATTATTTTAAATAATTTTAGGGTAATAATTAAATTAATTAAAACTTCTTATATGAAATTTATATTTTTTATTTTAAGATTCCTCAAAAATACTTTTTAAATATCTGAACCACAATTGTTCTTAAATTATTGCAGAATACTGTGCTTAACCCTTTATTATTTGTTGGTCAAGCGACTACATTCATTTAACCTTATTTGCATCTCGTTTGGTCGGTCTTTTATTTTGTTTTTTGTTTTTTTTAATGATTCCTTGCGGCAGTTTACATTACAATTATAATAATACTATAGTGCTTACATTCTTATTTGATATAGCAATTATAAATAAGATATGTTACTCTTTTTTTTTTTTTTTTGCCAAAGGTCAATATTTTTTTCCTTGGGGAGGAAGACATAATATAAGAACCACTAAAACATGAGAATTTCAAAAATAACAGTTTTTTTAAATGACTTTAATTTCTATGAAGTCCATAGAGTCTATTCTAAAATTAAATGTTTGTGAAATGACTTATTTGTTCTTAGTGAAATTAGTTATCAATTCCTTAATTATTATTATCATTTAATAAATTAAAGTTGTTTCTTGTTAAATTGTTGTTTTTATTTCTTTTTTTTTCAGATTAAAGGTATTTATGTAGTTTTATAAAAAACATTAATTACAAACCAGTATCTAGAAACTAGAAACTTCACATAATTAGACTTTCAAAACCCTGATTTGGGATTTTCATATCTATTCCGTAATTAATATTTTCTTTTGTTTTTTTTTCGGCACTCTATGTATTATCTAATCTTAGCACTTTTATTTTCATAGGAAAATTAATGAATCCTCCATGCATGTTCTAGATAGGGGCTGTACACATTACTACAAATTCGGACATATATAGTACTTAATAAATAACAGTTGCAATGAATAAAAGTCATGTATATTAATATGGAGGTCATGCAAGAATATATAATATTAAAATATAACAGTTAGATATATGCACCGTCATGTATTGAGAGACAAAATTAGTGAAAACACACAAAAAAACTGTTGTAGTTAATAATCATCATTTATTTAGTGATAAATATAACGGTTCTTATGAAACAACCGTTATGTAACACTTACAAAAGATTCATCTTCTAATATTATATTAGAAATAACAAATATATAACATTTATAATAATTAACCATAAAATATTATTATAAATATGAGATATTATTAGATATAATATATAATATATAATAATATCTCAAGTTTATATTTTTAAGATAAATACAATATGTTAAGATATAATTATATAATTATATATGATAATATCTTATATTTATACTTTTAAGATAAATATAATATGTTAGGATATTATCATATGTATTATCTATTAATATCTTAAGGAGGTGGGAAACGCAGGATTCTGGAAAAAAAATGATTGACTTTTCTTCATAAAGAACCATTATGTGTTCTTTAATAATACTTAGTAGTTATTAATGAAAACCGTCACATATAATAAGTTGGCATTTTGAAAAATGTCAAATATAAGGAGGCAGAAGTCTATAAAAAAAGTTATTTGACAATACATTTTGATTCTTCATAAAAAAAATCTTTAAGTATAATTTAATATAAAAAGATGGGATTCTGAAAAGAAAAAATTATTTGACAATATATTACAGTTCTTTATAAAGAACTGTTAACACTACTATAGAAATCACGATACAAGACGGTTATGTATCATCATGTATGCAGGCGCTATTAAAGCTCCGTGCATATACATTACAATTATAAACTATTATTTATTTCGAATATATTATAATAGTTATAATATAATACCCATTATATATTGAGGCTTGGTGGGGCCATGATATGCTCATTCATATGATAATAGTTAACGAGCACATGTAAACAATCATCATAATATATGGTAATGCTTACATAATACATAACGATTCCAATTTAACAATCATTATATAACTACAAACATATATAAAGGTTATTTCCAAACAATCATTATATATAGTTGACATAAATAGCATTGATAGAGATGATGGAACCTCTCATAAGAGTTCATAATCACAATATGCATTGTATGATCCATTAAGAGAAATTGGAGGCCTAATGATAAAAGCAAGGAAACATGTCATGAATGAGGCTTTACAAGGAGTTATTTTGGATCTTCAAGCTAAGGAAAAGTTGTATGAGGCCCAAGATGCACAACCAAGGGATATCACTTTTCTATGCACTAAAGAGTTTGGGCTGGCAACTAATAGAGCCTAAATTGATGATATAAGTGAAGATAGCTTCCAAATGAGCCAAGAAAGGCTAAAAGGCCTACAAAGGCTTAAATAGGTGGGCTTGGATCAGCTATAAGTGAGTCCAAGTCGCAAGTGGCTGCAATTAGTCTGTTTATTACATATTATTTGAGTATTTAAGTTGTAATGGGCTGGACATAATTAATCAAGAGTCCATGAATGAAATTTCTTAGGTTCCATTAATTAATTAATTAATTAAGGCATTGTGAACACCCTATTTTATCTGGGCCTAACTCAAATATAATAAAATAATTAAAAAAAATAAAATCCTCTCATTAATGACGATTGGTGTTTAAATTGGCAATCATTATTAAAGAGAAAATAAAAATTAAAAAAAAATAATAATAATAATAAGTCCTCTCATTAATGATGATTGGTGTCTAAATTGGCCATCATCATTAAAGGAAAAAAATAAAAAATAAAGAAAGAAAAGTGCTCTTATTAATGATGATTGTTGTCCAAATTGGCATTGTCATTCATTAGGAGAAAATAAAGAAATATATATAAAAAAAATACCTTCCATTTATAGGTTTAAATTAGGAAATTTCTTGTAAGCAAAATATAAGAAAATAAAAATAAAAAATTAAGAAACAAAAAATTAAAAAAATAAAAATATCTCTCATTTTGGTTGATAAGTTTAAATTAGGAAATTGTTTGTGGGAAAAATAATGAATTTTTTTTAAAAAAAATTAAATAAATAAAAATAATCTCCCATTAATGGTGATTAGGTCAATTTAAGAAACTTTATTAACATAAAATACAAAAAAAATATAAAAAATGAAAATAAAAAAAATCCATTTATGAAGGAAACCCTACCTTGAGACTATAAATAAGAGAATAAGGGTTGAAGAAAGACACACAAGAATTTGGAGAGAGTAAGGAGGCAAGGTATGAAATTAATTTGACTTCTCATTTCATTGCTCAAACATAATTCTCATGAGGAAGGGAAGTTCACATAAATGGCCATTTTTCTTCACTTTATTCAAATAGAGTCTTAATATTCTTACCCAAGCCAATGAACATTTCTAGTAGAAATGGAGGCATACTTATTTGAATACTGGGCAAATCCTTATACATAAGGTTTGTGAGAGTTTTGTTTATTTTCTATTTACTTATCTTATATTCGTAGATCTGTGGCTGATTTGGCATACTCCCGTTCTTTTATTTATAATGATGTGTGTCATCTTGTGTAAGCTCTACATGCGGTTAATCCTTCTTCACTGTCGTTTTCATGATTTCACTCTCGTCTTTATGCTTACCTCATTTGGAGCAACTTTCTTACATGTGCGTGAATCACCATGACTTTTGATATATGCTGGGGCGGCCAAATATAATGGATCATGTGGGTTACAATTACGAGGATGAATGATATGTTTAACATCTTTCATATTCTGGGTATTATTGTTGCCTTGATCAACTTTTATTTTTATTTTTTCCTTTTGCAAATAAATAATTTAAAAAAAAAGAGGTTTGTTTCTTAACGTAAATGAATTTAGTTCATATGATAAAATAAAGAAAATGCTTTTCCAAAAAAAAAAACACAAACCAAATAAAAAATATTTTTCTCTAATAAATTAAATAAACATTTTTCTAAAAAAATACCAACCAAATGACACGCATTTCTACCCCCGAACTACGTGGGCTTTAATCCCTCTAAAGGGTACGTAGGCCCTAAGCTCTCTTCCTAGGTCAAGTCCTACTTTGTAAATAAATAATTTCTCCCTTATTAATTAATTCTTTTTTTTTTGTTTTGTAAATATTTTATTAATTTCTTTCTTTCTTTCTTTCTTTCTTTCTTTTTTGGTAAATATTTTCTTAATTTCTTTTCTTCTTTAGGTAATTATAATAAAATTAAAGGCTATATTTATTTTTAAATAGTTTACTTAGGGTAACCATTCTTATGAATGGGTGTTGTGGGGTGTCTAACACCTTCCCTATGCATAATAGACTCTCGAGCCCTATCTGGTTTACTTTTTTCAAAAAAAAAGGTTTCCAAAATTACCCTTTTAAAAAAAATTTGATGGGGGCTCCATATTTTCCAAATTTTGGGCACTACAGACATATTAAGGTATTATTAAATTATCTTTAGGAATTAGCTTTAAAAGCCCAATTATCCTACAATATCTATTGAATTCATTTAAATATGCCAAAATCTTATTTAAATGGATTCTAATCACGATATTCTTTAAATATCTATCCTTTTAACCATATCCTTTAAATATATATCCTTTTATCATATCCTTCAACTCATCTAAAAGATATTCAAATTATTCATTTAGCCAAAAATTCTGATTTTCAGCTATTCAGACATTATCTCATAAACATTTAATATCCTTCCATGCAATCACCAATGTGACGTCCCAAATTATTCATGATCACTAAAGTGACGTTTTCTACCTCCTCCATGCCTAACCATATTGGGCTTTTGGGCTTTTAGGGTTTTGGATTATGTTAAGTTTTATTTTTTATTTAAAGTCAAGTATTGTATGTTCAATTTTTTAGATTTCAATAAAGAATTATTCAGGCAACTTGCTTCATTGTATTCTTGTGAGGATACTATTAGGTATAAAAGGTTGATCAACTCTTGTGTTTATACTTAGAGTTCTTGGGCCATGTTTCATTTGGGTGATGGGTTTCATATACTCAATGTTCTCTAGAACGGGTGTTCACATGGTTATATTAGTTTCTAGATCATTTTTTTTTCTTTTCATTTGTTATTAATTAACTTCCGTATATAACCTTTCTATAATTTTTACATTTTGTAGGATAGGTTCCTATTGGGCCCACATCAAAAGGTTGTTAGATAACAACCGTGATTTATAGAAGCTAATTGTTTTTTTAAAAAATGGGGTTCCGCTTTCAAGATCCCCCTACATATATATTTACATAATGAATCACAATATATATTTATATTTTCATTCATATATAAAATAATACAACAAATCAGAATATATTTACAGTTATTCATGTACATGTATACACTATTAAAACCAAAATATTAAAACAAATCATCAGTATCTTTAAATTTACAATCATATTATGTATTATTTACGCTCCAACTAACGTTGCGTAAATGTCGCCAACTCTTCAGCCACTTCTTCCATTTGTGAGTTGGTAAACATCATGCAGGAGGTATTAAAATACTGTGCGAAAATGAAACAATAAATGGAAGTTAGATGTTGTAATATATAGTTGATCGAGTGTATATATGAACTAATTGAGCATAAAATATTCCTTATTTGTATTAATATTTTCAAGACTGTATGTGATTATGTCCTTTATGTACTATATCATGCAATACCTATAATCACTGCTCATGTCCACTCAGATATATAAATTATGTGTGCTTTAATTTAATATTATAGTACTTGGACTGCCATTTCCCCTTAATGCTTCATAGTACGCTCTTTATCAACTCTTGTGTGAGAAACTATATTTGTTCCTGCATTTTGTCACATTATTTCTGGAGCTTTTCAAACTTTTCGTCTCGATTATTTCTTTGAGATTGTCAGTGACTATAAAAAGCTTTTCAAACTTTTTGTACCAGTCAGTAAAAAAGGCATCCCCCTACATTGTGACCTTATGGGACATGGCTTGCTTTACATTTAACAATAATGTTAGTATTAATAGTTAATTGAAGATATTACTTCCATAAATCGGGAATAGTATTAATACTTACCATTTTATTGACAACCTCCTTCACTTAATTGTCATAAAAAGCCATCTTTATTTTTCCTTGCCACTGACCAAAGTTCATGATGGGGAGGTCTAGTAATATCCCCACTCTCAGCAGCCAACTTTTCAACAATCTAAACATACCCTTTTCGCCTCCTAGATACTTATTTTTCTTTACCCTTCTCCTATTCATCAGGCTTAATTCCTACAAAAACACACATCACTAGAGTTAATATTAAACAAATACATGCAGGTCTTATGAATTGCAAATAACAATTATGTGGAATGCCAGGTAGCGACGTGAGATGACAAAATTTCTCCAATCATCCGGTTTGATGGTGAACCAAAGATCCATAGGAACCTCTATCTCATTACCCTCTTCAGGATTCTGCAAAAATGCCTTCGTCAAAGCATCAAGGAATGTACACAGTGCATTGCTAGCCTTCTTGGTGACAAATTCCCTGATGTAATCTCCATCTACATGATATGTAGACTACAAAACACACAATTCAAGTTAACATTTTTTACAAATACATAGCAAGTAATTAGCAGGCATATATACCTTACCTTGATATTGTCCCAAATAATGCCTGCGTAATTTCTCTGTACCTATGCCCATTACCCATTGTGATAAGAACATTGGTCCTTATCGTTAAGCCGATATAGCTATTGAAGTGTGACAGATGAAGAGGTTGACCATCATTGTTTCATATCACATGAAATTTTTGCCCCAAAGACTTTGCTTCGTTCACAAAAGTCAAGGCACAGTGGCTTCTCTTAACAATATACAAGACTCATTTTAACGCCTCTTCTAGTTCTCATTTTTGGGTTTCGTAAGGATAAAATTGGTACCAGTGGGAATACTAGGACTAGGACCCTCGAAACTAAAGGCACTACCAGAACTAGGGGCATTATCAGTGTCGCAGGAAGTAAAATTGGCTATTTTAACTGAAAAGTGAAACTCATTTAATTAGCTAGCTATAAGGAACATAGCAATGGGTTTTCTAGAAAAACATGATGCATGACTAAAGTCAAAACCTACCTAGGCAAGACGAAGTAAGAAATAAGAAGAATGCATAATGCAGAATGGAGAATGCGAATGTAGAAAAGAAATTAAGAAGAACAGAGCAAGCAAAAGAATGCGACCTAGTTAGGGCTCTGAAATGAAAAACCGAGTTAGAGCAATCAAAACGACTCATACGACTGTCAGACCCAAGTTCAAAGAAAGCAGTAAAGGATGTGGTTCGCTTGTATGTGACTGTCGACGACCCAAAAATTCAACTAGAGTTATGGGGTTTCGAGGATGGCGAGTGATGTTCGTCTAAAGACAAGTGTGTTAAGTGTAATAACTTGAGAAAGTGAAGAGGTGCGAGATAGCGAGTATGTGTTTTAAAATACTTGACGAAACTTACTAACAATTCTAAGTTTAGAACCACTATGATTAGCAACCATTTCTTATGGTTCTTAATTAACAAACGTAATGAACTTTTGAACGAAAGTTCATGATTTTAACATAACAGTTGTTAGGTTTTGTAAATAGTGACTGTGATTTTTTAATAACCGTTAAGTATATGACATGGTATTTTGAGAAGTGACGGGTTTTACATAATAACTGTTACTTATTTGAATTTTTTAATAATTCTTAAATTTGATTATTTAACTTCATAGTACAAAAAAAAAGGAAACGAGATTTTGAATAAACTAACAAAAAATTGCCTAAATTAGTAACGGTTGTTTACTAATAACCATAAAGAAACAGTTGTTTTTTTAAAAAAAATATTTTTGGGCTATAGTGCAGTGCCCTAATGATTATTTTTTTAATATTAAAAAAATAAAAAAGATGTAGTGGTTTTCAGTCATTACCACTACTGCTATCCTCCGCCTCTTCCTGCCCTTCCCCCTCACTCGGCACATCATCAACATCTGAGGAAGGAGATGAAAGATCTGACTGGAAGTGATCATATACAATCTGATTGTGATAAAAGATGAGGTATAACTTCATGTTTAGACTGTAGGCATGTGTAGCAAGACGCCTTATGGAGCGGTCAAGACTAGCCCACATCTGTAGTAAAGCCTCCATTTAAGGAAGAGGCAGAAAAGGAGAAGGAGGAGAAAGAGGTGGTGGTAGTGGTTTTGGAGGAGAAGAGGCTTTGTGGATGATGATGAGGAGGAGGAGGAAGGCGAGCATGGGGATGAGGAGGAGGCAAATGGAAAGAGCTCTCTAGCATCTGACCATGATGAGGGAGAGAAGGACGATATTATGAAAATGTGATTTTTAGAAAAGTACTATGAACAAAATGAATACTTCATTCTAAAGTATTTAACTTTATGAGAATTGGTACTTGGTGTTAGATCGAACGGGATTTTAAGAACGTGCTTTTTAGATTTGTACTTTACATGACAGTTGTCTATTATGAAATATCGTTTTTGTTGTTTATATTTTACAGTCAATTTACATAATTGTTATGTATGTATTTTTCGCTGATGTAAGGTTGAAAAATGAATTGTTTGTAAGTGTTATATGTCGATTGTTTCAAAAGAACAATTACTTTCGTCACTAAATAGATGACACTTATTAACTTCAATCATTATGTTTGTGTTTTCACAAATTTCACTTCTTAATACATGATGGTACGTATAGTTAACCGTTACTTTTAAGCGTTATGTATCCTTGCAAGACCTCCGTCTCGACATACATGACGTTTATTAGATGTAACCGTTATATATTAGGCATTATAAATGTCCAAATCTGTAGTAGTGTAAGTATCCTCTAATATAAAAAAAATATTTGATAATACATTACAATTCTTTATAAAGAATTGTTATGTAATCTAACAATTTGTTAATATATTTTTTATTGATAAATTAATTAATATTATGAATAATACATTACGGTTCTTCACAAAAAAATGTTATGTATTCTTTCATTAGGTTCAAAAAATATCAAATATAAGAAGGCGTGATTTTGATTAAAAATGTTTATTTGACCTAACTTTTCCAATTCCTCCTTAAGAGTCTCATACTCTTCTTTTCATGTGCTTTGCTCTGCCGTGCGGGTTCTATCCTCCATCACTAATATAAAACTTCACTCTATAGCTCCTTCCTCTTATGATTATTTCTCAGATAAGCTTTCATTTTTTTTAATTAATGTTTTTAGTTTCACTTTATTTTTTTATAACAAAAGCTTACTAGTTAAGACTCAAGGTCGTCAGATTATCCAGAAAGAAAAATTGTAGACAGAAAGTGATATCTGATTTCTAATAATGACTCTTAGTTTAAAGATAAAAACAAAGAAAAAATACCAAAGAAAACTAGAGAGCACGAAAAAACGATGAGGTAAAATGCCAAATTTTTTATTTTTGTTTTTATTGCCATGAAAATAATTCTAATTACACTAAATTATATATACTAAAATCAATATAATTTTTTTCCAAATTTTGAGTAGCTTGTTGAGTTACGATCTATTTGAATGTTCACCCTCTCACATTCCTAAACTTTAGTAGGTCTGTTCAATTAGATTCGAAATTTGATTAAGTTTTAATATTTGCCAATTTTACTATATATATTCTTATTTTCATATTTATATTACCCTTTTGTAATTACGGTGGTTGACAATGTATACAATAAATGCATTAGATAATATTGTAGAATTTTTAATAGATTTTATTTTAGAATTCAAAAAATTATAAGATAATGTTCTAGAATATTGAAGTGATTAATTTCTTTTAAATTGTATGATTTTTATCTATAATATATTGAATTTTGAATATTATAAATAAAAAATTTTATCTAATATTATTATCTTGTATTATCAATGATTATATTGTGTTTTATGTAATAAATATTAACAATAAAACTAAATAAAAATAATGATATAAAATAACTATATATATAATTAAAAAATAAAGCTAATACATTGCAATTGTTAACAAATAACAATTATATGTACATGCCCTCAACATATAATACGATTTGAAACTAAGCATATTTAGCGCCCATATATATAATGGTTCAGAATTATAATTTATGGTCAATAATAACCATCATATATCGACAATTATGTAGTAGTGATATTAATATATATAGTAACAATAAAAGAAGTGACATGCAATTGCAAACCTAAAATAATAATCTTAACCCATGAATGATTTTAATTATCCTCAATAAAATTAGTTGTCACTGCCTTAATTATTATTATCATTTGATAAGTTAAAATTGTTACTTGTTAAATTTTTATTATTTCAGTTTTTTAAATTAAGAATGTTTATGAAATTTCATAAAAAGTTAATTACAGACTAGTATCTAAAATTAAAAACTTCGCATATTTATGCCATTTTAAAACCCTCATGATATGGGATTCACATATTTTAGGAGGTTTTTCTCTCTTCCTCCCTATTCTGTAATTAATATATATATATATATATATATATATATATATATATTCACTCTGTGCATTAACTAAACTTTTTTTTTTCCATAGGTAAATTAATGAATCATCCATGCATGTTATCATGGATAGGATTCATGAACCGCATAAAGTAAATGTATCCATGTGAGTAATAATAAAAGAAGTCACATGCATTTGCTAACCCAGGTAATTAAATCCGAACCGGTCACTGAACTTATTTAGGTATTGGGTCAAGGATCAGTAGGTCAGATCGGAGTTAATCCGGGATTAAACCGGTGAGAAAATGAAGATATTTCAAGCTTATTAATATGAAAAATTAAAGAAAAAACTTGATTTAAAAAAAAAAAGGACCGGGTCAATGCCCCAACCAGATCGTTTTTTCGGTTTCCGGGCCAAACCGGGTGGTTCGGGTTTGATTACTCTGCTACTAACTTACAATAATCATCATGACCATTTTATTTATTTGTTTTAGTAAAGTCAAATGTATATTAATAAAAAGATTACATCACGTAATAACATGTCAAACAACTACATATGATCTTTAAAATTGTAGCACTTCCTAAAGAAGCTAAAATTCATACCATAAAGATTACAAGAAAAGCTAATTTGCTTGGAAAAAAAATTATAGAGGAGTTCCTTAATATCCTAATAAATTATATTAGATGACACTCTGTTAAATTCACTGAGAAGGAGGAAAGCTCAATTAAGATAGATGATTTACAAGGGTTGCCTCTTAAATTCTTGAAAAAACAATGAACTTGTGATCCAAAGATAGTATGCTCTGAGACATAAAGGAGTAAATAATGGAAATCATGAAACCTTTTACCATTTAAATGAAATTAGAGGTTGACCTTGGAATCCAATCTATGCTTGACAGATTTTCTTTTTGCGATGCTTATATTTCTTCATAGCAATAATCCATCCAATTGGTTAAATGCTATCCACATTTTGATGAACAATGACGGAAGAAGAAGACACAGAGGCCAAATAATTTGACTTAAATGCAAGACTTGCAAAGGCTACTGCATGCTTAATTTCTTCAATGGATGATAAGGCATCACTAGTAGATGATCTAAATAGTACCCGTTTTATTTTTAAATAATTGATATATATATATATATTGTGTTAAAAATAAGTTGCATTCTCTTTGTTTGATTTGGGGTAGATTTATTTTTAAAATTTAATGGAGAAAAAACAGATTTATTTTATAATTATTTTGGTTTTTTATTAACAAATGTTTTTATTGTTGTTCTGTTCATCTGAAATTTAAAAAAAAGTACTTTTTTTGTTTTTTTTTAATTTTAGAAAAAATATATTATGAAATTAAAATAAATTCTTAATCTGAAAATAAATAAACGTTTAATTTTCAACTTTATCCTTATTTTTTCAAACTTTGTAATTTTTTTACCTGAATTCAAACTTTGTAATTGAATTCATATAATTTGACATTTTAATTTTAATTTTTTTATTAGTCAATATATTTTCATACACAGATGAATTTATTTTATTATATTATTCTTATGTTCATATTTTCGTCAAATGAAACATAAATAGTATTAAGCCACCTGAGAAATATTCAATAAGTATTTATAACATCTAATAAATATATAAAATTAATAAACTATATAACATTCATCAGTCAATTTTAAATTTTCAATGACAAACATAAAATTAAAATCACAACTTTTTCAAAATAAGGACCAAATTAAATTATTCCCTCCTCAATAAAATATCAAGGTTTGGTCCATAATAAAATAATGAGTTTGGTAATTTAGTAATTGGGTTCATGGAATTGGGCAACAGGATAGCGAGTTGGTTGGACTAGGAAAGAGAGAGGAAAGGGTGGGGAACCCTCTGTCTCTGGAAGGATTCATTGCATCTGGATGAGCCATTCTCAGTTTCTCACTCTCATGAATCTGTGGCCGACCCATTCATTTATTCATTTCTCTCAATATAATACAACATTTCCACGCCACATTGTTTCATCATTTCTCAAACATTGCTTCTCTCTTCTTCTTTCTTCTCTCTCTTTTCTTTTTGCCCTGCTCTGTGGGGTTTCTGCTCTCTAATGTTCTTGGCTCTTCAAGTTTTCATCCGCGTCTTTGTGTTGTTGTTCTTGATCGTTGTTTCAGCTCTTTTTGCTCTTTCTGAGGGTTTTCAGCTGTTGGGAATTGGATTCTCGGTTGCTTTTTCTCTTTGGTCATCATGCCTACCCTCGTCAATTACAGTGGTGAGTTTCTGGGTTTTTATGATTTTTCTTTTATTCTTGATGTGTTTGAATAGATTTAGACGTGTTTAGGTTCATGGGATTTCATCGATCAGTCTTGGTCTGCGATGCTTGTTGTCTGAAATTTTATTCTTGATTAGTTCCTTTTTTAGGTTTTCAAGTTTGTGATCTGGATTGGTGTGGAAAATTCTACATGATTTATGGAGGTTCTGTAGTGTTTGATATTTACTTAGAATTTGATTCCCCCTTCTAAGTATCACCGATTTGCCTTATGCTCTGACGTGTTAGCTTCAGAAAGACTGATATCTGTATTTGGCTACATATATATGTAAACCCAAGAGTTTTTTCTTCCGTTAAGAATCTGTAACAGCGATCTACTGTTATCTTTTTAATGGATTAAAGGATTTTTTTTTTTGTGTGGAAAAGTATTTTTACAACTCAATTTCTTTTTGAATGCCTCATCTGTAGGACAAATAGAGAGATTTCATTCCAGGAAAATGTCGTTATGAACTGCAACAATTGTGTGGCTTATTTTTGGTTTTATGAATATTTTTTATCAGGTGATGATGAACTGTATCTTGGGGGTTCTTTGTGCACTGCTGGTTCCAACATTGATGTGTACTATCCTCCTAGCAAGAGAGCTCGCATCAATGCCCCTTTTGTATATGGAAATCTTCACTCTGAGCAAAATCAAATTCAGAAGCCAACTATTGAAATTCTTCCTAATGAATGCCTCTTTGAAATATTCAGACGGCTCCCCAGTAGCAAAGAGAGGAGCTTCTGTGCTTGTGCATCGAAGCGTTGGCTTTATCTTATGAGCAGCATATGCAAAGCTGAAATCTGCAAATCTGAAAAGCCAACTTCCTCTGACGTTGAAATGACCTCTGCTGGTGAGGATCAAGATATTGAAGGTGATGGCTACCTTACCAGGTGTTTGGAAGGGAAAAAAGCAACTGATGTAAGACTTGCTGCGATTGCAGTAGGGACTAGTGGCCGTGGAGGACTTGGAAAACTTTCCATCAGAGGCAGCAACTCTGTAAGAGGTGTCTCTAACATCGGCCTTTCAGCTGTTGCTCACAGTTGTCCTTCTCTAAGATCGCTTTCTTTGTGGAACGTATCTTCAATTGGGGATGAGGGTCTGTCTGCGATAGCCAGAGGATGCCATATGTTGGAGAAGCTTGACCTGTGCCAGTCTTCCTCAATCAGCAACAAGAGCTTGATCGCAATAGCTGAGGGTTGCCCCAATTTGACAACCTTAAATATTGAATCGTGTACAAAGATTGGGAATGAAGGCTTGCAAGCTATTTCAAAGTCTTGCCCAAAGTTGCAGTGCATCTCTATCAAGGACTGCCCACTTGTTGGGGATCATGGAGTATCAAGTCTGTTATCATCATCTTCAAATCTGTCAAGGGTAAAGCTTCAGTCCTTGAACATAACAGATTTTTCTCTGGCTGTGATTGGCCACTATGGAAAGGAAGTTACGAATATGGTCCTCAGTGGTCTCCCAAATGTCAGTGAAAGGGGCTTTTGGGCCATGGGTGTAGCTCAAGGTCTCGAGAAACTAGTCTCATTGACAGTTACTTCATGCCGTGGGGTAACTGATGCAAGCATCGGAGCCATTGGCAGAGGGTGCTGGAATCTAAAGCAGATGTGCCTTCGCAAGTGTTGCTTTGTATCTGATGGAGGACTGGTGGAATTCGCCAACGCTGCAGGATCTCTCGAGAGCTTGCAGTTGGAGGAGTGTAATAGAATCACCCAGTCCGGAATTGTTGGTGCTGTTTCAAACTTCAAAACAAAATTGAAGTCTCTTTCACTTGTGAAGTGCATGGGAATTAAGGATATTGGTTGTGAAGTATCTATGCTTTCTCCTTGCGAATCTCTTCGTTCACTGTCAATAAAAAACTGCCCTGGCTTTGGTAGTGGCAGCTTGGCTATGATTGGGAAGTTGTGCCCCCAACTTCAAAATGTTGATCTTACTGGGCTTTATGGCATAACAGATGCTGGTTTTCTCCCTCTGTTGGAGAATTGCAAGGCCGGACTTGCGAGTGTGAATCTTACCAAATGCTGGAACTTGACTGACAACATCATTTCAGCTTTGGCTCAGTTACATGGCGAAACCCTTGAAGTACTCAATATTGAGGGATGCAGGAAGATAACTGATGCAAGCTTGGCCGCCATTGCTCACTACTGCTTGTCATTGAGTGATCTAGATGTCTCCAAATGTGCAATCACCGATGCCGGTTTAGCCATCCTATCTGGTGCCAGGCAGCTAAGTTTGCAAGTTCTTTCCTTGTCAGGCTGTACTAATGTGTCAAACCAGAGCGTTCCATTCCTTACGAAACTGGGCAAGACCTTATTAGGATTGAATCTTCAAAATTGCAGCTCAATCAGCAGCAGTTCAATTGAGTTGCTCATTGAAAACTTGTGGAGATGTGATATTCTGGCATAAACAAGACTAAAACACACATACGCTTATCTCAACTCACAGGAAGTCAAATTCAGCTAACTTTTTGGGCTCTAATGATATGACTATCAACAGTGGACATGGTATAGTGGCGGAAGTTTGGTGACTTGCTTGTTTTCCACGGAACTTTGGCCGATCCTTTTTTGCAAGCAGTCTAACATTTACAGGACTGCTTGTTTTAAAACTTTTTTTGGCATCCGATGCCATTTTTTTCGGCTACGGTTCCTTGAGAATACAGTCACCTAGGCAGAGTCATGGCTTGGTGGTAGTGTCCACTTATGGCTAGTGCATATCGTTGGGGGTCTTATTCTGTATTGCTGGATGATCTTCTATTGAGTGTTCTTGCTTTTGTGTGTTGTAGTCTTTTGATGAGTATGGCTGTATAGGGCAATCCAAGTGGTGGGTGTCTCACGTGCAAGGGCTTTGGTCTCTCTCTCACAACCTGGGTTGGGTTGTTTTTTTTTTTTTTGGTTAAACCGAGCCCTTGTTTTTGTAAGGCTTATCTCTCTCATGAATTGTACTTTGCAGACTACTCTTTCGCTTTATAATGAAAATAACTACTTGCCCTAGTTCTTATAATTGGAATTCTGTATTGGAAGTTGTGCAGATTACTATTTAATACAGTGTTTGTGATTTGTTATATCACCTCCTTAATGTAAAAGTTTGTTAGTTAGGGGTTAGATTTAGTTTTAAATATATGATCTTAATTCACTGTTTTTTAAATTTATAATTTTTTTTAAAATAAGTATCTTTATTAATTACACGTTAAAGAAATTTTATCTAACAACAGTTATGATGAAAGTTGATATTATAAAAAAAATTAATATATATTTATTATAAATAATTAACATAATTAATTTTTTTAATTTATCTAAACTAGTTACTAACTTTTATATAAAAATTCATTAATAATAGATTTTATATATGAAATCAGTTGTTGATATTAGTAACAAATATGATAAGTCAGAGTTGACTATGAACATGATTTGAAGTTGTTATGGACCCTCTTCTGTTAATATCCACATATTGGGCTTCATCTTTCTAAAGTTATGCACCCCTTTACTTTTTATTTCTCAGTACCTTTTATACCATGTTAACTCCTTTTGTGTCATTATTATAAATCACTTCTAATTATTTTACTAGAATTAAAGAAATGTGGTTTAATTCCTATATTAAATTTTTTTGAAAATTATTTTTTTTAATTTACTTAAATTTAAAACCATGAATTATATTCTAAGAAGTAAAAAAAAAATTACATCAAATTTCAAATAGTTGCAATTTTGAAAACAAGTAATTGATACATGACCTGTGAATTATAATAAGGATAACTTAATTTTTTTAGAAAGTGCCTTGTAATAGAGATATGAACAATACTTTGTTAAGATTAAGAAAATTCGATATAACTAGTATTCAAAATGGGCTTTTCTTACTTTCCCCCCTCCTCTCTTGCCAAAAAAGTCCTTAGGGCTTGTTTGGTTCTATGAGGGATTTTTTTTGGGGGGGGGGGAATTTTTGTAAATTGGATTACTTTTAAAGAATTGGAGTTATTTTTTAAAATTTCATTAAGAGGCAACAATTTAGAGCGTGAAAGAGTTTTCATCCTTTTTAAAAAGTGTGTTTCTCGTATTATTTTTTTTCTTGTTACAAGTGAGAAATCCAACTCATTAAAACCATTATACTTGTAATTAGTAACTTTTGTTTATAAACAATGAATAAAAAATTAGACCGGACCGGCCGGTCCAACTGGTGACCGGTCGGTGGTCCGGTCCAGTTGATACATTAGACCATTGAACCGGTCGGATGAGTTTGAACCGATCAAAATCGATAAACCGGTGGTTCGACCAGTCCACTTTTTAAAAAACAAATACATTTTTTTATTCTTCTAATTACTATTTCGCATTATTTTTGAAGAAAAAAAATGAAAATTTAAAAACCAAGATAAAGATAAAAGTAGGTAAAGAAAGAATAAATCTAAAAAAAAGAAGATTTTGATGGGATATAATAATTAATTAATTATAGAAAAGGAAATATCATTGCATAAATATAAGCATCATAACTAATACTAATAGATTTTAAGCATTTTTTTTCTAAAGATTTTTATTTCTATCTATATAAATTTAAAAATATATTAATATATATATTGCAACTAATAAATTTTAATATTTTAATATAACCAATCCGACCCAAATTAAACTATTGACCTTTAAACATGTACTATAACCGCCCTGTTCAGTTTTTTGTTGCTTAGTTTATAAACCATTGAATACGGTTTAGCATGGTTACAACTAAGACGGAGTCCCCAACGTAAACTCATGGTTTATATATGGGGTCAAACCTAACGGCAGTACTGTACTTTACAAAACAAAAGTCACTCTCCCTCTATTTCGTTTCTCTTCCGCTTTTTTCTTTCTGCACTTTTCAATTCCGAAAAAAAGAAAAAAAAAAGAAAAAGAAATGTTTATTTTTTGCAAGCCTGGCCTGTTTGGCTTCGCAATTCAAGGAAGATATGTTTTGTTTTTTTTGTTGTGATTAGAAGACATGTTTATTTTAGTTATTTAAGTAGTAGTTGTAATTTTCTTCACAAATGTGTTAACATTTGTTAACTTCAAAAATGTTTCATTTTTCTTTTTACATTTTCTATTTTTTTTAAAAAAATTATTTTAATGCGTACAAAATCTAAAATAAAGGTAATATAATCACTGTCATTTTAAAAAAAACATTTTAAAAAAATTTAAAACTATTAATTGAAAATTTTAAATCTGAACCATTGAAATTGTATTTGGATGACTCAAATTTCACCGCAATGATGAGCATATAAACTGAATGTGGACTTAATTGTTAGAAAAAGAAAAACTGTTTGGTGGCATTCTCATTTGCAAGGAATACATCTCAATTTTCAGTTACTATTAATTATCAATTGAGACTCCTATTGATTAATGAATTAAAACAGTAATAAAAATTTTTCACTACAGAAAGGCCACAATATATTTATTGGCGCAGGCGGAGCCCATATGAACAATATTGTGGCTTCTTCTCTCTCAGGCTTTGAGTTTAGTGCAAGACCTGTAATCTAATTCCACCTTTTTATATAATTAAAGCCGTTCATTTTACACTAACTGAAACTACTTCTCTGCTACATGCAATTAAGCTACGCAATAGAGAAGTTCCCCCCCCCCCTCCTTTTTTAATAACCCTTTGGGTCACCCGGTGTCCTGAGTTTTTTTTGAATTTTATTACTAGATATCCGAGCAACCAACTATTCTTGAATGAAGTTTAATGATCAGGATGCCTCTTTCAAAGAGTCTTTTTGAACAAGATGGAATTCGAACTTAATTCACCCATGTTGTAGTTTGGCTAATCCACCACTAAACCAACCACCTTTGGATATAGAGAAGTCTCTTTTATTGAAATTAAAAAAAAAAAAAAACAAGAACAAGAGAAACGAGGGATACATGAAGTTGTGTGTGTAAACTGGGATGTATTCATCTCAGATAAATTTCTACAGTACACCAGCATATACTTGCACTAATTTCTCATCACACTTACTTAACCATATGTTATATATAGGCATTACATATGCATATACATTATTTAAAATAAATGTAATTAGTAAGTATCGATTAATTAATTGATATTGGGTTAAATTCATGGTTGGAAGAACTTGTTACCACATTTGCATTTCCAAGCGAGAAGATAGTAACCCTCATAATCTCTCTCACTTGTTCTTCTGTGTGGAGAAATTATGACCAAAGCAGCCTTACATGGCTTGCAAGTGAAGCACTTGTTGAAGCAACCTGGAGGCCTTGACCCCATCACCATCTTCTTCTTCACTGACCCACCTGTTCACAAATAACTAAACATATTTGAACCCCAAACCCTAATTTATCAAGTTACTTTACTGATTGAAACTACTAGCTAGCTATATATATATATAGTTTTACCTGAATTACATGGAAAGAATGTGAGAGAAATGATGAGAATGAGCGCGACTAAAGTTCTTAGCTCGAAGGAATATGCTTTTGGCGAAGCCATGAAATAGTCTACAATAGAAGAAGAAACATATGAAGTGAAAGCTGATGAGCTGATAGAATTGAAGAGACCGATCGATGATATATATATAGATGCGATGGATATATCAGATATATATAATCAACAGTTTTATCCCATTAGATAGTGGTAGCTACATGGATCGTATGATGTCATTGTGGTCTATCAAAAGTTAGATTTTTGCATAGATTATTAACCAAAATATATCACTCTATAACCTTATTAAGTGTTTGCTTTAGTCTTTCTTTACCTCTTTAGATAACTCCATAATTCTTGATCTACCTCTTCACCGATGTATCCAATGGCCTTCTTTAAATGTATCCTAATCACTTCAAATGAATTTCTATCATTTTCTCCTCAACAGATACCACTACAACTCATGTGCGTATATGATCATTACTAATCTTATCTTTTCATGGATAACCACGCATCTATCTCAACATCATTATATCATATCGGCTATCCCACTTTAATTATGTTCTAGAAATTGAAGAGCTTGAGTTTTTGAAGTTTGTGAGAGTACTGAAGAGTTATCGATCATGTGAATGGCAAAAAGTCACAGTTTCTTTTGCATCTTTTTTGCTGGTTGAAGTGACTATACCCTTTGCTCGCTTTTGAAATAATTCAAGTACACCATATTCCACACTACTCCTGATCTTTTTTGTCACCATGCAAAGAGTGGTTCAAAATTTTTTGTTCATTTGCCTTTGTCTCTACTTCACAATAGTACTCATAAGTTTTCAAGAAACCAGTTCCCTCTCATTGTAGTCAACCCAATGAACGGGGTGGCATGGTAATTATTGAAAGCAGATATAGTCTGGGCTCATTTATTATATGCATTATACTCGCATTGATTTACTCGTTTGCTGCTGTTTATAAGGTAGAGAGTATCTTCAATAGATCACTTTAGGTTTGAGACTAATAAAGTACTCCCTCCAGTCCTCTCTATAAGGAATATTATCTTTGATAATGGTGGTCTTTAATATAAAAAACAAATATCTTTTATCTGAAATTTTAATCTAGTCTTTTTATTTTTGGCTTTCATTAAATATATGCCACTTATTATTTTTGAAATAAAATTTCACTCATTATCTCTCATATATATTCTCTTTATAATTAAGGGTACATATGGAAAGAAAAACACATATTTTATACATTTATTTTTTTAACTAACATTTTGAACCGCATGATTCTAATAATTGTTTCATATAAAAAGGACCAGACGGAGTGTGTGTATGTAATGAGGGTAAAATTGAAATGTTAATTATTAAATTTTAAAATATAATTAATGAGGTTTAAGTTTTTTTTTTTTGGTTTCGGTGAAAGTGAAACATATTGCAAGTTCCTTATAAATAGGACCAAAGCAAAAGATATTTTCTATAGTGATTTCATGTCAAATATAAGATTTTTTTGGAGAAAAAATATTCATCAATGACCTTATTCCTACTCTTAATTAAGTATGAGTTAATTGAGAGTTAGTGTTAGTTTGGGTTAGTGATGATAGCTTATAAGTGAGTGTTTGGAATAACGATTGAAACCTTTAAAAGTATTTTTCAATTGTGATTTACGATATATTAGATAAATATGTGAGAGAAGTTTTGTCCCGACTTACATAAAAAATATTTATAAAATAATTTTAAGCTCATTCAAATATTCCATATTTTTTTTAAAACCTCGATCAAACATGATTTTAGTTTCATGTGAAACTTTTAATGTAACTGATAAGAAGGTTGCTTTTGGGTTAGAAGTATTTTGATCGAACCTCAGTAGTGAGAATTTCTCCTATGATCCTATCTGCCCCCCTACTTCATTCATTTTCAAATTTTCAACACATCACACCATAAAATGTTATGGTGATAATAATAATAATAATAATAATAATAATAATAATAATAATAATATAAACAATTTTATAAAACTTATACTTTTTTATGTGATTATACATCCATAAGTGATTTTAATAAATAAAATCTAAAGACAATCACATTTCTCTATGCCACTTGAATAGAAAAAGTATCCAAACAAAAATAATGATTAATTAATGTCACTTTTAAACAATATTACGACCTAAAATCACATTTATTCACAACTAATTCAAATATAATAAATTAACTTAAGCAATAAAGTTTTTATACAATGTGTATAATTCACTTTCTTAATTATTTTCTACATCTTATTAATATAAGCAATATGGACTCCCATCTCTTAAAATAAATTATTAGGAGCTCAAGTCTTCATTTAATTAACCTTTAGGATTAGAGCAAGCCTAGTTGTTGAAAAAGATGTATTATTTGTGTTGAGTACTTTTTTTGACCAAAATTTGTGTCGAGTATTGTAAGAACAAATTATCCCCTCCCATCTTAATGTAAGACATATGTTAGAAGTTGATCTTGATTCTAAATATAGATATATTTCTTACATTTATCAATATTTTCCTAATTTACCCATATTGATGTGCCCTTTAAAATAATCAAAGAGGAAAATGAAAGACAAAATTAATGAAGATGACTAGAGTATTTTAGAAAATATATATAATATTAACTAAATTAACCAACTCTCTTAATTTATTCAAATTATAGGTAAATATGCTTTATATTAAAGATCAGATGGATTAACATATATTGTGGATGGACATATGACAATTATCATGATTGGATCCATTTCAACTATGATTGAATTACTAACTCTTAAATCATAGTTTCAATAAGTTTATTGATCTACCCAATTTTCAACTTTGAATATAATATAGGGTCAAGGTTCCAATTTTGTCATAGCAGAAGTTCTCACGTAGGAGATGTGAATATTAAAAAAAGATTAGATCAATTTCATACTATAAGTATTCAAAAAGGACTAGCATCCCTTACTGATAAAAATATAAATTATTAATATTAGGTTTTTAACTGTTAGAACAAATTTTCTCTTTCTTAACACTATCAAAGTAAAGGATAAAAAAAATTTTTTGAATACTCACAAGTACTGAAAAAAATTCAAAAGTAAAATTAGACCACAGCTCCATGATTTATAAACATGGAGATTGAAGGAAAGATGAGGGGGTGAAAAGTCAAAAGTTGCAGAGCAGTAGGGTTGGTGGTGATGTGGTGACTCTACAAGTGTGAAGACAAAGAGAGGTCACTCAAATGGAAAAGACCAATGAGGAGAAGCAGCACCTTATGCGTAATATGTTTGCCTTTTCTCGCTCAGGCATACTTTCTCACATCACAAAAGTCTCCCAAATCGTGTCTTTTATTTAGATCAGGTTACATTTACATCTCACGTGAATCCAATCTCTTCCACTTTTTTTAACAACAACAAAACAACCCCCCCCCCCCCCCCAAATCAATTTTTTTATAGAATTTGAGACCAAAAAAAATTCTATCACAAAAGTCATCCAAAAATTGTTAGAAATTTCGTTGCAAATTTTCTGATGGAATTTGTGACAAAATTTGTGACGAAAAAAATCCATTTTTCCCAAAAAAAAAATAGAATTTGCGACGGAAATTTCCCACAGAAAAATTCCGTCGGAATTTCCGTCACAAATCAGAATTTCTGACAGAAAATTTCCAAAAATAAAATCAGAATTTGCGACAGAAATTTCCTACGGAAAAAATTCCGTTGCAAATAGGAATTTGCGACGGAAATTTTTCGTCAGAAATGTCCGTCTCAAATTATGTCGCAAATTCCATCAGAAATAGGTATTAATTATTATTTTTATCTTTTTATTATGATTTATTTAATTAATGATTAATCTATTTATTATGTATTAATTCTCATCTTCTCTGCATTTCTTCTTCTTACTAATTTTCAAGTTTACGAATTTCTTGAGAAATCTTTGTTTGGTTGGTAGGAAAAACGGAAATAAAAAATGTTTATACTAACCAACATTTTTGAGAAATGATTAGTCATTAAAGTTGCATTGCAGATTTTAAAATCTATCAATGAGCTTTTAAGAGAGTTTCAGAAATTTGACTTGATAATTCTTGAAGTTGGATTGTAGATCTACAAGTGAGTTTCACCATTTTAATCCTTATACCTAATTTTTCTTAATGTTCTTGATTGAGAGTATAAAATGATATAATCAACGCATCTGAAAAAGAGAGAGAGAGGGAATTCACATTTATTAAGAGTTTAAATTTTAATTATTATGAGAATCATATGGAAAATTGAATTTGTATCATATACAGTGCATTTGGTACCAAAATATTCAAAGGATTGAGTTTTAAAATAGAAAAAAAATAGATCCCATTGAAATTTGTAAGCATATTGCCTTCATTAATAATTAAGAGATCAAAATAAAAACTTATGTAAAATTAGAAAGATTAAGTAGATTTTCTTTTTTTAAAATAAGACTAACATATAACCATTACTGTTAGAATAACCAAATATTAATTAGTTGTGTGGTATGAATTGAGTCTGGGAGAATCATAACAAGCTCTAAATGAGAATTCTGTCGCAAAGCCTAACGTAACGTTTTTGGCCAAATATTATTACTTTATAATTTTATGCCTCTATATATCAACAATAATATATGTTAAATCAAATAAATTTTTTTTTTGTTTTCTAAGAGAATAATCAAAAAATAATTCAAGCATGTCATGCCATGATAATATTATTGAAATAAAACTCATTTTTACCAATATTAACTTAAACTAGAATGATTTTTCTTAACACATAAATGTGATTTTTTAGAAAATATTTAGTTAATATTTCAATTTTTAAGTTTTTTATTATTTAATATGAATTAGTAATATTAATTACTATTTTTTGACAAGAAGTGTGTAAATTTCATATACTTCTATGGATATTTTAGAAAAAAGATGCAAAAGGCACTTAAAATTTCATAAAACGGTTTACATCAATACAGAGCATTCCAAAAAACATCTTTGTATGTGAGTGTGTGAAATATAATAAAATGTGTACTTAATATATTTACTTAAAATCGTCTAAAGATCATTGGAAATTCCGTCAGAAAGTTTCCGATGGAAAACGTCCGTAGGAAATTCTGTCGCAAATCCTAACGTAAAGTTTTTTACGGATTTACAGATGAAAATTCCGTCAGAAAATTTGACAAAATTTATTCGTAGAAAATTCCATCAGAAATATGTGTTAATTAATTTTTTAAAATTTTTTATTATGATTCATTTAATTAATGATTAATATAATTATTATATATTAATTATATTATAATTTATAATTTAAATTATTATTAAGTTATAATATAATTTTTGAAAAAAAAGTATTAAATTATAATAGAAATAAAAAAATTATTAATTCATATTTATTATTGAAATTAATATATATTCGATAATATATTATATACAGATACAAATTTTATAAATACAATAAAAATAAAATATATAATAAAATGAATGAAAAAAGATATTAATAATAAAAATTTAGATATAATATTTACGTAACAAAAATAAGGAAACTAGATTGTAATGTTTAATAATATATATATGATTTTACATTTAAATCACACAAGTTCTTCTTAGCTCAACTGGCAAAGGCACTAGCACACGAGTGAGAGGTTATGGCTTCAAATCTCAACTTGGTCAAAAAATGCAACCAATTTGTGCTATCGACACGTGGCGGGCGACGGAAGGCGACATGTGGCACACGATGGAGGCTGACATGTGGCAGTTGACCGGGACATGCGGTGGTTTACCAAGACATAGGCGGTCGGAGCGCGAGGTGGCGGTGATTGGCGGTGGCGGTTGCCGGCCGGTGGCTGTCGGCCGGAGGTTTTCGTTGAAAAATGGTATAGGGAAATTTGCCACGGAATTTGATGTGGAAAAAATTCCGTCTCAAATTGCGAGGGAATTTGCCACGGAAAGTTCCGTCGCAAATTCCCTCGCAATTTGAGACGAAAATTCATATTCCGTCGCAAAATCAATTTGCGACAAAAAAACCTCCATTCTGTCGCAAATTCTGTCAAAAAATCCGTAAAAAATTACATGTTTTTTTGTAGTGCCAAATATTCATTGCATTATTACTCTAACTATTACTTCCAACCTGTTTAACATAAATAAAAAGGAAAAAAAATTTATTAACTCTACTTTAAAATCTAATAATTTTTTAAATTTATATTTACTTAATATACATTATACCCCATGATAATAAAGGCATCACAATAATAAATAAATGATAAAATTTTATATTATTATAAACAAAATTAATAATATGACTTATAGATAGAACAGAACATAAATAAGACCATAGGAATAAATCTCATCTTCTAGGTAATCTTTGGCCAAAAAAATACTAGTCAAGAGTAATATACCCATTTTTGATTCTATTTATAAGTCATTTTAACCATATTTCATCGTAATCAAGAAAGACTTTAAGCCTCATAAATTTTGCTTTGAATTTTTATAACTTTTCAAATTTATCTCTATTTAATATACATTATATCACATGAGAACAAAGTATGCACAATTATAAATGAAGTGCAAAATTGTATATTCATATATAAAAAAAATTAAAGATGTAACTTATAAATAGGACAAATAAAATTTTCTTTTCTTTTATAATTAGGATAAGAGGAGTAATTATTTGGAAGGATGACATTTAAGTCTTGACATTGATATTTAGATCGCATGAATCATCTAGCTTGTTATAAAAATAAAAGAGATTTAGGATAAGAGATAGAAAAGAGCAATACAATTTATAATAAAAACTGCCCACTTTTTAGACTTTGTAACTTTATACTTGGTTTAAAAAGTGGGCATTTTTCCACCCTTAAGGAGAATTGCTGTCCAATTTTGATAAAAGTTGGACCTAATCTCAGAATGCTTTCCTTCAGTCACTTGGCAAGGGCCTTACGTCTTAAGGTTTTCTTTTCGTCAGTCATTCCTCCAGCAAATAACGTCTTTGAATCAGAGCTCCCAAAGAATTTTGGTGAAAAAAGCTTCATGTATTACAAGAGTTATTTGTTGTTAGTGTAAAGTCTTAAAACATAAAGTGTGGATAATAAATAAAATGAATATTGTAACTAGACCATCGACCAAAAAAACGTTCATGACGTCAGTGAGGTTAACAGCTCAGGCGGAGTTGATTGTATAGCAAGAACCATAATTAACCTGCTATAACTTTTACAGCTACTTCTTGAACTTTAGTTCATAGTGATTCATAGTACTAAGAGAAAATGAATTAGTCCAATGGTTACAATAATAATGTACAACTCACGAACCTTTGTAAGAGAACTTCTGGTTGTTCCACCAAGCCTTAAAGATAAATGTTACAACAAATCCCCAAATTTCCAAGGTTCTCTGAATTGTCGAGTACGTTTTTGAACCAATCAACATCAAAGACTTGGTACCTCAACCATGTCTTCCCCAGATTTTTTGAACCAGGCGTCTTCTTTCCCAATCTCCTCTATCCTTCTCTTCCTTCCATCCTCCTTCAGTTCGGAGGCTTCAACATCTTCCACAATTTCCGCCGCCGTTGCACCATTTCCATTCACATACTTCACCAAGATTCCGTTGTTGTTGTTGCCACTCTCACTCTCTACCACGCCCGGGCGACCATTTACGTATCCCTTTATAGATCCATTGGTGCCATAATTACTACCAGATGCTCCATTGCCACTCCATCTATATCATTCACTCTCTCCACTAATTCCTTCTCTTTCTCTTCAACTAAAGTAGCTTCTTCTTTGTCGGCGCAGAGAAGGAGGTGAGCTGTGAGAGAGAGAGAGAGAGAGAGGAGGAACAGAGGGGAGGGTTTTATAAATTGTTTCAACAACCGTTTGTTTTAAAACAGTAGTTGAAACACGGTTTCAACGACCTTTTCTTTCAAAATGGTTGTTGATATAACAGTCGTTGAAACCTTTCTTTCAATGACTGTTTCCTGTAACAGTCATTGAAAGGTTTGCATTTAAGCATTGATCTACCACCTGCTCTCCCCGAAAAACTTGCATAATGCCTCACTGAAGAACCAACCTGTAGAATGCTTTCCATGGAAAACCCACTCCCCTCGATCATAAATTAAAACGCATTAAATGGTCCCTGTTAACCAACCAGTAGAATGCTTTCCATGGCAAACCCACTCCCCTTGATCATAAATTAAAACGCATTAAATGGTCCCTGTTATGGTTATAGAAAGTAGATAAGCTAAGCTGCATATATATGTAATACGACTGTTTTACATAAACCAGTCGTTGTAACTCTAAGAAAAAATAATAGAAAGGGGTGACAAAGGCTTGAACAAAGGACCTCAAGGAAAATTCCCATAGGCTTAGCCAGCTGCGCTAGACATCATAATTATTGAGAGATTCAACGATTTTTTTATATTAAATAGTTGTTGTAACTAAAAATCAAGAAAAACTTGCCACCCCCTATGTCAAGATTCAATAACTATTTTTGTAAAATAGTCGTTGAAAATGTCTTTTAATAAAATTTTTAAGAATAGTCGTTGAAATTTTAGCTTTCAACGACTGTTTTTCTTAAAACAATTGTTAATTGTTAAGAAAAAATTTCAAAAATGCCACTGCCTCATTTTTAACTTCTATTTTCAAAAAATGGCTGTTAATTGGTTTCGTTAAATCTACTGTTTATAGTAGTGATTCAATGAAATTAAAATATCAATAGATATCCAATTGATCAATATAAACATATGCACTACAAAAAAAATATGGAATTAGAGACAGAAATTAGAGACGGAAAAAATTATGTCGCTATTTCGTCTCTAATCCGTCACTAAATTCGTCACTAATTTTAGAGACGGATTAGCGACGAAAATTAGAGACGGAATTTTTCCGTGGCTAAATGATTTTAGGGACAGTTTAGCGACGGACAATATTCCGTCTCTAAATTCCGTCACTAATTTTAGAGACAGAATTAGAGACGGATCAGTGACGGAAACTAGAGATGGAATTTTTCCATAGCTAATTTTTGTCGCTAAATGATTTTAGGGACGGTTTAGCGATGGACAATATTTTGTCGTTAATTTCCATCTCTAATTTCGTTTCTAAATTTCATCACTAATTTTAGAGACGGATCAGCGACGGAAATTAGAGACGGAAGTTTTCCGTCGCTAATTTCCGTTGCTAAATGATTTTAGGGACGGTTTAGCGATGGCCAATATTTTGTCGCTAATTTCCATCTCTAAATTTCGTTACTAATTTTAGAGATGAATCAACAACAGAAATTAGAGATGGAATTTTTCCGTCACTAATTTCCATCGCTAAATGAATTTAGGGATGGTTTAGCGGCAAACAACATTCCGTCGCTGATCCGTCTTTAAATTCCGTGACAAATTCCATCGCTATTCCATGACAATTCCGTCACAAATGTCGTCACTAATTTTGGGATAATTTATACTGGGTTTAGGACAGGAATTAGCGACAAAATTTATTTTGTCTCTAATTTATGTTGGTAAATCTTTTCCGTCTCTATTCCATCACTAATTCTGTTGCTAATTTGAAATTTTCAAATTTCAAGAATAAATGATAATATAATTATGTAAATCTTATTGAGACATCATGGAGATGAATTTTTAGAAAATGTATTCGTATATTGTAAAAATGGTATCATCATGTGAGTTTGTATTATTAGCTAAACAAACAATGAAATAATATATGAACTACTTTCTTTTAAAAATTAACATAATAAATGAAGAAAGAATACTTGTATAATGAAGACTATGTTGATAGAATAAGATATGATAGACACCGTAAATCCATAAATAAAAATTAAAAAAAGAACACTAATATATAAAAGTTAAAATTCATAATAACTCATTATAGAATTTACAAAGTATAAAAATCACAACTTGTTTCTTGAGTTGTATGCAAAGCACATGATTTTATTTACAAAATATAAAATTTATAAAAAATTGCAATAATGCATTCTACAATTTCAAAAAATACATAAAAACACTTAAATAAATATTACTGCATATATTATATGAATGTACAATTAAATAATCATTTAATTTACAGTATAAGTTTAATCTTGTAATTTAAAAGTTAAAAATTCAATCTTGCAGCTTGTCTAGCTATTTCAAAATATAAGTATAGTTTAATATCTAGAAAATATAATTTTTTTTCTTATAGTTCTTCAATTAATAACTTTATAAATAATTATTTTATAAACATCAATATATTGACGGAATTGTATAAACATCAATATATTGACGGAATAACACATGATTGAAACTAGTGATCGTAACATGGATGTATAGGCATACACAAGGTTATTAAATCGGGACCGGTCAGGGAACCGGTCGGGGTACTGGGTTAAGGGTTAGTGGGTCAGACCGGAGTTAAACCGGAGCTAACCCAGGACCAAACCGGTGAGAAAATGAAAATTTCAGGTTTATTAATATGAAATTATAAAAAAAAATTTAAAAAAATCGATTTTATAAAAAAAAAGACCGGTTCACTACCCGGACCGGACCGGTTTCCTGGCCGGGTCACCGGTTTCCGGACCGGACCGGTCAGTCCGGTCCGGGTTTAATAACATTGGGCATACACCTCCATTTATAGTGTTTAACCAAGCTAGTGTTGAAGGAAATTTGAAATTTGAATGATCAAGTAATTAAATGAAATTAAAATGAAAATTGAATCAAAAGAATTGGTTTATAACATATAATCTCTTTTTAACGTCGTTTGATCATGACATAAAATGATCATATAAGATTAGGTTTGAATCATGTGTGCATACATACATGATAAAAGTTAGCCACAAGCAACAATCAACAGTATACATACATACATACATACATACATACATACATGATATATTAAGATTTGATTTACTTGGTCATAACATTGAATTTTGATAAAAGTGAAATTAATTTTTTGTGGATATTAATTAAAATGCCCAGAATTCCCTTGCTTTATTTTTTACAAAAATAAAAAAAAATCAAACATCATAGCAAGGTGGTGGGATGCCAAAACTTTGGTAGATAGTCTTGGAGAATCATTATCAGCCATAAGAAAATATTTTACAAAGAAGATTGAGGGGGGTTGGAACCCTTGACCTTTTAGCTCACCAAAAGGTTTGTGACTACCAAGCAAGCCATCAAACCCATTTATTTATATTATACAAAAATTTATATATATAATAAAACAGGTTTCCTAATTTACATCATAATTCCCTTATTCCCTTATATGTTGTTGTTAATTAATTCCGTTATTTATACTTATTAATTTACTAATTATAATTATTCTTATGCATATATTCACAGGTAAAAGTTTAGAAATATGAAAAACGAGAGATGATTCCCATTTACCAGATTTCCTAAATTTCAATAGTGAATATAGGCATAAGAACAACAATAATTAGCAAATTAACATATACATATAAGTGAACTAACAATTACTAACATATATGCAAATCAATAACTACCATTTTTTAGATTCCCAAAAATGTTGGCAGTGAATAAAAGTATAAATATAACTACAATTAATGAGTTAACAAGTAAGGATAAGGAAATTAATAACATATAAGTATTTTGTCAAATATTAACCTCAAATATTTTGAATTTAGCTCTAAATTTGGGAGAATTGTTAAAAAAAACCTTGTAAGCAAATTAATTGCTCATTGCTATCATTGCACACGGTGGGTGGTATATTGCACATGAAGGATGATATTTTACACACTAGGGATGTTGTTTGCACTTTCGCAGGGATGCTTTTTGCACATGTGGATGCTGATTGCACATGGTAGATGCTTGCTTACACATTGGTACCATTTAGCAATTAATTTGCTTAAATGGTATTTTTTAACCATTTTCCCAAAAAAATTCTCTATTCTCTCGCCCTCTGACTTCTTTGTCTCTCACTCTCGTCTCATCTCTACCATTCCTCACTGAGTCTCTCTCACTCTTGCCTTCCTTCGTCTTTCACTCTATCGTCTCGTCTCCGCCTCTCTGGTCTCTCGCCGTCTCTTGTCTCTCACTGAGTCACTCACTCTTGCCCTCCTCTGTCTCTCACTCTCGCCCTCTCTGGTGAACCCTAATTTCAGACTTCGGCCATCGTCTCCTCTCCTCTCTCAGTCTTCTCAGTAACCAACTTCTGCTCTCTAGCTTTGGTAAGTAACCGACATCTGCTCTCACCTTCTCTCATGAACCCTAATTTCAGACTTTTGGCTATTTTCTACGTCAATGAATTATAGGTTTTCGAAGTTTTTTATTACGGGGGCAAGTATTTGGACAATTAGTAATCGTTTCTATAGCCTCATTACTTCTGTCATTTTTGTCTTGAGTAATATGTAGCTACTTTAATTTAAATGAGAAGGCTGCTAGACTTTTTGGTTGTTCATTGAGAGTTTAGAGAAGACTATTGCTAGACATTTTGGTTGTTTACTGAGAGTTTATGTTATATATGATTTTGATTTTACATTTATTGGTTCAAAGGAAATCCCATGATGTTTTAAAGTATTCACTGGGATGTTTGTTTCCTATTAATCTGTGATTAATTGAATTATGGTACCTTATTAAACTATTTTGCATGTGATGTACTACCTTTTACTCATGCTTAGTGTAGTTTACTAACGAGTATTAGAAGGATTTTTTTTCAATTACACTTGCCTGATTTGTAAGGCCGCAGCACCATGTTTTTTCAGCTTAAAGCTTGGTTTGAAGTGTATCACTTGATGGGTATCTTAACACCATTAGAAGTAGCTGTTGGATATGGTTGGCTAGATTCTTTGGTGGAATATAATTTTGGGCCTTCTATGTACCAGCCTCCTTAGAAGAATTCTGAAGGTGTCACTGTCAATGTTAAGAATTCTGATGAGGTTAAAACAATGGAATTTGACAAGATCATAATCTCAGGAAACTTTCCATTAAAATATGGAAGAACTTATAGATCCCCACCTTCAGCTTGCACAGGTACGTAAATTTATTGCTAGTGAGTGTTTTTATACAAGGTTTTTTGTGGCTTTGTCCCAACAGATGCCTAATGATCAAGTGTTGTGAACAGAGCACGAAACGGAAGCGATGGAAGTGAGTGATCTTGAAAGGGATTTGTTAAGCAAAGTAGAGAAGAAAAATGACTACTACACAATAATTTTGAAGGTTAAAGGGCTGGAAGATATGGTAGTTGGTTTTTATTAGTTTACTGAGTTTATGGAAGATCCAAGAATTAGGAATCCAGTGGCGTTGCAGAAATTTTATGTTGACACTGACATATTCTTGCTGTGGTCATAAAGTCAATTCAAACATTATAAGAGTCAAAACTATGTTTTTTTAAAAAAATATTTCAATTCCCTTATACACGCCAAAATCAATTATGAAACCAAAAAACACTCCTGTACATGTCAAAATCAATTATAAACTCAAAACCATGGTTATCTCATAAGTTACCAAACACCTCTATTATACATGTCAAAATCAATCAATATTTGGGAAATGTGTAGCTTTTTATCAATTTTAAATATTCATGCTATTATATCAGACCTGTAGTTACTATTTTTTTTCCTTGATCAAAAGACTTGTATTAACTAGCGCATGTCTTTTACAGAGTTTGTTTCTCTTGCAAATGGAAAGCGACAACAGCAGAGGCATTTCTTCTCTTTTTGTGTTCCCAGCTTTGCCTCCTTGCCGACAACGCTTTTGGGTGTTCTTGAAGGTTGTGATTTAGTTGGAAGTTTTTTTTTTGAAAAAAAATTTGAACAACGGTACTAGCAGTATTGCCATTCCTATGATTATTTGATGACTTTTAGTTAATATATATTTTGCATTCGATTTTTGAAATGCATCATTCAAATTTAGTCATTGCTATCACTGTGCTTATATAATCATACATATTATATCACTTGTCCACAATGGGACTTTCCTCTTTGGCGTGCGGGATTCTTCATGTTTTCTGGGTATGTTTGTATAAAAGAGGCACTTGCAGCTGCTTTAGAAGGAAACTGCAAAATAGTACAGCTCATTGCTTCCACTATGTTGTCTTAAATGTGTTAAGAGGTATATTGGCTTGGTTGTGTCTTCCTATAGAATGGCTTGGCTTGGTATTAATACTGGTTTCCTTCCATTTACTAGAATGGCATGAGGTTGGTCTAATTTTATGAACTTATGCAGGGTCAACGTTTTGTTGATATAGCAAAGATGATGTAATTTGAACTTATTGTTGCGTTCAACTCACTTATTACTTCAAGGTTATGTTTGATTAAGAGTTGTTATGCTAAACTTGAGTTGTGCTTTTCAATGTGCTTTTGAAAGGCATTGGGAAGTCTATTTGCTAAGATTTCCCTCTACATATGCATGTTTTAGGCTGCTGCACTTGTCCTTTTGAATCTCATTCGCTTGTTATCACCTCAGCACTTATGTTCTAGAAGCACGTGTTCCACATTTCTTGGTTAGCAGTGCATATGTGCAGAAGTTATGTATGCTGGCATCATTGGCATCGTTTATTTTATCAAAATCTTGTATAGCAAGTAAGGAAGATGTTTTTAATCAGACTAGTCTCATATTGTAGCTTGAAGTTGGAAATAATTTCAGAATTGGGAAAGATGGTATATATGCTAGTTGCCAAGTTAAAATCAGTTTCAAGATGCTGATTTATATCCATAAGTGCTATAATCATTGATAAAGTTTGGGGGAAGCTTATTATCTTGTTTGGTTTGTCAGAGAGGGGGGAGGGGAGGGAATCCTTGGTATAAAATGAAGGGAGGAAATGAATTTTAATTCAAAATTTTCCCTCCCCTCCCCTCCACTCCAACCAAACACACCCTTAATGGATAAAGTTTGGGGGAAGCTATTATCTTGGTTCAAATTCTACAAAATGAAATATTGTTCAGGGAAGAAAAAATAAGATATAATTTAAATTAAAATGCATGGTTTAGATTTTCGTAATGTTAAAAAAAAACTTTATCTTCTCATATTAAAATATAAAGTTAAGATGGATGGATAAATAAATAAACTATAAAAGAATTTTGAATAAAAAGACCAATGATATAGGAAATGGTGGGTGGAAGAGGAGATAGAGGTAATAATCAGGAGGAGGAATAAGATAAAATTATCAAATTCTGAAATTCTGTTCTAGGTCTTTTGACTTAATTTAACATTTGTTAAATTTAATGACCACATTTAGAAATTGAGTAATTTTGTGGTTTTCTAAAAGAATTTTCCCTTTGTAAAATAATACACATTTATATTAGGGAGAATGCTAAAAAAATACCATTTAAACTTTAAAATCCCGTTAACAAGTTCGGTAATAGGATTAACAAGAATGATAATGCAATTAACAAATCATTTTATTGTTAAATTACCTATTTAGGATTTTGAAGTTTAAATGGTATTTTTTTGGAATTCTCCCTTTATATTATAGGCATATAATGTGATAATTTTAAGAGAAATATGAGAATTATAAAAATAAAAACTTTAATGTGTCATTGGAAAAATTTGAAAATACTAGATTATTTAAATTTTAAAAAAATTGGTAAAAAAGCCGTCTAGTGAGAATGACCTAAATTAGAGTATTAATATTTTGTAGGTATAAAATTGTAAAGTACAAATACAAAATGTGTATAAAAAAATTATCATGATATTCTTTCCAATTAAATTTTTAATGGGAACTTTTTCCCAAGTTTCCCTAAATTTTATCATTTAATATTTTTCATTCTTTGAATTTTTTTTTTTAAAATTCCGAGTAATTTTACTTTTTCATCAAAGTAAGGTAAGACTCACTTCAAGATTTTTTTCCTTCTTGGTAATTCTTTTCTCTCTCCACTCTCAAAGGGCGAAGAGCAACTTTATTTTTGCTTATACTTATATGTAGCTTTTGCCTCAAAAATCAAATTAGATAAAACTAATATAAACGGGAAAAAACAGTGTCATGGCTCGTTTAGGCTCTTTATAGCAGGATTTGTGTAGTAACATAGAAAAATACAATACTATTTGGCTTATAAATTGAGTAATTTAGTGGTCTTTTAAAAGAATTTTCCCTTTGTTAAATAATACACATTTATATTATAGGTATATAATGTGATAATTTGAAGAGAAATATGAAAATTATAAAAATAAAAACTTTAATGTGTTATTTGGAAAATTTGAAAATACTAAATTATTTAAATTCTTAAAAAATTGATAAAAAAAGTCGCATAGTGAGAAGGATTTAAATCAGAGTGTTGATATTTTGTAGGTATAAAATTGCTAAGTACTAATACCCACTGTGTATAAAAATTTATCACTACATTCTTGCCAATTAAATTTTTAACGGGAACATTTCTCCCGTATTTTCCTAAATTTTATCATTTAATATTTTTCATTCTTTGAATAATTTTTCTTGGATCTTTTGGAGTAATTTCACTTTTTGATCAAAGTAAGGTATGACTCACTTCAAGACTTTTCTCTGAGTCACTTTAAGACTTTTCTCTTTTTTCTTGGTCATTCTTTTCCCAGAGTGTAAAAAGCACCTTTATTTTTGCTTATGCTTATAAGTAGTTTTTGCCTCAAAAATTAAATTACATAAAACTAATCCAAACAGGAAAAAAACAGTGCCTCGGCTCGTTTGGGCTCTTTATAGCAGGATTTGTGGGATTTGGCGAGTTCCGCTGCGCTGTCAATCTTTTTCATTAAAACTATATTATTTTGATGTAGTTTTAATAGAAAGGGGTTGATTTTTTTTTAAAAAATAATATATAAAATTTTTAAATATTTTTGTGGACTTATCAATTTCTTAAAATATTTTTTAAGTAGTGTGCAGTATATTAAAATAATTTTTAGCGTTTTAAAATATTTTTTCAGTTATACCCAGTATCTTAAGAGACTGACTACAATTTTACCGTTAATGTATTTTTATTAGTATTAATGAGCACCTAAAATTAAGATATTAGTTTATTTATTTCTATCCAATTTAAAAAATTTTCTAGTAGCACAAAATATTTTAAAGTAATTTTTAGAGTTGAAAAAATGCATTAATAATAAAATTGTGGTCAGTTTTCTAATATATTTGGTATAACTAAAAAAATATTTTAAAGTGCTAAAAATTATTTTAAGATACTGCACACTACTTAAAAAATATTTTAAGATATTGATAAGTTCATAAAAATATTTAAAAATATTATATATTATTTTTTTTAAAAAAATCAACCTCATTTCCATTAAAACTACACCAAAACGGTATAGTTTCAATGAAAAGGATTGGCAGCGGTCCGCTGCGCAGCGGACCATAGCCAAATCTGGATTTGTGTAGTAACATACGAAAAATGGAACACTATTTGGCTTAGAAATTGAGTAATATAGGGGTCTTTTAAAAGAATTTTCCCTTTGTTAAAATAATACACATTTATATTAAAGGTATATAATGTGATAATTTTAAGAGAAATATGAAAATTATAAACATAAAAAAATTAATGTGTTATTGGGAAAATTTGAAAATACTGAATTATTTAAATTTTAGAAAAATTTGGTAAAAAAGTGGTCCAATGAGAAGGATCTTAATCAGAGTATTGATATTTTGTAGGTATAAAATTGCAAAGTACTAAAACCCAGTGTGCACAAAATTTTATCACGACATTCTTGCCAATTAAATTTTGAACAGGAACCTTTCCCCAATTTTCCCAAAATTTTATCATTTAATATTTTTCATCCATTGAATAATTTTTCTTGAATTTTCTTGGAGTAATTTTACTTTTTCATCAAAGTAAGGTATGACTCACTTCAATACATTTTTTTCTTCTTGGTCAATCTTTTCCCTCTCTACGTTCAAAGAGTGAAAAGCACCTTTATTTTTGCTTATGCTTATAAGTAGCTTTTGCCTCAAAAATCAAATTAGATAAAACTAATCCAAACAGGAAAAAACAGTGTCACGGCTCGTTTGGGCTCTTTATAGCAGGATTTGTGTAGTAACAAACAAAAAATACAACACTATTTGGCTTAGAAATTGAGTAACTTAGTGGTCTTTTAAAAGAATTTTCCCTTTGTTAAAATAATACACATTTATATTATAGGTATATAATGTGATAATTTTAAGAGAAATATGAAAAATATAAAAATAAAAAATTTAATGTGTTATTGGGAAAATTTGAAAATACTGAATTATTTAAATTTTAGGAAAAATTGAAAAAAAGGTCGCCTAATGAGAAAAATCTAAATTAGAGTATTAATATTTTGTAGGTATGAAATTGCAAAGTACTAATAGACCTGGTGTGTATAAAAATTTATCACGATATTCTCGGGGAAAATGGTTAAAAAATACCTTTTAAGCAAATTAATTGCTAAATGGTACCAATGTGCAAGCAAGCATCCATCATGTGCAATCAGCATCCACATGTGCAAAAAGCATCCCTGCGAAAGTGCAAACACCATCCTCTGTGTGCAAAATATCAGCCGCCCGTGTGCAACATACCACCCACCGTGTGCAATGGTAGCAATGAGCAATTAATTTGCTTGCAAGGTGTTTTTTAGCAATTCTCCCATATTCTCGCCAATTAAATTTTTAATGGGAACTTTTCCACAGTTTTTCCTAAATTTTATCATCTAATATTTTTCATTCTTTGAATAATTTTTTTTTTTGGATTTTTTTGGTGTAATTTTACTTTTTAATCAAAGTAAGGTATGACTTACTTCAAGTTTTTTCTATTTCTTCTCGGTCATGATCTTTTTGCTCTCCATGCTCAAAGAGTGAAAATCACCTTTATTTTAGCTTATGCTTATAAGTAGGTTTTGCTTCAAAAGTGAAATTAGATAAAAACTCGTCCAAATAGGAAAAAAAAGTATCACGGCTCATTTGGGCTCTTTATAGCAAGATTTGTGTAGTAACATGAGAAAATTAACACTACTTGACTTAGAAATTAACCTCAAAGTCCTTTAACTTTTAACTTATAACCCAGTCCCTGAATTATGACTTGGTATGACTCAGTCTCCAGACTTTTAAATGCTTGTAACTCATAGTCTATGAACTTTTAACTTGACTGAGTCTCTTGTCTTTTTAAATTTTTTATATTGTCATCCTTGTCAAGTTGAACTCTGTTTTAGGTCACTTTATGTGCCAAAATCAATTGATAAAACTGTTTCCAACTCAGCTCCATGTTAGAATCTCTTAGAATAAGGGATATGTTTCCATATAATAAGGAAACATGTTTCCATAGAATAGAGAATATGTTAGGAGAATGATTTGTATATATATAGACTTATATATGTGTTTTAGTTTCAAGGAATTCAGATTATTCTTCCTTCTTAGTTTACATGGTATCAAAGCCTAGAGCTTTTTGAAATTTTCAGATTCTGGCGAGTCTTTGAATTTTCCAGCGAGAAAATTTTTAGATTCCGGTAAGTATTTAAATTTTCCGACCAGTAATTTCTAGACTCTAGCGAGTATTTTGAGTTTTCCAGCGTTGTTCATCGGTACTGTCTCATACTGTTCATCCCCAGATTTCGACACTGTTCACCCCAGATTCTGACAAGTTTCTTTGAGTTCCGGCACTGTTCATAGTAGTGTTTGGTACTTGTTATCGTTACTGTTCATCCACAGATTCCGACAAGTTTCTTCAATTTTCTGGTGGCTATTCATCCCAGATTCCGGTGACTGTTCATCTATTTGCAGATTCCGGCGAGTTCTTCAGTTCTATGACACTGTTCATACTACTGTTTGGTACTATTCATAGTACTGTTTTGCACTGTTCATAGCACTGTTGGGTACTGTTCATTGACACTATTTGGAGATTCCAGCCATTGTTCATCTGTCTACAGATTCCGGCGAATTTCTTCAGTTTTCCGACAATATTCATAGTACTGTTTGGTACTATTTATAGCATTGTTTGACATTGTTCATAGTACTGTTGGGGACTGTTCATAGGCACTATTTGTACACTGTTCATCAACGCTGTGTTTGCCTCTGTTTTTCAACGGCTGTTTCTTTTCCAAGGTACTGTTCATAGTCATAGGCACTATTTGGACACTGTTCATCACGTTGTGTTTGCCTCTGTTTTTTGACGACTATTTCTTTTCCAAGGTACTGTTCATATACTGTTTTGGTACTGTTCATAGTACTGTTTGACACTGTTTATCGGTACTATTTTATCACTGTTAATCGCGATACGCTATTTTTCCATGGCTGAGTCGAAGAACTCTGATATCATCAATTTTCTTGAAGCTCTTGACTCCTCTTATAAGACTATTCGCTCTCAAATTTTGTCTAGTCAAGAGCTTCCATCTCTTGAAGATGTGTTCTCACGAGTTCTTCGTGCTGCTAATTTAATTCGCCCGTCTGTTGATCACAATGCAAGTGCTTTGGCTAGGCGTGGTTCTTTTAACAACAAGAATTATGGGTCTAAACAAGGCACTAGTACTCCGAACATGTCTTCTGGCAGTTTCATCTGCAATTATTGCAAGGAGCCTGGTCATATTAAGAAAAATTGTCGTAAATTACAGAACAAACAGCAACGTGATCAACAACGTAATCTTGCTCATATTGCTCAAATATCTGATAATTCCAATTCTAGTCCATCATCTATAGGGGCCTAGCTACAGGTACTTAGTCCTCTAGTCTTACTACTACTTCTACGAAGTGGGTCATTGATTTTGGTACTACCGACCACATAACAGGTAACCATAATTTATTTTCATCGTATGCCCCTATACCAACCCATCCTCCATAGTCGTCACCAATGATTCCCCGGTCCGTGTTCTTGGATTAGGCACTGTTGAACCAACTACATCTATTTCATTATCTTCTGTTCTTAATGTTCCTGATCTTACATTTAATCTTCTGTCTCTTAGTAAACTGACTCACCATTTGAACTGCTTTATCACACTATTTCCTGACCACTGTTTAATCCAGGATCTTTCGACGAAGCAGATTATTGGTAGGGGCTATGAATCTGGTGGGCATTACGTCCTTGATGATCAGGTGTCGTGTCCTATTGATTGTTCTGGTGGGTCATCTCTCTTTGAAGTCCATTGTCGTCTAGGTCATATGCCACTTTCGTCTCTCAAAAGGTTATATACTCAGTTTTCTTCTGTGTCTGCTTTAGATTGTGAGTCATGTCAGTTTGCCAAACACCATCGTATTCATTTGGCACCTCGAGTCCATAAACGAGCTGCATCCCCATTTGAGTTAGTTCATTCTGATATCTGGGGTCCTTGTTTAGTTTTGTCTCAGACTGGTTTTCGATATTTTGTCACTTTTGTTGATGATTTTTCCTAAACTACTTGGCTTTACTTAATGAAACAACGTTCTGAATTGTTTTCCCATTTTCACAATTTCTGTGCTGAAATTCAAACTCAGTTTAATACTCCTGTGAAAATTCTTCGAAGTGATAATGAAAAGGAATATTTTTCCACCCCATTCACCGATTATATGCATAGTCATGACATTCTTCACCAATCCTCTTGTGTTGATATACCTGCTCAAAATGGTGTTGCTGAAAGAAAGAACCGCCATCTCTTAGAAATTGCCCGAGCTCTCATGTTTCACTCTTGTGTTCCTAAATCCTTTTGGGCAGATGCCGTGTCTACTGCCTATTTCCTTATCAATGGCATGCCTTCAGCTGTCCTTAGTGGGGATGCTCCATATTCCGTTTTATTTCCTATAACTAAGGTGTTTCCTATTGATCCCAAAATTTTTGGTTGTGTTTGTTTTATTCGGGATGTTCGTCCAAATGTCAGTAAACTCGATCCCAAGTCCTTGAAGTGTGTCTTTCTTGGTTGTTCTCAAATTCAAAAAGGTTATCGGTGTTACTCTCCTGCTCTTCGTCATTATCTTGTGTCCACTGATGTAACCTTTCATGAGTTGTCTCTTTTCTTTAAGTCTTCAGTATTATCTGAGTCTCCCTTCGTCATTGATGAGATTGATAATGTCCTAGTTTATCATGTCATTGTCTCACCAGTATAGGTTGTTGTTCCAGAACTTGATATCATCAATGGACCTGATGTTACTCAAGCCCTGCCCCCGCCAGTGACTGCTTCACCAACGGATTCTGTTCATGTACCTGCTCTTACTTCTCCAGATCCTGACACTCCTGCCCCTAATCCAATTGTCCTTGGTTCTGCTGTTGATCCATCTGATAACCTACCTATTGCCCTCCAGAAAGGTACCCGTCCTTATAGTCTTCCCAAAAGATATGCTGAATGTAACATCCTTATTTTTATTTTTAGGATATAATTATAATTTAAAGAAAATTATCATTTTTATTAGGTAATTTTTAGTACTAAAAATAAATAAATAAATATTAGAAAAAAAATTTAATTAATTAATTAATAAAATATTATTTTTTATAATATAATATTAATATAATATAATATTATTATATAATATATTATATTATATTATTAAAATATATATATATATATAATAAAAACGTGGGGGGCGGCGCCCCCCACATTTGAAAATCAAGGTGTGGCACCTACGGTGCCACACGTTTTAGAAAAAATAAATAATAATAATAAAATAATAAAAAGAGGTAGGAGGAGGTATATAAATACCTCCCCCTCCTCACACACACTTCACGCAAATTCTGCGTGAAGTGTTGTGTAATAGGGTGACGGGCAAGGCTCTGATAGGAGTATTTTCATTTCTTCGGGGATTAATAAGGTACTCAAAATCTCTTCTAATTATAAAACTTTTTTTATGAAATATTTTCTAAATAATTTTCTCTTTCTTATGATATTAATTTTATACTGATTAGAGAATATTTTAGGATTAGAATTTTGGACAAGTTTGAGTTTTGTCAGTATATGACTATAAGAATATAGTTGATAAGTAATAGTTAATTTTAATCGGTTTATTTTTGTTATTTAGTTGATATAAGATTTTATAATGAATTTTCTATATAACCAACTTATAAATAATGTTATTTTGGACTTTTAAACCGATTAAATTTAGATTAAATAATTTATTTGGGTTAATGGATATATTATTGAAATTTTAGTTGGTATAGTTTAAAATCTGAAGGACTAAACTGTCATTTATAAAATTTGTAGGACTAAACTGGCATTTATGAAATTCGGAGGATTAAACTGTCATTTAGGAAATTAGGAGGACTAAACTGTCATTTATGAAATTCGAAGGACTAAACTGTCATTTTATAATTTAAACCCTAAATTATTATTTTCAGTTTTTATAGGATATTATTATTAGAATTTGTAAATAAGTTATAATTTTGACTTTTTAGAAAATTATTAACGGGTAGTAAATTGATTGTGATAGATTGATTTTGGCGTGTGTTTGAGCTCTTGGATTTGGAAGAGTGTGATAATAATTAGCTTTGGCGAGAGGTAACCACTTTCCACTTATTATGTGTGTTGGTGTGTGTTTGTGAGTATTTTGTAAAATGATTATGAGATTGAAAATCATATATGGATATTATAGATTATTTCAATGAGTAATATTGAGGAGTATTTTGTTATACACTTGCTTTGTGGAACCATGTGATTTAAATTATAAGATGTATTGTATATTTTGAATATCATCATATGTGTATGAAAATCTTGAGAAAATTCCTATTGAGCTATTTATTGATACATATTGGGTTGTTTGGTTTGAGTTGAGATGGAGAAAGTTATTTTTACCACGTGGTATAGCCTCTATTGGTGCACGATGGTTGGCTTTATATTGTCCCACCAGTTCAATGAGGGACTGCGACACCCTACTAGTTTATGAGGGGAAAGACCCATGGTCTGGAAACATGCTCTGTGGATTTTGGCCAATCCTCATCATGTGACCGGAGAGCTCTTTGAGTGGCCAGTAACATGGATATTAACTTAGCCCATGGGTCTAGTCGGCGGAAATAAGGCGGTTCGGTTGGATTGATGGGAGGCACTTGGGAATTGTGATATGAGATTTGAAAAATAATATTATCATTTCTGATAAGAGATTTGTGTACAAAACAATGATATTATATTTTTAATATTTTATTATATAAACTGTTCCACTTGGCACCTCATGAATACATGTCAGCATGTGTAATGAGTTGGAAAGCTGGTTACTGAGGCTTTTGTCTCACCCCGTTGATTTAACATTTTTCAGGTGATAGTTTCCGTGCTGGAATGTCAGGAGGAGCTCTTGAGGCATAGATATATCTCTATGGCCTCTTGTGGTTTATTATGTATTGAATTGATGTATATTGCCACTCATAGGGCCTTCATCCTATAAACTCTGCTTTGACTACATACTTTGTATTATCGTATCATGGATTGGATATTATAATATTTAATAGTTTTTTGAGATTTTATCTCTATTGTGATTAGTCTTTGAGAGATAATATTAATATTATGGAATTAAGGAGAGGATCTTACACTGAATGTACCTATCATATCTCCTCCTTTGTGTCCTACCAGCACTTGTCCTCTGCTTCCACTTCCCTTGTAGCCACCCTTGAGTCTATCTCCACCCCTACCACCCTTCACCAAGCTTTAGCCCACCCTGGTTGGCGTGTTGCGATAGAAGAAGAAATGATGGCCATTGACAAGGCTGATACTTGGACTCTTGTTGATCTACCTTATGGGAAGAAGGCTATTGGGTGTAAATAGGTGTTTGTAGTAAAGACTAAGGCTGATGGTTCCTTAGAACGGTTGAAAGCTCAGCTTGTTGCAAAAGGTTATGCTCAAACCTATAGTATAGATTACTCTGAGACTTTCTCCCCAGTTGCTAAGCTCACTTCCGTTCGTCTTCTTGTATCTCTAGCTGCTACCTATAATTGGGATTTGCATCAGTTGGATGTTAAGAATTCATTTTTGAATGGTGATCTCCTTGAGGAAGTGTATATGGAGCAACCTCCTGGTTTTATTGCTCAGGGGGAGTGTGAGAAAGTGTGCTATCTCAGAAAGTCATTATATGGTCTAAAACAAAGTCCGTGTGCTTGGTTTGATAGATTTTGTAATGTGGTTCAGAAATTTGGATTGAGCCAATGTAAGAGTGATCATTTTGTGTTCTATCAGCAGTCCAATACAGGCATGATTATTTTAGTAGTATATGTTGATGATATTGTGATTACTGGGAGTAACACTTCTGGAATCTCAGAACTTAAAGTTTTTCTTAACTCCCACTTTTAGACAAAAGACTTAGGATCGTTAAAGTACTTTCTCGGTATTGAGAAGCAAGAATGGCATCCTTTTGACTCAATGGAAATATGTTCTTGATCTCCTAAAGGAGACTGGAAAGCTTGGAGCTACACTGAGCAATGTTCCCATGATATCGAATCCATTCTTGGATCTTAATGAAAGCATGTTTAATAAGCTACCTGATGACTTGAAGAAGAAGATTGATCCAGAGAAGTTGAAGCCGTTTGCATTTCCTGAGAGATATAGAAGACTCATTGGGAAACTGAACTATCTGACAGTAACTCGTCCTGATATAACATTCTCGGTTAGTGTACTTAGTCAATTTATGGCATCTCTAACAGTGGCACAATGGGAAGCTTTAGAACATATCTTATATTATTTGAAAAGTTCCCCAGGTCGTGTCACTTTCTATACAGATTATGAGCATACTAAAGTTGAGTGTTTTTGTAATGAAGATTTTGCAGGATCTAAAGCCATAAGACAGTCCACTACAGGCTACTGTGTGTTTGTTGGTGGAAACTTGATATCATGGAGAAGTAAAAAGCAAGGTGTTGTATCAAAATCAAGTGCAAAAGCAGAATATAGAGCTATGTCACAATCAGTGCAAGAGATTGTGTGGGTATTTCAACTCATGAAGGAAGTTGGCGTTGCCACGATATTGCCTGCAAAGCTATGGTGTGACAATAAAGCAGCACTACATATAGTATCAAACTCTGTGTTTTATGAGCGTACGAAGCATATTGAAATCGACTGTCATTTTATTCGTGACAAGATCAAAGAGAATGTTGTATCTACAGGGCACATGAAATCAAATGATCAGATGGAAGATCTTCTGACGAAAGCTTTAAGTGGGACACGGGTTGAGTATCTTTATAACAAGTTGGGCATGATCAATATATATGCTCCAACTTGAGGGGGAGTGTTAGAATCTCTTAGAATAAGGGATATGTTTCCATATAATAAGGAAACATGTTTTTATAGAATATGGAATATGTTAGAAGAATGATTTGTATATATATATACTTGTATACATGTTTTAGTTTCAAAGAATTCAGATTATTCTTCCTTCTCAGTTTACAGAAATTAATCTCAAAGTCCTTTAACTTTTAACTTATAACCCAGTCCCTGAATTATAACTTGGTATGACTCAGTCTCCAGACTTTTAACTGCTTGTAACTCATAGTCTATGAACTCTTAACTTGACTGAGTCTCTTGTCTTTTTAAATTTTTTATATTGTCATTCTTGTCAAGTTGAACTCTGTTTTAGGTCATTTTATGTGCCAAAATCAATTGATAAAACTGTTTCCAACTCAGCTCCATGTTAGCATCTTTTCCAACTCGGCTCTATATGTTTTCGTTAATAAAATCTAAGCAAATAAAAATAGGGAAGTACAGGAGAGGATGAACAAGGAGGGAAAGAAAGAAAAGTGCAGAAAGTAAAAGAAGAATTGACGAGTTCATGTACAGGCCAAAAGAAGAATCTGAAATGTTGAGATGAAAAGAAGAGATGAGTAGCAGGGCGAGTCAGACTGGGATCTTGATGCGTTCTACCTGAGCGTGGTCAGACAGCAAAACAATACGCTAGAATAGAATACTTCTCGTCAAATTTAAATATAAGAATGGGATTGAGTGCCGAAGCAGGGACCTAAAGAAAGCAGTGCAGAGAGACTTAGAACTATGTTGGTGATCAACTGCGTACACAAGGATTCATCTCCCTCCTTGTTCATCCTCTCGAGTACTTCCCTCTTTTAATTTGTTTAGATTTTATTAAAAAGACATATAGAGCTGAGTTGGAAACGGTGTAGAGCTTATTTAGTTGGAGACAGTTTTATTAATTGTTTTTGTCACATAAGATGACCTAAAACTGAGTTCTACTTCACAACAAGGATAATATAAAAAATTTAAAAAAGATAAAGAGACTAAGTCATAAGTGAGTTTAGAGTTTAGAGATTGAGTCATAAGTGAGTTAAAAGTTTGGGTATTGAGTTACACTAAGCCCTAATTCATGGATTAAGTTAAAAATAAGTTAAAAGTTTAAGGACTAATAGATTAATTTTCCCTTAAATATATATTGATCTATAAAAGAATATACCGAAAATTAATTATTTAATTCTTATAATTTAACCAAATTTATAACCCAGCCGTTAATTTGACTCTCCCGACTCAATCCTAATAGTTTCATATGTCTATGACTTAGTCCCCAGCTGCCAACTTTTATAAATAACTGAGTCCCTTGTGACTCATCTTATGTAGTGCTTGTGGTGGTTGACACTTGTTAACATTTGCTTATTTGTCATCCTTGTCAGCGCCATATCTGAACTGAGCAAAAAGATTGACTTCGAATTGCATGGTGAGAAGATTCCGAAGAATGCCCATAACAAAAGTTTGTGGGCATCTGCAGAAAACCACATCAGCAATTGGCGAACAACTTATCTAGCTTTCTTTACTTTCGCATTCGACTTTATAAGGCCTATTCCTTCATTGGCCCCTTGATTAGCCCATGATAAATTTTAATTTCTATATATTTTATCCCACTTTGTTCGTTTAATTTGAGTGTGATTTTAGGCTATTTTAGGTTTATTTGAAAATATTTGGATCATTAGCCAAATTTAGGAAATAATCTAAATCTCAATTAATTCTGATATTATTGAGTTTAAATTATTAATATTTTAATTACCTATTTTTTGATGAATTAATAATTTCAAATATAGATCATGATCACATTTAATTCTTGTAAATCAATAAAAAGCATTTTAAAAAATATTAAGGTACAAAAATGTAAGAATTTTGAAGATCTAATGGCTGAATTTTATTGGTCACTTCAAATGTTATAGGCCCAAATCTTGTAGCTAAAGCTTTCCTTCTTCCCTTAAATTAACCTAGCCGCCACCAACGGGGGTTGGTCCGAGTGGTAAGCGGCTCGGTTTCGCTTAAGCAAGGTCTCGAGTTCGAGCCTTGTGTATGCAGAAAATCCCCGATGGAAGACTCACCCACCATGCCAGGTGCGCGATGCGGGTCGGATCCGGATTAGTCAGGGCGAAACTCTGAATACCGGGTGGGCTAAAAAAAAAAAAAAAACCTAGCCGCCAACCATTATCTGCAGCTCCATCTATCGCATAATTACGCTTATTCTCTCTGGAAGTTTCGGTCTTCTCCTAGGAACAATAATTTACGCAGAGACCAAGGCTATTGCTTGGACCCAATATCATCACCGCCTCTCATTCCCAGTTTTGTTTCTCACGGACCCACCATTATTTCCCTTTACATCCAATTAATTCCATCGTCATCCATCATTCTACATGGCCGTGAGTGGCATAGCGTTTGGAGAAGGAGACGATATCATGAAAGTTTAAGCTAGTTAATTGGGATACAACTTAGGAGCAACATAGAGAAAGTTGGAGCCTAGAGCTTTGACTTAAAAGACCATAAGAGAGTATCATTCTATTTATTATTTTGATTCAAGCCATAGAGTTATTTAGTTTTAAATAATTTTGAGCTGTATTGCTTAAGAATAATTTAATATTATATTGTAGGCATTTGTTGTTGAATTAAATTGATATTTTGGATTGATTTATGCTTGAAACAATTGCTAGAATTTTATTTGCAAACTTTTGATTGTCAATTGAATTATTAATTTAGTTTTTCATTGTTAATTTAATTATCAATTTGGTTTATTTTTTTTATTGTTTAATTGAGTTGGTTAATTATCTAATTGTTTAATTAGACAATTGTAAATAATGGTATTCTTGGGACGAGATCAAAAAATCTCATTTTCAGTGCCAAGCCCAAAAGAGGTTGGGCTCGGAACCAATTTTCTATCCCAATCTTATTGATGTTGGGACGGGATCAAAAAATTCCTTAAAAAGTTTCCCTTTTTTTAACTTTTTTCCATGTATTAGTTTTTTGGCCTAATTTTGACCTAAATTGGGCTTAATTTCCTATGTTTCCTTTATTCCAATATAATTACACAATTAGTCTAATATATCAAATTAGTCCAATATAAATGTATAATTAGTCTAATACAAATATTTAAAATGAATTAAAATTACAAATTCATCAATAATTCAATATTTTCAATCTTTCAATGTTTTACTTCATTTGATATAGAGCATAGTTGCATATAGGTAGGGCTTTAGGCATTTAGGGCCTGTTTGGTTTGAAGGGAGGAGATGAAAAGAAAGGATTGAGAGTTATCTTATGTGGTTTGATTTAGGGGGGGGGAGGAAGGGGAAGAAGGAAAGTGAGGAGATATAATTACTAATTTACCATTTTATCCCTATGTATGATGTTATTATGTCCTTTGGCTATCTGGTTTTTCTTTTACTTGGCCTCTAGCTATCTAGTTGCAACTTGTGACTTCGTGGCAAACATCCAACAAATGATTCATAAATTAGAGCAAATGAATTATTCGAAACTAAAAAGAAGAATGTCTTCAAAGTTCGAATGGCTTCACCTCAGGTAAAAAAAAATGGCTTCACCCAATTTTGCAGATATTCAAAACCATAAAATCAGAGCTTAGTTTGAAGATTGGGAAATATCTGGAATGCAAATGGGACATTTGAATCATGAAACATAGAATGACGAGGGAACACACAGAGAACAAAAACGCTTAGCAAGGAAGTTGCGACTGGGAAGATTGGGAGTCCTTGCGGTGACAAGATCCGGCATCGAGGGCGCACATAGAGATCATGGAAGTTGCGGCAGGAAGATCAGGAATGCAAGCACAGATTTGGCCATATGGGGTGAATGATTGAGGAGTAACATGATAAAAATGATAAGGGTAAATTAGTCAATAATTTTAGCTCCCCTCCAAAACCACACAATTTATAAGAGAGCCAAAATAGGAGTGTTGGGAGGGAGGGGATGAAAACTTTGAGGTTCCCTCTTCTTCAAAATTTCAAACAAATGAGGGGAGTGCCTCATTTTTCCTCCCCTTCCATCTTCTTTCCTCCAACCAAACAGGCCCTTAAGTAATTTTAGGGAAATTAAAAAAATATATAAATACATATATGGTCGGGATGGGATGGGATTAGGAAGTCTCATTCCCAATCCCGATCCTAATTATATTTTTCCTAATACCAAAATTTTCTAGTCCTGGAATTTTTGGGAGGGGATTTGCTTGGGATCGGAACGGGATAACCGGAACAGGAAAACATTGAACACCCCTAATTATAAACATGATTTCTAGAATTAATTTGAAATTAATTGTGATTGGTTTTAATAAATTAAATTAGCTAGTGCTTATGCCATTATGAGTTCTCTAATGGATTAATATTAGGTGTTATTGAATTTGAGAATTTTCTATCACTACTATAGAAATAGTGATATATGATAGTTATTATTGGCCATAAATCATGGTTTAAAACTGTCATATATGCGGGCGCTATATAGCTTAGTATAGATATATTATAATTATGAATTGTTATTTATTTTAGACATATTATAATGGTTCTAATATAACACTAATTATGGATTCACTACTACAAATAAATATAATTGTGACGCTTATTTTAACATTATCTGTGGCATTTGACAAGCATCACATATCCCAACGCCACTAAAAGAAGTTGTGGCGCTACCCACAAGCGCCACATCATATATATATCTTTTTTTTATTTAAATACCACTTAAGGTGGCGCTTTCTTGAGGAACTTCCTCTGGCCATTCCTTAAGAAAGCGCTATCCTAGACTTTTTCTAAGAAATTATTTCTTAATTTTTATTTGAAAAATTATTTTTTAAAAAAAAATGGTCTATGGTAACGCTTCCTTGAGGAAGGGCACTTCCTGTGGCCCTTCCTCAAGCAAACACCACCCTATGCTTGTTTTTTTTTTGAATCTAACCTAGGGTGATGCTTCCTCAAGGAAGGGCCACCGGATGGTGCCTTCCTGTAGCACTTCCTTGAGGAAGCGCCACCCTAAACCATTTTTCTTAAAAAAATAAATTTTTTGGTAATTTTTTAGAACTCTATAATTATAGTTAATAACACACTTTAAACATATTTTCATATCTTTACAACAAAAAGAAGAAAAGCAAATCACAATCAAATAACTTCAAAATGATATAATTAACAAATAACTAATTAACAAAATCACTGTTAAATAAAAATACAAGTGTTAAAAATAAATAATTATTTTATTTATGCAACTCATCAATGTTAACAATTACTACAACAACCAAAACGTATAACTACTACATATCTTCACATACAACCTATATATAATAACATTTAATTTTATCTCATTTATTTTTCGGCATATATAAATGATAATAATTTTTCAAATTTCATAATAAATGAAATATAAAAGATATTGAGAAAATTAAACTATTAACTACTAATAAAATTATATTTGTAAGCTCAAAAATTAAAAAAACTTACAGTATAGAAGAAGCTTGAATAAAGTGAGTTGAAACTTCAAACACAACACCTGAAAAAAAATCAATAAAGGAAAAAGAGAAAGACAAAGTTACATAGATGTTTAAAAAAACGTGGTTAACAAAACAATGTGTTGTACGTAGCTTCAAAATATAAAAAAAAAGGAAAAAGTGAGTGTCTACAACTTACAGGATGAAATGAAACTATAAGGAGGATGAAATGGGACCAAGAGGAATAAGGAGTTGGGTCAGTTTGGTGCAAGAAATGAGACAAAAGAAATGAGAAAGGAGTGCCACGAAAATAAAAAGAGGAGGAAGATAAAATGTGAAAAGTGATGGAACAAAGAAATGAGGGAAGTGTAGATTGAACTAGGGATGGTGATGAGTGACAAAAAGAGGAGAAGGATGAAATGTGGGAACTAAAAGGATAAGGGTGATGACACACGTTGGATGAAGTGTGGAGACTAAGAGGATAAAGGTGATGGAAGCAAATTGCAGGAGAGAGAAGGGTTTGTATTTAAAAAAAAAAGAAAATACTTTGGGTGGCGCTTGTTAGGCTAAGTGCCACACAAAGTCATAACAGCTGTGACACTTCCTTGAACAAGCGTCACAGTTGCTGTTTTAATTTTTATTTTTTTTAAAAAAGCACTATAGGTGAAGGAAGCGCCACCTAAAGTCACTAGGAAACTGTGGCGCTTCTTTGAAGAAGCGATACCTAAAGTGTTTAAAAAAATATGGAAGAAGCTATGGCACTTCTTTAAAGAAGTGTCACAAAAGGTGCGCAACTAATCCCTATTTTTGTAGTAGTGATTGAGTCTTGGTGAAGCTATGATATGCCCATTGCTTCCATAATAATTAATGCCACATGCAAGCAATAATCATAATATATGGTAATACTTGCTTGATACATAACGGTCTCATATTGACAACTATTATTTATTTAGTAACATATATAATAGTTATTATGTAAGAACCATTACTTTTAATAAAAATAAATAACAGTGTCACGTAGATAACTGTTATTTATTTAATACATAAATAATGGCTTCTAAATATGAACTGTGAACTTTTATAATAAATTACGATTACTATATAATAACTGTGATGTATGGATATGAGACCCTTCAATTGAGAGTTTCTGAGCTAATTGAACTAATCTATATACAGTACATCCAACATGGAGTAGCTATGCAATTTGTGATGGATTAAGACATTCCAGGGTTTGTGGGAAGAATCAATGGCAACTGTTAATGTATATATGTGATAATATAATTGTTGATATATAAATTGTGTCTCTACACAAGAATTAACCCTAAAAAGCTAAGGCTAAGGGGAAAATGTATGAAATTATGCGTATACAAAGGACCCATTATTGCTTACCCCTTGTGGCTTTTCCTATACACATATTCATGTTTTTTTCACCCAGCCGTTGCTTTCCTGGCTTAATTGCTGAAAAGAAAAAATGTATAAGTGATGAATACTTATATTATGAGATATATAGGTTAGGAGTACGATTGATTCTAGCCACAAAATATAGAAAATCTTGATTCGTCCTTAATTTCATGGCTGCTCGATGTGGGAAGTACTACTCTATTAGATAGAGTTGAGACCAAGTAGCTCAAAAACTTTTACATTAAAGAGTCTATGATTGATCACAATATTGATTTTTAGAGCTTTTAACTTGGTGCCACCTGCTCAATACAAAAACAAGAGAGGAACCTTTGATCAGAGAAATAATGGGTTTTCCAAAAAAATATAACTTCACAAAAGCAATTTAATATGTAACCTTGAATGCTTTATAGTGTCATGACTTCACAAATGCTGCAGTTATTCACTTGTTCATGTATGACTCTCAGTACAAATGAACTAGTTTATTCATCACTTACCTATTGATCTTTTCAAAGTAATTTCAGAAAATATGTATATTTTTGAAAAACAATAGGTGTTTCCTTAGGGATTTATATCTTCTGAAGTTACTTCAAAAAAGATCGACAGAGTAGGAACTTTCAATCAAAGAAATGGGATTGACAACTTCATGTAACAGGAGAGGGACTAGGTTGAGGAGGACAATTGCTATCACCTCTTTCATGCATCTTACGAGGAAAGACTGCGGCGAATACCCGTCGGTAGACCTTTTATTAGAGCAATAATGGGTTTTAAAAAAAAACATAACTTCACAAGAGAAATTTAATATCGCCTTGAATGCTTTATCGTGTCGTGACTTCACAAATGCTGCATATATTCGCTTGTTCATGTATGACTCTTTGTACAAATGAATTAATTTATTTATCACATCCCTATTGATATTTTTTAAAGTAATTTTAGGAGATATGGACCCTTAAGAATCCTTATGCAAATACCTCTCCTTTCTTAGAAGTATTCATATCTCCGGAAGTTACTTCAAAAAAGATCAATAGAATAGGAGCCTTTAGTCAAAGCAATAGGGCTGACAACTTCCTATAATAGAAGAAGAACGTTTGATCAGAGCAATAATGGGCTTTCTAAAAAAGCATAATTTCACAAAAGCAATTTAACATCACCTTGGATGCTTTTTCACATCATAACTTCACAAAGGTAGCCCAATTGGCTGGGTGGAACACTACAAAAAATAGAAGAGAAATCGTTAGAAGTGAATGCATGAAGCATAATGCAAAATGGATGAGGTAAATCATAACTATATCTAGCTAAGGCTCACGAACAAAAACAACTCATGCCACAGTCGTTGAGACAAGGGTCAAGTGTATTCACTAGTGTGGTTGTTGCTGAGAAGTCGGATGAAGGCTTTTTATAGTGGGATTCGACTAAAAACTACTCCCGATGGCCAGAAATGACATTAGGAGTTGTAGGGTTAAGATGTTGGTGGGTTTCATTTAAATAGACTAAGTATCAAGTATATTTTTTTTCCAGATGTTTAAATAAAAGAGGAATAGTAGGTTTTTTTTGGGTTATCGTGCCCAAGACTTTACATCACGGTTTGTCTATAAGAATTGTTATTTATTTTTTTACATTTATATCTTTGTTAATAATTGTTATGTATTTCATTTTTTAACATGATATTCTAATAAGTAATGGGTTTTATTTAATAACTATTATGCATTTCAGTTTTTTTAAATTTTGGTGGCTGATTATGCAACCACCATTTTACAAATAAAATAAAAAAGGGTAAAGTATAAAAAACTAAAAATAAAAAATTATGGAGATTTTTTAAGGATTTGATACATCATCAGATTCTTTCTTCTATAGTAACTTATCTATCTTCTCGTTTAAAGAACGAGCATAAATAGTAAGTTCCTTCAAGTACTGGTCTATGCGTCTATGCTTTAACAGGAAAACCTGGACCATATGATAAAGCTTATAGGTCGCATAGATAAGCCCTTCAATACTTGTTGGTGGAGGGAGTTCATCTTTCATTTTGTTCCTGAATGATGAAGCAGAAGTTCCCTTGCATTTGTCCATAATTTTTATGAAGAAGAACAAAAGCTTTTAGTTGATTGTGAGAAGTAGAGTTCAGTTTTTGAACGTTTATATGGAGAGGGTTTCATGGATTATCGAGTCATTTCATCCTTTAGATTTACATGTAATTATGCTTTATTTATTTGTATATTTATGATGGTCGTTAAAAAAGAATAGTATAAGAACCATTATTTATTTTATGTCTTCCACACGGCGTTTTATCTTGGCAATTGAGGTAGAAAACAAAAAGGAGGAGGATAAAGAAAATGTAGGAAAAGCAAATAACAATGCAGAGTTTAAATAATAGACATATGGAAGAGAAGTGGAATGCTTTGAACAGGGCGTAATAAAAGGGTATCTGGTTCTCCTGATGATCATCAGATAACGAGGAGGCACCCAGAGTCGACATAAGGAAGAGGAAATGCTTTGAAAGCTTTAATTAACATTTATTAAGTTAGAACCATTAAGTATAATTGCAAGAACACTTTACCATTTTTAATTAATAACTATGGATTATTAAGTTGTTTTTTTTATTAACTTTATTATTAACTTAACATTTATTAATTTAGAACTGTTAAATATATTAGTGAGAATATTTTATGGTTCTTAATTAATAACCATGAACTATTAATTTTTTTTGTTAACCTCATCTCCCTTATCCGATGATGAGGATGAGGATGAGGATAGCAAGCAAAAATACTTTACATTTCTTAATTCATAACTGTGAATTATTAAGTTAATTTTTTGTTAACTTCATTTTTAATATTTTTAAAAAACAATGATAATGTTAAGTCACCCCCATCAATGTCGTCCTCATCCTCCTCTTCCTCGTTCTCTTCCTCGTCTTCATCCTCATTCTTATTATTGGAGAAGAGAGATGAAGGGTCTGATTGCAAGTCATATTCAATATCATTGTGATTAAGTATGTGGTTCAACTTCTTGTTCAGCTTGTTGGTGTATGCTATGAGATGTCTTGTGTGGTGATCAAGGCTTACCAACATTTGCATCAAAGCCTCCATTTTAGGAGGAGGTGGTGGTGGAAAAAGGGGCGGCGGCGGCTGAGGAGCTCTTTAGAAACTTAACATGATGAGGGAGAATGAGGAGGTCGATAAAGAAAAGTAGTAAAAATCACAAGGAATATGTGAGTTTAAATATAGGTCTAACAGATTACGAGAGGTTAATAATTATGACTTATGAATATCTAACGGATTATGAAGGGTAATTATGAATTATGACTTATGAAGGTTTAACGGGATTACAAAGGGTTATTATAAGTTATGATTTATAAAGGTCCGACGATGTTATACGTAAGGTTATGAAAGAGTTAAATGAAAGTTATTGCTAAAAATCGTTATGCTTTGTATTTGCTGATATAAAAGTTAGAAGATAAATTATTTGTAAATATTATATGATGGTTGTTTTGTAAGAACCATCATATTTGTCACTAATTAAATAATGATTATTAACTACAAACATTATTTTTGTATTTTCGTGGATTCCACCTCTCAATACATCACACTGTACATATTTAACTGTTATGTTTTACCGTTATATATTCTTACACGACCTCCGCCTCGACATACATGACGTTCATTCGATGTAACTATTATTTATTAAGCGTTATATATGCCCGAATTTGTAGTAGTGCATGTTTCAATTAGGTAATTAAACTTATTAATTTCACTCTTTTATCTATATCTTTTTGGTCTTATTAATTGATTTAGGCTAAGAAAGTCAACTCCATATAAATCTTGATTTGCTCTCTTCTCCATACCTAAAGTAAATCTTTGTTACCCTTTCTTATTTGATTTTTTAACTATTAGTTGATTTCTTTTCTTAGTAATTTAATTCCCTTTAATAAAGAAATACCCCCAAAAATTGTATTTGCATTTATTTAGGTTAATTTCATTCTCATATAGGTTTTAGAGTCATTTACATCTTACATTTAGGTAGTAGTGTGTTGCATTTTAGTTTAGGTGCATTCCACTACATTTTTTATCACTTAAATTCAATTTTAAAGAAAGACCTACAAATTGATCTTCAGGAAAATGACCTAGGTTGCCACTATATTGTATTAGTTGATCTTAGTTTAATTGATTATTTTAGCGGTAAAAGCAACATCAGCTCATATCTTCTTTTTTGACAATTCATTGACTTACCTGATGGTTTTAAAAAACTGGAGCTTTCACCATTTTTCAGTTTGAGCATTCTTCACCTACTTTCTTCATTGAAACTGTAATAGCCTTAAAAATGAAATAAGATAATTATTTGAATTCCTAGTTAGTAATTAAACTATTCATTGTACATTTTTACCAAAAGTAAGTTAGTGGCTTCGTGCCATAGATGTTGATGTATGTCTATGAGTTTTTTGCCTGAAAATGTTAGAGAAGCCACTTTATAAGATATATAAGCCAATTAAAGAAAAAAAAAATTGTATAAACTGATGGGAGATTTTTTTTGGAATTTATTAAGTCACTTACTTATCCAATAACGAAAGGGTAAAGTTGTGATTTCCCCATCCTAAATCAAAATTAAAAAAAAATCCATTTGGACCAAGTTTGGGCCCAAAAATTGAGGGCAAAGGGCGTGATTCACTATCATATGGGAAGATTAAAATTATCCCATTTAAATGTTAAAAAAATTAAAGAAATGAGTTAGTGGAAAAATTTAGTTGTCATCCATTCTCCCTCAAAATTAAACAATATTTTCCATAACTTAAAACACACCACATTACCCTCATTTTTCCCATTCCTCGTTTCGGTGAAGCACTTGCAGAAACAAGCCGAGTGAGAAAAAAATTAGAAGACTCCGGAGATTTTAGAGGGGGAAAAAGCCATCGCTCTTCCCTTCAAGTTCAAGGGATCTCTCTTTGGGAACCATGGAAACCATGGTTTCATAAGATATTCAAGTCTACACAAAACTCTTCTCACATACTTACATATGTAAATCATAAAAGTTATTTTCCAGAAGCTAATCCAAACACACCCTAATTCTACAGTGTCTAATCATTGCTTGTGGGTGTGAAAGTGCTTCGAGGTTTGTGCTCCGTTCTCATTCTGTCTCTCCCTAATTTTTCCAAGTTCTCCTTCTGTTTTGATTTCTAGTACTATTCTTTAATGCTTGAGTTCTTTCATCTATCTGCACTTCCTCTACTCATAAAACGCTGTTGTGATTGGGGGTATGTTTGAAAACTCTCTTTGTTGGTGCCTTGCGTATGTTTTGTGTGGGTGGGGTTCTATTTGATTTTTCCTATATATTCCAGCTGTTGGTAGTGAGAACAGGAGGAAAATTAGGATTCTAAATAAGCTGATATTGATTTTAAGGAGTTCTATTTGGGTAGGGTAGGTATAAGAATTCATTAATCGTTTTGTTAGTTATAATATGAAGAAGGCAAGTTTAAGTTCTGATTCCTTTAAGTTGATTAATAGTGAAGGACAGGGTTTGGAAAACAATGTAACATAAAAAGATGTTTGCTATGCACAAATTTTTGGAAATTTTGGGCTTAGATTTAAAGAATGAGAAGTTGATAATATGGTTAACATGCCATGGCACACAAGGTGTTTGTTATAATGTGTTAGAGAAAGACTTGATTGGAATGTTATTGAAATTGCTAGTTAATTAAGGCTTGTGTATAAGTGGAATAATAAAATGAATTTTAGTGTTCATTTTTTTTTTGGTAAAAAATTTTAGTGTTCATTTATTTTGATTATAAGTTGAGTTTGTTTAAGAAATGTATGGATGCTTGGGAGTGTATTATTTGTTGATAGTTTATATTGGGGCGTTTATTAATGGGAAGAAGGGAATTTTTTGTTGGATTAAAACTGTTCAAAGTATGTGTTGGAATTTAGAGGAAAAGTTAGATTTTTCTTGGATATATGTGTGTGTGTGTATTAATTGCTATGGTGTTTAAGCTTTGTTTGTTAAGTTGAATCTTGAAGCAGGTGTAAAGGAAAGAGAAAGTGGAAGAAGTTCCTTCAAGTTTTACATATTGAATCTAATAATTAAGGGTGCTAATTTTCTTTATAATCGTCTTTCTAATTGTTTAGTTTTAATTTTAAAATTTTAATCAAAGTAAAATAAACTTATATTTCTTTATGCATTTCTTTCAATATTCATTATCAGTGATAATAAATTCATGGGAGACAAGGTGTTTGGATATTGTTGGAAAGAAGCCAATACCATATGAAGATGATATTATGTAACTAGGAGAATACATGGTACAATACAGCTGGTAACTTGTTATTTTGACTACCTTGTCTTGATTGTCTGAAGTTCTTGAAAAATTGATGTATGTTGCTCATGTTTGTACATGCTTGAAATGTGGTTCTATTTTGTAGAATATTTTACAAACTTGAAGTTTCATAATATACAAGAGAATCTTTTCATGAATTGAAAGAAACGATTTTTTATAAGATAGTGAACACTTTTATTAGAGGAATTAGACACAGAGCACTTGGTTACTGAATTACCCTCATGGACTGTATGTGCAAGCTTGTATTTGTGGCTTTATGCTACGCTTGGTTATTTAACCTCATGTACTGTGTGTCCATGCTTGATAGTATTTGTGTTGCTCTTATTTCAAAATCTCCATGCTATGCTTGTTTCATAGCCTTTGTATTGCGTTTTTTATTCGTGGCCTTAAGCCTGCTCTTGTTATTTACTTTGTGTTGTTTCCTTTGACAAAACAACTTTTTGAAAAGTTAAAAAAATGTTGTCATGTTTATTTCTTATTGTTGAAAAGGAATTCTGTTATTGATTTATTTTCTTTTAATTAAAATGCACTTATGATTATTTCCTTTAGTCTCTATTTTTATTAAATAGAAGTATGGTTGTACTAATTTTGAAAACTACTTTTTAGAAATATTTATGATTAAGAGATAAAAATACCCATAAACTTTACTTAAGTGCGAAATTGTCTATAAATTTTAACAAATGGGGTAAAAATATCACAACCGTTAACTATCATAAACTTCCATTACTTTTCTCTTTATGGTCGCACCAATTGCCACCCATGTCTCCCTCTAACCTTCCCCCCCCCCCTCTCTCTCGTCACTTTCTCAGGCCCTTCTCTATCCATCTCTCTCAACTCTCAGGCCCTTCTCTCTCCGTCTCTCTCCCTCTAAGATATCTATACAGTGGGATCAAGCATTGAGCCATCATTTTTGGTTCTGATTTTGTGATCTAAGCTGAATCCATTATATGGACAAAAACTTGATTTGATTAACCCATCACGTACAGTAGATTGCCAAGTCTTGATCTCTGTTTTGAACACAATTTGCTTCCCAACCCATTTGTATGATTCATTCACAAGCTTAGAACCCATGGACCGGACCTTCTAAGTGCCTGTTTGGATTAACGGTGGAGAATAAACTTTTTTTGCAATCTGACTTTTACAAAAGTAAGATGAGATAAAAATCAGATTGTAAATGAGATTTGTGTTTGGATTGACGGTGACAGAAGTGACTTTTTTTTTTCTAAACTTAAACTTGTCTGGATTATTCTTTGAAAAGTCAGTTTAGATGGAAAATAATTGAAAAAAGTATGAATCTTATTGAACACCCCCCACACACATGTATTATGGTAAATGAAATGAAAAGTTAAAATTAAAATTTGATAAAATAAAAAAAATTCAATTATTATTGAAAAAAAGAAAATACACTAAAGTACTTAATTAAAAATGGATAAAATTGTATTTAACCTATCTTCAAAGTTCAAGCACCAATTCAAACGACAACTTCAAATCTCCTTCATATATAACTTTCCATTTTTATTTTTTTAAAAAAGATCACATATATAATTCCCCCCTCAAAACAAGCAACCTTCCTGCAATTTTTCAAGTTATCAGTGGGAATAACTTGTTTTTCAAATGTTGTCTTTCCCTCTTTTATATGAAGACAAGTATCTTTGGATACACCATAAGTCCATAATAGAAGCAAAAACACATAAATAGATAATATTAGTCAAATAAAATAAATTTATCTTAATACCTATATATAAACAATAATATTAACAATAGATAATATTATCAATGGTTTCTTGTGCTTGGAGTGAAGATAGAGAAATAAATGGACATATGCAATTGTGTAAGTAATTCTCAAGGACGTGCCTCCATTCCTTAAACGATGGCCACTGTTTTTCAGAATTGTGGGGAGTTGATTTTCATCTCCTCCACTCACCACCACCATCTCCGCCATTCTTTGAGACCGCCAGCGAACACACAGAGACGAGCTTAAGTGTCGTAGAGAAGAAAAGTTTCAGAGCTTATAACCAAGAGATAGAGTTGGAGAGCTTGAAGAGGAGGGAGAGGCCGAACCTTCTTCTTCATTGTTGAATAACGACGGAGAACTAAAGAGTTGGAAAGGGCCGCGATATTGACAGTGGCGAGAGTGGAGCTTAGACCTTCGTCGATCTTCTCTCACATACCACACCACAATTTCTGGCGAGTTCTTGAGTTCTCCGGCAGCATTTCCCAGATTCAGACGACCTGCTTTCTCACTGTCAGACAACTTCGATCCTTCTCCAACCATCTCTCACCACCGTCTCTCTTTCCCTCCATTATGAATGACAAGTACAGGTACAACAGTCTTCTCTTCTCTCTGCTTCCAGACGCCACCGTGTGATGAAGAAGCAACATCTGTGGGCTTCTAGTTGAAGCCACGTTTGACTTAAAAGCACAGTGGCTTTCAACGTCAACCAAAACGCCCCATCCCAGCCCACTGTGCTTTTTTTTCACAAACCCTGTGGTAAGCCAATCTCACCGTTTTCCCAAACAAGTCCTAAATAAATCTTCATTGATGTGCCTGTAGAAGATGGCATTGATAGCGCTGCTTCCGCTAAGAATGTGTCCCCAAGCATTTGAGATGACATCTTTAGAAGTGAGGGATTATACAGGTGAGTAGTAAGTATAGGGATAATCTATGAGAGTGGTCAAGAACCCTTCTTGGGTCACCAAGTTTGGTTTGCCATGGCCAAGACCTCCGATTCAAGCACGAGAACTTGAAACACAAGCGACAATATTGCCAACAATGATGTAATCATAGCTATCTTCGAATGGCATGTTGCTGGCGTTGAACATGAACCTTAGGTCATAAGGTTTTGATAGAAGAATAATCATTAAAATATAATCGATTTCTTGCACAAAGGAAAAAAGAAAAAAAAGAAGAAAGAAATATAAATGCGCAAATTGAAATGAAATATGGGTACCTTGCCGAGACTATATCTATGAATTACGGTGGAAGTTGCTGAGCGAAGAAGGAGGGAGAGGGCAGGAGGGGGAAGGGCAAGAGAAGCTGCTGACTGCCAAGCGAGTGAGTGAAAGAGGGTGCGGGAGACAGAAAGAGAGGGCTGCAGAGAAGGGCATGAGAGAGAGAGGAAAGCGAGGAGAGAGGCATACATGACTGAGAATGGGGCGGACACATGGACAATTGGTGGAACCACAGAAAAATAACGTCAGTTTATAATAATTAACAGTAGAGGTATTTTTACCCTATTTTTAAAAGTTTATAGATAGTTTTACACACAAGTAAAGTAAAGATAATGTTTATATGTTTTTATATATTCTGTGAAGTTTATATCAATAAATAGGCTTTCACACATTTATTTTAAATATTTCATGGTTATGAACTATTGAGGCACGAATCTTCCATCTCGAGAAACTAGTCATGATTCAATATTTCTTTATTTACTTTTGAACTTGAATTATGCTAGTAATAAATTGTGAAATGTGACTATAATCACTTACCGGGTTATTCATATTTATTTATTCATTGTGGTGAACAGTTTCTTTGGAGTGAACCTGCTACTTCATCTGTACTTTAGAGTGGATTATCTATTTATTGGATAATCATATTGACTATTATGGTAAGGTTAATTTTATGATAAAGTTAATGTATTTATTCATTGTGGAGAACAGTTTTTCCACAAAACTTGTAGACATGATGTTCAATTCCTCATTTCTATATGTATATATATATATAGATTAAGAGAAGAGATCTTATATTTTAATATGAAGAAGTTGGTTAGTTGTTCAAATATGTTGGGAAGTTCACTGTTTAAAGAGATCTATGTTTGATATCTAGTAATAGTTCACAAACCTATATTATTATGTCATTTGATATTATATTAATGAAATTAATGGAGTAGATATCGTTGAGAATAAATAGAAAGTAGTAAATTTAAAGAGGCTTATGAAGTGAAGACACTTTATACTTTGTGCCAATCACGCTTTAGAATTTTAGAATGTGACAATAACTGTTTGAAATTAAATATATAATATTAATATTGTTAAATATTGATCGGTATTAACCATATGCATATCACCAAATATTATGGAGAGAGAGAAATTAATTGATTCAAAAAAATTGCGTGTAATATGTTATTTCAATATGAGAGAGAGCATGTATTCATCCACATTGAAATAAATACTTAGGGTCTATTTGGTTCAATCATATTACATCCTGCAGTGTAGTGTAATGCGATATAATGGTAATACAATGCAATATTAATTATAGAGCTAGTGTTTGATTTGATTTTTAAGAAAGGTGATTGAGTTATTTTTTCAATAATTATTTAAAATCAATATATTATACAAAGTCTATTTTACCCTTAATATAATCTTTATTGAAAAATAGTTAAGAGTCATTACGCTGTCTCATAATAACAGTCGTGCTATTTCACCGAGGATTGTCTGATGTCGATGGTTGTGGTGGTAGAGGTGATAGCGGTGGTAGTAGCTACAACTGCGGAGGAGGAGGTAGAGGTGGCAGTGGCGGCAACGGTGTCGGTTGTGGGGGTTGGTAGCGACAACAGTAGAGGATAAAGTAGTGGCGATAATGGAGGCAATAGTAGAGGTGGAGGTGGTGGCAGCAAGGTTGGTGACAACAACAGTAGAGGGAGATAAGGTAGTAGCAGCAGTGACAATAGTAGAGTGATGGCAGAAGAGGAGGAGGTAGTGGTGGTGACAGTAGCAATAGTGGAGGTGGCGGCGATGACAATGTAAGAAAAGGTAGTGGCCGCAGCGGGGGTGGCGACAATAGCGGTGAAGGATGAGGAGGTGGTAGCGGCAGTGGCGACAATGGTAGGGTGGCAGCAATAGAGGAAGAGGAAAAGGAGGTGGTGGTGGTGATGACGGCAACAGTAGAGGTGACAGCGGCAGAGGTTGCGACAGTGATGGTGAAGGAGGAGGAGGTAGTGGCGGCAATGGTTGTGGTATGACGTGACAAGTGAAATAAGACAAGTGAAACAAAAATAAATGAAACTAAAGAGTAAATTGGACTTTTTCAACCATATAATGGAGTGGTAATGAGTATTTATAGGGAAAAAGGTATGAATGAGGATTACCATTTTTTTGGTAATTATCATTACCATGATAAACCTCATTACCATGCTAAAGAGCAACCAAACACTCTTATCTTAGTAATGCAATCATGATTACCATTACAGGCATGCAATGTGGTTGAACCAAACGAGCTCATAGTCTTTTGCTACTATTTTTCACAATGTATTAGAACTTTATCGTAAATTTGAAACAAAGAGCTTAGGTGTCTGAGCCTCAGCAACAACTACAAGCATAAAAAAAGGAACAACATCAAGAACTGTGAATGTGATATTAACTATAAACTAGCAATAGAGGTCATAGTGATCAGGCTAGCAAAGTCACAAGTCTAATTCCTGTAGTGAATGTATCAATTAACTACTGGGATGTTGACTCGTCGATAATAAACACTGGTGCTTTAGTTCATACAACCTATAATAGAGTTTGTTTGACAACTATCAAAAGTTGTAACTCACCACCAGTTAAGATACTTAATGGGCAGATGGTTTCTGTCAAGGGAATTGGGAGTGTGATACTCTTATCCAAGATGAAAATTGATTTTGTCTTCTATATCCCAAATTTTAAGTGCAATTTTTTTTTGCATATTTAAAGAGGTTTCAATTGTGTTGTAATTTTTCTTGCTGACTTCTATGTAATTCAAGATTTGAGTTCAAGGAGCCTGAATGGAATGGGTAAGTGCAAAGGTGGGTTGTATTTCCTAACACCCTTGTGGCAAGGGGAAGTGTCTTAGCAGTATAAAGTGATGAAGCACATGATTTATGGCATTCTATATTAGGTCCTGCGTCCTTCCACAAATTGAAACATTCCTTTTTTTTGTTCTTATTTATTTAAGAGTAAAGATCATGAACAACATTGTGATTTGTGCATTAGAGTGAAACAAACATGCTTTCCATTTGGAACCAGTTCAATAAAGTCCAAGTCTAGTTTCAAATTAATCCGTTGTGATATTTGGGAAGGCTATAAAACTGCTTCGCTAACCGTTGCTTACTATTTTTTGAGGATTGTTGATGATGTTAGAATTGGCGAACACCTAAGAGGGGGTGAATTGGGTGTACGATAATAAATTAGGATCTTTCAAACACTTTTTGCAAATTATTAAATCGATACGTATGAAGTATAAAATCACAAGCAAGTATTTAAATAATATATGCTGGAAATGTAAAAGTTTAGGGATAAGAAGATGCAAACTATAATTTATCCTGATTTGGTCTAATCCATGATCTACGTCTAGTCCCCAGGCTCTTCCTGAGATTTTCAATCCACTATCTTCTTGTTTAACCGGGCACAAGAAAAGCCTCTACAAAATCACAAGATTAACTCCCCCTTACTCTCTGTAAGGTACACTCCCCTTTCGGCAAGTCTTACAAGCAAAGTGATTCCAATGACTCTTCTCTCCTACTTACTTATGCAAGTCTTACGAGCAGCAACATTCTCTCCTGCTTACACCCCTGTAAGTCTTACGAGCAGCAACGTTCCCAACCGCTTGCATCTTGTAAGTCTCAAGAGCATAAAGTCTTCCAAGGAATTCTCTCTACAGTGTCTCCGGTAAGGAAATTCTACCTTCTCAAGGTCCCTTTACCTTGAGATGAAGATCAAAGATACAATTAAGGGTGTTTATAGGCTCTCTCACAGAGTAGATAAAATACTCACTGAAATACAATACAAATGATTACACTCTCAAATATACATGATATAGAAAACAAATAAGCACAGAGAGTATGTGAGGCGAAAGACTTGTGATAATAGCATGTTGGCGTAGTTGGGTTTTCGTCGCTTGTGTGTGTGTTCGCTGTCTTTAATGCTTCAGTATATATAGTTGCTGTGTTGAGAGATGTGAGGCATTCAAACATTTTCCCGTTGTTAGCCGACTGTGCTCTGACACTTTGTCCATGATTCGCTGTCGTTGAACATTGGTCCGATCGGTAGTGCTTAACACCTGTAAAAGCACTGACAGAAAGAGCCATTAGAAAACATCACTCGAGTAGATAACTACTTCATCGGAAGTGATCTGCATCACACAAGTGCACCATGAAATCATTCAAGTTGTTTCCTTGTTTCTGTCAAGTTTCTGGAAGTGATTCTGATGAGAACAGTGAATTACTTGGGTTAATTTCTAATTCACTGGTAGTAAAATCCTAAAACATAAGAATCACTCGAGTGCAGTGTCATTTCACTGGAGGTGATTTTGATAAAACAATAAATCACTTGAATGCATAAGTATATCACCGAAAGTGTTTTTCACAAAATAGCAAATCACTCGAGCTAATAGAGATTTACTGGCAATGGGTTTCAAACCATTGGAAGTGATTCTGATTTAGTGGAAGTGATCTTGGTTCTTAGAGGTGATTCTAATTCTCTGGAAGCATTCTGATTCTTTTGGAATTCACTGATAAAGTATGATATCCACTAGGAGTAATTTACTAAAATAAGCATATCACTCGATTGGACATTATTTGAAAGGAAGTGATCTGAGGTATCTGATATTCACTAGGAGTAATCAGGTACAACACTGGAGGTGATATGCTAAAATGGATAATTACTCGAGTGAATATAGGTTCACTGAAAGTGATTTGAGGAAGTTTGATATTCACCAGAAGTGATCTGATAAGCAACTAGAAGATCACTCGAGTGATCTGCATTATTACTCGTTCAGATCACTGTAACTCGTTAGTTCTACTTCCAATCCATCTGAAAACATGAGTCAACTTCCAGATGACAGAACTCTTCGAATATAGCTTTAAAATTTCCATATTATATATCAATGGAAATCTCTTTAAGTCTACTTTCATATGCGACCGGTTTTAGCTCAATTGGATCTGTGTTTTGAGAGTTATGTCTAAAATATCGAACTTGTTCTGGAAAGTGACGCTAATTTGAATTTCAACTTCCAACACTCATATCTCCTTCATCTGAACTCCTTTAATGTTTCTTTTGGTGTCACAAATGACGCATTGGGAGTCTAGTTTCATGTGCAACTAATTTCACCTCAATCGGAGTTATGGTTTGAGAGATATGATTAAATTACTAGACCTCACTCAAGCTGGACGGAAAACAGAGCATGAAAATTCAAACATTACTTGAGTGAAATATAAGATCACTCGAGTGAATAGTGTCTCCGTATATAATCACTCGAGTGATTCAGATAATTCACTCGAGTGTAGTGCAATTGCTACAGTCCCCCAATTGGCACAGCTCACTATTATAATTCAAAACAGTACTCCACTACTACAGTGTCCGATCACTACAACACCCGTATGCTACAGTGCCATCTGCTACAGTACCGTAGAACTTGAAACTTGATAATTTTATTGATTCTTTCTTTGCTTGACTAATCTATAATATATGTAACATTAAATATAGTAGTTAATCAATATACTAGATAAGTATATTATGCAAACTTTTTGTTCCTGATATTTGACATCTATATTTAATATCATCAAAACTAATCATATCTAACAGATGACTATTGCAGTGGTCTATGGTCTACTTAATGAAGAGAAAATTTGATGCTAGCTATTATCAATAATCATTGATCAATTGATTGAGATTCAATTTGATGAGAAAAATAGTTGCTGGTTGATAATGGGCTAGAATTTCAAACTAGTACAATGAAGGCTTTCTATGAAGTACGAGGAATTACACTCCAAACCACGTGCATCTACATACCATAACAAAAGGATGTGGTAAAGCAGAAACACAAACATATTATGTAAACAACCTGAGCACTATGTTTTCAAGCTTGTTTGCTTGTCAAGTTTTAAGGAGAGTGCATTCTAACATATATTATCAATCGCTTGCCATAAAATGTGCTTAATGGGAAAACTCCATGTGAAGTCTTGTTCAACACAAAGCTAACTGATGTCCCTTTTGTGGCTGAAGAAATCAATTAAACTAGGTCCCAATCAATAATGTAGTTTAAGGTAAACCTTGGTCATTTTCCCAAGAGCAAGCTGTGAGTTTTCTTTATAATTGATTTTTAAGTGATAAAAAATATAATGGAATAGACCTAAACTAAAATGTATGATACTACTACCTAAATGCAATTAAACTAACTAAATGCACTAATGCAATTAACTCTAAAACATATATTAGAATGAGACTAATCTATATGAATTTGAATGAAATTTATTTATTTGGGGGGTGGTTTATAAAAGAGGAATTAAAATCCTAACAAAAAAATTGATTAAAAACAAGACAAAAAACAAAGATTTAATTTAATTATGATGATGAAGGGAACAACTGAGGATTCACATGGATTTAGCTTTCATAGCCTATATCAATATATTATACCAAAGGGAAATTGATAAAAGATTGAAATTATATAATTAATCACCTAATTGAAAATGAGAAACCCTAAAGTTCAGTAACATTTAATCCACTAGAAAACTTATAATGGAATAAGCGCTAATTAATTAAATCCATTAAAACCAATAAAAATAGTTTTAAGATAGCTTTGGGAATCATGTTTACAATTACCTAATTAAATAACTAGAAAATTAACCTATTAAATTAAACAATCAAGAGGTTAAGCCCAAATTGACAATTAAATTAATAATAAACACAATTAAAGGGTTTGCAAACAAAAATTCCAACAATCATTTAAGCACAAACCAAATCTAAAATATCAATTTAATCCAAATTAAATATGTCTACAATCTAAAACTAGAACAATTCAAAATTATCTAAGGCTAAATAAACTCAAGTTTTGAAATAAATTGATAAAAGGAAAGACACTCCCTTGTAGTCTTCAAGTGTAAACTCCTAAGCTTTAACTTCCTCCGTGCTCCTCCCAAGTTGCTTCCCAAAAAAGCTTGAGCTTCCATGGAATGTGTCCTCCCTCCAAGCCGAAAACAAGTCACATCTATGAAAATAGGAGAATGGATAAATATTGATGAGGTGGGGTGATGAGTAGGGTGATGAAGATTAAGTCGGTGGTGTTTGTGCAAATGAAAAAAGGAGAATGGAATTAATTAATGGAATTGAAGGTGGGGCCATGGGTGTGTGGCATCATGCTAAATTGAATGGGAGAATCAATGACAAATTTTTGAAGCCAGAACCAACATGTTGAGTTCAAATTGGTGGCTGGTGTAGCATGAGCGTGCGAGAGTGAGGGAATGCCTAGATGTGATGAATGGCAGAGAGAGTATGTCAAACCCCTCAATATTTTGACATTTATCAGAGTATTAACACATAGTTTAGTGAACATATAGAAATAGTATAAACATACTAATATAAAGTACTTGATTACATTACAAGAAATCCCCACATGGATTGTACATAATAATTACTAATCCCAAAATACATAAAAAGGCTACAGGTAACCAACACTAAAATTTTTGATCTGGATCGGAACTATCAGTTGCCGATGTCAACTTCCTTGCCCTTGGAGTCCTTTCCTTTAGCTAAATATATTTTAATTTATGGAAAGAGTGAGATTCAAACGAATATTAGTAGTAATACACAATCAATCATATAAAATGTGATACATAAACATGCAATGCACTATATAATGCAATAGAAACCAATGTTGTACATATGTCTATTTGCCACCATTCAGGATCAAAAGGATCATTTTGTCCGGATCAAAATGATTGTTTTGTCCCTACTTGCCATACAGTTATCACAATAATGTTCTAGAGCGGGAAACAACCTATTCGTACTTGTCTCACTACCTTAGCTGGGTCCTACTGGACTCATGGTACTTGTATTTTTCTCACACCACAGCGAGGAATTATATAATCTATTTAGACTGGGTCCAAACTGGCCTGGTGGTACTTATGTTTTTCTCACACCATAGCTTTAGGAATTATATCACATACATTTTACATCACAAAACATGGCATCACAATGCCTATAAACAATCACATAATGTATGAGAGATATAGTTACTACCTAGAATCCTTTCCAATGTCTAGCTAATACCGGTCCTCTAATTCCTTGTCCGGCCGGGCAAATGTTAAATTATAAAATTCAAAATTTATAATAAATGAGTTATTACTCATTCATGCTTCATACCAAAGTTCATATAGTTGGTTATCTCTACCCAAAAATGCATAATTACCAAAATACCCTTGGAGAATCCAGTCTAATTCCCTTTATACCCGGTATAATTGTACTTTTTAAAAAATTATGATACATGCTATTCCTATACAATTTCACGTGTAGAATCCATTTTTAACCTCAATTTTGACAAAATCACGCTGCATTTACCAAAATACCCTTGACAACTACAAAGTTAGGGTTTTATGGGTAAAATTATCATTTCACACCCTTAAGCCTTCATACTCTATTTTTCACATGTTCCTTACACAATTTTTCACTATAAACACAATGGAATCATCAAATCCACCAAATTCCAGCTCAAACACCCAAAATCCTAGTCTGGCCAAAAATCACATAACTCTTGGAAAATTGAAGTTTTCAATTTTCATTCAACAAAACATCTTCTTTTCACTTCTAATCACTTGTTTAATCACTTAAACTCCTCTTGAATATAATTAATGAAAAATTGGACAAAACCTCCCTTTAGGATTCATGTATCCCAAATCACAAATTCAAGACAAATAAAGTCAATAAACATCACAAACTACCAACAACAATCATGAATTAACAAGAGAAATCAAGTTTTTAAGCTTACCTTGCTTTCTTCTTCTCTCTCTCTCTCTCTCTAAATAGCTACCTTCCTCTTTCATTTTCCTTTGATTTTCTTCTTGCTTTGCATGATTTCAAAAATGATATGAAGATTAGAGAAGGTTCCCATGAGTTTAAAGGTAAGAACACATGAATTTTGCTACCAACTTATCTTGATCACTTCTTCTTTCTCTTTGCTCTTTGCATTCTTCAATATGCTATTCTCTCTCTTCCTTCTCTCTTTGGCCGAAAATATGGCCCTTTGGCGGTGTTACATGGTGTCTTGAAATATCAATTTTCACCTCCTTAAAATAATATTATTTTATTGCTAATTTTGCACATGTATGAAATTTTTTATTCTTTCTTTTTCCATATGGCATCTTAAGCTTTCACATGACATGCAAGGTGGCATAATAATATTTTTCCTTGCCTTCTCCTCCTTTTGGCCAACTATATTCATAAATAAAGGGAAAATATTGGCTTTTTAATTTTATTAGCCAAATGACTATTTCACCATTACATTTTCTTTAATTTTTGTACAAATTGTTGTCTTCCTTTTTTCCTTTTTGTTTTAGCCGAATTTTATACCATATTTTGAGAAACAAATTGTGCTATTCCATTCTTAATTTTGGACTACAATATTAAGCTTTTATGAAAACAAAAATTGTGTTTTATGTCTTACTTAGCCAAAATTTCATGTAACATCTATTTCTAACATTTTAGCTACTTCAAGTGCACCAAAATTCACCATTTTATTCCATTTAGTATAATCAAATGTACAAGGAACTTTTGGTGTACAGAGTATGGGACGGTGATAATGAATTATTGGTGCACCGAATAAATAACCTGTCTTTAAGTTTTAGCATGCTTCTGTGTCCCCCTCTGTACTGGTGCTAGCTAGGTTAATTAATTGAAGGAAGAGACAGCTTTTGGGGTCTAAAATTTGAGCCTATTAAAATTTAAGTGACCTAATAAAATTTATCCATTAGATCTGCTCTTAACTTCCAAGAAAAATTCTACACCATAGGATCTTCTAATATACTTTTTCTTACCCTACAAGAATAAAACAAAATTGTAATCTGTCATATATTTGGAAATATTATTTAATCACAAGATAGGCAATCAAAATATAAACAATTTAAGCCCAACAATCTTATAATTAATTCATATTTATATTATTTTCTAAAATTAGCTAACAATATGAATATTAACTAATAAATCCAAATTAGCCTAAAATAGTCCCCAACATAAATGAATAAGGTATGAAAAAATATATAAAATTTGGGTCTGGGTAAAGCAATTCAAGACCAAGTGAGAACAACAAAACAAAAGCTTTAAAAGTGAATGTTTCAATCACAAGCAAAAAGTAAACAAAAGCATTTCAACATCTCTCGTATCCAAGTGATTTTCTCATGATCAAGAAAACAAACTTCATGGCAATTTACTTGACAAAATGGGCCTAAATTAGAAACCCCTCATCATGGATAATGTGTATATCACTTATCACTCAAAAGTGTATAGACTTGTGTTTACATTCAAATCCATCCTATCAAATACTCTTTCCATAGGTTTGACAAAAATCTAAGTTCTCCACCACTAACAAAGCAAATGCAAGCATAAATCCAAAGGAATTTTGTTAGGTTGTAATGGGGCTAAGGTTGAGAAAGAAATGATATAGTGTTTGGGAAGACAAAGCTGAATATCTTAAAGGATGAAGATAATTATGCAATAGAGAATATAGGATGCAAGAAACCAAAATTGAACTGAGTCATTATTCTTTTTTCCCCCTTTTTTTCAACTTTCTTGGGATGTTATATATATACTCTTTTGACACGAATATATTAGTGATATGAAGGCCGGGTTACTGAAACATTTATAACTTAATAGTACCAAGATGCTACGAGCACACTCATAACTCTTACTAGCCATTTGATGCAAAGATCAACATTGGTGATGAAAACCCCCGATTACTAAGTACAGCTCAAATCAGCAGAATGAAATCTTATTACTTTTTTTTATTTCTTTCTTTTTTTCCCCTTTCTTTTCAAGATAACCTACCATACTTTTCACAATGACCCAATTCCTAATTTTATACATGTTCTTTTATCCAAAACAAATATAATGCAATGCTCTTCAACTCCCAAGACATTTAAAAGGGTAGAGATTTTTTTTACAACTATGGGTGTAAATAAAATGAAAAAAAATAGGCTCAAAGGGGTTAAACAGAGGATATATGTATGAAAAAGGTAGGCTTTTTGGTTTGTCTGACTAAAATGAAATGAATGCCTTTATCATTTTTATGAATACACATGCATAAAATGTAGCATCAAATAAGATTCAAATCAAGTTCTAGATCAAGCAAAAAGATAGGAGGTACACATTGAAAAAAAATGCATTATGCTCAAAATCTCACTAGGTCTATATAATTACTGGCCTAAATCCACCAAAGTCAATTTCTTTGCCACTTAGTCTATTAACTCAAAACATGATCAATCACTTTTCAAATTAAGAATGCATCATACTAAAGTTACTTAAAATTTGTAATTTTCACATTCAAAATAGTTTATCCCTCCCCCACATTTAAACAGTGAGTTGTCCATAATGCAAAATAGCTATAGCAGATCACAAAGACAAGTAAAATGCAACACAACTCAACTTAGTAATATGACAATGAGTAATATGACAATGCAAAATAAAAGAGTGAAGGAAGGAATACGACCAAGGTTTACGTGGTATCACACAGTGCAGCAACCTCCACTGCTTGAGTGGAGAATCCTTCATAGAATAGCGCTTCAAGCGGAGTCCATTGACAATAAAACATTTTACATTTAACTCCCTTTAGATTTTCACAACTCTATAAAGAAAAACATCAGTGACAATAAAAGGCCTCTCTCATCTGGAGTGGAGCTTTCTAGGCATGAGTTTCAATTTGGAAATGTAGAGCAAAACTTTTTGGCCCACTTGAGATTCTCTCTTCATAATGAGTCAATCATAGATTGTTTCTGTTCTTTCCTTATAAATCCTAGCATTCTCATAAGATTCTCTTAACTCTTCAAGCTCTTGTAATTGCAACTTTCTTTCAAAACCAGCACTAGCAAGATCGAGGTTGCACCTTTTTATTGCCTAGTATGCTTGTGCTCCACCTCTACTAACACATGACATGTTTTGCCATAGATAATCCTATATGGAGACATGCCAATAGGACTCTTCTATGTTATGTGATACGCCTAAAGTGCATCATCGAGCCTTTTACTCCAATCCTTCTGTTGGATTGCACCGTCTTTTCTAAAATAAGCTTGATTTCTCTATTAGCGAGCTCTGCTTGACCATTCATCTGAGGGTGGTATAGAGTGGCCACCTTATGCATTACACCATACTTGTTAAACAAGCTCTACACACTCTGATTGCAAAAATGAGTTCCTTGATCGCTAAAGATAGCTTTAGGAATGCAAAACCTACAAAAAATGTGAGACCGAACAAAGGAAACCACTACAAACAAGTCATTAGTATGAGTAGAGATTGCCTTAACCTACTTTGACACATAATCCATAGCCAGTAGGATGTACAAATAACCAAATGAAGTAGGAAAATGTCCATTGAAATCAATTCCCCAAACATCAAAGACTTCATAGAATAATAAGGGTTGTTAAAGCATCACATGCTTCTTAGAAATATTACCCACCAATTAACACCTGGAATAGTTCTTACAAAATTCATGGGCATCACGAAATAGACTAGGCTAGAACAATCCACTTTCCAAAACTTTCCTAGCAGTACACTTAGTACTAAAATGTCGCCCACATGCAAGAGTATGGCAAAAAGTTAAGATAGACTTAAATTCATTATCAGGAATGCATCACCTAATAATTTGATTACTACAAATGTACCACAAGTAAGGACCATCCCATATATAGAATTTAGCATCTCTCTTAAACTTATTCAATTGATGTTTATTCATGTCAGCTGGTAAAATAGATGGAACTAGATAATTAGCAATATCAGCATACCAATGGATAAAAACAACCACCTCACAAAGCCCTTGATTAGGAAAATCATCTAAGGGTAAAGATGTTATGATAAGTGACTCAGTCCTACTCAAGTGATCAGCTACCATATCCTCTGTACCACTCTTATCACAAATCTTCACATCAAACTCTTGTATCAGCATCACCTACCTAATGAGCGGGGTTTGGAGTCCGGTTTCTTGAACAAGTATTTGATAGCTGGGTGATATGTGAAGATAGTCACCTTCATACGAAGGATGTAGGATCGGAATTTCTCTAGCCCAAAGACGATTGCAAATAGCTCTTTCTCTATGGAAGTGAAGTTAGCCTGAGCAGCATCTAATGTTCGAGATGCATAGACTATGATATGTTGTCTCTTCTCTACCCTCTGGGCAAGAACTGCACCTAATGCATAGTCTAAAGCATCACACAAGAGCTCAAATGAAAGGCTCCAATTAGGTGGTTGAATGATGGGAGGTGTAGTAAGTCTCTTGTTTAACTCATCCCATGCATACCTACAAGAATCATCAAAACAAAACCTACATCTTTCTGTAAAAATGAGACAATTGCAATGCTATCTTACTAAAATCTTAAATGAATCTTCTATAAAATCCAGCATGTGCAAGAAAAAAGCGTACATCTTTCACACAAGAATGATATGGAAGAGATGAAATAATATCAACCTTAGCTTTATCAGCCTCAATACCATTATGTAAACAACATGGCCCAAAACAATTCATTTCTTAACCATGAAATGATATTTTTCAAAATTCAATACAAGATTATATTGAATGCATCTTTCCAAAGTCTTGTCCAAACTAGCTAAGCAAGCATCAAAAGAATCACCGTAAACAATGAAATCATCTATGAAAACTTCCATGCAATACTCAAGAAAATCAGAGAATATAGAAATCATGTAACGCTGAAAAGTGCATGGTGCATTACATAAACCGAATGGCATGCGTCTATATGCAAATGTTCCAAATGGATATGTGAATGTGGTCTTATCTTGGTCTTTAGGTGCAATAGAAATTTGGAAATATCCAGAAAAACCATCCAAAAAGCAGTAATGTGATCTAACAACTAGTCTTTCTAACATTTGATCTAAAACGAGAAAGGATTAGTGATCCTTTCTAGTCACATAATTCAATTTTCTATAGTTAATACATACTCTCCAATTGTTCTGGACTCTAGCCGAAACTAGCTTACTTTAATCGTTACGAACAACAGTAATACTAGTTTTCTTAGGCATTACTTGAACTAGACTTACCCACTGGCTATCAGAAATAGGGTAGATTATACCTACAAAAAAAAGTTTAGTGACCTCTTTCTTTACCACTTCAGGGATCAATGGATTAAGTTGTCTCTATGGGTGTCGTACAACTTTGGCATCATCTTTTAGCAGGATCCAGTGCATGCACACATCTAGACTGATTCCAAGGATATCAACAAGAGTCTATCCAATAGTTTTCATCCATCACCCAAGTACCTCTAAAAGGCGGGTTTCCTCATTAGCAACTATGTCATTAGCTACAATCAAAGGAAGTGTCTCGTCCTTCCCCAAATATGCATATTTTAATGAGTTAGGAAGCAACTTTAACTCTAAGAATGGAGCTTGCTCAATTGAAGGTATGAGCGGCTTTAAATCAACATTAGTCAAATTAGAAACCTGCACAATAGATTCACAGACAAAAGAGCAAACTTTCCCACCTTGGGGAGTATCAATAGAAACTACAAGAGCAGAAGAATCAACAAACACATCACAATCAACAGTAATAGTGCCATCAATTGCACTCATGCCACAAATAGAATTAGAATTAGAAATCTCCTTATAAAAAACATGATCAATGTTAATCAATAACTCATAATTAGGTAGTAAAGATAAATCAACTATATCGATGGCATCAGTCACACTGTAACTGAGAAAGTCTATATGAATTAATAGAAGTAGTAGATACAAGATCACTAGAATCACTAATGCTACAAATAGGTATAAAAACATCATGTCTAGAATGTCTCATAATCTCAATAACATCAGTAAAAATATCCATATCAACAATATTAAGATCAGCATATGTATCACAACTACCAATTTTAGCACATGAACAAGAGATGGTATCATTTAAACTGGCAATATCACATGATCTACTAAGCATGCTACCTCTAAGATCTACAATGAAATCATCCACAATACCATCAATGACATTAACATCTATCTCAACACAATCATCAGGGGGATGTCTCATAGATTCAAGCACACCAGATCTAATGGTTTCACCATTAAATTCCAGAGTAAGGCTACTAACATGTACATCTATCATAACTCTAGAAGTTTTAAGGAAGGGCCTGCTTAAAATCAAAGATGAATGTCCTTTCTGTCTAAACCTAGATGTCATCTAAGATGCCTTATGGGACTATGAAGAAGTCTACAGGGAATATAAAATCTTTTACCTTAACCAATATGTCCTCTAAGATGCCTTCTGGGACTATGCAACGTCTGTTAGTAAGGGATTGAACAAGATTCTTGGGCTTAAACTCTACATGCTTGATTTAATTGAAAACTGATTTTGGCATAACATTGATAGTCACTCCTAAATCTATTAAGGCATCTAAGAATTCAATGTTACCAATAGTGTCAGGTATAAGAAAGCTACTAGGATCCTTGCACTTTACTGGCATTGGCATTTGATAAAGAGGAGACAATTGCCCCTAAATTAACATTGCCTTCATGCTTAAACTTTTTCTTTGTTGTACAACAACTTCAAGAATTTTGTATATTTAGGCACTTGTGTGACTAAGTCAACTAGTGGAACATTGATCATCACCTTCTTGAATATATTGTTCACCTTTTAGCTTATCGTAAGCGCAAGGGTTGCAAATAATAGTATAGTGTCGAAAAAAGTATCATTCCATAAGGATTATAACAAAAGCAAGCTAACTAATGTAACAATATGTTTAATTAGGTTGAATGGAATCATTTGAATTTGATCAAGTTAAATAAATATTTTTGATGAAAACAAATAAGGAAAATAATGGAAATTGAGAAATTGGGTCTAACTTCAAGAAGTTATAAGCTTAGAATTACTTCTTCCTCATTGTATTTCATAAAACTATGCAATTATCCACTTATGTTGGTTAAATGAGTCTATATGCTAGTCAAAGGTTCTAAAATCTTCAACCAAGCTCTCTCAAGTCAAGATTGGTTTTTAATCTTTATTAAAAATATTCAATCTCTTGTTTACAATTAATGAAAACCATCTTTCCAAACCAATACTTCAATAGACTATGTTAGATTGTTAGATATATATCTATTCTAATAACAAACCATCCATTTAATCCCTAAACTTCAAGTCTAACATGATTTTTCTTAAGTTCTACAATCAAAATAGCTCTCTCAAGTATCTTCGAATTGAACTACTATATTCAAGTAGTGATCAAGTACAAGATAGCATTAGACATAAAGAAAAATCAACATGTACACTCATTAACCAACAAAACCAAGATAACCTAATAGTTTAAACCTATACAATGGGTAAAAGTAATCTTAAATAAGAGTTTTTAGCCACTTATGGTTTGCACATACCAAAATCTCAGCATAAAAACATCAACCATATCAGTAAAACAAGAGAAAAAGGGAGAACAAGAAAAACCAAGATTGTTGGCTCAAATCTTTTTGAAATTTCAATCACAAGCTCCAAGCTCTTCCAAATACAAAGCTCTTGCAACCAAAATGTCCATGTCCTCCAGAATCATGTGATTTTCAGCCTATCCCTTGCTTTTATACTAGTTTTTTTGCTTTGGTTTCCAAAACGCAGAGTATCAGTATCGCGCATCCACCGTCGGTTTGCTATAGCAAATGGACAGACAGAAGCTGTGCTTTTTCATGTGGTTTTGCTATGACTTTGGCTACAGTAGATTCCACAGTTAAGGGTAGACAGAAAGGTAATCTTCTGAGGCAGTTTTGCAATGACTTGGCTATAGCACTTCCACAATAAATGCAAGCTTCTCTTCCATAGTGTCCTTTTTCATCTTCCCCTTGCATTCTTTCCTTCCCTTCACAACTTCCCATGATCTTTAAAAGCTTTTATAATTTGTTATCTTCCACCTAAAAGGAAGATGACTTTATGAGCTATTTAACTTTCACAAATAATGATAATTAATTGTATTTAACTTATAGTTTGACAAAAGTTTGATTCTGCTTTTGTCATCTCACATTTTCTTCTATAATCTCTTTATATGCACAATTTGAACCCAAAAATAAGTGAAAAGAGAAAAAAATGTGCTATGATAAGTAAAATATTTTCATATTAATTTTCCTTATATGATAATTTTGTGGACGATATTTGAGCTTAATGTAATGAATTAAGGTATAATTGATAAATAAATAATGATTTTCTAGTGATAGCCCCGTACAATACCATATTAAGAAGATATTGAGAAGGCATTTAAAGGAAGGTACTGTAACAGTTCATTGTTCATACGGATTCACTTTGGAGAAAATATTTTGGTTTTGTGTTTAATTTCATCATGAGTTAAATTTTCCTCCTCTTAGGGGGTGATGACATAGCTTACTAATGACAGATTAAATCTTAACTTATTAAATCTAGTTTCATTTTTCCTTCTTGATTGAGTTTTAATTATTGTTCTTAATATTTTCAATTGACTGTCTACCTTTTAAATGATTTCAATATGTATGTTGAGACCGGAAGGAGATGCATGTGTATGGATCCTATAATTAAAACCATAATCTGCATATGAAATAAGAATATATTCATGAGTTATGTAGTCTTAATGAGTTTCATAAAGCTTAATGTATGATTAATTGTTTTAATTCATTGATAAGTAAAATATTTGTATATTTATTTTCCCTTAAATGAAAATTTTTTGGATGATACTTGAGTTTAATGTAATCAATTTAGGTGTAATTGATAAATAAATAATGATTTGACATAAAATAGAATTCATTGAAAAATACTAAATTTTGACCCTGTTTCAATTTTCAGGCAATATGTGGAGCTCTAGATGTTTGATTGGGACATTGTTTATATGGATAGAAAGCTAAGAAAAATTCCTACAACTTTCATGTTGAGGCTAAAACCCAACTCTTCCTTCAAGAGTTCCGAATTTTGCTTAGAAGTAGAGAACGTAAATTTGTCCAAATCTAACTTTTGTCAACTAATTTGACCCTAACTAGAGCTACAAATGTTGAAATGAGAAGCTCTCACATGCGTTTTCAAGCTAAGATCCAGATCTACAACTTTCATGAAGACAACAATGTGAGATTCTAATGTTTTAATTGCCAAAAGTTGGCTACAATCAAGGAGTAAGGTTGTCACAAAGTCAATATTGGTGGCGTAGAGTCAAAATTCTTACCTAACATGTGGAAATTTTTACACCACATTCATCTATAAATAGAGGAGTGGAAGGCACAAAGGAAAACACAATCTTAAAGTTTAATTTCATGCATTTTATTGTTCTTTCATACCTCATTCATGAAAGGTTTAGGTAATCCTCCTTTATGAATGGTATAGGTTGCCACCTACATGGAAGGTTTTACCTTCTATATAGAAGACTAAATTTTTTCATTTTCATACATCTTATAGTTGCATATTTATGTTTTAGAATTTAATAATCAAGTTTTCTACAATGTTTATGAAGTTTTCAATTTATATTGGTTTTGTTTTTAATTTCATCATGAGCTAAATTTTCATTTTCCTAGGATGATGACGTAGCTTACTAATCACGAATTGAATCTTAACTTATTAAATCTAGATCTAATTTTTCCTTCATGATTGAGTTTTAATTATTGTTCTTAATATTTTCAATTGATTGTCTACCTTTTGAATGATTTCAATATGTATGTTGAGACCGGAAGGAGATGCATGTGTATGGATCCTATAATTAAAACCATAATCTGTATATGAAATAAGAATATATTCATGAGTTATGTAGTCTTAACGAGTTTCATAAAGCTTAATGTATGATTAATTGTTTTAATTCATATAGGGACATATTGGATTAACAATTAATTATTGAATTGCTTGACTTTGGAATAGGCTTGTAATTAAATTAGGAAATCTTGACTATCAATCATGTGAAATAAATTGGATTAGAAGAGATAGGTGATTCAATCCGGAATTTGCTAAGTGTAATATGATCCTTAGGGCTTTTTTTCATATTCGTTTTCTGCATTTATATTTATTTTGTAATCTCAATCACCAACTAATCGATCGGCTACATAGTATTAAGATTATCAATTTTGGTACTTAATGATCAATCCTCGTGAGAACCATACTCTACTTACTTCTATATTACTTGTTTACCACAGTGTACACTTGCACTTTTTAAACCATCTACACATCGTAACAAGTTTTTGGTTCCATTGTCGGTAAATTGTTGTCATTAATATCAATACCAAGTAATTTTAATATTAATTTGATCTTTATATTACATTTGTTTTCTTTTTGATGTCTTGTGTTTCTTTTCAGGCCTTTGCTTAGTGCATGACCAGATCAAAGGAGATTGAATTACAACCTTTTGATTTAGAGATCGAAAGAACTTGTCGAGGAAATTGAAGAGTTCGAAAGTAGTCTACTTTAATTCCAAGCAATCCGATGGCAAATCCAGCGGGAGAAGGAGCAACATATACCAAAATACTCTGTGACTATACAACACCAACATTCATGAGACAACTTCTGGAATCAGAAAACCGCTAGTAGCAGCCAATAATTTTGAAATCAAGCCTACAATTATCCAAATGGTTCAAGCAAATCAGTTTGGTGGTTTACCAACAGAAGATCCCAACACATATAGCCAGCTTAAAAATCTGCACACATTCAAACATAATGGTGTTACTGACGATGCCATTAGACTTGGACTTTTCCCTTTCTCACTCAGGGATAAGGCTAAGAGATGGTTACACTCTCTACCAGTGGGAAGCATAACTACATGGGATGTCTTGGTGCAGAAATTTTTGGCAAAATACTTTCCTTTAGGAAAAACTGCTAAATTAAGGAATGAAATTACCTCATTTGCCCAGCATGAACTAGAAAGCCTCTATGAAGCCTGGAAGAGATACAAGGAGTTGCTAAGGAGATGTCCTCATCATAGATTACCAGATTGGTGGCAACTGCAAACATTCTATAATAGGATGACGCATACCACCAGAATTCTTGTAGATGTTGCAGCTGTAAGATCTTTAATAGGAAAAAGGCTAGATGATACCTACAATCTACTTGAGGAGATAGCAACCAATGCATACCAATGGCCATCTGAACGCAACATTTCAAAGAAAGTACTTGGAGTGCACGAGATGGATATCCTTACAACTTTGTCTTCTCAAGTTGCATCTATATCCAAGCAAGTTAGCTCATTAACAAGCCAAGCAAATGCAATCAACACTCCTCATGAAACTTGTGATCGATGTGGAGGACCTCATGTAAGCACGTAATGTCAAGAATGACACCCATCCATGTCTTCTCAGTCGAAGCAAGCTCATTACATTGGAAATCAAAGAAATGACCCATTCTCAAACACTTACAATCCAGGTTGACGGAATCATCTAAAGTTTGGATGGAGGAATAATCAAAATGTGTTCAAGCAGTAGGGAAATTACCAGCAACAAGCTCTTCAACCACCAAATCCACCACAACAGAAAGTAAATGCAGAAGATGCACTGGCTCAACTAACCATGAATACATTTCAATTCATGGCTAGAAGACGCAGCACTCAAAAGCCAAGAAGCCTTAATAAAGAACTTGGAGATCCAAATGGGCCAAATTGCAAATATGTTGAATTACAGACAACCAGCTACTCTTCCAAGTGACACTGAAAGAAACCTAAGAGAGCATGTGAAGGCTGTTGCATTAAAGAGTGTCAAAGAATTAAAAGATCATGTAATGAAAAAGAAGAATGACAGAGAAAAGAAAAAAACAAAGAAGAACATAAGGAGGAAACACAGAAATCTAAAGAGGATGATGTGGTATCAGAAAGAATCAACTTTTCAGATAACTCTCCTCTAATGTACTACCAGTTTCATACCCTCAGAGACTTGTGAAGGCAAAGCTACACAAGCAGTTTGGAAAGATTTTGGAGGTTTTCATAAAGCTACATATCAACATCTCTTTCGTAGACGTTCTTGCCCAAATGCCCAGTCATACAAAATTAATGAAGGATGTTCTCTCAAATAAGCGTAAACTGGAGGAATTTGAGATAGTTACACTTACTGAGAAATGCAAAGCTATTCTACAAAAGAAATTACCACCAAAGCTAAAAGATCTAGGAAGCTTTTGCATGCCTTACACCATAGGTCAATGTAACTTTGAAAGAGCACTTTGTGACCTAGGAGCAAGTCTAAATCTCATGCCTCTATCTGTCTATAGAAAACTCGATCTTGGAGAGATGAAGCCTACCACAGTTTCATTACTTTTAGCTGGTCGATTAATAAAACATTCGAGGGGTGTCTTAGATAATGTCCTGGTAAAGGTGGACAAACTCATATTTCCAGTTGATTTTATTATACTCGACATGGAAGAAGACCAAAAAATTCATATCATTCTTAGGAGGCCATTCCTAACAATTGGGAGAACTTAAATAAATGTACAACACGAAAAGTAAATCTTGCGAGTTCAAGATAGTCAAGTATCTTTCAACATTTTTAAGGCTTTGTCTTTTCCAAATGAAGGTAACGCCTATTATAGAATAGATACATTGACCAGCTGCACAAAAGACGTGGTGAATGAAATTTACATAGATCAACCATTAGCAATAGGAATGGTAGATGTATCAAAATCTACTAATCCTGAAGTCTTGGAGAAGATTAGGTACCTTGATGCAAATTCCCCAATTTTTATCAAGAAACCATTTGAAGATTTGGGAGGGAGGCCAAGTAAGTCGATACCGTCAATAGAAAGGTCACCAGAACTAGAGTTGAAACACTACCATCCCACTTTAAAATATTCTTATCTGGGAGAAAATTCAACATTACCAATGATCGTCTTTGCAGCTCTTACTCCTAAAAAAGAAGAAAATTTATTAAGAGTTACAAGGGAGTATAAAACAGCATTTGGCTGGTCGATAGCTAATATAAGAGGAATTAATCCTTCCATTTATATGCATAAGATCCTAATGAAAGATAACTGCAAGCCATCAGTCGAGCACCAAAGAAGACTTAATCCGAATATGAAGGAGGTGGTGAGAAAGGAGGTAATAAAGTAGCTGGATGTTGGTATAATCTACCCAATCTCTAACAGTCAATGGGTAAGTCCAGTTCAAGTTGTGTCAAAAAAGGGTGGAATGACAGTGGTGCCTAATGAGAAAAATGAAATGATTCCCTAACGAACGGTGACGGGCTGGAGAGTGTGCATTGACTACAGAAAGCTTAACAAAGCCACTAGAAAAGTCCACTTTCCGCTGCCATTTATAGACCAGATGCTTGACAGACTAGTTGGGAAAGCCTACTATTGTTTTTTAGACAGGTACACAGGATATAATCAAATTGCAATTGCAAACAACTTTTATATGTTCATATGGCACATTTGCTTTCAAAAAAATGTCATTTGGTCCACGTAATACACCAGCAATATTTCAAAGGAGTATGATGGTGATCTTCTCAGATATGGTGGAGAAATTCATTGAGGTGTTCATGGATGATTTCTCAATCTTTGGAGAATCATATGATCACTGTCTTGCAAACCTGGCAGAAGTCTTACAACGCTGTGTGGAGACGAATCTGGTTCTAAATTAGGAGAAATGCCATTTCATGGTGAAAGAAGGAATTGTGCTGGGTCACAAGGTATTTGATTGAGGCATTGAAGTGGACCGAGCCAAGATTGAAACAATTGAAAATCTACCACCTCCCTCCTCAATAAAGGGTATTCGGAGCTTCTTAGGACATACGGCCTTCTATAGAAGATTCATCAAGGACTACTCAAAAATCACAAAACCACTTTACATGCTATTGGAGAAAAATACTCCATTTGTGTTTAATGAGGAATGTTTATCCTCCTTCCAAACTCTAAAAAGAGCCTTGACAGGCGATGTGCTCCTGAGGAAGAAATGGTTAACATCTTAAATCACTGTCATTCATCCTCATATGGTGGTCATTTTGGAGCAAATCGAACAGCTACTAAGGTCCTTCAATTTAGATTTTATTAGCCTACACTTTTAAAAGACACCTACAGGATTGTGACAACTTGTGACAGATGTCAAAGAACGGGAGGTGGCAACCTATACCATTCATAAAGGAAGACTACCTAGGCCTTCCATGTAGGAGGTAAAACCATCCATGTAAGAGGATGCAAAAAGTAATACAATGCATAAAATTAATTATAAGGTAGAAGCTCTCTCTCTCCCTTTCTTCTTTTTCTCCCTCATTTTAGGATATCCAAGACCTCTATTTATAGGATTGAATTCGGAGGCTACAGTACCATGTACAGTGAAAACCGCGTTGTGAACATTAATCTGCTACAGTGACTTTATGAACAACAAATCTGTATGAATAGTGAACTGCTACAGTACCATCCTTTAAAATACCTTCTCAATATTTTCTTAATATGGTGATGTATTGGGCTGTAAAAAAATCATTATTTATTTATCAATTACACCTAAATTCATTACATTAAGCTCAAATATCGTCCACAAAATCATCATATAAGGGAAAATAAATATGAAAATATTTTACTCATCAAATTCCCCCACACTTAACTCTTGGACGTCCTCGAACAACAAGGAGTGACTAATAAGTGCTTCCAACAAAATCATAAGTGTCAAGTCATAAGCAAGAACACAATTGAAGAATAAAGAAATCATAGCATTTATGAATTAACAAAAATATAAACTGGTAACATTATTTGAAAATTATTAGATAGTAGAGCTAATGATTCATTGATATAAAAAACTGATTACATGATATGAGTTTATATAGGCAGAAGTAGAGATAGTGCGCTGGAAAAAAGATAATGAAGGATAATGAAAGATAATGAAAGTGGAGACATAATGGAGAGAATTATTTGCTCCACTGTTTTCAGCTGTCTTCTAACACTCCCCCTCAAGCTGGAGAGTATATGTCGATCATTCCCAGCTTACACAGAAATCCTTCGAACTTAGTTCTACCAAGTGGTTTTGTCATTATATCGGCAATCTGATTTTCAGATTGGATATAGAGTAGACTCATGATGCCTGCTTCAATTTTCTCTTTGATAAAATGCCTGTCTCTCTCAACATGTTTTGTCCTATCATGGTAACTGGGTTTTTCACCATTTCAATGCTGGCCTTGTTGTCACACCAAACTCGTATTAGTCCTTTATGTGGAATCCCTAATTCCTTAAGTAATCTGGTGATCCAAATTCCTTCACAAACTCCATTGTTAACTGCTCTCAGCTCTGCTTCCGCACTACTTTTTGACACCACAGTCTGTTTCTTGCTTCTCCATGTAACTAGATTTCCCCACACATATGTGCAATACCCTGAGGTAGATCTTCTAGTCTCTCTATCTCTTGTATGGTCTGCATCAGTGTAGATTTCAATTTTTCTGGTTGTTCCTTTTCTGAAGAGGATTCCTCTTCCAGGATTAAATTTTAAATAGCGCAGGATTCTATATACAGCAGCCATATGTTCTTCCTGCGGCTGGTGCATGAATTGACTTACTATTCCAACTGCATAACTAATGTCTGGGCGTGTGTGGGTTAAGTATATGAGTTTCCCGACAAGTCTTCTGTATTGTTTTGAGTTGACTGGTACACCATTTGGTTTAATCTCCAGATGACAACTTTCTTCCATAGGTGTTCCTTCAGGTTGCGCACCTAACATACCTGTCTCATGTAACAGGTCTAGTGTGTACTTTCGTTGAGATACATTGATGCCCTTTTTAGTCCTTGCCACTTCCATGCCTAGGAAATACCTCATTTGTCCTAGATCTTTTACTTGGAACTCAGTTGACAAATTCTGTTTTAGCTGAGCAATGGATACTTCATCATTTCCAGTTATGACTATGTCATCAACATATACTATCAAGATGGTGACTTTGTCATTAACACGTCTGATGAATAATGTGTCATCTGCTTGTCCCTGGGTATATCCAAGTCCTTTCATTGTTTTGGTGAATCTACCAAACCATGCCCTAGGTGACTGTTTAAGTCCATATAATGACTTGTTGAGTTTGCACACTGAGTTGTTAGGAGCAGAAACACCCTCTGGAATCTCCATGTAGACTTCTTCCTCCAAATTTCCATTTAGAAATGCATTTTTCACATCCAACTGATGCAGTGACCAATCCAAATTGGCTACAATTGATAGTAACACCTGGATGGTATTAAGCTTGGCCACTGGAGCAAATGTCTCCTGATAATCAATGCCATATGTTTGAGTATAGCCTTTTGCAACAAGTCTCGCTTTGTATTTGTTGATACTTCCATCATGATTGAATTTTAGGGTGAAGATACATCTACATCCAACTGGTTTCTTGCCTTTGGGAAGAGTTGTAATCTCCCACGTTTCATTGTCTCTGAGTGCCCTCAGTTCTTCTTTTGTAGCTTGTTTCCAATTTGGATCAGCCAGAGCTTGTTGAAATGAGTCAGGAACTTTTATCTGTGCACTATTTACAACAAAGTTTTGCATTTTTGTAGCCAAATTACCATATGAGACAAAGCGTTGAATTGGATGTTGAGTACAAGCTCTTACCCCTTTTCTCAATGCAATAGGCCACCCCAGTTCTTCCGGATTTAATCCCGAATTGGAGTCTTGGTCGTTCCTTTGAATGGGAGGGATAGTACTACCAATATTTGATTCGTCTCTACCTTGTACCCTCGTTTCTTCTTCTTGGCGTGATACAATATCTAACTCTGAGGTGGTCTCATCATTTATTTGCAGTTCAGTAGGTGTGGGTTCAGATTCAGGATCAAGTTGGATATGACTAGGTTGGGCAAACGAGTCAATTGTGGCTATAAGGTTGGGTTTAGATTGTGGAGCTATTAATGGTGGTGTATTTGTCAAGCCTTTAGACTTTTCGAGGATTAGCCATTCAATGTCATTATACTCCCCCTGAATGGGTAATTTGGAATAATATGCTTCGTCTTCCAAGAAAACAGTATCCCAAGAGATAATAAGTTTCTTGGAAGTAGGACAGTAGCATTTGTACCCTTTTTGAGTAGGGGAGTAGCCAATAAATATACATTTGTCTGCACGAGCAGCAAATTTATTGCCATCATTTTTATGAACAAAGACAACACAACCAAACACCTTTAGAGGTAAGGAATTGATCAGTGGGCAGGTTGCGAAGTGGTCAAGTAGTTTTTGGATAGGAGTGGTGTAATTGAGAACTTTGGATGGCATACGATTAATGAGATAAACTGCAGTAAGTACAGCATCACCCCAGAATATGGTTGGCACATGGTGTTCCATTATAAGGTTCGGGTTACTTCCAATAGGTGACGATTTTTTCGCTCGGCCACTCCATTTTGTTGAGGGGTGTAAGGGCAGGAAGTTTGGTGATGAATTCCATGTTGGTCAAAGAAGTCTTTAAAGGCATTGCTCATGTATTCTTTTGCGTTATCACTTCGTAAAACCTTAATGGAAGTGTTGAATTGAGTTCGCACAAAGGTATAGAAGTTTTTAAACACCGTAGCTATTTCGGATTTGTCTTTCATTAAATAAACCCATGTGGTTCTAGTATGATCATCTATGAAAGTAACAAACCACCTAACATTAGTGAGAGTTTTGATTCGTGCAGGACCCCAAATGTCACTATGAATTAGTGTGAATGGTGAGGAGGGTATATAAGGTTGTTTGGGATATGAGGATCTAGTTTGCTTGGCAAGTTGACAAGTTTCACAATGAAAAGGAATGAAATTTTTATTAAATAACATGGGAAAAACATGCTTCATATACTCAAAACTAGGATGTCCTGAGCGACAATGCCACAAATGTACATCATGATTTTGAGAGTATGAGCTAACCAGTGTCCTTCTTGCCTTCCTTGTATTAGTAACCATCAAGTTTGATCCTTCAAGATAGTACAGTCCATCCCATTCTCTAGAAGTCCCAATCGTCCGCCTCGATTTTAAATCCTGAAAAAAGCAAAGATCATCATTGAATATTACTTGGCATGATTGACTTCTAGTTATCTTGCTCACAAATATAAGATTACAAGTGAGTGCAGGTACAAACAAAACATTTTTAAGTTCCAAGTGATTAGATAAGATAACCGTGCCAATTCCCTCAACTCTTGTGAATACACCATTAGCAACTTTTACTTGGAGAAGTTCAGGACAGAGTTTAAGGTTTTGGAATAATGTTTTGTTACCCGTCATGTGATCTATAGCGCCTGAGTCTATAATCCAAGTATCTTTACTAGTCACCGTAGTATTGAGTGCGATAATGGAATTACCTGATTGTACCAGATTCACACTAGGAGTAGAGTTAGACTTATTCTGTTTGTCGAGCATCTGTCGGAACATCTGTACCTCTTCACGACTCAGGTATGCATTATTGTCTGTTCTTTGCTCAGCTGTAAGAAGGTTGATATTAGGACTGAAATGTTGTTTGCTGGTTGATGGTTTGCCATGTAGCTTCCAGCATTCTTCTTTGATGTGGCCATTTTTCTTGCAGTAATTGCACCCTTTATTGGTTCTCCGTTCATCTTTTGGTCCTTTTGCTGCAAGAGCTGAGCTTTCAATTTGAATAGAAGAACAGCTTTGAGTCAAGAGTTTCCGGCTTTCCTCAAATTGCACGTGGTTGACAACTTCACGTATGGAAGGTAGGGGTTTTAGTCCCATAATTCGACCTCTTATCTCCTCAAACGAGTCATTGAGTCCAAGAAGGAAGTCATATATTCTTCCCTCGTCTGCTAATCTTTTATGTAACTGGGCATCTTTGACAGTATCCCATGGATGTACATCATAGAGATCTTGTTGTTGCCATAGTTTCATCAAGGCATTATAATATTCTGTAACAGTTAAGTTACCTTGTCTCAAGTCTCGAAGTTGTCTCTTCAAGTGTAGCAATGCAGCGGTGTTGTCAAGTGAAGAGTAAGTTTGTCTTGTTGCATCCCAGATTTCCTTTGCTGTATCAACTAAAAGATAGCTTTCACTAATGTCATCAGTCATAGAATTGCACAACCAAGTCATAACTTGATTGTTTTCAACAAACCATGTATCAAAATTTGGATCATTTGAAGCAGGTTGAGGTGCTGCTCCATTAATATATTTTTCCTTCCGCTTCCCACGAATATACCTTAGTACAGTTTGGGACCACTGAAGATAGTTTCGCCCATTGAACCTGTGGTTGATGGATATGATTTGACTATCTAAAATTTCTGGAGTAGTCCCTATTCTGCTGGTAGTAGAGGTATTAGAGGTGGTGGAGGAAGTATCTTGGGTTTCAAGATTTGAACCAAACATAAGTGCTAATAGAGTACTCCTGAGTGTTGATGGGTTGCTAGGAAGAGTACCAAAAAGTGGAGGAAATATTGGAGGATCCATGTTTCTGGGAAAAGGGGGGCAAAATATTAATGGGGAACACTGTTCACGACGGCGTGTGCAGTTCACGCGCTGGCAGTGTGGTGGCGCGTGGATCTCACGCGCAGAGACAAAGAAAGGCGCGTGAACTCCAGGGTTTTGCCGATCGGCTCCTGGCGACCTCTTCTGGGTGGGTGGTGCATGCTCACTCGCCGGAAAACATCTTCGGTGGCTGCTCCCTCCCTCTCTTGTGCGCACTGTTTCCTCTCTTTTTCTGATCGGTTCTTACTTTCGGAGGCCAGGGTTTGGCCATGAATCACTAGTCTCCAGCTCTGATACCATATTAGATAGTAGAGCTAATGATTCATTGATATAAAAAACTGATTACATGATATGAGTTTATATAGGCAGAAGTAGAGATAGTGCATTGGAAAAAAGATAATGAATGATAATACAAGATAATGAAAGTGGAGACATAGTGGAGAGAATTATTTGCTCCACTGTTTTCAGCTCTGTTTTCTAACAAAAATGAATGAACTGGATTCATAATTATGATTCATCCTCTCAATCTCTCAAGTGTTTAAGGATAAGTGTTTTGCTCAAATTCACCTGAAAAAGTTGCACTACCATAAGCTTGCTAAAAATCTCAATCTTCACTACCAGATTCACATGCATAATTCAAATCAAAATGACTTATTGAGGGTTGTAATGGGGTTAAGGTAAAAGGAATGTAAAGAGTGATATGAAGGGTTACATTTAAGAAGTAAATAGAGGAATTGAAAAATGGGTCATCTTATGAATAGACTTATCTCATCAGAACAACCCACAATTTTTATTCAACTTAATATCTCTTTTTTTTCCTTCTTTTTTTCTTTTTCCTTTTTTTCCTTTTTTTTTTTTGAATAACTTCTGCAATTCTACAATTAATTATATATACACCCCCACACTTGTCAAAAGCCTATTTCACAAAAATTTCAAATGCTCTTCTAGTCTTTCGACTTAGGTAAAAACACTTGATATATCATTAAAACACATGTTAATGGGTTGAGAACAAAGAATAATCAATTAGGCTCAAAGGGGCTCATCAACAATATAATTGCAAGGTTAGCTATTTGGCTCTGGCTTAAGAAAGAAAACGAATGCCTTTATCATTTTCGAATGTGCATGTGACATGTAATTTCAACCAAATTTAAAGCAAATTCTAGAATGACAACTTAGTAGGTGAATATCACACACAAGAAAGATAATCATTATTGATCAAATAGGCTCTAAAGCTCACAGTTAGGGGCTTTTCAATTCAGCTCATTTAATCTCAAAATTCATCACCAATCCCAACAATCAGTTGTTCAATCATGCTATAAAATCTTTAAATTCAATTGATCAATACTTCAAACTTATATACTTCTTAAAATCATTGAAAAACACTTGCACGGATTTTTTTTTATATAAGATGAAACAAAAACATGCAACTAATAAGATACGTCTCAAGAGTTAAGAATAACTCTTTACTCTATCACCTTTACACACCCCATGCATATAATGATTTTACTAATTAACTATTTAATGGAGAAACTATGCTTTTTTTCTTTTTTTTTTACTCCTCCCCCAACCTAAATCAAACATTGTCCTCAATATCTTCTAGAGATCAAATATGGTTTTTTTTTATTTAAAAACCTACACACAATAAAGTAAAACAGAATGCTAAGAGTAAAACTATTAAGGAAAGTTACAACCGAAGAGTGGTATCTGGATTCTGTTTCTGAATGGTATCTGAAGATTGCCCACCTATTACTAATAAGTCTAGTTAAGGTTTATAGGTTTGCAATTGATCAAGTGGATGATCAGCAGTTGGTACAGAAATTATGGAATAGCGAACTTATTTGCTTGACTAATAAGACTGTAGCATATTACTGTTCATAACGCGGGTTTCACTATAGCAAATGCGGTTTCACTCTAGCAAACGTGATTTTTTCACTGTAACAACGCGGTTTTCACTGTACATGGTACTGTAGCATCCGAATTCAAGCCTATAAATAGAGGTCTTGGACATCCTAAAATGAGGGAGAAATAGGAGAAAGGGTGAGAGGAGAAGGGAAGAAGGAGAGAGAGAGCTTCTACCTTAGAATTAATATCATGCATTGTATTACTTTTTGCATGCCTCCTATATAGATGGTTTTATCTCTTACATGGAAGGCTTAGGTAGTCCTCCTTTATGGATGGTATAAGTTGCCACCTACATGGAATGTTTTATCTCCTATATGGAATGCTAGATTTTTCTATTTTCATGCATCTTGTAGTTGTATCTTTATGTTTTAAAATTTAATCATCAAGTTTTATGCAATGTTTATGAAGTTTACAAGTTATTTTGGTTGTGTTTAGTTTGATCATGAGCTAAATTTTCATCTTCCTAAGGTGATGACGTAGCTTACTAATGACAGATTAAATCTTAACTTATTAAATCTACTTTAATTTTTCCTTCATGATTGAATTTTAATTATTGTTCTTAATGCTTTCAATTGACTAGCCACCTTTTGAATGATTTCAATATGTATGTTGACACCAGAAGGAGATGCATATATATGGATCCTATAATTAAAACCATAATCTAATGAAATACGAATATATTCATATGGGTTATATAGTCTTAATGAGTTTCATGAATCTTAATGCATGATTAATTGTTTTAATTTATATAGGGATATATTGAATTAACAATTAATTATAGAATTGTTTAACCTTGGAAGAGGCTTGTAATTAAATTAGGGAAACTCGACTATCAATCATTTGGAATAAATTGGACTAGAATAGATAAATTCAATCCGAAATTTGTTAAGTGAAATCTGATCCCTAGGGCTTTACTCATATTTGCGTTCATATTAATTGCATTTATATTTAATCATTTTTATTTTGTACTCTCAATCACCAACTAATCGTTCGACTAAATAGAATTAAAATTACCAATTTTGATACTTAGTGATCAATCTTTATGGGAAAAATACTCTACTTACTTCTATATTACTTGTTTGCGACAGTATACACTTACACTTTTTAAACCATCTACACATCATAACATGCTAGAATGAATCAACTACTTATCATTTATGTATGAATGAATTTGTTCTCATCAGCTTCGCAAGAAATTATATTAAAAAAGAAATAAATACAATATGCAAAGATGAATGCTTCATAGATTTAAAACATGTTTTTTGAGAATTCTCAAGTGTAAGTTTGTGAATGAAGTCAACATTTATTCTTTTTACACTAGCTAAGTTTAAAAGAAACACTTCAAATCATACACCCATATTCAAACAAATAATTATATCATCCCCTAATTTCTTTCTCTTTTCTTCTAATTCACTTCACCTGACTTAAAAATCAAAGGGACTTTTCTTAGCTTATAATGGGGCCAGAGGTTAAGGTTTTCAAAAGAAAAAGTAAAGGATAATCAATCAAATACCTTAAGATAGATAATAACTATTCAAGAGTTTTCTTCCTTTTCTCATAAAACAAACTCCCCTAAACTTGAACCAAATTGATCTTTTCATATCAAGCCTTCTTTTCTTTGTAAACACTTTTTTTTTTAATATTTTGACTTAATTTCTATTCATTGTGAACTATTTTACTTTCTACACTCCTTTCCCAATCTTTTGTATCTATGCATATCATCACCACATTCCACTTCCCAATCAATTATCATCTATCTCAAAGCAAGGGAATCATGGTTTTTCATATTGTCTAAGGTAGGTAGATATTAGGTTTTTTAATAATGATCTTTAATTAATTTTTCAAATAGGCTCAAAACAAGGGTTCAAAAGGAACTCACATCAATTAGGCAAGTTTAAAAGGCTCAATCGCATTTTATAAACTGCCCTAATCATTTTTTCAAATCTTATAAAATAACTTAAAAGTTTTGAAGAATTCTAAAGAGGATTCTAAAATCTTAAACTTAAAACAAAGGTATATAACCTAATTTGCCACAAAGCCCTTCAACAAGCACATCTACAATAAATTTAACTCCAATAGTGCATAAATTACTTAAAAACTCTTAAACATGTTTCATCCCTACAATGCACTCATTTATGCACATTAATAAAAATTTCCTATCTAATATAACATTTAAAGCGTAATTTATATAATAGGATAATCCAAACAATATTTGACAAATAACCAAAACTTCAGCTCATTTTCAACAATTTTTCACAAGCAAAAACCTAAGTATAAGAAATCTCAAATATTCTAACAATTTCCTAACAAAACCTATTCAAAAAAAAAAATTTGTGCACTCATTTTCTTTCAAAATTTTCAAAATTGTGACACTAATCTCACCCCCAAACTTAAGATTTACAATGCCCTTATTGTTAACCCAAGTAGGAAGGGATTGAAATAGAATAGTACATGTACAATATGTAGCTCATATCAATAATATTCACAAGGATCAAGAATTCACAGGTAACAAGGCCCTCAATAGCACAACTAAAATTTGGAATCAGTGTACAATCTAGACATCAGTGGCTAGTCCCACAATATTCACAGCAAAAATAAGACCAAAAGAAACAGCCTATATGAATAAACACATTTGCCACAAGAAGGAAACACAATCAATAAGCAGAACATGACTATGAGAACCTATGTCAAAATCAGAACAGTAGTCACTGTTGTAATGAGCTCTCTCTCAGTAGCTCATATCCAAGACAAGAATTCCAAAAGCAAGCAAGAGACCATCAGTAGCTTCAAGCTATAGAGTGTGTAACCAGCTAAACAAAGCAAAGCAAGAAAATGCACAAGCAAAGAAAGACAACACAAACACACATTGAACAACCAAAAGACAAACCTAAAAAGAAAAGAAACTAAACTAACCTAGAAAAATTTCCCCCACATTTAAGATCTATCTAGTTCCAAAGCTTTCAAACATAATTCCACACTTAAGCCTATTCTCACTACCTTCAAAATCTATTTATTATCTCAAAAGGAAAAGCTGAAACCGTCAATATGCAGCTGAACAGATCCATTTCAATGTGGTAAACCAAAGAAACAAGGCAGTTTAGGAATAGTCACAGGGAAGCTTTCTTCAATGAAAATCAAATGATCTAGACCATAAACTGAGTTCACAAGTGCAATTTTCAGTGACTACAATCGGAATAATCTCATTATGTAGTACCTTGGTTTACCACAAGAAAAAGATAGAATCACAGCCCAAGAGCATAACTAATTGATCAAGCACAAGTTCAAACAAAGTCCTAAATTGACCCAAGAGGTTTTGAAAGCATGAAAAGTATGTTCTGAAAGGTTGTTGAATTGGTCAATACTTAGTGTAAAAAACAAGATTTACTGCTATTCACATAGCATGTGTAAAGAGTGGCTGCAATATTCAAAATTTAACTTGAAATTGGCAGATTAAAAATGAGCAACCTAAAGATTTCAGAACATCATCATCATTTGGAAGTGAATGACCCTGCTTAATCAATCAATGATGCTTTAGAAAAAATGGAAGAATTATTTCAAAATTTCAGCAAACACTGCAGGACTGATTTAGACTAGTAATCATCAACAATGGTTGTCACTGCTGCACCACAACTTACCGTTGAAATTCAAATTCAAATTCAAGCCTAGCCTAAATTCCCATAATCCTATCCTCATGTCAAAACAGACTTCCAAAAACAGATTCAGCTTATGCCTGCTATCAAGAGAACTTTTTGCAAGATGTACAATTCATCAAATTCCCAATTTTCCTGTATAAATTCTGTGAGAACAAAGTTGAGTTCTGAAACTATGGGATCAAGATGAGAATGTGCAAAGACTTAGTTCTAATTCTATAACAAGAGTTAAATGAACTTTCACGAGTGGACTTGCTCGTATAAAGCCTTTTTCATAGCAATAACAAGTTTAGAACTGAAGAGCCTTTTCAATTCTCATAATCACCAAAATAGAGTTGTAAAAATGCATTTTACTCTTGCAATAAACTTAGAAAGAGAGTCTCTGCAGCAACCTCAAGTGTTCAAAATTGAATAATACAGTTCAGTTCTCATGAAAAACACGCATAGATAAAGTAAGCCAAGAAATGAAAAGATAAAATTTTTGTCAATTCAGAGAACTTCCCAAACAACCAAGGCAATACATTAATACTCAAACAATCCCATATCAGTTCAAGCCTAGCAAAGAATCTCAATGAGGAAATATTCAATAATCCACAATGAAAGGTTCTGAAGTACATTGTAGAAGCACAATTGATTAATCAAGCACCAGTACCTATATTAGCAAAAGTGGTCTTTGAATTGGACCGAAACATGGTTTTCACAAACTAGAAGTATACTTCCCTTTACACATCAGTATGTAAAGTAGTATATTCATGGTTCAAAAAATTAAGTTCAACTTTTTCAATTGAAATTTAGTCATCCAAAGATTTCAGGACAACATTATCAGTATATAGGTGACTGTGCTTAATTAACAAATCATGCCTTGAACACTATGGAAACGATGGCAAAAATGACCCATCGACAGCAAAACTTACTTTATACAAGCAAGCATCAATAATTTCCATCATCTAGTCCTCAGGGAACAAAAGCTGGTAGCTATTCAATCCTTCAACAACGTATTTCAGATTCAAGCTTAAGACTCCATAATCAATAAACAGAGTTAGGTAGGGAAGTATTAACCAAAATTTTGTTCAGCTCAAAAATTGACAAAGTAAACAGAGCAATGTACAAATCCTCGAATCAAATCATATCAGCTCAATCCTAAGTTCATCAATCTTCAAGATATAATCAGAACTAGAGACCCTGCTTATTTCGACCCTAATCATAATCTCCCTATTCAGCCATTGGAATCCAAAATAACAACAGCAAAGGTCACGAAAGTTACCTCAAGAATGACGAATAAGAGAAAAATAGATGTAAAAGGGAGCACTCAGGAGAGTGGGATGGAGAGAATTATGCGACGCTGACCAAGGAGATGACTTTTGGGCACCTCTCACGAGCTTGCAGCTGTTGAACATGAAAGTGACAGACAAAGGGACCAAAACCTGAGATCGACGAAAATGGTGAGATGAGACGGAGAGGGGGCAAGAGTAACAGAGAGGCCGAGAATGGATGGAGAAAGGGAAGGATGAGAGAGAGATGGTGGTGGTAATCGGTAGCTATGGTGTTGGGGTTTCCATGGTGAAAGTCGCCGGAGTGGCGACGGCACAGCTTCGGTGAGGAGGAGGGGCATCGGAGAGGAAACGACGGTGAGTCTAGAGTCGATGGTGTATTGACGGAGGGAAAGATTTTAGCAAGGAGTGGTGTTGGTATTTCAAGAGTGAAAGCGCAGCAATCTGTGACGAGAGTGAGAAATAGTGAGAGAGAATAGTGGAGTGTAAGGTTTGAAGGTGGAGGATGAAAGAATGCCGGTGGTGGTGAGGCAACAGTATCGACGAGGAGGAGTCTATGGGAAGGAGAGCCAAGGAAGAAGGTTGAAAAAATATGGTCTGGCCGACTTTAAATTTGAGAAAAGAGCAAGACCAGGATTGGATTATCAGTGGGTAGTGAATTTTTTTTTTAATCTTAAACCTGGTTAAATTAGTATTTAGAAAGTTCGTTTAGATAGAAAATGATTTAAAATGGTACCAATCTTATTAAATAATATATATATATATATATATATATATATATATATATAATTGAAGATAAAAATTTAAATTTAAATTTGATAAAAAAATTAAATTATTATTAAAAATTTTAAAAAACTATAAAGTACTTAATTAAATATATTCTAATGGATAAATTATAATGTATACAAATATATATTTAATAATACATTGCTTATTGGATCACCTATTCCTAACATTTTTCTCCAAAAGCTGAAAAAAGTCACCCAGAATCTGAAAAAAGTAACTTCTATCAGAAGTCATTTTTTTTTCAATAAGCTCATTTGAGACCATCGTAATAGCAAACGGTCCATTTTTCTCCACTAGGCTTAAATCACTGTGTGCTGGGGCTTTTTCTTTCCCACCATGATTGCAAACAGACCCTAAGTGGGAGGAGAGGATTAGGGTTTGAAGGAGGGAAATTATTACAGGGGATTTGGGGTTTCAAATTTGGGATGAATATGGCCTCATATATGGTTTAGGTTCAAAAGGGTAATATGGCAATAACATGAAAAGAATGAAGGCAAAGAAGGAAGACAAATATTTCTAATTATTTAAAATTTTCTAAAATTTCATTTTTTTTAAAAACAAAAATTATATATATATATATATATATATATATATATATATATATATGTAAGTAAGTATGTATGTATGTATAACTTTATTTTATTTATTTTTTTAAGAGAGCATAAGTCAAAAACACACTCAAAATCACCCAATTCGTTGTGGTCTTAGCCATGTTGAAAGCCACAACAAATATTGACAGAACCAAAAAAGACAACAATGTAGTAGTAAAGTCATCCAAATTCACCCATAATCCAATTTCAAGCATTCCAAAAAACATCAAACATCAATACATGCCACAAAACAATTAAGATTCATTCATGTATACCCCAAAAGCATGTTTTCAAGCAATTCATGTATACCCCAAAGTAAGTGCCTTACACTCTGCTATAACACCAGTCTTAGAGATTTGAAACAATAATCACTTGGAAGACCATTTCTTTATTATGTATTCAAAATCAATTTGTCCCATTTAAATCTCAAGATTCTTTATTATCATATCATGAAGAGAAACTATTCCAATTAAGCCCTTTGACTTTTGAGAAGTTGCCTCAAGAGTTGATTTATCTCTGAATCACTCTCTTGTGACTTTTGTGAGTGCTTAAAGCTCGATAGATGCATTGGATTGCTAGTAGAAGCATAATGAGTAATTGGATTCTCACTAGGTCCATTCTTCCAAGAGAAGTTGGGGTGGTCCCTTATCCCCTTGTTGTAAGTATTAGATTAGGGGTTTCCACATAAATACCTTTGATTATTGTTCAAATAATGCACCGACTCCATAGTATGATAACATTCCTCATTAGAGTGGGCTTCTCCACATATTTCACAAGAAGGAGTTGGAGCTTGGATAGCGTTCACATTCTTGGAAGAATTTCTCTCTATCTTCAACTCGAGTTGATCAAATCTCTTGGCCATTGCTTCAAGTTGAGTAGTAATTTATTTAGACACAATTAAATCACTATAAGGACTTGGTTTCTTATATGTTCAATAGCTAGAACTTGATTTTTCATATTGTTGTAAGGAACTAGAGGCGATGTCCTCATATAACTGTGATATATCACAAACTCGCATCTTGCCAATTCCACCATTTGAGGCATTGTTAAGCATATTTGAAGTAGGCACATCTAATCCTGCTGTAAATGATTCGAACAAGACATAGGTCTTTTGTTCATGATTAAGATAACTAGTACGCCACATCTCCTTGAATCTCTCCTATGCTTCATGGAAGAGTTCGCCTAGCTATTGCTGGAAACCCAAAAGTTCAGCTCTTTGAACCGTCCATCTACCTTTTAGAATGAATCTTGCCTTGAATTTGGATGTCATTTCATCCCAAGTAGTGATTGATTTAGAAGATAGAGTAGTAAGCTAAGCTCTTGTATTCTTATCAAGTGATAGGGGGAAGAGTCACAATCTGAGTGCATCCGAAATTACTCCTTGAAATTTGAAGTTCTCACACACTTGTATAAAGCATGTCAAATGATCAGTAGGATCTTTACTCTGAGTTCCCTAAAAATAAGCCAATCATCTGGAGCATTTGAAGTATGATTGGTTTCAACTCAAAATTCTGAGGCTGAATAGTAGGGAACTGGATGCTAAATTGATAGGTGGAGCTTTATTATTCCATGTACTTATCAAAAGTGTGCTCCAAATCATCATCATTAGAATTGGCCATATTGCAATATGGCTGAGGACGTGGCAGTGGTATCGGTTGCTTTAGTACCGATAAAGGTTTAGGTGTTTGGATAGGTTGCACTTGAGGTAGAGTCTCCAGTTCAGTTTCAAAATCTTCAGAAAAATATTCTTCAACGACACTGTCAATAACTACCTCCAAATTAGTTTTCATACGGAGCACAAGTTCCTACAATTCAAATATCATACAACGAGTATCAAACTTATCAACAAATAGTATTAAACTAAAAGAAACAAGAAAAAGAACTATAGCTATAACTATACCTAAAAAAAATAACACAACAAAATTAAGAAAGTAGAACAAGAAGAGGAGAAGGATTCAAGCGTAATCAAGCATACAATTACACTAATTAATTTAAGAGACTTTAGTCAATAGTCCTTGATAACGACGCCAAAAAATTGCTCGCCGTTTAGCTTACCGCAAGCTCACGGGTTACAAGTAATAGTATAGTGTTGAAAAAAGTATCGTTCAACAAGAACTATGATAAAAACGAGCTAACTAACGTAACAATATGTTTAATTAGGTTGAATGGAATTATTTAAATTTGATCAAGTTGAATAAATATTTTTGATGAAAACAATAAAGCAAAACAATAAAAATTGGGAAATTGGGTCTAACTTCAAGAGATTATAAACTTAAGATTACTTCTTCCCTATTGTATTTCATAAAACTATGCAATTATCCACTTATGTTGGTTAAATGAGTCTATATGCTAGTCAAAGGTTCTAAAATCTTCAACCAAGCTCTCTCAAGTCAAGATTGGTTTTTAATCTTTATTAAAAATATTCAATCTCTTGTTTACAATTAATGAAAACCATCTTTCCAAACCAATACTTCAATAGACTATGTTAGATTGTTAGATATATCTCTATTCTAATAACAAACCATCCATTTAATCCCTAAACTTCAAGTCTAACATGATTTTTCTTAAGTTCTACAATCAAAATAGCTCTCTCAAGTATCTTCGAATTGAACTACTATATTCAAGTGGTGATCAAGTACAAGATAGCATTAGGCATAAAGAAAAATCAACATATACACTCATTAACCAACAAAACCAAGATAACCTAGTAGTTTAAACCTATACAATAGGTAAAAGTAATCTTAAATAAGAGTTTTTAGCCACTTATGGTTTGCACATACCAAAATCTCAGCATAAAAACATCAACCATATCAGTAAAACAAGAGAAAAAGGGAGAACAAGAAAAACCAAGATTGTTGGCTCAAATCTTTTTGAAATTTCAATCACAAGCTCCAAGCTCTTCCAAATACAAAGCTCTTGCAACCAAAATGTCCATGTCCTCCATAATCATGTAATTTTCAGCCTATCCTTGCTTTTATACTAGTTTTTTTGCTTTGGTTTCCAAAACGCAAAGTATCAGTATCGCGCATCCGTCATCGGTTTGCTATAGCAAATTGACATATAGAAACGGACAAAAGCAGAGCTTTTTCAAGTGGTTTCACTATGACTTTGGCTATAACGGATTCCATAGCCAAAGGGTAGACAAAAAGATCATCTTCTGAGGCAGTTTTATAATGGCTTGGCTACAGCACTTTCACAGTAAATGTACAGTAAATGTAGGTTTCTCTTCTTCCAAAGTGTCCTTTTTCATCTTCCTCTTGCATTCTTTCCTTCCCTTCACAACTTCCCATGATCTTCTACCTACAAGGAAGAGGACTTTATGAGCTCTTTAACTTTCACAAATAATCATAACTAATTGCATTTAACTCATAGTTTGACAAAAGTTTGATTTTGCTTTTGTCATCTTACATTTTCTTCTATAATCTCTTTATATGCACAATTTGAACCCAAAAATAATTAAAAAGAGAAGAAAATGTGCTAGAGTATTCTTGATTTCTGAGTTAACATATATCATAGACTTCATTAAACATCTTAACTTCCTTTTTTTCTCCTTCCAGCCTTAGCTACCACAACAGGAAATGGCACGGACTGTTTGATCACTTGCTTTCCTTCATCATCCTTTTCTTGTTCTTCATGAAGTACTACTTGTGTTTTTAATAAAGTGGACTAATCATGTGATGTGAAAGGAGGATAGTCATCAATAACTTCCTTGCCTTTTGAAATATTGGTAGCAACAAGATATGCAGAGGGGATTATCTTTCCATGTCAAAGAGATATAGCATTAACTCCACCAATATTAGGACTCTGTTGAGTTCCAACATTTAGATTGGTTACCACTTGAGATGGAAGACTCCCTGAACCTTGACTCTATACTTTACTAAGTGTATTAGACAATTAACCATTTTGAGTCTCAAGAGTTTGAATTTTCTGTTTATGTTGCAAATCCTTTTGTTGTTGTTCCTTATCTTTCTAGGAAAAACTTGTCCATTAGAATTTTCATCATAGCATCCATCTTGCTTTCTAGCTTTAAACCTTTATCTTAGATGGGCATTGATTGTCTAACTTGTTGAAACATATTCCACTAGAATTTCCACTTTGATTGAAATGTGCTTGCTGAGGTTAGCCATTTCTATATCAAAGATTTAGATGGTCACGCCATCTAAGATTATATGTATTGGAGTAAGGATCATATTTTTGCCACCTTGAGTCATAGACTTTGAGGGGTATATTGCATTACAAGATTCAACTCTATCATTCAGGTAGGGATAAGAGTCAATGCTATGAGTGGCTAGAGAGAAAATAGAAAAGAGTAGCCCTATTAAGGTAGAAGAGTTAGGTTGTGAGGTCAAAGAAGTAGAGGACCCCACAGTATTGGCCATATTAGAATAATTTTGCATATGAGATATAACCATTTTTCCATAGCAGATGTAAGTCTATCAATTTTGCTCTCTAGGCGAGACTTAGAATTAGAAGAAAGTAATCTCACTTCATTAACTTTGACTTTATCTAGAACCAAATTGTTGGATATTCTCAGTTTTCCTTTCAATCAATTCCCAAGCATGATCAATAGTCAAGTGAAGAAGAGTACCACCAGTTGCCGAATCTAATAAATCTCTCTTTAGAGGTAAGAGACCTTTATGGAAGTATTGGATCAGTAATATACCAAGAATCTGATGGTGGGGACAACTAGAACATAGCATTTTAAAATGCTCCAGATATTCATATAAGGATTCCCCAACCATTTTTTGACATCCATATATGTCCTTCTTAAAGATGAAGTATGATAGGTTGGGAAATACTTTTCCAAGAACAATTTCTTCAATTGGTTCCATGAAGTAATGAATCCAAGAGGCAATTGAAGCAACCATTTTTTAGCAGATTCTTCTAAAGAGAATGGGAATGCACGCATCTTAATTTGATCTTCAGTCACACCAATAAGTATCATAGCAATGCAAACCATGTGAAACATCTTCAAGTGATTATATGCTTCCTCACCTGAAAGGCCATTAAATTTTGGGAGTAAGTATATCAATCAAGATTTCAACTCAAAATTCATATTAATATCTGGATAATTGATGCGCCAATTTTAAAAATGCAGATAAGATAATGGTTATAGCAAGATCGATAATATGAGCATTTATATTTGCATTAGCATTAACATTCCTATCATCATTAATAATAATATTATTACCATCTATATTGACCTTAGAATCAGAAGAATCAACAATAGAGCTACTACCTATAAGAGTATTAGCTCTAGTTCTTCTTCGTTGGTGAAATGTCCTCTCAATCTAAGGATCAAATTCAAACAATTTTTCAGAAGAGGATCGAGTCATGCAATAAACAACTATCAAGGAAGTCACCTAAAAACTCAAAACTAAAGCCTAACCGTTGATCCCCTGCAATGGAGCCAAAATTGATGTCGCTTAAGCAATCAATTAAACTAGGGCCCAATTAATTATGTAGTTTAAAGTAAATCTAGGTCATTCTCCCAAGGAGTAAGCTATGAGTTTATTTATGATTGATTTTTAAGTGAAAAAAGATGCAATGGAATGAGCTTAAACTAGAATGCAAGACATTACTACCTAAATGCAGTTAAACTAACTAAATACACTAATGTAATTGACTTTAAAACCTATATGAGAATTAGACTAATTTATATGAATATAAATACAATTTTTTGGGGGTTTTATGAAAGAGGATTTAAAATCATAAGCAAAAGATTGGTTAAAAACAAGATAAACAACAAAGATTTAATTCAGTTATGATGATGAAGGGGACAAACTTAGGATTTACATATATTTATCTTTCTTAGCCCATATCAATATATTAAACCAAAGAGAGATTGATAAAAGATTGAAATTAATATAATTAATCACCTAATCAAAAATGGGAAACCCTCAAGTTCAATAACATCTAATTCACTAGAAAACTCATAATAGAATAAGCGCTAGTTAATTAAATCCATTCAAAATAGTTTTAAGATAGTTTTGGGAATCATGTTCTCAATTTCCTAATTAAATAACTAGACAATTTACCAACCAAATTCAAAAATCAAGATATTAAACCCAAATTAACAATTAAATTAATAATAAAAACTCAATTAATAATCTAATTGACAATCAAAGGGTTTACAAACAAAAATCCTAACAAGCATTTAAGCACAAATCAAATCTAAATTATCAATTTAATCCAAATTCAATATGTCTATAATCTAAAACTAGATTATTCTCAAGAAAACAACTCAAAATTATTTAAAAATAAATAATCTCAAGTCTTGAAACAAATTGATAAAAGGAAATATACTTCCTTGTAATCTTCAAATGTAAGCTCCTAGGCTCTAGTTTCCTCCATGCTCCTCCCAAGTTGCCTCCCAAAAGAGCTTAAGCTTTCATGTAATGTGTTCTCCCTCCAAGCTGAAAACACATCACAGCCATGAAAATAGGAAAATTGATAAATATTGATAAGGTGGGGCAATGAGGAGGGTGATAAAGATTAAGTCGGTGGTGTTTGTGTGGATGAAATAAAAGGAGAATATAATTGATTAATGAATTGAAGATGGGGTCATGGGTGTGTGGTAGCATGTTGAATTGAATGGGAGAATCAATGACAAATTTTTGGCCAAAACCAGCATGTTGAGTTCGAATTGGAGGTTGGTGTAGCATGAGCATGAGTGAGTGAGGGAATGCCTAGATGGTGATAAATTGCAAAGAGACTGGGATGGTGATAATGAATTAATGGCACACCGAATAGATAACCAGTTGTGAGTTTCAGCATGCTTCCACTTCCCCCTCTGTAGTGGCGGTAGCTAGGTTAATTAATGTGATAAAGAGAGAGCTTTTGGGGTCTAAAATACAAGCCCATTAAAATTTAAGTGTCCTAATAAAATTTATCCATTAGATCCTCTCTTAGCTTCTAAGAAAAATACTCCACCATAGGATATTCTAATATGCTTTTCCCTACCCTGTAAAAATTAAACAAAATCATGATCTATCATATATTTGGAAATATTATTCAATTACAATATAGGTAATCAAAATATAAACAATTTAAGTCTAATAGTCTCATAATTAATTCAAATTTATATTATTTCATAAAATTAACTAACAATCTGAATATCAACTAATAAATATATAAATTATCCTAAAATAGTCCCCAAAATAAATGAATAATGTAAGATTAAATATATAAAATTTGAGATTGATCACTAACTTACACATATGAGGGTTTTTAGCTACTTAGCATATGCACAACACATAGTTTGTAACAACATGATAGAGGAACGTGGTCGAGCTTGCATATTTCTTGTCTATCCATGTGGCAAGAAATGCTACATCCTGTATGACCTCACTAAATGTGAACACTTCATTTCCCACAATGTGATCTTTTTTGAAAGAGAATTTTCTTGAGATAGTCTTGCCACCAAAATCCACCAGTGTGGGCACATAACAAGCCTTGCCTGTTTTCTATGAATTAGAAGAAATACTTGTTCCACTTGAGGTGCTAGTAGAACCCAAAAAATCACCTTAGATCATGGTGAGAACACACCTACTGAGCACGGTCTTGAATCAATCACTTACACCTGACGTAGTCAACGGACATGTACTCAGCCATGACATTTAGAAGAATTTTCTGTGGACCTGCCATTTTCCATTATTCCCCTTGCTGACCCATCTTGCACCACCACTTCTTCTTGTGCTTAGGTAAAGTATCCAATAACTCAATTCATCTCTCACGATCAATTTTCTTCTTCCTACAAAGCTTTCTTAGGGGCTATCACTTCACACAATGAGCCTCAAACCTATTTCCAAGCATGAAAATATGCAAAATGGCGTGATACCATGAAGAAAGAAATTTTTGCTCTTGAAACAAATGAAAAAATGGGAGCTCGTCCTTATGCCACAAGGAAAACACATTATCGATTCACAGTGGGTAAACAAAATCAAATATCTACCTAGTGGAGAGATTGATCATTTTAAAGCTCATTTGGTTGGACAAGGCTTTACACAAATTAAGAGTATCGACTATCATGAAATCTTTGTACCAGTTGCCAAGCTTGTTATTGTATGCTGCTTGTTGGTTGTAGTAGCAAAGCTTTAAAGGATGGTATGCTAGTTGGACGTAATAATGCTTCCTCTATGGTGATCTCTATGAAGAAGTTTATGCACACATTCCTTAAGGGTTCGCTCATACAGGGGAGAACATATTTTGCAAGCTAGAGAAATCCCTTTACAAGTGGCGATAAGCATCCTGCAATTGGGATCATAAACTATATTAAGCACTACTTGACATTGAATATTCACAAAGCAATATAAGATTACTTATTGTTTACTTTTTACACTAAGATCTCATATATTACTTGTTTGGTTTATGTTGAGGATGTGTTGTTAGCTAGCAATGATGCAAAGAAGATACAAGAAACAAAATGATATATGGATCAAAAGTTTAGCATTAAAGATATAGGAATGTTAAAGTATTTTCTTGAGATTGAAGTGGCACACTCTCCGTGAGGCCTCATCCTAAGTTCTAAACAAATACACGCTAGATATTCTAAAAGAGAAGAGTATGACGAATTGTCGTCCTAGTACTTTCCCTATGGAGCAACATTGTAAGTTGTTGAATGATGAAAATGAACTTGACTTGGATGTCGGGAGATATATGTGGTTAGTTGGGAAGCTTCAGTACTTAACCATAACACATCCAAACATAGTATATGCCATTAATACATTGAATCAATTTATGTCCTCATCCAAGCACTCGCATATGGTGGCCATCAAGAGAGTTTTACGATATCTAAAATGCATTCCAGGACAAGGTAACTTGCTTAAAGTAAAGGGAACCTTAGAGCTTGAAGCATATTGTGATGTGAATTGGGCAGGATGCCCTTTAACTCATCGATCATGTAGTGGGTACTTCATGTCATTACGAGGAGGTTCACCTATGTCATGGCAAACAAAGAAGCAAAATGTTGTGGCTCAGTTTTAGCTGAAGTAAAATACAAAGCGATGACTTGTGCAGGCGTCATAGAGAAAATTCACTCCATTGTATTGTGATAATAAGGTAGCACTACGTATAGCCATGAATCCAGTATTTCATGAGTGAATTACCAAAACACATAGAGATGGATTGTTACTTTGTGAGAGAAAGGTATAAGGAGAAATAATGTCACGAAAGAAATTTGGACAAAAAAACCTATTGGCAGACATGTTTACAAAAGCAATTGGGAAGGATAAGCTCAAACCACTTGTAGAAAAGTTGGGCATTGTGAACTTACATGCACCAACTTGAGGGAAGTGTTGGAAATCAAATATATAATATTAATATGGTTCGATACTAACCGTATATGTATCACTGAATATTATAGAGTGAGAAAAAAATAATTGAGCCAAAGATATTGAGCGTAGTCTATTATTTAGATTTGAGAGCAGTGAAACTCATTCTTGTGTGTTCATCTATATTGAAATAAATATACACTCTTTTGATACCATTTTTCACAGTAGCCCTGGCCTTGCTGCAACACCATTCTTCATCTTCATTTCATACCTAAAGAATTTCTAGAAAGATCTTAAAAAAAAAAAATCGGCCGACCACTTTCAACAAACTTAACTTTCGGCGGTGACTCTACTTTTGATTTTTTAAATAAAAAATATAAAGCCATTTCTTGGAATTACAAAGAGTATGCCCTAAAATCTCTCAGCAATTACGTACTTCTCACAAGAAATTATACTATGAGGTAAGAGATAAATTGTTTAAAATACAAATTGATGTAGGGAACTTCGTGAAAAGCAAAGAAATAAGTAGAAAAGAAACACGGTCAAGAACATTTAAATATGAGAAGATGTGAAAAGCAAGGCTATTTTCTGAAGCATTTGAGAATCCTGTTGAATCAAAATACCTGGAACAACACACAATACTACCAGAGAAGGGAGCTACTAATGATAGGAAGAATAAGCTTGCTAAAGACAATTAAAGAGCATATTATTTGAGACATGCCAAATAAAAGTTTGCCATTTTATAAACAGTTATGGAAAATACATAGAGAGCGCTGTGATGGAATGTGAGTGAATAAGAATGAAAACACAAACAAAAATGAAGTAGGGGATGGAGATTGTTGGAGTTTTTCTTCCTTGAAAAAGGCCTTCGCCACAATACGATCACCGCCGTCAATATACTAAATAATGCAATTCTATTTCACTTTCCACCGTTCAATTCCTTTCTTTTTATTCTCTTGTTTAACCTTGTTGCTAAAATTAGTTCCCAAATTGAGAATAATTTATGATATATGAAATTTATCTACAAAAAGAACGATAAATCAGAAAACAAGACATTAATCCAATGATACCATCTTTCCTAAGACGGATGAAAAAAGGATTTGATTAAAAAAGAACAAGACACGTTAGAGAGAATGTGTTTCTTATAGTTAGAGAATATGTGTTTCTTATATGCTATTTTTGTATGGTAAAATGACTATCTAAATCACTCTAATAAAAACACAAATTAACGAAAGTTAGTTAACATATAATGTGAGTTGTTTGATATATTAGGTTGTTATATGTGATTTTTTTTTCCCCTTTCCATACCTCAATCAAGCCTTATAAAGATATTAGTGGTAACACAATTTTTGTCTAACCAGGAAAAAAAATGTATCACCGCGGTTTTGGGCTCCTCAAGATAGGATTTGGGTAAAAACATAAGAAATACAAAAGAATCGGTGATCAATACTAATTTCCAAAAATAACTGACTTAAACCATTTTGAAAAATTAAAAGAACTAGTATGATTTGTTACTGAGTTATACTTATCTGGGTTAAAATGAAAAAAAAAGAGCCACATTTTATTTCCAAGAATAATGGGCCACGCTAAAACCTTTATGTGTGTGTGTGTGTGAAAATGCAAAAATACCCATAAACTTTTACTAAAATTGCGTCCAACACCATATATATTTTAGATGTACAAAAATATACATGAACATTCAAAATAAGAGTAAAAATGCCAACATTATTAAATTTGATCTAACATCATTACTTTCTTTTGTGAGACTCACACTCTTTTTACATATGTATATATAATGGTGTTAGGTCAAATTTAATAGTGCTGGTATTTTTGCTCCTATTTTGAATATTCATCTTCATGAGCATTTTTACACATTCAAAATATATATAGTGATGGACACACTATTGGTAAAAGTTCATGAGTATTTTTACTTCCTAACCTTGTATCTTTTATTTTTTTTTTTTGATTGAACTGTAAAAAGAAATATCCTCAAATAGCATAAATATATCAACTCATTAAAAAATTTTAAATCATGCATTAATTTTATTTTATTATTAATCTGCGAACCCTTTTAAATTTAAATGTTTATTAATAATCGTAATTTGAATATAAAATAATAATAAAAATACTTATTATTAGTGCTAGAAACTTATAAGAAAGAAGTAAGCCCAACTACCTCACTTAAATTTAAAATTTATCACAAATATCTTCCTAGACATTAACAATTGTTTTAAAATTAATTATCTATAAAAAATAATTAAATATATATTGATCTGTAAAAGGATGTGTGTGTGTGTCTTTCTTTAATTTGATTTTGTGTGCGTTCTTTTGATACCTAGTTACTTTAATGACATATCTTGAATATGGATGAATTGGATGGATATATTTTTTATCTTTTAATCTGTTTAAATACAAAATAATCAAATTCATACGTAAACAGATTAAAAAGATAACTAATGTATTAATATCAACCAATATCTTCCATCTAATTATTTTGGCTTCTCTTAAATATATATAAAACCGAATTTATACTGTTGTCAAATTAAATTCACAATGATTAAATTAATTTATTTAATTTAATGATAAAAATTATCTATGTAATCTATTTTTTTAACCGCCGAAACAACTCAGCTTCAAATTAACCGCTCTATGTTTATACACATTAAACTGATTGCGAGCTAAATTTTTCCTGATTGAGCTCGCACTCCAGTAACGTAGCATTACTTTCTTTTATATATTTCAAAATCTTCTTTGCAAACCATTATTCCGTTCGTCCGCAAACTAGCTAGCTGTGAATTTTCCCGCTCTTTGTGTTGGCTCATATGGATTTTGATGAGAAAGAACTGGAGGTGGCTCGGATTCTGCTTCAGCTTCCTCGTTTGATTTTTGATTTCAAAATGCAAAGCAAGTTTTCTCCCTCTTGGGGCTCTAAGAAACAGCGAACGATGCCCAGCTGGGAAAAACCTGTTTCACCGATCACCAACCTGAAGAGAAAAAGATCACAGATTCATCGCTCGGGTTCGGGTGATGAGGAGGATGAAGAATCGTACAAGAGGAAGAAGGTCTCACGGCCTTGGATCGATCTGAATCGTCTTCCATCGATCGAAGAAGAAGAAGAAGAAGAAGAAGAAAACTGTGGTCGTGAGCCTGAAGAGCATAACCCCACGCGCTGATGATGATGAGGACGGGAGAAAATGTTGCTGTATATGTGTACGTATATCCCATATCGTTAACTTCTTTAACCTTGATTAATTAATTAATTCATTTAGTTGTACAAAGATTTGTTTTGTCCTATAGTGACTGAGTTACATGACTATCCTTCTCTCTTTTTATTCTTTGAATATTTTTATTTTTCGGGATTTTTGGAGTAATTTTATTTTTTATCCACTTAAAGACTTTTTTCTTTATTGATGTTTCTTTTTTTTTTTTGAATATGTTTTTTTCTCTCTCTTCATTTTTTTCCAGTTCTCTCTCTTCTTCATGTTAAAGAAGTGAAGAGCACCTCCATTTTGGCTTCTCATATTTTGAGTTTGTTTGGTATAAGGGGAGGGAAGGGGAGGAAAAATTTTTTGAAGTTGGATTTAGAAGAATTGGAGAAATAGGGTTAAAAATTTTTAATTAATTTCTTTTACTCTTTAATCTTACATCTTCTTTTTATTATAAATTTTTATAACCCCATTTCTCCAATTTTTTTAAATTCAACTCATAAAAATTTTCTCTCCCCTCTCTTCTCCAAATTCCTCATACCAAATATACCCTAAAAGTCGAATTATAATAAAAACTTATCCAAACACGGTAACCAGGCGTCATGATCGACATGGGATGTTCACGATTAAATCCGCATATCATGTCATAGAGAAGAATCAGGATGAGGTATGGAAGATAAATACAATGCAAAGATGCAGAAGCTTTATGTGGTTAGCTCTGTAAAATCGTATCTGTGCACCTGATAGACGTGAGCGATGGGACCATATGGGCTCGAAGGGGATACTGTAATTGCCAAGTTATGGGCGATCTTTTATGAGTTGAATCAGATGCAGTATAGTGGAGCATGATTGGTGCAATTGGTAAATGAAGTAGCTCATAACCATAATGTTGTGAGTTTAGATCCTAATATGAAAATTTTATTAATGAGCGATCTATAAGTACATCGACAAGAGCTTTAAGATTCTAGAGTTATATCATGACCCTGATGAGTACCGGGACGCAACTCAGAAGTAACAAGACTGATTTAGGGAAAGGAGGTTCCGCGCATCCAAGAGCTGAAGAGTTTGATGTCTAGTGATTGGGGAGTAGAATTAAAACATGTCATAAGGGACGCAAATAAGGTATCGGACTTCCTTGCTAAAGAGGCGTTACGTGTGGCACCTCCATTTTTTTTTCTTGTATTATCAAAAAAAAAAAGAAGAAGAAAAAAGGAGGCGTTAGGTGTGACACCTGGTCTTCATGAGGTGATACAAACGTCCACAGAGCTTAATGTTTTGCGCTTACAAGACTGTCAAACTAGTGATCTGGGTAGTTTGCCTTGAGGATATCCCTCTTCTTTTATAATTAAATAATAAAAAAAGCTGATCCAAACATTTAAAAAGAAAAAAAAAACAAAATGTATCATCGCGTTTTTGGACTCTCTTTGGATTAATCTTTTTTCATTCTTTGATTTTTTTTAATCTTTTAGAGTAATTTTATTTTTCCTCTATAGGATCCACTTTAAGACTTTTCTCTTTCTTTATAGTCATTTAATTTTCCCCCTCTCTTCATATTAAAGAAGTGAAAAGCACCTCCATTTTGGCTTTCTCATAAGTAGTTTTTGCTCTAAAAGTCAAAAAGTCAAATTAGATAAAAGCTACTCCAAAACATAGGAAAAAAAAATGTATCACGGCGCTTTTGGGCTCTTCATGCCAGGATTCCCGTAGAAACATGGTGATTTATATTAACTTCAAACATTAATTGAATTAAACCATTTTAAAAAAATTAAAGGAACTAATATGATTAGTTACTGTGTTACGTGGGTTTAAATTAAAAAATGAGCCACATTTTTTTGGAAGGCCAAAGGTATTATTACTGGTAGCAGTAACTAATCCTTTAGCATCATAGACTTTCTGAAAGGACTTTAATTCTAAGAATAATGTGGCTCGCTACAACTCTTTTTATATATTTTTTTTTATTTTGATTGAATTGTAAAAATAAATTTCCTCAACTACCATAAATATGTCAACTCATTAAAAAATTTGAAATCATGCATTAATTCTATTTCATTATTTGCTAACCTTTTTAAATTTACATGTTTATTAGTAATTTGAATATAAAAATGAAATAAAATTAAATATATCCTCATTTACCAATTCATATTACCTTTGATAAAAATGAGCATTAAATCCATCCGGGTTGGGGCACTATCTCTAGGACGTCTAAATATTGCTTCTTTGACCTCCATCTTGGAAATAGGCTTCATGATTTCAAAACAAAAAACAAAAAATCCTCTTCTAATAAAGAGGGCAATAGAATATGAGAGAGACCACTAAGATTTTGATCAATAGAAGCCTACTTTGAATCCTGATAAATGGCTTGAAAATAATGAAAAGCCATTTTAGATAGTTTAGCCTCATCAGAAGACCAGCTTCCATATGGCTTTTGAAGACTATGAATGCAATTAGAAGCTGATCTTTCATTAACCAAAGCATGAAGATAATCAGTATTCCTTTCTCCTTCCAAACCCACCTGACTTTGGCTCGTTGAGCCCAATAACTAGACTCACAATCATAGATGAACTCTAACTGCGTGTTTGCATTTAAGAAGGCCGAAATCTGAGAATCAGAAGAGGGCTAACCAAGGTCAATGGACACAGAAAGCTATTGAAGTTTATTCTCTTCCAAAGAAATCCTATAAGAAATATTGCCAATATTACTTTTACTCCAAGTAACCAACGAGGTGAGTCTTTTGCTGAGCTTACTGTGGACCTTAAAGACAGGGGAGCCATTAACAGGTTGAGATCAACAATCATGCACAATGGATGAGCAGTCCTTAAAATTAAGCCAAAAATTCTCAAATTTTATGTGTTTCTTCTTGATAATCTGACATTTAGTAGAAAATATTGGACTATAATCCGATGCAGCTAAAGGAAGAGTGTTGACAAAAGAAGATGAAAAGGCTTGCATCTAGGGGATGGTAAAGGGATTGGTAAACCCCATTCCTGGTCCCATCCTAAAAAAGGACTTAGGAAGGGAAATCAATCTTGATCCCGAAAATTTCTCATCCCAATCAAGATCAGGATTTAGTGTGTGTTTGGAATTAGCTTTTGAGAATAGCTTTTACGATTTACGAAGTAAGTATGTGAGAGGAGTTTTGTCTCGATTTTCGCAAACCATGGTTTCAAACCATGGTTTGAAGTGCTTCCAAACACACACTTACTAGGAGGGAATCAGGATTTCCCAATATTTGATACACATTTCATCCAAAGCAGGTAAATGTTATTCGTATCTTTCTGTATATCGCTCAAGACTTCATTGTCCATGTCCCTTTGTAAAGCAAGTAGCATCTGCAATCCATTGTTTAGCTCTATGTTTGTCTTTAAATGAAGTAGTTAGGTTTCCAACTATGAACCTTAATTTTTTAAGCACATCAATAATAAAGGACACCAGAGTTTCAGCCACGGAAACAATTATATCAGCCATTAAGAAACCTTAAAGCTTGTGGGGAATCATGAAATGCTACCACATAATATTATTAATGACATGATTATTAGTAAGACAATATAATAATCACACATATTTCTCTATTTTTTTTTCTTTTTTCTCAAGCAAGTTGCATGCTTGAATTAATATTGAATTGCTAGTGCGGTTAAGTTTTAGCAATTCCCAAACCAATGTTTGGAAATAACCAAAGATATTAAGTTTCACTGGTCTTTGGTTCAACTGATAGACATTCCCATTTAGAATTTTATGTGTGTGTATGTGTGTTTATATATATATATATGACGGGATCAGCAATACCCATTACCAATCCCAAACATAATTTTTTCCGACCTCGATTTTTCCTATCCCAAAAAAATTTCGGGACTAGATTTTCCCATCCCAATTGCTTAGGATTAGGACGGGAAGACCTTGACAAAAAAACTTTAAACACCCCTACATGCATCCATTCCAAGTTACAAAATGCCATATCTATTTTTTCCATAATGTTTGCAGAACCGCTTGGACTATTGGTCCAAGTGAAGGCTGGACCATGCTTAGTAATTTCAACAAGATTGGCGTCATTTAAACATCGCTAGATGTTAGAAATACCAGACAAAGAAACCATTTTACCAGATTTATCTTCCCAAGATAGGATTTGATTAAAGTCACCGATTAGTAACCATGACAAGTCAATCATACCACTAATACACTTAATCTAATCCCATAGCACATATTTTGTAACATCCTCAATTATAGCATTTAGAGTTAGTTGTGGCTTAAGTTTTATTTAAACAAAGAGTATATAATAAGTTCACAATTTAAAAGAAGCATTAAGTTCAAAATATTTAATTCAAGACAAAAATAAAATACAAATGAAAATCCTTTAAATAATTATTTTAAATATGTGGGTATGTATTCTCATAAATATTATAATAAATAATATAAAAAATTCTATCAGAATATTACTAACATTGTTATTTTATTAATTTTTTTCAAAATAAATATTATTTTAATAGGAGTAACCATAACATCTCTCCTATAAATACATTATCCCGCCTAAATCCCTAGGCACCGTAGCTTTCAAACACCTATCAGGTTCTTCTTTTCTTCTTGTTCATCCTCCCATATTTCTAATGTAATGTCTTTTCACCTGATCACTTGTTTTCTGTTCTTTCCTTTGTCTAAGCTTATAAACTTATTCTTTTTTCGTTGTTTTCTCTCACCGCCAAAAAGCTACTATAGGTTACCGTAGATCTGGAAATGAAATATGTTTCTTAACCCACGTATTACCGCTCTACTGTTCATCTGTAATTTTTTTCCCTTCAATGCAACTTGTCTAATCCTACATTCTTTTCTTCATCTCTTTCTTTCTTATGGTGTGTGCACAGGTTCACATGCATATATACATATATACATACACACACACACACACACATACATACATATAGATACATATATACATATATACATATATACATATATATAACTCCATCTAGATTTCTGTGTGTTTATAAGGAGTTTCTCATTTTTACTTGCCCATCCCCAACAATGAATCTATTTACATTATATATGTAAAGACCCTCTTCTCATTATCCCAAAAATGTAAAACCTCATCTCGTTATCGATATTGTTCAAAATAGAAATTGCGCAGCTTAGTGGGCACATGGCAATAGCATAAATATACTAATCTATTGATACAACATTGCTTGATTACATCAGAAAATTTCTCATAGGGGTATACAAAATAGCTACAGAACTTTGACAAATAGAAGTCTCCGAATAACCAATGCCTCCTCTTGTACCAGTCCGCAACCTCCAGTTGTCAGAAATTACCTTTGAACCACTGCTCGTAGTTGAAAACTTTACCTGTTTATGGAAAGGGTGAGATTCAGGAGAATCTCAGTAGTAACATGCTTTCAAAACATATAAAATGTGAAAATATATATGTAATTTCATGTCATGTAAGATGATCGAATCTGTTTGTGTGTACACTTGCCCAAGGTCAAACTACTTGTTTGCCCCTTGGTCGACTTAGTGCCCTTGTTGGGTCCCTGACCACAACATGGTGAATTGGAGTGTCTAGGACACTAGCTCATGTTACAATGGATAACATTCATAATAGGCATCACATAGTATATGTAGAAAGAAGTTACTACCTGGAACGTGCTTTTTCCTTTCTTGTCAATCGTTCCAGCTCCGTTTTCGGCTCGGCTATCGGTATATCCTAAAATTAAAAATTTAGAATAAATGAGTTATTATTTACTCGTAACTCATTCTAAACTCATTGTGTTGGTTATCTTGACTTAAAGTTGAAAAATTACAAAAATACCCCTAGGAACCCGGCCTATGCTCATTTGTACCCGGTCCATTGTACTTTACTCAAAACTATGACTTGGGTTAATCATACATAATTTCACATGTAGAATCCATTTTTTCCCTTGGATTGCTCAAATTCAAGCCTAAATGATGAAAATACCCCTTGATAGCCCTTTCTTAGTGCTTTGAAGGGTAATTCGGTCATTTCACACTTTAGGCCTTTTCTCACTTAATCATCAACATGAATCTTACCCAATTTACCCTTCTAAAATCAATGGAACCATTCAATTGATGAAATTCCAACTCTTTCTTATGCCACACATCTAGCAGAAATATTGAGTTCTCAGAAGAGTGGTGTCGGTTTCTCGTTTTCTCTTGTATAAACATTTCCTTTTTACTTCTAATCATATGATTAGCTATTTAGGCAAGCATTGAACATCATTTAGGACATTAAAATACTATTTAATAAAGAGTGAACAATACCCAACTTCTACCATACTCATCTAAATAACAAACCAATAGGTTTAGAAGGAAGCTTACGCTTACCTTTATATGTTTCTGAATTTGGTTCGGAATTCTAGCAACACTCCAGCCAGTGAGATGGCACCACCATCTCCAAACAAGAATCCAAAATCATAGAAATAAAGCTCGGATTGAGTAGAAGAAGATTTGTACAGGGCACTTTGAGAGAAGACGCTGTTTCGACAGAGTTTCGGCGATCAAAAGATTTCTCTATGTTCTCTCTCTCTTCCGTTCTCATTCTTTCTCGTTCTCTCTGTTCTCAGTTCTGATTCATACAAGAATGAGAAAGAGATAATGATAAACGACGATTTAAATGAATCATCTTTAGGAGCTATCATGTGCTCACACTTATTTGTCAACTTCTTTAGCTTTCTTGTATGATAATTCATTTCCTTTATCATGATTCTTCATCCACTAAAATAATGAGATATATAGAGAGAAATATTATTCTCAAAATATCACATTATACCACCTTATAAGTGGTTAATCATAGCCTTGTGTTTGATGGCTCTTAACTTTTCTTAGGTATTAATTCACGTAGTAGTCATTTCCCTTCTTTTTAGTTCCTATTTAACTGAAATCATTGGGAAAAATACTCATTTCTTTATGGCAAAATCACCATTTTTCCCTTACGTTATTTCTCATTGGAAAACGTCACACAATCACGACTATCACATAGAGAAATTCACTAGTAGTAATACTACCTTGTGTTATAACATAATTATGTCATGTGTGACCTCTAATTGCTTCATTTTATCATTACCTATGCTCTTTAATACCCCCAAGGTATAAAGGAATTTTAGGGAATAAAATTGTGCCTTACTGAGACACTTGTTAAACTAGGGCCTAACAGTCTTCTTGAATCAGGCTTATTCTCAATCCTCTTATCTTGAAATTTGGGGTATTAATACACACACACACACACACCCATTGAATTTTTACCATTCCTCTCTCCTTCACATGCATTAAATGCTTTTTCCACTCATCTCTCCTTCACGTGATCACAAATGTACCTATATAGATAAATGTGTTTTTCTTTTATTTTTTCTTTGATCTCATTTTTAAATGTATCTTAGTCCTTTAATTTATTTGTTTATTTATTTTCCCTTTTTCCATTTCCCTCCTACGTTTTGGTGTCCATGAGTGTGTGAATATATTTTTCTATCCTTTTCTCTCTTCAAGACATTGTGTGGTGTAATATTATATAAATATAATCTTTAAGACCTTGATGTTGCACCTCTTTTATTTTACTTTCTTACATCTCGTTATTTCATATTATTTTTGGGGTTTGTTGTCTCTGTCAAGTCCAACTTAAGGCTTTAGTGTAGTGTTAGAGTAATTCTAGAATAGTTATGAGTAATATATTAATAGATATTTATGTTTGGCATTGTAGACGCTCATTAAGAGTTTTGGAGTAACTCTTGTGATAACCTATAAGCTAGAGAGTAACAGGTAATTCTGAATATTCTTCCATAAACTTGTGAATTGTGTATGATTGTGAATGATTATCTTTTTAAAAAAATGAACTGAATTATATGTATGTGTGTATGTATTATGAATCCCCAAGTAAGTAATATTACAAGTAAATTTCTTTATAACTCACTTTATTCACATAATAAATAATTTAATTATAATTAATATATTGTTAGACTATTGTTTCCTTTTTGACATGTTTGAATATGTGATGATATTTTATATGAACAGTAGCATGATTTATTGTACCTTATCTTTTAATTATATTATTTATGATTGAATATAACTATCATGGTGGTTGCATTTGTGATGGGTTGGAGTAAAGAGGAATTTGTATGTTGAGATATTTTACCACGTGGTATGCCATCATTTGGTACACAGTGGATGGCACTTGTCAGGGCCCCTTCTTTCATGTTCTCCTTTGGCCGAGATTGCATTGGAGCTGTGGGACATATGACACCTTCTTAATTGTGTTCTTTTAAGGAGGGGAGCCATAATCTATACTTAAGTTCTACACCTTTGGCCGGGTGCATCTTAAGAACTGGTAAGCTTGGGACAATCCAATCAAATAGATGAGTTTCTGTTGGATTATGTGTTAGCATATGGCTCCAATCAGCGGAATAAGGATGGACGGTATAAGGGAGGTTGCATTTTGCATATTGTATAATTATATATTACTTGTTGTGATGAAAATACAGATTGACATGATGATAATTAAATTAGTAATTGTCTTGTATGAGAATTATGGTACATACAAATACATATATAATCAGCTCCTTCTTTTTGTCATATGTGGTTTGCTTGTGTACGGTAGAAACTTTCAGTAGTTACTGAGACGTGAAATCTCATCTTTTACATTAACATTTTTTAGGTGATTGTTCTAGTAGGGAGTAAGGGAAGGCACCTATGGAGCGAGCCTTAAAGGCTCTCTTGTGCTCCTAGAGCATATGTTATGTTGTTATTTGCCATGACCCTAAACTTCTGCATTTTTTTTTTGCTGAATATTTTGAGAACTTGATTTAACACTGTAATGTGGGTTTTATTTGAACTGATTTTGTATTTTGATGATTTAGATGTTGAACATCCTTATTGATGATATGTCAAATACTTTGATTAAGTATTTTGTTATTTGGTTTGAGGTGTTACATATTTGAGATTAGATTTGAGTGTACCATAAATAAAAAAAGATGTAGTAGGAAGCAGAGCTTTCATTGCTAGAAACAAAGCAATGGTAAAAGAATGAAGATTGGTCAAGAACTTCAACATTGAAAGCACAACCTTCCATGCTATAAGAGTGCCACCCTCACAATTTATAGTATCAGTATCCATAAAATAATTAAATCCTTAATGAAGAAGAGGAACACAAGCATCTTCAACTTTTACAAGTTTACCAACTAGCTGCTTGCCTCTTTGAAATGTCATGACCTTATAAAAGCCATGACAATTCCAACTTAGTATCCTCATGGTTGCTTGGGAAGCTTTATTTGGGCGGCTTCCCTAGCCACTTTGACAAAAGTGTGAGCTAGAAAAGAAAATTGATCTTAAATTGAAAAATTAAGAATTTTTATATGATTTACCTTTATCTTCTTGTATGGAGAAAATAGAACAAAAAATATTCCACAAGGTTAGAGACCTTATTAAAAACAACTGAAAGTATAATGACCTCATAAAAAGGAAAAAAAACTATAGGCGCTCAACTAATTAAAAATTGGTTGAAACTATAAAGACTTGCAGACTAATTATCCCAATACAAGGCTAAAATGTATTATACCTCCTAAGTATTGTTAATATATGCTACTTACAAATAAATAAGGCTATGAAAAAAATTAAGGCCTTCTTTTGATAAGCATGTCTTACTTTTTAACAAGCAAAAATTTAAGTAATGAATTTTATAATATTTACCAATTTTCGTTCTTGCATATAAACAAACACAATATTCAAGAAGTGGGCTAAAAAAATCTTACCTCACAATGCAATCAATCTCTGCCATAACACACTACAAGAAAGAAAATTAATGTGAGCCAGCAATCATGATAAAAGGAAAACTTAAAACTACTAGTAACAAATTACTTCCCTATCTACAAAGTTTAGACATTTATTAATGCATTCACATATAACTTTGAAGACATTGTCACATATACCCATTTCTTCATTTAGCTTAGCGATGTAAGATGAATCAGAGCCTAATATCAATTGATATAGGACGAACTAAACTCTTATACCAATCGATGTTAATGTATGATGAAGTAGGCCTTGATATAACTCAATGACATAGGACAAATTAAATTCTGACACCCATTGATGTAGGACGAACCAAGGTCTAATACCAATTAATGTAGGACATACCACTGTCTAATATCAATTGATGTATGAAAAATCAAGCTCCCATATACACCCATTTTCTCATTTAGCTCAGTCATGTAGAAGAAATCAAGCTCTGATATCAATTAATGTCTGATGAACTAGGCTCTGATACCAATTGATGTAAGACGAATCTGACTTTGATATCAGTCAATAAATCATCAAATATTGTTCCAGGAAGTCAATCCCTTAATACGGGTTATTAATGGCTCTTCACTCATTTTTCTATTCATGAGCTGCATTAAATAAGTCTCGAGCTTAGTTCAAGCCAATGATAGCCATTTTCCTACATTGGACTCTATGAAAGGTTGGTGTTCTCATACTAGATAACACCGAATTAAAGAAAACCTTTTTATATCTCCTCTCTCTCTCTCTCTCAGCCTTCTTTTTCCTTTTCCCTAGGGCCTTTTCACTCCTTTGTCCTCTCTTTCTCTTCTTCCTCAGTTTCTCCCTAGTATCTCATCTCTAAAGCTTTTGGCACTGTCATTTCTACAACTTATTCTTTTCAAAATGCTAAAAAGGTTTGTCCAATATGTACTCTATAACACCCCATTTTTAATCACCATATTCCTCCTATGTAATTAATATATTTAATGGAATAAAATGGTGAATTGTGGTGTGCATAAATTTACAAAAAATATTCTAATCGCCGGTTACACACAATTCGGCCAAGCAGAGATGCAAAGATGCAAATAATGTCCACGTAAAGACCTACTATTGTAACTAAAATTTGAACATAAAATGGCATGATTAATGGGCTAATGTATATTTCAAAAGTCAACCAAACCAAGGGGAAAATAGTATGACCGGAATTTTTTTTATAAAACGTAAGGGCAAAATGGTAATTTTTCCATAAACAATAAACAATTATTTTTTCCCTAATATTCCCAATAATTTCAACCAAATGAGAATTAAAAAGGGGAAATGGACACTTAGTAATTAATAAGCCTATTTTGGAGTAGTATTACTAAGGAAAATCAAAGTTGGAAAAAGTCAACAAATGCAACTAAAGTAACATGTCTAAGAAGCAATTTTTTGGGAGATGTAAGAAGCAATTAAATTCTTCATTCCTCTTTAAATTTCGGTCAGCCAAGGAGGAAAGGAAGCAAGATATAATATATATATATATATATATATATATATATATATATATATATATATTAAAGTAGGAAGAAGAAAGTCAAAGGAAAAAGCAAAGACACAAGACTTTGACTAAGGATTTGTAAGAAGCAATTTGGTGGAGAATTCAAGAAGAAATTTTTTAGATATTTTAAGATGATAATATCCATTCCTTCCTCTCTTTAATTTCGGTGGGAAAAAAGGGAAAGGGAATTTATTTTGTGATATTATACCAAAAAGCAATTTTGGACCAATAAGAAGAAACCACCTGTAAAGCAAATTGGATAATTCCTTAAGTCATTAACCTTTCTTCTTCATTCACTCATTTTCGGTGGAAAAACAAAACAAAGAAAGAGAGAGAGAGAGCTCAAGTATCTTTAAAGAGCAAGAACAATTAAAGAAGGCTAGGGTTTCACAAATCCAACGTAAGAACTTGCAAAACCTTGTGATTTTTGCCTTCTAGTCTCTCTATAACCTCTTCTACTCCATTAAATCCATATTTTTCAAGACAAATCAAGAGGAAAGAGGGAATGAATAGTGATGTTTTAGAGAGAGAAAGCCAAGAAATCAAGAGGTAATCACAAAAACTTGATCCTCTTGTCTTGTATAATGTTGTTTGTGGTATTTGCTATATTTTCTCTTGTTTTCAAATTATGGGCTAAAGCAAAACCATAAGAAAATTCTTTCCAAATTCCCTCTAAATATTTCCATTTAGTGTTTAAGTGGCTAATCATGTGATTAGAAGTAGAAAGCAAGTGATTAAGCAAGAGAAAACAAGAAAACAACATAAACCTTCTAAGAACCCTATCCTTTTGTTCTGTGTGCACGTGTGACGTGAGGAAGGAGTAGTAATTTGGTAATTTTGATAATTCTATTGCCTTTAGAAGGAAAAATTGTATAGGTATGCAAGTGTTTATGATTTTTGAATATTTGTATGCCAATTTGAAAATTTACAAAGTGTGTATGTACATGTTGTTGTGCGTGGTGTTTCATAGGTCAATCCTTGTCCAAACATTTTTAAAATTTTCAAAACTAAAGTAGATACATATATATTTAATTTGATATATATTTTGTAATTTTTGGACAAGTACATTGGGAGATATGAATTTTTGAAGTTATGGCCTATTTTCTGGAATGAAATATGAAGCAGTGATATTTAACGAATTACTGGGAATGATTTATCCATAGTGAGCAAACCTAACAATGCTTCCTCAAATTTAAATTGAAAGAGCTTCAATTGGGCTTTAGAATTAGTCAAATTGGATTTTTTTAGAATTATGAATTTTTAAAGTTGACCAAAAAATCTGCCAGTTTCTGGAAAATAGTGAAACTACACTGTACAGAATTGTATTGTGCAAAAACTATTGTAACTGCATTAAATAACTAGTAGCATACAATTTAAAAGCAGTAATACTACAAGTAATAACCAGTTACTTGTAACTTTAATTTCTATAGGAAGTGGACCTAGCCCGAGACAAAATCCAAGTGTAGGACACATAGAATTTTGAAAAAGATTCAGGTAGTAACATCTTCTTACATATACTATGTGATTCCTATTATATTTGTATATGTCATTCAGTGTAACATGAGCTAGTGTCCTGAACACACCAATTTTCCATGTTGTGGTCAGGGACCCAACATGGGCGCTAAGTAGACCAATGGGTAAACATGTAGTTTGACCTTGGGCAAGTATGCACACATATAGTTTCGATCATCTTACATGACATGAAATTACATATTTACTTTCACATTCTATATGTTTGTAAGCATGTTGCTTCTGAGATTCCCTCGAATCTTATTCTTTTTCAAAACAAAACATTACAGCTGAAGCGGGCAGCTCAAAAGGAAAGTCAGTAGCTACAGGTGATTAGGGTCCTGGAGCTTTTTATTGCTGCTATAGTTATTTTTGGCATGTACTTTTGATACTTTTGAATGCTCTGTACATTTGTATATATTTATCAAACCATGCGGGGAATTCTCCTGTAATGTAAACTTGTACTTAATATCAGTATGTTTCCGTTGTTTCTGTATGCCATATGGAACTTTATGCTTATCACTCTGTGAATATCAAAATGTCAAGTGGTTTGACATACTCTATGTATAGTTTTATATTTCTCTAAGGCCATTAATTTCTTTGTACCCAATATTATTGTCATGTCCCACCTTTTTCATTTTGGACCTAATGCCTTTATGTAAATGAAGTGAGCTAAGTAAATTTTGGCTAACAATGCAATCAATCTTTACCATAATACATTATAAGAAATAAAATTAATGTTAGCCAGCAATCATGATAAAAAGAAAAACTTAAATCTAGTAGTAACAAATTACTTCACTATCTACAAAGTTTAGACATTTATTAATGAATTCACATCTAGTTTTGAAGACATTATCACATATAACCATTTCTTCATTTAGCTCAGTGTTGTAGGATGAATCAAACTTTGATATCAATTGATGTAGGATGAACCAAGCTCCGATACCAATTGATGTTAATGTACGATGAAGTAGGCCCTGATATAACTTGGTGATATAGGACAAATCAAATTATGACACCCATTGATGTAGGACGAACCAAGTTCTGATACCAATTGATGTAGGATGAATCAAACTCTGATACCAATTGATGTATGGGGAATCAAGCTCTTACATATACCTATTTTCTTATTTAGCTCAGTCATGTACGAAAAATCAAGCTTCGATACCAATCAATGTCTGATGAATCAGGTTTTGATATCAATTGATATAAGATGAATCTAACTTTGACATTCCAGGAAGTCAATCTCTTAATACGGGTTATTAATTGCTCTTCACTCATTTTGCTATTCGTGAGCTTTATCAAATAAGTCTTGGGCTTAATTCAAGCCGGTGATAGCCATTTTCCTACATTGGGCTCTATGAAAGGTTGGTGTTATCATAGTAGATAACTCCAAATTAAAGAAAACCTTCTCTATCTCCTCTGTCTCTCTCAGCCTTCTTTTTCCTTTTTCCTAAGGCATTTTCACTCCTTTGTCCTTTCTTTCTCTTCTTCCTCAGTTTCTCCCCAGTGTCTCATCTCTAAAGCTCTTGGCAGTTTCATTTTTACAACATGTTCTTTTCAAAATGCTAAAAAGATTTGTCCAACATGTAGTCTATGTATAGTTCTCCCTAGTATCTCATCTCTAAAGCTTTCGGCATTTTCATTTTTACAACACATTCTTTTCAAAACGCTAAAAGGTTTGTCTAATGTGTACCCTATGTATAGTTTTGTATTTGTCTAAGGCCATTAATTTCTTTCTACCCAATATTATTGTCATGTCCCACCTTCTTCTTTTTGGCCTTAATGCCTTTATGTATTAATAATTTTTATTTAATATAATGTCAGTGTTTATTTATTGTTTTAAATTTATTTCTTCATCAATATCTATATAGATTATTCTATGGTTAGTAAGTGTCTTTCCCTTTGGATTGGATTTATCGACCTCGGTCAAAGATGCTGGCCTTGTTGGCCTTTGGAATCCAGGAAATCTCGTTTTATCTAGTCTTTGGTTCTTATTGCATCATAGTGTTTGTGTTTTCTATATTGGTTTCTACTATTATGACGTTTAGTTAGTTAGTTAGTTTGTTTAGTTGTCTTTATTTCTACCTCTGCCACATTGTAACTTTATTTGATTGCAATATAATCTATTTCTTTGTGGGCAAAAATTGGTACATATGTAATTGTTATTGGGTATTTGATACTTAGTAAAAGTATTAATTATCTACAATGCATGATAACACTCTCTTTTTAACTTTAGTCTGTATATAAGACTTTTTTACTTTAATTTTTTTGTTACATAATGTATTTTCTTGATTCTTATTAATAATGGAATTAATCGTATTTTACAAAATTTACACATAATATTTAATCTTTGATTACTACTAACACTAACAAAAAAATCAAATTACTAACGGAATTACCAACGAAATTTCAGTTTTTTGATGGAATTATTAACTATTATTCATTATAATTTTAATCAAACTTACATCTTACAATAGAGCCTGCTATCATATTCTTTTATTCATATTGGTGATGGTTGGTTTGCAATCTCAAATAATGTATGCAATAAGGATCAAGTGGACGAAGTGGATCCTATTGTTGATGGTGATATTGGTGATGGTGATTTGAAATATGCATGTTCTATGAAATTTTGATTTATCAAGTATGGAAAAACATATAAGGATATATTGTTGTTATGATGTGATGATTTGATGAAATATTTTTTATTATGAGATATTTTTGTTGTGGAAGTTGTGAGTTATTTTTTATTCGAATTATAATGAAATGACTCCATTTTTTTCATTTGATGAAGGGTTTCTTCTTTCGATACTTAGAGTGAAAAGAGTTTTTGTCTCTTCTAACAAATATGCTGCACATGATTCGAACTTGTATTCTTCTCCTTACAGGGACAAAGCCATTTATCGCCAAACGAATGTTGGTTGGTAAAACAATTCTATATTTGTAAGTGCAAGGAAACACAAAAATATTGTTTTACAATATATACAAAGAAATATTTCTGAATTTTGATGCATCATTCTATTGAGTTATACCAATTTAAAAGTTTTATAAAAAGGAATTTATCGTTGCTAATTACATTGTAGCTATAGTTATTATGGTTCAAACAATGTTCTATTATATCTTTTTGATGAAAATAGTATGATTGTCAAAGTATGAAATAAAAAAATAAAAAAAACGAAATACATGGGGAGCATAATCTCGTTTTGGAAACAAGAATCAGAGAACAATACAGTATTTGTTATTATCACTTCAAGCAATAGAGGGATGGATGAAAGCCACGTCGACCAGCATGTATCAAAGCAGGGAAATGCAAGTCGATCAAGGTGTCATATATCTTCGTAGACCTAAAGTACGCAGCTGGAGCAAGCTTTGTGGGACATATCAAAGTGATCATGGCTCACGCAAAACAACGAAAGGAAATTGAAGTAGCTCAAGGCCTGCAGTAACGTGTATTATCTTCAAGCTGGACCCGCCTCAAGCAGTGATGATGAAGAAGTTGATTCCCTCCACCTCGTGATAGTAACCTGAGCAATTTTCTCAAACGAGATTAAACATGCTTCCACACATTTTTTTCCCCAGCATTTTTGTAGATGAATCAGTACCTCAAGATTTTTTTTTATAGCCTAAAAGTACCGCAAGAATGGTTTTCCTCAAAATGTTTCCTCAATAAATTTGTATATAAAAATTCATAATGTTATAGTCACATATATTTTTATCTATAATGATTCTTTAAAAAAAAAACAACTAAACATGCAATCCCTAAACACTGATCCTAACTCCTAAAAGCGTCAGCCTTGTAGAGCTGAGGGCCTAAAAAGGCCGGTCCTGTAGGGCTACAGGCCAGCTTTTTTAGATCCGTATATATTTTTTTTATTTTTTAAAATTATCTATATGATAATAATATTATTGATTTTTTTATATTTTGTTAATGATGTTGCACATATTTAGTTGTTATTATCTTTTTTAGATTTAAGTTTCATAAGAATATCTTGTATTAAGAATCCTAAAAATAAAAAAATTTATAAAAGATATTTCTTATTTTATAAGAAAAATATGTTAGATATTTCTTATTTACTCCAAAATTTCATATATGATGGTAATTTACTAATTCATTTGTATCTTTCCTTCTTATGCTTTGTGTGAATGTTGCTTAGATATGTCATACTCATATTGCTTAAAGTGTTTAGATTCTTGCCTTCTTATGCTTTGTGTGAGATTGTGAGTTATTTGTGCACATTATTTTTTACATTTGATTATGAATTAGTAATTGTATTTATTTTATTGCATGAGGCGTGTAAATTTATAGTTAAATCTTGTGAAAATGGCTTCTAGCCCTTTAGGCCAGCCCTGGCCCGTCAAGGGCCAACCCTGAAGGGCTAGGCTGGCCCTGATTCTCAGCTCTATTTATATCTATTATGATCCACTTGAAAAAGAAAAAAAAAACAAACATGCAATCCCCAGACACCAGTCCTAACTACTAAACAATATTATTTGCAGCTATATTTCTCATTTGCTTTTTAAATTAGTCTTTTAGAAGTCTCACAAGTTTTGTATGAATATCTTATTTTTCTTTCTAATGTGGGATCAAAAAAATTAAGAAATTGAACCCAAAAAAATTGCTTTTATGGTTGGGCAAGGTTGAACCGGAGTTACAGAACTTAGAATTAGACTAGAAATCATAATAATTTTCAGAAAACTAGATGAGTTTTGGGCTTAATGACTAAGTCAAGGGACAACATTTTTTGAGGCTCAAAGCATAAGGTTTTGGCCTCTCCCCTCTCCTAACAAATGAGTTTTTCATGATTTAAATTTATATTCTTTTTCTTATAAGGGTGAGACCAGTTACTACCTCAACCAACAGTTTTTTAGTTACTATTTTTTTTTAACAAGTCAACTTGTATTAAAAGTTAAAACTAAGTAAAAGGTACATAGTTAATGGGGCTCACTACATAGTTGTAATACATGGCAGACAGGAGGGCCCAACGGACTGCATACAAGGACCCAATAAGGTAAAAATGGGTTGTCTCATAACCCAAACCAAAGTCAACTTTGCAAAATAAAACCCACAGCAAATGTCCATCGTACCCCAACAGACCAACTTAATTTGCTGATCCAGACAATTTAAATTAATATTTAAAAGAAAGTATCACAATTAATTAATTAATTCTAAATTAAAATTGGACAGGGGCGGCGCTAATGCAGGCTCCACTCCCACAAATTGTGACGTAGGGCTCTCCCGTTTGAGGAGACCTTAGGTGTTTTTTTTTTTGGCCAAAAGGAGACCTTAGGTTGAAACCCCCTCCAAAGTGCAATTGAAGTCATCAACCTAGATCGTGGGCCTTAATGTTCACCTAAAGACCCCGTCCAGCCGTCCAGGTAAGTATGCTGACATTGGAGCCTTTCCTTTGATTTTATAGCCTTGCCTCCCTTCTTAGAGCCGTTTGGTAGGCGGAAAGATGTGGGAAGGGGAAGGAAGAGAAAATAAGTTCTCTTATTTGGTACATTCTTAAAGTTCAATTTTTTAAAAAATTTAATTTCCTAGGTTTACTAATCTTCCTTTAAAGGTGGGAAGAAGATGAAATCCCACAAAAATTGATGGTAACCCATTTTCTTAGCATGAAGGAAGATCCAAAAGACAAATCTGTCCTTGAAAAATTTAAATTAAAATGCTGGAAACTAATAATTATAATTTGTTTAAATTATAATTTATATTTTATTCATTTAATTTAATTTTTGTATTATTATACTAATAATTATTTAATGAAATGACTATAAATTTGATTAATAGATAATTATTAATTTCCCAAGTGCCACCCTTCAGTTTCCTTTATACCAAACAACTCATTTTTCCAACCCTCACAGTCTTTCTTTCCCTTCACCAAGTTACTTTCCCTCCTCAAATTTTCTGTGTACCAAAAGGGCTCTTAGTGGGCCGATGTGGGACTTATGTGCCAACAGTATAAATTATGCTTTTCTATTTTTCTTTGCTGCATTTCGTCATCTTCAAGATTCATAGAGAAGAGAAGACCTGTGATTGAATACAGCTCTCTGTTTTAGATTGGAGAAAGCATGTTGGGTTGAACTTAATTTCATTTCAATCGCTTTTATTTCTAACCACAAAGCTATTTTGGATCGTTTGAAGTGAAAAAGCTCAGGTTTTGTATCTTACAGCAACATCTTAAGGCTAGCCCGAAGGTTTACAAAGAGAAGGTACGGTGGTCAATTGTTTTCGGCTACATGTGCAGGGAAATCTGAGTAGATGTAAACAAGCTTTCAATTCAGGAGAGCAGATTGTGGTTTCGAATGGTCTCCCTATTGTCTTTTAATCAAAACCATGTGCAGGGAAATCTGGGTAGATGTAAACAAGCTTTCAATTCAGAAGAGCAGATTGTGGTTTCGAATGGTCTCCCTATTGTCTTTTAATCAAAACCTTAGATATATATATATATATATATGTATATATATATATATATATATGTATATATATATATATATATGTATATATATATATATATGGACGTGGATCTATTAAATACTTGTTCTCTAGGCCAGCGCAGCAAGATATAACGTGACTGTGTTGAAGTGTGTGGTATCATAGATATAGAGGACCTTAAAATTTGTTGGAAAAGAGGCTTTAGAAAGGTTGAGCTATAATGCGACTGTTTTGAATCTATAGGTTTGATTACTAGAGATCCTGATGAAAGACATCTATCAATAACGATTTCGTTATCTCATGTCTACCCAGATTCATTCCAAAATATACCAAAGTAGACTTTTATCTTTTGGTAACAAATCTTTCGGACAAATACGTTATCTTCTCGTCTTTGCTCTTTTCTGTTTCTAGACATTTAACTATAGGGTACTTTTATATTAATATCATTTGATTATTTACTAAAATATAATGTTATATTTTGAATCATGCTATTGATGATTTTATATAATTACATCCTATAAAAATATGGGATATATTCGAAATGAGACACATTGAAATTACCATGTCTCAACCAAAGTCTTGAACCAAAGCTATAAATACCGAGTACCACAAATTACGTCAACCCTAAAACTATGTGCTTTGAATTATGTTTATTTATTTTTTTATTTTTTTGGTAAAAAAAAATTATGTTGATTTTTTCATGCTTGAAAAGACTCCTATAACTAAAAATGGAAGCTTATGTTATTAGTTTCTAAGGAGGATACAACTAGTACACAAAAGTTGGGATCTCAACTGCGAAGATTCCTTGCAAGCTCATACAAAAGAAATTACTACTCCGATCCTAAATACATGACCTAGATCACACAACAAACTAGGTCATACATTTATAATCAGAGATAGTATTATTTATATTACAATAATAGGAGCTCTTCATGCTACATACAAGCTACTTGAAGGCGTACTGGGCAATCTGTAAGCAAACTGCAACTTGACAATACGACGAATCCACGCGTAATCTGACTTCATAGTGTGCACGATTTAATCAACACCGACAAAGCGGAGTTAGCAAGTCATTTGTCTACGCAAACCAGAATTTGGCATGGTTTCAGCCGGTCTCCAAATAACGTCTGCTAGTTTTTCACATAGGTTCTTGTAAAACTGCAATTATACAAACAAATGCTACTGTCACATATACAAGCACATAATACAAACAAATAAATATGGATGCGTGCCTTAGGCTAGATCCCTAGGTCCAGACATTGGTGCTCTGATCGGTGGGTTTTGAGGGTGCCTCTTGTAGCTACCGTTTTTTTTTATACCCAGAAAAACAAAATATGGATGTGTGCCACATGAACTTACAGATAACACACACACTTGGAATTCTGAATGTTGGAGACAATACTTACACATATCTTTGCAACAGCTTACTTTTGGATGAGACAATCGAGTCTGATTTATTCAGTACCGAAGCCAACACATGCCAACCTTACACAGACAATTACAATTTTCTCTCCCCTTGTTCTAATGAAGTAATTTCCAACCATGATTTTCTTATTTATAATTTTCCAACATCAAATCAGAAGTACTCCTTCGGTCCTTAATATAAGATATATTAACCTAATTTGATTAGATTAAGGAAATTAGTTAAATTAGTAAGACATGTATTTTTTAAAACACTCGAGTCATTTTCATTAATTCACTTATTTCCTCTCTTTGATTATTATTTAGAGAGCATCAACAAGGGTAAATTAGGAAAATGTTGATAAATATGTCTTTTATTTAGGACCAAGATTAACTCTTCAAATATGTCTTATATTAAAGACCGGAGGAGTAATATTTTATGTCCAGATTAGCTCAGGCTTGGAATAGTAGGGTTCGGCTCAATAGACCTAGACACATTCCTAATTCATGGCTTTGCTGGTGTTAAAACTCTAGAACACTTTGGCCCAAAACCTCAAGTTGTGAGTGAAAACCCACAATGATTGGTTTGATTTTTATTAGTATCAATAATATGCCCCAAACATGAAAACCATTTATGCTTGAAGTTGGAAAACCTATAGGCCCATTATATCGTCTGTTGAAACTTAAGAATGGGGGATACAAAATGCAAACTTATGAAGATGTAGAAGCCAACCTTGTGATATTCAAGAGCATCCCCAGCAACCTTTCGAACATCTACCATGAAAAGTGATGGGGCAACTTCAAAGACCTTTCTCACAAAAACAGAGCTGATTTACAATATGACTGTAGAAAGTATTTAAATAAATAGATTATTCTGAATTAATTAGAATTTACCTATTGGGGTTAGTTAGATAGGGTTTTACGGATAACAAACTAGGAGGATTATTTGGATTTAATTGCAAATAGATTAGATTAGATTTTATTCCAATTTTTCTGTTGTAACCTCCCAAGATCAGCGGCCTGTAAAGCACCGGTCAAATATGTATATATTAAACCTATCTATCAATGATATGGTTATCGGATGAATTCAAATCACTCCAAGAGCCATTATAATCCTATAATGACTTTTACAGAAATCAAATCTTCATACAGAACATTATAAGACTGCAAGACCATCAAATATAGAAATCAGGTTACCTCCAAAACCACTGCAAATTGTCCAGCGTTGTTTGCAGACGTTCCTTCAAGCCTCATCTGCAAGGAAAATGTTATTAGGGAATCTACAGAAAATAATTCAACGCAGCTACCACAAAGAATGAGAAGAGATTAGGAAAGATATTGTTCATAGATTACGCATTAGCACAATAAGTAAGACAAAGTGTAGTGGGCCAAGGCCCCAGCCCATAAGTCTTCTATAGTTCAGTTTGAGTGATACACTGAACTATATACACCTGTACTTGTGATTTCAGATGAAGTAATATTCAGTTATCATTGTTACACTCTAGATATTGACATGGTACCAGAGCCTTTTCATACAATGAGGGTCCAAATTATGAATTATGGATATTTATTTAGATTAGGATTGGAAAATCATATTTCAAAATTTTTTTTTGTTTTTTGGTAAACAGCTTTTTATATGTATTTTTACCTTTTATTTATCTTCTGATTTCTTATATTGAGGGATCATGTGTATGGGCGCATGGTATTATATATTTAGGAGGTAGTTTTTGAATGTAATTGGTTGCATGTTCTCAAAGCCTCTCTCACTGAACGATTTCTTTCTATTTCCCCCCTCTTTTCTTCCTCCACCTTTTCATTCCATGTCCTGCATCAGCTAGATTTTCCCTAAAGTTTCTTCACAATCTGTTAAATCCACCCATTTTTTAGTCAATTAGCCATCACTTGGAATTACTCGTTCCTCTACAGGAACTCTACCGAAAGACCAAGAGAAAATTTACCTGTATATTTATTTTTCTATCCACCCACAGGTAATTAGATAAAGGCAAAGAACATGAGTTATAAAGAAGATAATATGGGTTTTTTAATGGAACTGGCAGTATTAGTGAGACAAGTGTAATGCCTAGGCTGAATCAAGTATGAGAAGGATTAGTGAGTTTGGGCTTGTACTGCAAAACTACCCTCCATGTCTGTGTTCACGAGCATGTTTTTTTTTTTTAAAAAAAAAAAAACACTCCGTACTCAACCTAATTTACAACTTTAAATAAAGTTCCTGGCAAAGTCGGTCAGTCACTCCCATTGAGTTTTATCTGCTTCTCCACATGATATTAGAAGCTCAACGTAAGGCATCTATTGTTTCAGCATTCATGGTCGAAAGTCCATCTACTCCTAGGATGCACTACATGTACTATCCTTTGTATTTAACTGGTAGATCTTGCAAAATTGCAAGAAATACAGTGAAAGAAAAGTAGGGAAAAACCTAGAGCCAGAATCTGAAAACTCTAGTCAAAGGACAATAACATTCTGATAACTTATGATAATCCATTACAATTCAAAGTGTTACATATTTATGGAATCTAAGCATAACTGAAAGGCATAACTAATAATAACCAAATGCATAACTGCTACAAAACTCCGCCTATGTTTATAGCCGGTCCCAAGCCGGGTAAAGGAGGAGGGTTTTGTTAGACCCCGACAACCAACGTAAAACCCTGTCGAATCTCTTATGAACATGGATCAACGAAGAAATTGTGCTAATGCTAGGTCGTTGCCTGTAAGTAACGCGTTGTATGGCTCGAGTACAGTGAGAAGTGAGCGAGAGCCACTGCATCGTCACCCGGATGTAGAGTTAAATGAGCAAGGGCTACCGCTCTCTTCTAAACGGAGGCGGCTAAAGAAGCTAGTTCATGAGAACAAGATCAGATTTGGCACTTGGAACATTGGGACTCTAAGCGGAAAATCTTGGGAGGTGGTGGGAGTAATGAAAGATCGAAAAATTAATATCCTGTGTCTCCAGGAAACTAAATGGACAGGAGAAAAGTCTCAGGAAATTAATGGCTGTAAGCTCTGGTACACAGAAAAGGTCAATGGAAGGAATGATGTTGGTATCATTGCTGATAAGGAATGGAGGAAGAATGTGGTGGACGTTAAGAGGATTGAGGATATAATTATCTCCTTAAGAATGATTGTTGGGAAGGATACTATAAACATTATCAGTGCGTATACACCTCAAGTAGGGGCAGCTGCACATCTTAAGGAAAATTTCTGGGAAGATTTGGAGGGATTAATTCAAAGTATCCCACTAACCGAAAAGATTTTTATTGGGGGAGATCTTAATGGACATGTTGGTAAGGAGGCAGGACCTCATGCAAGGGCTCATGGTGGTTTTGGATTTGAGATGCTCAATAATGAAGGTCAATTTATTATTGATTTCTCCCTTACATATAACCTCAAGATTGTTAACACTTGCTTCAAGAAGCGAGATGAACATTTAATAACATACAAGAGTAGAGCCGTAAGGACACAGATTGACTTCTTTTTTGTAAGGAATTCTGATAGACGTTTTTGTACTAACTGAAAAGTGATCCCGGGGGATGGCGTGATAGCACAACATAGGATTTTGGTCCTTGATGTAAATATTAAGTATGTAAAACAAAAGCGCCGGCAAGTTTTAAACCCAAGGGTCAAGTGGTGGCAATTGAAGGGAGAGAATGAAGATTTTTCATAGAACTCTCCTGGAGGAAGGAGAGTGGGAGTTTCAGAGTAATACTAATGTTATGTGGGAAAATATATCTAAAAAAGTCCAACAGGTTGCTAAAGCAACTTTGGGAGAATCAAAAGGTCTTGGTCGACAAGACAAAGAGACTTGATGGTGGGATGAAAGTGTTCAAGAGAAAACTAAATATAAGAAAGATTGTTTTAAAGCCATACACTTATGTAATAATGCTGAAAATTGGGAAAGGTATCGCATGGCTAAAACGGAGACTAAAAAGGCCGTGAGTGAGGCTCGTAATAAAGCATATGAGGAGTTTTATAAGGAGTTGGGAACAAAGGCGGGAGAGCACATGATTTACAAGATCGCAAAGAACAAGGAGAGAAAATCAAGAGACTTGGACCAAGTGAAGTGTATAAAGGACGAAGAAGGAAAAATTTTGGTTACTGATGGAGATATTAAGGATAGGTGGGAAGCCTACTTTTATAAGTTGTTCAATGATGGTGGGGAAGGGTCGCATTATGACACGGAAGATTTGACGACTCGAGGAAGTTATCTCAATTTGTCATTTTACCGCAGGATTCGAATTGGTGAGGTTAAGGAAGCTCTTAAGAAAATGAAAAATGGTAAAGCTATCGGACCTGATGATATTTCTATTGAAGTTTGGAAATGTTTGGGCGAAGAGGGTGTGTTATGGCTCACAAAATTATTTAATGAAATCTTACGAACCAAAAAAATGCCGGATGAGTAGAGAAAAAGTACTTTGGTTCCTATTTATAAGAATAAAGGGGATATCCAGAATTGTGCAAACTATAGAGGAATTAAGCAAATGAGTCATACAATGAAATTGTGGGAAAAAGTGATTGAACACAGATTAAGGTTGGAGACGGATATCGCTGAAAACCAATTTAGATTCATGCCAGGAAGGTCTACAACAGAAACGATTTATTTATTAAGGGGGCCAATGGAAAAGTATAGGAGCAAGGGAAGAGATTTGCATATGGTCTTCATTGATTTGGAAAAAGCGTATGACCGGGTGCCAAGAGATGTACTTTAGAAAGCTTTGGAAAAGAAGGGGGTGAGGGTTGCTTATATCAAAGCCATTCAGGACATGTATGAGGGGGTTACAACCAATGTTAGAACGCCTGGAGGTGTTACAAAGGACTTTCCTATAAGGATTGGACTACATCAGGGATCAGCGTTGAGTCCTTATTTGTTCAACCTAGTGATAGATGTTCTAACTGAGCCTATAAAGGAGGAGATCCCTACATGCATGCTTTTTGCAGATGATATAGTTCTATTGGCTGAATCCAAAGAAGATATTAATTCTAAACTTGAGATATGGAGACGGACTTTGGAATTGAGTGGCTTTCGTCTTAGTAGGAACAAAACTGAATATATGCATTGCAAGTTTGATAAAGGACAAAGCCAAAGGGAAGTGGAAGTTAAATTGGGAGAGCAAGTCATCCCATAAGTGACAAAATTTAGATATTTGGGATCAATTATACAACAAAATGGTGAAATTGATGGAGATGTCGATCACAGAATTCAGGCCAGATGGTTTAAATGGAGAAAAGCTACTAGAGTTATCTGTGATCGTAAAGTACCTAATAAGGTAAAAGGAAAGTTCTATCGGACTGCTAGAAGACCAGCAATGCTATATGGTAGTGAATGTTGGGCTTTAAAGGGACAACATGAGCACAAAATGGGAGTCGCTGAGATGAGGATATTGAGATGGATGAGTGGCCATACAAGAAAAGACAAGATTCGTAATACTCATATACGTGAACGAGTAGGAGTGACTCCTATTGAAGAAAAAATGGTAGAACATCGTTTGAGATGGTTTAGACATGTTCAGCGTAGGCCTTTGAGTGCTCCGGTGAGAAGGGTGGATCAAGCAGGATGGAGTCCTATTAGACAAGGTCGAGGAAGGCCGAAACGAACGCTCAATGAGGTCATAGAGAGAGACCTTCTAATTAATAATATATCGAAATCTATGGTTTTTGACAGAGCACAATGGCGTTGTGCAATCCATGTAACCGACCCCACCTAGTGGGATAAAGGCTTTGTTGTTGTTGTTGTTGTTGCATAATAACTGCTACAAACAAGATAAAGACAAAAAAAAAACCCAAATATTTAACCTCTAATAACTTCTTATCTGTTTCCCTTTTGCCAAGTGTCCTTCTCCTAGAGTAAACCAATAAAGGACGTGGCATCCTATCATTACCCCTCCCTTGGAAAACAGCCTTGTCCTCAAGGCTGAAATTAGGGAACTGTGTAGCAATAGCATCATACTGCTCCCAACTGCATTCTTCACTTGGTCTACCCTTCCATTGAACCAGCAATTCAACTTCTTTATTGCCCATCGAATCTGTCTCCAAAGCAGAAAAGCGAGAGGACAGAATATGTTCAGGCTCCAATAAAGCCTCCCAATCACTAGTAACAGGTAGTGGAGCCAATGAGGAAGAAGTAGAGCCATAAGCAGGTTTAAGTAAGGAAACATGGAAAACAGGATGAATGCGGGCCTCAGAAGGAAGTTGAAGTTCATAAGCTGCTGCACCAATGCATTTGATAATAGGATAAGGCCCATAAAATCGTGGTGCAAGTTTTTCAAATTTGTGTTTTGCAAGAGAGCTTTGTTTGTAAGGCTGAATCCGAAGGAAGACCATATCTCCAGGTTGAAACTCTACATCTCGTCGGTTGCAGTCAGCATACTTCTTCATTCTAGTCTTTGCTAAAGTCTTGTCCCAAATAGATGCAAAACTGCATCTCTCTCTTCAAAATAATCTAGAAATTCAACTAGATTAGTAGTACCTTGATTGTATGGAATAAGAGAGGGAGAATCCTGGCCATAAACAATCTTGAATGGTGTAGAACAGGTAGAGGTGTGAAAGCCAGTATTATAGGACAATTCTGCCCAATGGAGAAACTACCCCATGTCTTAGGATGATCCTGAGAGAAAAAACGCACATAAGCTTCTAAGCATCTATTAACTACTTCAATTTGGCCATCCGTTTGAGGATGGTAGGCAGTGCTCATTCTCAGTTTAGTACCACTCAATTTAAAGAGTTCTTGCCAAAAAGCACTGAAGAATAGTATTCACCATGCAATTCATCAAGTAACTCATCTATGTTTGGAATAGGATATTTGTCTAACACTATGATCCTATTGAGTAATGCAAAGCCTCCAAGAAGAGTCTTTCTTTGGTACTAAAAGGACTGGACTAGCAAAAGGGCTAATACTTGGCTGAATGAAGCCCTTGTGTAATAAGTTTGCAACTTTTTGGTGGATATCTGTAAGGTCAGATGTTTGGTGGAATGGCTCCAGGAAATAGGTGGATAGAATGAGTATGATTTTTGAAAGGAGGCAAGGTTTTTGGTTCTACAAAAACATCCTGGTATTCTTGCAACAATTCTTCTAACACTTCAAATTCATAAAGCATATTCTCTGTGCGAATGGAAATAGAAACATCTGGTGATGCCATCGGATCTACAGCATCAATACTGCTGAGAGTAGGAGAAATTTCCATTCGTGAAATTCCTTTCAATTTGTATCGGCGCCCATGTACCCAAAACACCATGAACGTCTTTTGCCAGTTGGCTTCCACTGTATTCAGAGAAGCAAGCCACTTGATGCCTAACACCATATCAACATCGCCCAAAGAAAAAGGAAAGAAATCATCTTTAATTGTTAAGTCCTGTACCTTTACTTCAAGTTGTTTGCAAATTGGTCAGCAAGTCACCATGGATCCATCGCCAATTTGAACTCCAAAAGGTAGTAAGTGAAGCGTATGCCACTATTTTGCTTGACACAAAATTATGTGTAGAGCCGCTATCAATTAGAATAAGTATAGACTTAGAACCCAAAGAACCTTGAACTTTCATGGTAGCAGAAGAAGGGTTGCCGAGGATGGCATGCAAGCAGATTTCTGCCAGAGTCATGTCAACAATCTGTTTTTCATCATTCTCGGCGTTCTCGTCATCCATTCCTCTGTAATTTCCATTAATCTTAGCGTTGATGATTTGCAGTGATGACCAGGGGCAAATTTGTCCCCACAACGATAGCATAACCCTTTTTCCCTTCGATTTTGTCACTCAGAATCCGTAAGATTTGATATGGGAGAAATACCCGGAATATTAGAAGTTGCCGCAGATAACAGTTTTGCAAAAGTGGAAACCATTTGATTTAAATTTGGATTTACTCCCCAGGGATGACGTGGCATGAGGGCTTTAATGTCTCGCCAATGATTAAAATTATCATTGCTGCGAGAAGAATTGTAACGCTGACTCGGTCATTGAAAGGCTTGGGCCTGTAACTTTGCTTCATATTCCAATGCCAAGCTAATTGCTTTATATACAGTCCTAGGCTTCTGTATCTTGACACCTGCTTGCAATTCCTCTTTTAATCCATTAAAAAACACGCCCAAAAGGCAGTGCTCTGGTCACCCAATAATCCATGATTGCCTCCTCACAAATTCCTGTTTATAGTCACTAACAGATCCTGTCTGCTTTATACTGCAAAGATGAACATCAGGATTTGCAAATTCCGCTGGCCCGAATTGCTCCTGAAAGATTTGTACCAACTCTTCCCAATACCGGACAGTCCTTCCCGAAGAGACCCAAGTTATCTAATGCATCCCCTTCTAAGTTAATCACAGCAACATCTACTTTGAGTTCTTCTGAAGTTTGGTAGTACCTAAAGTACTTCTTAGCCTTCATCATCCATCCCAAGGATTCCCACCATCATACTTGGGAAATTCAATTTGATTTTTGGATGAGTGTCTACTCCACCAGTATTCTCCTGAATCTTCTTCATCGTTGTCGGTATAATTGTGTGGGTAAGTGTGGCTGGATTGCCCTTGAGTAAATACTGGAGTTTTCTGCTTTTTTTAAATTGTTGATCTCAATTCATTTGGTTTAATTGTGTCAGTATAGCCGCAAGTTGTTGTGAGGAATTTTCTGCAGGGGATTGTGCAGGCTGTTGAACCAGTATCACTGCAGGATCATTACGAGGATGTGATTTGTAGGATTGACAGGGTTTGGGTTTTGACCCAAGGATGGATCATTCTAATAAGAGGAGTTTCTGGTGTTTACCATGGTATTTTGTCAGGTCCAAGGATTTTTGGCTCTGATACCAAAATGGTAGAAAAGTAGGGAAAAACCTAGAGCCAGAATCTGAAAACTCTAGTCAAAGGACAATAACATTCTGACAACTTCTGATAATCCATTACAATTCAAAGTGTTACATATTTATGGAATCTAAACATAACTGAAAGACATAACTAATAATAACAGAATGCATAATAACTGCTACAAACAAGATAAAGACAAATAACCAACCCCAAACACTTAACCTCTAATAACTTCTAATCTGGTTCCCTATTGCCAAGTGTCCTTTTCCTAGAGTAAACCAATTAAGGACATGGCATCCTATCATTAACCTAAATCATCATTATAATAAATGGATCCACAGGGTGTCTTGCTAAGTAAACTGGTAACCCCGTTAAATTTTCCTTGTTTCACTACAGCTTCCCATCAGCTTTAATCTCCTGAAGTACTTGCATCATCGAACTACATCTAACACAAAGGCAGACGTGCAAAGAGAGGTACCTTGTAACTACGAGGGTGGACCTTAAGGCCCATTGATTCTGCAACAGCTTCAACAGATGCAATTATAACTTTTGCAGGCTTACGAGACACAAAACGGGTTTGCCTCTTAATGTAATCCTGTTAGGACAGCAAAGGAATATCTTTTGCATTAGTGCAACAAAAAACCTTGAGAAATACAGAATTTGGAAACTAATAACACAGTGCTTAACCTGACGCCTATCAAATAGGGCTGATAGATTCAATCCCTGTGATAAAGTTATCATCTCAAATGCATTCATTGTCAAAGGACCGCCCTCAGTATTTTCTGATCGTTCAGCTACATACTTGTCCTGTCACAAAGTGAATGAACAGAAAGAGCCAAGCAATCTAAGACCACTGTATATAAAGTCTCAGAGTAATTATAACACTCACACAGTAGTTTTGTTACCGGTATTACAACTTTTGAGTTCAAAAAGCATCCACTACATTTTTTATCCAACTTGACATGCATATTTATTTAACTCAGTAATTCAAACGCACATATCTTGTGCACTTATTTTCCACCTAATTTATTTTATCTCTTGGCTTTGGGTAATGTTTTCCACCTTTATGTTGAAAAAGAGCAACCGTTCCTTTAGACTTAACTACCACTGTTGTACATGTAACATCAAATTAGCAAGTCAAATGCACATGTTCAATATCATATGATTCATATCCATCTTAGGACAACCAACATACTACATATATGTAGCCATCTTTTTGCATCTTGTAGTAGATTTCTTCATCTAGATACAGTACATTCATGAGAAAATAACTATATAGCAGAAATTCATTATAACTACTTAGTTATGCAAATCAACATTCAAAGAGAAATGGCAAACCTCAATGTTATCAAAAACAGCCTGAACATCATCCAAATTCACTTCCTCATCTTTCCCAAGTTTGACAGGAATATAACTTCTAATGAACCATGGATCTTTTCTTATTTCTTCAATTCGAATGCGCTGCAAGTTATACCAAAAACAGCTCAGGAAAAAACAAAGGAAGAAATATTCAATTGCTCAGCATGCAGCAACAAGTGTAACGAATTGATAATTACCATTGGAAATTAGAGTCAATTTAATTTTGATTATACCAAGAATCAATAGATACAAGCAGGGGGAAAACTTCATTATGGAAAAAAAAGTAATTATTCCACTCCAAAACTCATATTTTTATAATTACACAACCAGCATGGGAAAAGTACTGTTAAGCGTATCAGTAACAACAACCTTTGCTCAAGAAAAGAAACTCTCATTTGACTATTTGCAACATTTTACAAACTCCCCCCCCCCCAAAATTAAAAAAAGAAAAAAGAGCAGAAAATTATCGGCAATCATTAGGTTTTAATTGTGAACAACAAAGGCAGCAACAACTGAGAGAAATATTTAAATAAAATCATTAGTTGGCCTTGCCCTAACAGCTTAACTGTTAAGATATTTTGTACCTCACAAGCTCAACCCTTGGGTTTCTATTAACACTTCACCTACACATATGCCCACTACCGAAGGCATCCTATCTACAATTTTGATACATGCTCACTATTATCCAGAAAATTAGCATTTAACTCACCTAATCGTAGATACAAAACAGAAAGCAATTGATTAATCACTTGTTTGCAGCATAATACATAACCTATACTCCCTCCGGTCCTTATATATGAGGTGTTTCAAACATTTTTACACATAAGAAAAATGTGTAATAGTATTAAATTTGTCAACCAAAATTTTCATTTTTACTCTTATTAAGACCTTCATTCACAATTTATGAGACCGATAAATTAAAAGTATTGAGGGCCAAAAAAAAGGAAAGCCATTACATAATATTAAGAGACACATTATATTATGGACCAAGGGAAGACACCTTATAAATAGGACCAGAAGAAGCACCAAATAGTAGAAGAAGCAAGTCTTATTCCACTAGGTAGGGTTAGCGACATATAGAGCCATGAATTTAAGCTCGACTAACAGGCTGGCCTGAACAAGCCCAATAAATTTTCCTCAATTCTAAGGGTGAAAGATGTGTGGTGGAGCAAACCCCCCCCCCCCAAAAAAACCAAAAACCAAAAATAAAAAAAACAGACTATCCGTCTCTACTTGGATATGCTCAATTAGATTATCTAAAACCAAGCCCTGATATACACAACATGCACAGCTTTCTTTTCTAGGGTTTTTCATTAGCACTTCTCTTGATACAAGATCATAAACTTTTTCCAAGTCGACTCTACTTATGTTTCATAGCCAGCCCCAAGTTTTGATATAGGAAGAGGGTTATGTTTAGCCCTTAATAGTCAACATAAAACTTTATCAAGTCTCACATGGAAATGGATCAAAGGAAAAGTAAAGACAAAAAAATGAATATATAATAATTCAAGGTTCGTTTAGTCATCAGGATTTCCAAAATATCGCAATGCATGCATGTTTGAATGTTTATTATTCATACACCTGTCCAACATGAGGTGAGTTGATGTGCTTACTGTTTTAGGATTTGGATCCATTATTTTATGTAATAATGCCTTTGCCCCAGCAGAAAACCAGAATGGGCAAGTAAATTCTGCGGCATTAATCTACACAGTTAAAGGAAAATAAAAACAAGAACATTAGATAATGAATTACGAATTTGTAGCAGAAAATACTTTTTACTATAAATATATGTTAGGCCTACGCAAAATAAGAATTCTCATGGTCTCTGAGCATGACAAGAAGATAATCCATATCATCAGAAGATAAGCCTAAACTTAAGAACCATGAATCTTAACCTATCATGATATATAAATGACAAGTAACAGCTGACATGGTCAAAATGATTACCATGTTTGAAGTTCACTTCATCAGTTCAGGCGATTTTTCCATTTCTGTATTAACTTTATATTGGCTAAATTTTTTGTAGCATTCAATTTTTCTTTTATTTACCTTTTAAATTATTAGGTAACTTTTTATTATTTTCATTTATTATTTTTATAAATTGATTTTCCCAGTATTACTATAATATTATAATATAATCCAGTTCAGAATGGAAAAATAATAAACCACATAATATTTAAATGTAATTATTCATAGTTTGATACCTAGAATTGACAAATTAATTGCAAAAGAGTATTTTTCCACTCCCTTACTCTATCTTCTTTCTAGCCCTCTTATCTCTCTACTTCTGTCTCAGAATTAGGAAAAGTAAAATACCCTTTTGAACAAAGTTGATAGATTTGGCTCCTCAAAAGGAAGATATCCAGCCATAAGGACGAAGAGGATGACTCCACATGACCAAACATCAGCTGCTGCACCATCATAACCTAGATTGCTAAGAACCTGCAGGACATCATTTTGGTAAGACACTCTGTCACACAAGATAGAAGTCTATGATTATGATTCTGATTGACAAAACATCAAACTCAAGTATAGTCAAGGGCAAATTACTTCCAAAAAAACACACAAACACGACTTGTCACACTGACAACCATGCTGCCAAATTGGTCTATGCTGCTCGTAAAACTCCGCCTATGTTTATAGCCAGTCCCAAGCCCGGGTAAAGGAGGAGGATTGTGTTAGGCCTTGACAGCCAATGTAAAACCCTTTCGAATCTTATATGAACATGGATCAACAAAGAAATTGTGCTAATGCTAGGTTGTTGCCCGTAAGTAAAGCGCAGTATGGCTCGAGTACAATGAGAAGTGAGCGAGAGCTACTACATCATCACCCAGATGTAGTGTTAAATGAGCACGGCTACCGCTCTCTTCTGAACTAAGGCGGCTAAAGAAGTTAGTTCATGAGAGCAAGATCAGATTTGGCACTTGGAACATTGGGACTCTGAATGACAAATCTTAGGAGGAGGTAGGCGTAATGAATGATCGAAAGATTAATATCTTGTGCCTCCAGGAAACTAAATGATCAGGAGAAAGGTCTCGGGAAATTAATGGTTTTAAACTCTAGTACACAGGAAAAGTCAATGGAAGGAATGGTGTTGGTATCATTGCTGATAATAAATGGAGGAAGAATGTGGTGGAAGTTAAGAGGGTTGAGGATAGAATCATTTCCTTAAGAATGATTGTTGGGAAGAATACTATAAACATTATCAGTATGTATGCAGCTCAAGTAGGGGCAGAAGCACATGTTAAGGAAAAGTTTGGGAAGATATGGAGGGGCTAATTTAAAGTATTCCACTAACAAAAAAAAATTAGTTATAGTAGATCTTAATGAACAAGTTGGTAAGAAGGTAGGACCTCATGTAAGGGCTCATGGTGGTTTTAGATTTAAGGTGCTCAATAATAAAGGTCAATCTATTATTGATTTCTCCCTCGCACATAACCTCAAGATTATCAACACTTGCTTTAAGAAGCAGGAGGAGCATTTAATAACATATAAGAGTAGAGCCGCCAGGACATAGAATGACTTTTTTTTTGTAAGGAACCCTGATAGCAGACTTTGTACTAGTTGTAAAGTGATCCCTGGGGATGGCGTGGCAATACAACATAGGTTTTGGTCCTTGATGTGAATATTAAGTGTGTAAAACAAATGCGCCGGCAAGTTTTAAACCCAAGGGTCAAGTGGTGGCAATTAAAGGGGGAGAAGTGGGAGATTTTCAAGAGAACTCTATTGGAGGAGGGGGAATGGGAGTTACAAAGAAATGCTAATATCATGTGGGAGATTATGTCTAAAAAAGTCTAAAAGGTTGCTAAAGCAATTTTGGGAAAATCAAAAGGTTTTGATTGGCAAGATAAGGAGATTTGCTAGTGCGATGAGACTGTTCAAGAGAAAGTTAAACATAAGAAAAATTATTTTAAAGCCATACATTTGTATAATAATGTTGAAAATTGGGAAATGTATCGTTTGGCTAAAAAGGAGACTAAAAAGGCAGTGAGTGAAGTTCGTAATAAAACATATGAGGAGTTTTATAAGGAGTTAGGGACCAAGGCAAGAGAGTGTAAGATTTACAGGATTGCAAAGAACAAGGAGAGAAAATCGAGAGACTTGAACCAAGTGAGGTGTATAAATGACGAAGAGAGCAAAGTTTTGGATACTGATGGACATATTAAAAATAGGTGGGAAGCCTAATTTTATAAGCTGTTCAATGATGGAGGGGGAGGGTCGCCTTGGGACTGGGAAGATTTGACAACTTGAGAAGGTGATCTCAATTTGTCATTTTACCGCAGGATTCAAGTTAGCGATGTTAAGGAAGCTCTTAGGAAAATGGAAAATGATAAAGTTGTTGGACCTAATGGTATTCCTATTGAAATTTGGAAATGTTTAGGTGAAGAGGGTGTGTTGTGGGTCACAAAATTATTTAATGAGATTTTACGGTCCAAGAAGATGCCAGATGAGTGCAGAAAAAGCACTTTGATCCCTATTTATAAGAATAAAAAGGATATTCAGAATTGTACAAACAACAGAGGAATTAAGTTTGAGTCACACAATGAAATTGTGGGAAAAGGTGATTGAATACAGGTTGAGACTGAAGACTGATATTGTTAAAAACCAATTTGGATTCACACCAGGAAGGTCCACAACAAAAGCGATTTATTTATTAAGAAGGCTAATGGAAAAGTATTGGAGCAAAAGTAGGGATTTGCATATAGTTTTTATTGATTAGGAAAAAACATATGACCGTGTGCCAAGAGCGTACTTTGGAAAACTTTAGAAAAGAAGGGAATGCGAGTTGCATATATCAAAGCTATTCAGGACATGTATAAAGGGGTTACTACCAATGTTAGAACACCTAGAAGTGTTACAAATGACTTTCCTATAAGGATTGGTCTACATCAAGGATTAACTTTAAGCCCTTATTTGTTTAACCTAGTGGTAGATGTTCTGACTGAGCCTCTAAAAGAAGAAATCCCTAGATGCATGCTTTTTGCAGATGATGAAGTTCTGTTGGCTAAATTCAGAGAGGAAATTAATTATAGACTTAAGATATGGAGACATACTCTAGAATTGAAGGGCTTTCGTCTAAATAGGAGCAAAACTAAATATATGCATTGCAATTTTGATAAGAGACAAGGTAGAAGTGAAGTGGAAGTTAAATTTGGGGGGTCATTCCACAAATGACAAAATTTAGATATCTGGGATCAATTATACAACAAGATGGTAAAATTAATGTAGATGTTAATCATAGAATCCAAGCTGAATGGTATAAATGAAGAAAAGCTACTGGAATTCTTTGTGATTGGAAAGTACCTCATAAGGTAAAAGGAAAGTTTTATCGCACTGTTATAAGACCAGCAATGCTATATGGTAATGAGTGTTAGCCTTTAAAGGGACAATATGAACATAAAATGGGGGTAGCCAAAATGAGAATGTTGAGATGGATATGTGGTCATACAATAAAAGACAAGATTCGTAATATTCATACACGAACGAGTTGGAGTGACCTCTACTGAAGGAAAAATGGTAGAAAGTCGTTTAAGGTCGTTTGGACATGTTCAACAAAGGCCATTGAGTGCTCCAGTGAGGAGAGTTGATCAAGCAGTATGGAATCCTATAAAACGAGGTCGAAGAATTCCGAACCGAACGCTCGATGAGGTCATAGAGAGGGATCTTTTAGTTAATAATATATCTAAAGATATGGTTTTCAACAGAGCACAATGGCGTCGTGTGATCAATGAAGCCGACCCTGTAATATCTCAAATTTTGGGCCTAGAGACTTGAGGATACGCTTATATCAGGCAAACTACTAAGCCCAATTTAGGAAGGGTCCCAAAAATGATGATAGAAAGACTCTCAAGGACTATGTGATTCAACCTGGTCCAATATGCATAAACAGTAGGATCAAAGTGTCGGTGCATATGTGCATAGGACACATACGATGCTATTGGGTTGATAGAAAGAGGCCACCTATCTATGCCATGAGGTAAGAGACTGATTAGTTAAGCAAAATAGGCCGGTGTAGGTGTGCACATGGCATCTTCAGGGTAGACATGTGTACCTTGCGTTTTTTTAGTAGACCCCGATATGTGGCGCTATGTGGGACCCACGCACACTCTGACCTGGTGTTATTTGGTGGGCCCCAGTATACGTGTCGCACTCGAGTGCAAACCCTAAGTAGAATCACGAATAGACACCAATAAAGTAACTTTATTAAAGTATCTTTAATAAAGTAAGCAATGATGACTCATGATGGCATAACTTTTGTATTGGAAAAACAAGAAAGTGACATGTCCATAATGATTACACTCACTATTCCTACTTTTGTGTTGGCTCATCCATGAGATGCCAATGTCCACTAATGATGAGGGTTACTTTTTGCCTTTTAAGGTGGCACTCCCTGAAGGCGCCACCTAGCCATTGAGTTCGGGAAATCCACCAGTCTCTGGCCCGGACACGTACTTGACTTTTCCCAACACCGAACCCAAGAGTCAGGGGAATTTGTCAGGCCTCTCCTTCCCCTAGAAAAAGTGGCACCTAGGAGAAAGAAATGGGGGACACTTGGCATCTTGTGAGCTAATCACAAGACACTTGTCACACCTTCGCACCACCAGATTAAAGCAAGGGGGCACAAGGCAAAAATCAAACACTTCCCTCCCCCTGTTTATCAATTTCGGCCAGAACTAGAAAGAGGGGGGAGAAAAGCTGGAAAAAAAGAAGAGAAATAGAACGAAGAGAGAAGGTAGATGAATAGTGTTAAGTACTTGAGCTCCGGAGTCGATTCCGGCCTCGAACCGCCGTCTACGACCGATAAGCCCTTCACAAACGTTGTTCTACTCACTGAAAGCTTTCTTTCTGTGGTCTCAGTTTACTAATCTAAGGTTTTTTGTGCCGTCTAGTTACCGAAGTGCCTCCAGAATTCCAAACCGGTTGTAGAATCGTGAAGAGGTAAGCCTCGGCTTAGTTTTGAACCGAACATCTTGAGGTTTTGTTGAGTTTTCATATTTTTCTTATTTTTGGTCAGACCCAAAACCTATGGAAAGAAGATGATTTTCGTGTTTTTGAGGTTAGAAATGGATTCTACACATGATTTTGTGTAGGAATAGGTTATGATCATGATTTTAGAAGGGTTGGATTGAAAACCCAAAGATTGAAGTCAAAATAGTAATGCTGCCAGATTTCGTTTTCTTCAAGCAGTCTGCTTGTGACGAGTTTTCGAGTGATCAAATCTTGTCCAATGGCCGTAAAACTTTTTAGAAATGTAGTAGACCTTTCAAGCTTTAATTTGATAGGTAATATATGTCATTTGGCTCAGTATATTGAGATATGAATTTTTGAAGTTAATTGTTATCAGATTATGTTTCTGAAAGTCAGATTGTTATGGCGAAATTTTGGAAGACCAAACCCTGACCAAAATTTATGAAACTTTCCAGATTTAAATTAGAAATCATAAGATTTAATTTGATATATAATATATTTCATTTAGGTTTGTATATTGTGATATATGATTTGTTAAAGTGTGAGCATTGAATCTTGAAAGAATCCTGAGACAGGGTTGTTGCTCGAGGTTTCTGGAACTGTGAGCTCATAAGGGGCAGCAGGAAATATTTTTCCTTTAAAATAGACTTAAAGAGCTTCACATGGGACTTTGAACAACCCCATTTGGAGTTCAAGAGATTAAGTTATCAATTTTAGAAGTCAGGCCATTAAAACTGGGACGATTCTGTGGCAGTAAGGGTAAAATGGGAATTCTGGAACTATGCGTTTCCAGGTGGCAGTTGAATCAATTTTTCCCGTAAAATAGACTTAATAAGATCATGTATGTCTTTGAACCACCTAATTTGGATATTTGTAGAAAAAAATATGAAATTTCAAAGTTTGTTGAAAATTCTACCAACTTTTGGAAGTTGTGCAAAAATAAGAAAGTAATAGCATTTAAAGTAATTTAGGACAAGTATGGGCCCAAAGATAAGGGACATGTCCTAGAGGCTAATAAAGCCATATAGGATATTAATTTTTCATGACTCTAATAGTGTAATCATATGCCTAGGGTCATGAGTTGATAAGGAAGAGGGAATTACAGGATTCCGAGCAATTTCAGTGGTTGGAAGAAAAAGTATAAGAGGGGACTCAAAGACAAAAAGATAGTGAACTTACCTAACCTGTATGTATTTGATATGTATGTTTGTGCATTGATTTATGTGACTGTTTTGCTTAATTGTATTGAGCATATTTGATTGATTGAAGCTCTATTATATTTATGCTATGACCATGAATATGTTGTAACATTGAGCATGCAGATATATCATTATGTTGGCATGAAATTACATAAAGCAAGCATGTCATGCATTAAATATACATCTTGTATGCATAGTGGTATTATTTGCTACTGAGATTCTCCCAAATCTCACCCTCCCCCAACCAACCATCTAGGCAGGTGAGCACAAGAAAGGAGTGCAGGATGATGCACCAGGAGAAGAAATTGCGGATGAAGAGTTGAGGAATTGTTACGCGCTGTTCCGTGATGTATTAATATTTGATGTGGTTAACTATATAACCCGCATGATAAAGGGATTAATTATCCAAGCACATTAAATGAACTAGGAACAGGTAATCGCATAGCACGAGCCCATTAGTTAAGTAAGCAGAGGAATTGATAAGCCGAGAAAAACCTTGATAATAATGAATGCAGGAATTGAAAAGTTAAAGTGAATAGTAACTCCGTGAATAAAGTTAATTAATCTGGTAAATATGGCTTTATCAAATGAACACTGACCCAAGAATAAGGGTGTAATTTCTTGGCTGAGAGCTTTATTTATTGATTCTCTTGAGACATAATAATAAAGTTAACGCTTCCGATGCATAATAAAGGGGCATAAGTAACGGGTGTTACAAACCCCACCTAGTGGGATAAAGGCTTTATTGTTGTTATTGTACTATGCTGCTTGTAAATATATATATGCCATCACACCATAAGCACATGAATTACTATTTGAACTACTAAATGTCTAAATAATGAAATGGGGCCCAATTTCACACTCTAGAAAAGCCAAGATGAAGAAACATGCTCAACTTCCTCGGATGTTTTGCTTTCAAATCCAATCCTTGCCCACCAGTTTATTCAACATCCATCATGACTCTTCTCTTCGGATAAAGGTTCCATAAAGAATAAATCAGGGTTTTCCATCATATCTTGATCTATATCATAACCCAGGATTCAATGAAATAACATGAAAGCTAACATTGTAAGTGCCGCCAGTTTTTGAAAACCGAAGTTGACAATGAGATTAATTAATCAAATCCAGCAATTGGTTCAACCACTAAACAGGGAAAAAAATCAATGCAGCAATAATTAAAGTATTAAGATTCAGAATTGTGCGATAACTTTTACCTCTGGGGCAACATAATTTGGGGTTCCACATGTAGTGTGGAGGAGGCCATTGCCCTGCAAGAGAACACAAAAGGGAGAGAGGGTGATATTAGAGAGGACAAGATAACGGGATAGATTACAGAATTGAAGTCCAGGATTGATAACAGGATAACAAGAAAGGGCCATCTTTCTTGATGCAAGAAAGCAAAATTTTCTCATAAATTAAAGTCCAGTAAAATACAAACATATTATTTGTCTTCTCCTTAAATAGCCATGTTCTTACCTGCTTAGCCAAGGCACTCAGTCCAAAATCAGAAACCTTCAGATTTCCAAAGGCATCAAGAAGCAGATTTTCGGGCTATAAGAGTATAAATTACAGAATTAATAGAGATTAAACACAATATGCTAAACGAAAACTGAATGGAAAAGAAAATAACATATATTTTCTTTTACCTTTAAGTCTCTATGGTACACACCTTTACTGTGACAATGAGCAACAGCATCTATGAGTTGTTGAAAGTAGCGCCGAGATTCTTTTTCTGAAAGCCTCCCCCGCTGAACCTAAACATCCAGAAAGGTAGAAAAAAACATCTGCATGAACCATGAATACATCTAATCTCATCATAATCAGAAAGTCAACCTTAAATGGTTAGACTTGAGTATAATCAAAGAAGAATCAACCTAGACTAATCTATGGCATAAGAAGTGAAGAAACAAATAGTCTTACAATTTTATCATATAGTTCTCCTCCCATGACAAACTCAAGAATTATGTATATCTTAGTCTGGCTAGCTAAAACCTGAAATTCAAAAACAATGTTTGTAAAAAAGGCAGCTCAATGCACAAGACTCTCACCAAATGGTATGTATATATATTATATCATGATGTGCCAACACATACCTCATGCAACCTGACTATATTGGGATGCCTGACAATTTTCATAATGGATATTTCTCTTTTAATCTGTAACAGCATTCAAATTATAAGTTAATATGAAGAGTAGACTCAAATTCAACTCTGGCATGCATCAATGTCCAGTGTTACATGTGTTGTTAAGCACATACAACAAGCCTTTGATTGCAGATACCTCATGAGATCCATTAAAGCAATGTTATCATAGGGAAAGAATCTTTCTGAGCTGACTGGAGGGGTGTAGGCATAATTATAGTAGAACAGTCATATGCCAGAAAGGGAGATTAGAATCACAATGCATATAAAACCACCTTTGGTTACAGGGCATTAGAGTTCTCCATATGCAATGCAACATGGAATTGTAAGCATGCATCAATACCTTTGTTAACTTGTGACTTCATGTTTGTAATAGTACTCTAGAATACACTAAAGAATCAAGTTTTTGTAAGATAAACAACTGGATTCAGCAAAATGAACCTCCGTAGCTTTTTCATTTTCTCCATCTTTAGGTGAGAAATGTTTCTATTTTAGATGAGGCCTCACATTAAATCTAATGAGTATTCTATCCCCCGTCACTTAGCTTAACCAATCTACCTTATAAAGGTTCAAAAGCAAACTTTTCCCCCTCCATTTTTCACCTCGGAGGCCAAAAACTAATGTTATTAATCAAATTCAACAACTTTATGAAAGATTTGACCTCATGCATATGTCTTAGCTATCTATTCAACAGATAACAGAAACATAACCTACAAATATGCATAAACAACAGCAAATGTCATGCTTATGTGAAGGCTGAATATATCCATTCAAAGAACGTTTCAAGTATTGTGCTCACAAACATATGATTCATAAAAAGGAAAAAGAATATTAGATGACAAAACGCACATTAAAGGTTTTCAAAGCTCTTCTACGAAGAGAACTACAGATTCAAAACACAAAACTCATCCAAGAAAGTCCTTGGAAGCTGAAACATGAAACTCTATCAGAGAACAGAACAAAAAGAAGAAAATAACACCTGTTCAACCATTCTGTGCTCAAGAATGGTGCTCTTCGACATTATTTTAATAGCCACACTCTCCCCTGTCTCTGTGTTTCTTGCAAATTTAACTTTAGCAAAGGTACCTTCGCCGATGGTACGACCCACTTCATACTTGCCAACCTTTCTCCTCGCCTTCTTCATGGTCTCACAGAGCTCATTTATCAGGTAAAACCAGACTTGTCAAAATTTTAATTCAGAGATGACCTGAAAGCATCAATTGGGTCGTTAGATACCCCACGCGTATAAACAGAAAATGAATTCTATGTAATTCCTGATAAATGAAGAAAATGAAGAGCCGTCATTTCCGTGTAATGAAGATCATATGAACAGTATTATCTTCGGGAAAAGTAGTCAATCACGAATATTAATAAAAATCAAGTAACCACTTCCTCGGAATCCAAAATAAAAAACACGATGCCCTAACGACTGATCAAACGAATGGCCAAGCGACCAAAAGAAAGAAGAAAATAAGAATTAAGTACCTTGACACAATACTTGACCGATACCTCGCGTAGTTAAACTCCGAGCTAAGAAATAGACGGTGAGTTGAGATGATACTGGATAGCGAAATGGGAATATGAAGAAAAAAGAAAAGGCGGGGCAGAAGCAAAAGAGAATATTCTAGAAACAATCAAAACCGATAGTAATGGGGGACAACAAGGAAACGGAAGTATCAAGTTTTCAGGACCTCCGGCGAGAGGAATTGAGTAAAATGAGTAGGACCGTGGCCGTGTGATCGGAGAAAGAAAGACAGTGCTTGTTTGGATGTTCGGATTTGTTTATTTACGTGGGATAAAATTTTTCTTTCTATATTTATCTCGTATATAGTGTAGTAGTGTTTGAAATTTTTAAAAATAATTTTTTAATTATAATTTACGGTATACGAGATAAGTATGTGAGAAAATTTTTCTCTCGCTTTATATAAAAAACACTTATAAACTAAACATAAACTATCCCAGACCAACTTTACGTCCCAAATAAGCCGCTCTGGACGTAGCTATGAATAATGAAGATTTTCCAGCATAATGAACCTCATGCGGAAAATAGGACTGCAGTTAGTTCTGTGCATGTTTGTTTTAGCGGTGGCTTATCTTATAAGTGCTTATACACATAAGTTGAGATAATCTTCTTCTCACATTACTTACATCATTCCATAAATCACAATTGAAAAGCACTTTTAAATATTCTAATTACTATTTCAAACACCTACAAAGTTGTCTTATTTAAATAATGGTAGGGAGAAGGGTTAAGGAAAATAAACAGTAAAAATCTATATAAATACCATTTGAAAAATCTTAAAAATCTGTTAACAGATGGAAATGATAAATATATCTCAAGGGACTAATCTAACATTTTGAAATATTATGTTTTTATCAAAATGCCCCTCAAGTTTTTTTTAAAAAGTAAAATCCTTGTTGGTGCCGAGGCTCCTCCGACACCACCTTGCCGGCGAGACTCTGGCAGCCACGGCCGGAGCTCTAGAGAAAAGTTAAGTAATGGGATTGATTGCTTGAACTCATTAAACTCTATCAAACGTCGTTAATAAGTTGAATAAAGGCAATAACAACTTTAGTATTAGCAATGACAACTTAAGTGTAGCCATTAATAACCTCAGGAGCACAATTTGTCAATCACTATATTTAGATTGTCATTGTTTTTATTTAACTTGTTAAAAACGTCAGATATGGTTTATAAAGCTCAAGTAGTCAATCTCATTACTCAACTTATCAATTCAATTACTCAACTTGTCATCGGAGCTTCGGTGTTTGGCTGCCAGAGTCCCGTTGATGGGGAGAAGCTCTAATGGTGGCAGTGGCAGTGGCGGCGACAGAGCTCCTGCGCTAGTGAGGGTTCTTTCTTAAAAAAAACTTGAGAAGCATTTTGGTAAAAACACAATATTTCAAAATTTCAGAATAGCCCCATGAGACCTATTTGTCATTTCCATGTGTTAACAAATTTTTTAAAGTTTTCTAAATTCAAATTGTATTTATTTAGAATTTTTTCAAATAAATATTTATTAAGAAAGATCTTAAAAATTATAATTATTTTTAAGGATAAGAAATTAAAGAATAAATTTTTAATTATGAGATTAGCCCTGACTAAACTCCTTACATTTTCTTTAACCCATCTGAATTATTAAACAATTAGTTATTAATTAATATTCTCTCGTTGGGTCATCTCCTTCCTATATAATTTGTTACTAGTTTTATGTTTTTAGAACTTATTCAATACTATTATTTCTAGAATTTTCATTATTTTTAGATTTTAGAAGATTTTAAAATTTGAGTAAACTTTAAAGACAATTTAATGTGTATCATAAAAATATTGATTTGCATATAGATATTATTTTAATCAAAATATATATTAGGGTATCATCAAATTTGATATAACCGTTAAATTGTTAAGATAGCGTCAGAGAAAATGTAGAAAGTTTGATCAGGTTAATTTCGTAATTAATAATTTATATTTTCATTTTTATCTTTAAAATTAATTTCAATTATTAAGATTCTATTAATAATTTTTTTCCTTGATCCTTTTCCCTAATTTTCACTTTATATTATGAACATGGTAGTTGAAAGTTTGAACCACGAAATAGTAGGTAAAAAAAAAAGTCATTGGCAATTTAATACAGAGTATATCTTTAATTTTATGGATTAATAAAATATAACATTACAAGTAACATTTTATAACTCATTTTTTTTCTGATGATTCACTTTTTCTTCTTTGGAGAAACTTTGAAAAATTGAGGCTGTGAAATTAGCTTTGGATACGTATTGTCATTGGTCAGGTTAGATGATTAATAGAGCAAAGTCAATGCTTATTTTCAACACAAACATTTCTCTTCAGAATAAACAAGTTTGGTCTACCTTTCCTAGATTTAGCTTTACATCAAGGCTCGGAAATATTTAGGTACTTGGATAACTATAAGACCTCGTCTCATTATTGATATTACTTATAGTAGTATTTGTATGGTTCAGTGGGCATATAGGAATAGAATAAATATCTTGATATATATTGATACAACATGCTTGTTTATATACAGTAATTCACCAAAGAGGTAAATATAAAACTTACAAACCTTAAAATACTAAAATGGTCTTCAGATAACCAACTGCCTTTCTCAAACTGGTCTAGAACCTTCTGTTGCCGAAAATTACCATTTTGCCCTTCGAGTCGATACCTACTGCTGAAAACTTGACATGTTTAGAGGCAATTTTGGCAGCATTTCCCTTTAGGGTTTGCTTCAGCCCAAATTACAAACCAAGTCAAAACAACCACAAATCAAGTAACAAATACCAACAATCATCAAGAAACAACAAGAGAATCAAGTTTATGAAATTATCTCTTGATTTCACCACTTTCTCTCTCTAAAATGTCTCTGCTCTCTCTCCCCCCCTCCCTCTTGATTTGGCTTGCTAAACATGGATTTCATGGAGGAGAAGAGGTTAGAAGTAGTTCCAAGGTGATTAAAGAGCAAAATCACTAAGTTTTCATGCATCTTTCCTTGATCTTTGTTCTTGGAACCCTAACTTCTTCTTGGTGTGCTCTTGAGTGTTTGAAGCTCTTCTCTTTCTCTTTTGGAACACTACTGGCCGAAAATGAAATGAAGAGAAAGAGAAGGTAATGGTTTGATTAATGTCTCCTTCTTGCTTTACAAATGCTTACATGTGATTGGTTTTTTCTTCTTCTTGAATTTATGCCAACCAAGCAAAATATGTATATTCCCCTTTTATTCCCTTGCTTTGACCGAAATGCAAGAGGAAAAAGGGAATAAAGAGTTGTTTCTTGCGTAATCATAATTTATCTCCTCAAATTTACCTAAAATTCTTGACTTTTCTTCTCATCTTTTTTACCTTGTCTCAAAGTGCTTCCAAAGGTCACCATTTAGGTTCACATAACCAAATATTCATTTTCCATCTTACTCCCCTTTTTTTTTACCAAAGGTTGCCCTAATTATTGGATGAATATAAGAGCTTCTTATTTTATGGCCAAAAAACCATTTTGCCCATACATTTTTTCAATTTTCTCACTTGTAGGAAAATATGGCATAATTTTCATCAAAATTTGAAAATTCATATCTAATTTCATAGATATTCAATTGGGGTGATTTTAAAGGCTATGTGACCCTATTAATTATAGTTTTAAGGAAAAATATAACACTTGACCAACTAGAAGATCACACTTCCCATAATCATTATTTTTGGACGCTGCCACCGAAAATCGCCAGTTTTACTGGGCTAACTTAAAAAATGCATATCTCTTTGTGTACAGCTCCAAATGACTCATATGACCTATCAAATTAAAGTTTGATAAGTCTACTTTCATTTTACAGGCTTATTCTTAAGCCTTTGGTCTCGAAATTTGGGATGTTAAAATAGGCGTATGGAGAAATAAATCCCTGATCTACCAACAAGTTATTCAATCAGTTGGAAAAATGACATGTGCTCAAACATCTAGAATATGTAGTTTATCTTTGATTAAATTAATATGCAATGTATTAATTTTTTTCTAGGGTTCCAATAGAAATCATAACAATATACGTCTTCTTTGTAAGGTCAGTTTCATTTGACCAAATGTGTCAATGAAGCTCATATAGCTAAAAAATAGAATGACGCAGATTTAGTGCTCCACCCTCCTTCATTTTGACACAAACTCTTAAATTCAAATACATCAAGCCAGGTCATAATCCTCTGCTCAAAATGTCTTATAATTCATATCTAATTGTATAGATATCTAATTGAGGTGGTTCTAAGGACTATATGACCCTTATTAAGTCTAGTTTTAAAGAAAAATACAACATTCAGCCAATTGAAAGCTCACCATTCCCAGAATTTTTATTTTTGAAGTCTGCTCCAGAAAAACGTAAAATTCGCTGGGAAAACTTCAAAAATTCATTTCTTCTTGTATACAACTCCAAAAATTACATATAACCTATCAAATTAAATCTTATCATGTCTAATTTCATTCTAAAAATTTTTAAAATTTTTGGATGTCATTTACTAATTTAAAAGTGTCACATAATCCGACTACCTCAACAAGAAATTCACCAACTATCTTGTATAACAACTATTTTATCATATGTGACCATATTGACTTTGCTTTTCCACTTAGCATGTTCTTTTACTATAAAATACTATAATAGCTATATGATACTTAATGATAAAATTTCGGGACATTACACTTTCAGCTGCGACTTTTTTTGTCGCTACTGAAAGTTGTAGCCAAAGGTCCTTTTTTTGTAGTGTTCATTATTCAATAAGCCAAGGCCTATGCTTTGGCACCGAATTCTAAAAATGTTCAAATGAGATCGACATTCCATAATTTCTTATTTCTATTTCATTAATATTTCCACCACTGTGATTTTCTTTTCTTCTTTTACTTTCTTTCCTATCACTGTTGATGGTAAAATGTCAGAGACTTTTACGGCATTTCTATTTTAAATTTGGGATGCCGTAAGTGAAACGCTTATGGCATCCCCTTTTTTTACAGACGCTATTTCTTAACTTTATTACGTCCCTGACATAAGTGTCCCTAACTTTTCGAACGTTGCCAAAATAAAGACGTTAGAAGCCCTGTCTGTAGTAGTGCAAATCTTTTTTCGTCTATCACTGTCATCAGAAAGGTACCTGGAAAATGTTGTTTTGGGAATATGGCTTTTTCAACCAATTTGCCTCAACAACACAGTTAGGCAACATCTTCAGGCAATCTACTCTTCAAAGACTCACTTTTGCTATGACTGAACAATTGTCATAGCCAAGCAAAAATGGAGGCACCAAAACTTTATCCTTGAATCTATTTGTCATAATGGTCGCCCCCTTCAGCATTTCAATTGCATCGGGAAACTAATAGATCCTTCCATGTTCCATTTGCTTTGTCTGAGAGCAGCTCTTTCATGAATTCACTGATCAGGCCTCGTGTCTTTTTTTGAAGATATTAATATAAGCAATTCTTCAAACTCGATAAATCAACTCTTTATACCGCAAGACCTATTTGCCATGATCTTCATATGTTATTATCTTCTTTTTCTAATGTGTTCTTTTTGTCATCCCCGAATTCTTAAGAAATTATTTATTTCTTATGTTTTTCCTAACATACATGTTGTACTGTAACTTCATCTCTCCCCATACACACACACACACTTATACACACACACACACAATATATATATGTGTGTGTAATTCTCTTTTATAAAAATGTATTTTTTATTTTAAAATATTAAATTTATAGGATAAGTTTGAATAGTTGGGGGAAAATGATAAGTTTAATTGTTTAAATATTTATTATTATTATTTTATAGGAATTATGATTACATATAAAAGTTAATATAGCCTATTTTTCATTGAGTTTCTTTCTTTTTATTAGATCAAATTGGACTGGGATGAACCAAGTCGAGGTAGATTTGGCGCATATTGTGAGTTCCCATGAGCAAGCCAAAGAAAACCCATCAATTAGTGTATAGTTTAGTGATTTAGCATGAAAGACTAAAAAATCGGAGACTTAAAAATTCAAATAAGAGCCGTCAAAATCAAATTTAAAACCAGCGGACTAGATATGATTTGATGAGTTAATATAATAAGTTCCATTTTTCTTTTAAAAAAAAGATAAATAAACTTGTACCTGTCATATGGGGGCAATGGGCTTAATTAACTTTGTCTTGATTCAACAACATGATAGTGAAGATAAGAGGACAACCACAGACGTCACACCTCCATCAGAGTTTTGGACTTTGCATTGGGAGGAAGATCATGAAAAATTGCAAAGACATTGATGGAGATAATATCCCAAGGGAGAAAATTATTTTTAAATATAATCTTTATTTATAATATTATCAATTTTTTTTAGTTTGTCCCTGATGCACATCAACAATAATAGAGGAGGAGACATAATGAAAGAATTAAATAAAATAGTTAGGGTATTTTAAAAAATATATATCATATTAACGAATTTAACTAACTTTTTTAATATAATGAAATTATATAAATATGTCATGTATTAAGGACGGAAGGGAGCATACATTTTTTTTAAATATGGGTAATGCGTTTAAAAATACAAGGCATTTTTAAGTTTTCAATATGTAATTAATAAGATTTTTTAGAGAATTCTTATAATAAATGTTAAAAATTAAGAACCAGCCATTCTCATATGTCTGATCATGTGAAATATCATATTAAATGAGGATAAACATGGATTGTAAAAAATGATAATAAACATGATGTGTATTTATTTAACTGATTTATTGAGAATTAGTTAAAAATGCTTGAACGAAAGGATTACTTTTTTAGCAATTCAATTGAAACAAAATGATCGAAGAGGAAAGGGGAAAACAGGGTATGTAAGAAAATGAAGACAAAACAAAGATAGAGAAGAACGACCACGAATAATTTATCAATAAATAGGAAGCTGAAATATCTATGTCTCTTTGAAAAATTATCAATATTTCTTACATATTTTAATATAACTTATTGTTTGAAAAATGAGTACAATCTTCATAAAAGTTTACATCAGGATAAGATCCAATTTTACCCTAAAAATTTTCATACAGGAGTTGTAGGTTCAAGAAGCTTTTGTTGGATCAATATCGACTCTGAAAGTGTAAAAAAAAGAGTAAAATTGTCTTAATCGTTAAAAAATTAGTATTAATTATTAAAAAATTAATGTTAACAATTAACATTTTTTAACAGTTAAGATAATATTGCTCGTTTTCTTAAACTTTCATGCCATAATATTAATTCAACGAAAATTTCTTGATACTCACAACTCATACGTGAAAACTTATGGATCAAAATTAGACCAACCCTTTAAATTATTATTTCTCCCATGGATCGGACAAAAAGTTATAAAAATAATAGTTTTATGTATACTCTTAAATAGCATTTTAATTTGGACTTTCTTCTTTTAGCAGTCATTTGATAAACAACCACCAAGCTTTTACTTCTTAAATATCATGTTGTCCACCACCACGAGACTAGGTCTAATTAGTCTAATTGAACAGACACGACACAAACAAGCAATTGGCCTATTAAATAAATCCACATCCAAGATGTTCTGTCTATGCGTGACAAATATAGTCATAATCTTTGGATAATGATTGAATTATAAAAAAAGAGAGTAAATTATAAAAAATTTTCCTGAAAACTACGTGCAAATAAACTTTCAAATTTATGCCACAGCTCTTAGCTACGTTCATTATCTATAATTCCCTAAGCTTTCAAATTTATGCCTTTAACTCTAAACTATCGATTTTATATCATGTTAAACTTTATTTCTATATGCACATAATTCCTTCAAATTTTGAGTTTTACACAAACACACACACACAACCCTAAGACTTTAAGGGAAAACTCCAATAAAATATCATTTGAATTTAGGAAACCCCAAAAAATATGTTAATACTTATAAATGATAGAGATATAACATGGGTCAAATTGGGATTCTAAAGTATTGATGATTTTATCATAATGCCCCTCAATTTTTTAAATTAAAAAAAATAAAAGGGGACCCTCACTGGAGCACCATCGCCGGCCGGCCGGCACCCTCCAGCCGCCGAAGTTTATGCCACCAGTTGCCGAAGCTCCAGTGGTAGCTGTTTTATTAGGAAATGGATTTTTTTTTTTGGTTTAAAAATGTAGAGCCTTAGTGGAGATGGGATTTGTACCCACTCCCCACCTTAGTTCCTTTTGAAAGCCTTTGCCATTGGGACACCAAGCTTCCTTTAGTAAATATATGCAAAAGAATATTGTTGGAATATACTAGTTTACCCTTGGTAAATTAAGGCTCAAACCTAATTGAAGAGAGGTTATCATGGAGAGACACAAGTTCATAAAGAGAAATATCTCTTTATGGTTTAATAGTTATGTCTATTCTTATATACCAATATGCTTAAGAATTACATCTATTTCTATGTGACTATATATACACTATATATATGATATGGGATTGAGAGAGTAAAGGAGTCTAAAAACAACACATATATAATAACGCTCTCCTCAATTTAAAAGAGGTCTCTCATGAATGTTCTCTTTGCTTTCTTTCCTTGGTGTATTTGTTGTGTAGCATAATTGGAGTCATCATCGGTGCTTTGGTTTCGTGTGGGTACTTCAGCGAGTCAATTGGATTTTAAGAATGCCCAACATTCTTATATGGTATCAAAGCCTAATTTTCCTGTAGCATATGAGATTATGATCTTGATATTGTGATAGTGTATATAATATTATAATCTTGATATTATGATCTCCATATTGTCGTTCTCTAAAGATCAAAAGATATTTATTTTTCATCTTATGATCTTCAAAGATGTGTTTTTTTTTGTGGCTAAAGTTTTGTGTTTTTTTCCTTCTACAATGTGCCTATCATATGTCTTTAGTACACACACACACACAAATATGTATATCTCTCTGTCTGTGTGCGCACATGCGCTGTAAACACCCTATTTTATATGGGTCCCACTTAAAAAGTAAAAATAATAAATAAATAAAAATCCTCTCATTGATGATGATCGGTTTCTAAATTGATAGTCATCATTAAAAGGAAAAAAAAGAGAAAGTAGGAAAATCATCTCATTAATGATGATCGGTCTCTAAATTGGCAATTATCATTAAAGAAAAAATAAAAAAAGATCCTCTTATTAATGATGATTGGTGTCTAAATTGGCAATCATCATTAAAGGGGAAAAAAACAAGTGCTCTTATTAATGATGATTGATGTCCAAATTGACATTTCATTCATTAAGGGAAAATTTAAAAAATATTAAAAAAATAAAAAAATATTTCTCATTTATGTTGATAGGTTTAAATTAGTAAATTACTTGTGGGAAAAATAATAAAAAAATTAAAAAAAATCTCTCATTAATGATCAAACTAGGAAATTTTATTAATAGAAAATACAAAAAATAAAAAATGAAATTTAGAAAAAAAAATCTCTATTGATGGTAACTGGGCCAAGTTAGAAAGAGAATTTATGAAGAAAGCCTTATCTTGAGACTATAAATAGGGGAGTAAGGGTTAAAGCAAGGAAAAGAATTTTGGGAGAAAAGAGAGGCAAGGTAGAGAGCTAATATGATTTTCTCATTTTCTTACTCAAGCATAATGTGCATAGGGAATGGTAGTCAAGGACAGACACCAGTAGAAAAATGACTTTTTAGATTGGGTAAAAATGACTTTTTAGACCGGTTTTAGATGAAGTCTTAATACATCCGGTCTACAAAGTGTGATGTTTTTTAGACCGGTTATGCAACCGGTCTAAAAAGACACACTTTTTAGACCGGTTGTTTGGAGAATCGGTCTAAAAAGTGCGCATTTTATACTAATGAACTAGAAAAAAAAGACATTTTTTAGACCGGTTGTTTGGAGAACCGATCTAAAAAAGACTTTTTTAGATCGGTTCTCCAAACAACCGGTCTAAAAAATGTCTTTTTTTTCTGGTTCATTGATTTCGTTAGTATACCAATTGATTGGTCAGATCTCAAGAAACTAACATTGAAAAAATGAAAAACAAGTATAACAAAAATTAGTCAAACACAACATCAATTAACTGCTGACATTTGCTTAGATAACAACATATACCTACAAAAAACAAGAATCTACAGATGAATTACTGAGAACACTTACCAGTTGGCCGAATCAACCTTGGTTCACCATATATTGTCGTAAAAACAAAAGATTGGTTTGTTCCCTATCATGAATAACCTGACAAAACAAAATCATATTTCAAAATGTAGAAGAGCACCACAAAAACATATTATCAGCAAGCATCATCAAGAAAACAAGTTCACATACCAGATACTTCTGCTTTGTTGTAGGTTTCAAAGGATAGTCTATAGCATATCTGAAATAATATTAGGAAATGAGTTAGAAAAGAAAGTAATTAAATCCCAAGTTGAAAGAATATTTTTAATTAAGTAGAGCATTGAGATAGAGAATTCAAATTAAAAAGAGTTAGAAAACAAGAGAACAAATGAACTAACCAAGTGACCTCTGTGTCGACATTGGCGATGTTCAAGAATGGAGGAGAGACGTGGGAAGGAGAAGCTGTCGAGGCACGAATGAGGGGTTTACAAGAAGCTTGATAAATATCAGATTTCAAAGTTGAAATTAGGCACGCAAGAGAAGATTTGAAATATTAAGACGGACTTTTAAGACCGGTTATTTGGAGAACCGGTCTAAAAAAGACTTTTTAGACCGGTTCTCCAAACAACCGGTCTAAAAACTACGACTTTTAGACTGGTTGTGTAACAACCATCTAAAAAGTTTTATCTTTTAGATCGGTTATTAGTAACAACTAGTCTAAAAAGTTTTCAATTTTTTTAACTTTTAATTAATTTTATATTTTTAGACCGGTTGTTTAGATAACCGGTCTAAATAATATCTTTTAGATCGCATATTTTAAGAACCGATCTTAAAAGTTGTTTATAATTACAAAACTGCCACCGATCATATTTTTTAGACCTTATCCGCAACAACCGATCTAAATATTACGGTCTAAAAAGAGTATTTTGTACTAGTAAGAGCCATTTTGTCTTTGTTTAGAAAGAGATTCCTTGCTAAGCCAATGAACATTTCTACATAGAGATGGAGGCATTCTTACAGAAGTATTAGGCAAATCTCCACAAGTATATTACTTGTTGTTGCTCCTTGCTTATATTATTTTTGTTCATTTCTCTATTCTCTTCTCACCCAGCAACATTTGGTTTATAAAATAATGGCTTGTTGACTAAAGTTATGCTTATGGGCTACATGTACTTCTTGAAGTGTCTTTTTTGCATTTTGATAATTATTGGATGCTCGTATTACATGATGAATATATTAGTTGCACCTTGATATGAATTAAGGGGTGAGTTTGCTTATGAATAAATTGCATATGACTGTATATTTCTTCTATGTTTCTTTTTACCCCCTTACTTTGGTGTCTCATGTAGCTTACAAGTCTTTGGCTTCCCATTCTTTTAACTTGTGCTATTTTTTTTTGTTTTTTTCTTTATCCCTTTCCTAGGTTCTCTTTCAAAAAATGAAAAAAATGATTTTAACACATTTTTATCAATGAAAATAAAATGGAAAATCTCCCTTTCATTGAAAAAAATAAAGAAATTGTTTTCATAAATAATAATAAAATACAAACCAAACAAAAAAAAATTCAAATAAGTTAAATAAATATTTTTTCTAAAAAAACCAACAAAGTGACACGTCTTTTTACCCAATGAACTACATGGGCTTTGATCCCTCTTAAGAGTACGTAGGCCCTAGGTTTTCATCCTAGGTCAAGTCCAATAATGTAAATAATTAATTTTGTTTTCTCATTTTGTAAATATTTTGTTTTTGGGTAATTATGATGAAATTTTAAAAGTCCATATTTATTTTTAAATAGTTAATTTAGGGTAACCATTTTTATGAATAGGTACTGTGTAATGCTTAACACCTTCCCCATGCACAATCAACTCCCGAACCTTAAACAATTTTTGTACACCAGTGTCCCTTTTTTTAAAAAAAAAGGTTTCCAAAGTTACTCTTTTCTAAAATTTTGGTGCCGATTCTATGTTTTCCAAATTTCGGGCACTATAGCCTGGCGACTCTATTGAGGAAGGTTTGAGAGTTAAGCCTGTTTAAGTTAAATGTTTAAAAATAATGTGGTCTCAATTTTATTTTAATTACCCTTTTTATTTATTTTATTTTATTTTGTGTGCTTGTTTATTTTATTTATTAAATCCTTTATTCATTTATTTGTTTATTCTTTTTCTCTATCTATCTTGTGATCTGCTTAACAGATGAGGGTGTGATAGAACTTAGGCCACATGTTCGTATGCTTTCCACACGCACTGAACACATACACTATTCTCCTCACACACATTTTGGGCCCTATACCCAGGTCTGTGAGTTCCTTAGGTGAGTGAAAGTTTCTAGTGGTTTCCCTGTGGGGTTTTCAAAACCCCCTGATGTTACTGTGAAGACTTCATCCTAGCTGTTACTCATTTGGAAAGGTTTATCCTTGTGGGGTTTTTAAAACCCCTTGAAGGTCAATTTTGTCAAATAGGGTCGTTATCTTTATGATGGGGGCAGTTAGTAAGCCTTTATCTATGAGAATTAGAACTACCTTGAAACCATTGCACCTATTAGTGGAAATCATCGATCTACCTAATTAATTAGTACCCGCCTTTCTTAGGATAGATACCCACCAACCTAGGGTTATTCCTAAAATAGGACACTGGAGGGTATATATTTATTTATTGTTGATAATATTTATTATCATCCATGCATAATCAATGAAACCCCTAGGATCAAGTGACTAACTGTCGCTTCACTTGTGTATGTATCTAGCATCACTCCACATAAAGATACATCATAAGGACGGTGTATGAACTAGATAGCCAACCTTAGTTTAAGGGTCTATGACCCTAAAAGATGTAACACCCCATTTTTTTTAATCATCAATATTCCTCCTATGTAATTAATACATTTAATGGAATAAAATAGTGAATTGTGGTGTGCATAAATTTATAGAAAATTTCCAATCGTCGGTTACATATAATTCGGCCAAGCAAGGACACAAATGAGCAATTAATATCCACATAAAGGCCTACTATTATAAATAAAATTGGAACATAAAATAACATGATTAATGGCCTAATATACATGTCAAAAATCGGCCAAACTAAAGGAAAGATCAAGAAATGATTTATTTCGGTAAATCATAAAAGGTAGGGGCAAAACGGTAATTTTTCCATAAAGTGAGAAATGATTATTTTTTTCCTAATATTCCTAATAATTTTAGTTATATGGGAACTAAAAAGAGGAAAATGGCTACTTGATAATTAATAAGCCTATTTTGGTGAATTATTGTCAAGGAAAGTCAAATAGTCAAAAGTCAAAGGATAAAAGTCAACAATTTGCAAGATGGCAATGAAATAGTTTGAGATCAATATTTTCCTCTTAATTCATACTCATTTTCGGCTGAACAAGAGAGGAGAAAGGAAATGAGATAATTATACAATAAATGAAATTATGGACTAATGGAAAAGTGCCATCTATGTTAAGTTATTTATTTAACTTAACATATATCATTCCTTTCATCTATCCATTCTCATTTTCGATCAGACCAGAACCAGAAAGACTGAGAGAGAGCTGGGGAAGGTGAAGAGCAAGGGAAGCTAGGGTTTTCCAAAAATCAAGGTAAGGAAGTCATAATCTTGTGCTTTAAGCTTCCTAATCCTTATATAATCCCTCCTACTCACTTCTTCTCCTTTGAAACCATGGTTTTCAAGACAAAATTCCAAGAGGAGAGAGAGAGAATTCAGATGTTGAGGAGAGAGAAAGAGGAGGAATCAAAAGGTAAACCTCCAAACTTGTTTCTCTTGCTTTAATTGATGCTATTTGTATTGTTCTTGGCTAGGTTTGGTTATTTTTGTGAAAGATGGTTGATAAAACCTAAAGGACCTTGCTGTCCAAGTTTCTCCTAACCATGTCTAATGAATGTCTATATAGCTAATAGTGTGACTAGAAGTATAAAGGAGGTGATTAAGTAAGAGAAAATGAGAAACTGAAATAATTTATCTGAGAACCTAAAATCTATGGCCTATTTTGGACGTGGTAAAGGAGATAAAATTTGGTAATTTTGATTATTCCATTAGGTTTAGAGGTCAAAATTGTGTAGGGTTTATGTTGATGATAAATTGAGAAAAGCCCCAAAAAGAGAAATGACCAAACTACCCCTTAAAGCTCAAAGAAAGGGCTGCCAAGGGCATTTTTGTCATTTGACCCTAAATTTGACTAATATGAGGTCAAAAATAGATTCTACATGCGAAATTGTGTAGGAATAGCCAGAGTCATAATTTTTGGTGAGGTCCAGTAGACCGGGTCTACAAGGGCATTTTGGTAATTCAGCATCGAGAAGCTAAGTTAACCAATAGCATGAGATTGGAGTAATGTATGAATGGGTAATAACTCATCTATAATGTATTTGGAAATTGTAGGACTTGGCGACTGTCCGAAGTCTAAGATTTGTCTGAGCTCGGATAAACAGGAGGACATTGCTAAAGAAAAGCAACCAGGTAGTAACTTCTTACATATATTATGTGATGCCTATTATGATTGTATATGTCATTCATTGTAACATGAGCTAGTGTCCTAGAGACACCAATTTTCCATGTTGTGGTCAGGGAACCAACAAGGACGCCAAGTAGACTAAGGTACAAACAAGTAGTTTGACCTTGTGCAAGTATACACACATATAGTTTCGAGCATCTTACATGACATGACATTGCATATCTATTTTTGCATTCTATATGTTTGTAAGCATGTTGCTACTAAGATTCCTTCATATCTCATTCTTCTCCAACCAAAACATTTCAGCTGGAGTGAGCAGCTCAAAAGACAAGTCGGTGGTTACCGGTGATTAGGGTCCCGGAGCTTTTCGTTGCTGCTATAGTGGTTTTGCATGTACTTTAGATACATGTGTATATATTTATTAAACCATGTGGAGAATTCTCCTATAATGTAAGCTTGTACATAATATCAATATGTTTCCACTATTTTTGAATGCTTTATATAACTTTATGCTTATCCCTTTGCAAATATTGAAAAGTTAAGGGGTTTGACAAAAGACTATGATATTATCACATCTATCATGTTAGAAAATATCTCAATGAGAGATAATCCTTCAGGAGTCATGAGGCACATTACATCATTTACAAGTATTTTAGCTTCATTTTGATATGGGTGTTGGACATAATCATTTTACAAAACCCTTAGTTGTGTAATAGCTTGGGTTATTCGCAGGTTGATAGGCACTTTATCCTCCCTATGAGGTAATGGATCTCTTGAGGAGGTGAAGTTCTTTTTCTTAATGTCCATCACCCATATCAAGGCTTGAAAACACATGTATAGCATGCATTTAGAAATATTTTCTAACCCTTCATTCTCTTTCCTTTAATAAAGGGCAGGCGAGTTATCCAACAACTGAAAAATTTGGCATAAAGGTTAAATGGCATAAAAATCAGGTTTAAATCAAATTCCTATAGGAAAGGTGTATAGAGGGAAAGGCATCAGAGTAATTGCAAGAGTAAAACTACTGGATGCCCTGATTTGGTTAAGTCGCTACATTCAAGGTTCAGTCAAATTAGGCTTCATGAAGAAGTATGGAAACATCATTGATTTGTCACATGTACCTGTGCATACTGATGCTATCATAGAACTGGACCAGTATTAGAACGCCTCGTTAAGATGCTTCACTTTCTCTGATTTTCAACTAGCTCTAACCCTTGAAGAATACAGGGAAATCCTTTGGGTGCTGATGAAAAGGAACGATAAGATCTACCATTATCCAGGCCGGCTACCTTATCTGGGAGGAATAACAAAGTTGTTGGGGGTTAGCATAGAGAAAATACAGATTGTAGGTACCAGACATGTCAAGGGGATTAAAAGGATGATAGTGGAAGCTCACTTAGCAAGATTAGCGGAGAGTAAATATTGAGAGAGTTTTTGCAGGGTCTTTACCTTTGCTATTTATAGCATGAACCTTTTTCCTTCATCAACAGGAATAATTGACTTGGGACCTATCAATGTCTTCCAATCAGTTGAATATTCTCAAATCAACCCAGTATCCGTAATCTTAGTAGAGAGCTACATGTCATTATCTCAGTGCCACCTAAAGAAGGGAGGTCGAATAAAATATTGCCTTGCATTACTTGAGGATGGATGTTGACTCACGTGTATGGAAAGAAGAAGTACTTCCAGGAAAGGTATGACAAGTTTACTAATCCACTCATAGCTTTCCATCATCTTCAATTAAACAAAAATGATTGGAGGAAGAGTTCTCATAGTTAACAGAAGATTCCCTTTTATGAAAAATAGAATGGTGAGAGGATGAAGAGATTATCCATCACTAAGGGGACTTTTCTAATGTGCCTCTCATGAGACTAAGAGGATGTATTAATTACAACCCTTCTTGAGCATTAAGGCAATTAGCATTTCGGCAAAAAGCTCCCTCTTAGGAAGAAGTGCAGGCGATACATTTCTTGTATGAAGAAGATGGCATAAGGGACTTATGTCAAGAAATCAAAGAAGCTTGGAGCAAGATAACATATGGGCTGAGCTAGGGAAGCGAGAAATAGGTACAACTTCAAGCTATAAGAAATGGCTCAAGGACAGAATTAAAGGAGCCAATCCATCTTATTTTCCTTAAGATCCTTTATTAGGAAATGATGCCCAAGAAGTAAACAAAGAATTGGCAAGGCGCCTAGAAATAAGAGAAAAGGAGCTGGAGGAGCTGTCTGTGATGGAATTTCAAAATAAGAAAAAGATGAGTTAGATAGAGGACAAAAGCGCTTCCCTCCAAGAAAAATTGACATAAAAGAGAAAGAGAAGAAATTTAAAAGAACGCTAAAAAATCATGAAGCTGGAAGAAGAAAACAAAAGCTTAAAAAAGGGCTATGCAAGAAAACGACAGGAAAATGAAGAACAATAGATTTCAACTATTAAAGATGACTACAGAAAAAGAGTTGCTCAAAGAGAAACTGCAAGACAATGCCCCCTTAAGAAATTGCAAGGGGAAGTTTATATTCTTACTCAACTCTTAGAAAGCAAGAAAGGTGAATTAGTTGCTGTAAGAACCAGTAGTGCTGAAACTATTAAGAGCCTTGTGGACAAGCTGAATCATGAAAGGAAAGTTTTAGCCAACTGGGAACTCCTCTACCATAGACAAGTTGTTATGACAGAAGAATAGGTAAAGAGGTGTGGTAACTTAATCAACTCGGCTAACACCAGGATCCCATAATTTGCTAGCACATTCAAGCACGCTGAAGGCATGATTATTCCTTTAAATCCACCGGCAGAGATTGTTGAATTTTTCAACTTATGTAATCAAATAGTATAGGAACTCAAAATTGTAACTAAATTTTGATATTATAAAATAAAAGTATATCTCACTCCATTTACTATCATTTTGTGCATGCTTATCACTACGATCAATAACGAGATCTTGGGCTAGGATGGGATTCAAGGTCCCCCTGTCTAATGATCAACTCTAGTTCTCCTTGTAGAATAATAAATTCTTTAAGGAGGCTAGAGGACACTTGCTTCGAAAGACTATGTGCCGACTCAGCACTCATCAATGACAAGATCTTGGCCAGGATGGGACTTAAGGTCCCTTTTATCTAATGATCAACTCTAGATCTCCCTGTAGAATAATAGATTCCCTGAGGAAGCTAGAGGATACTTGTGCTGAAAGACCTTTATGCCAATACATCGTGGATAACTCACTATACCTGCTTGAAATGTGAGTTCAAATAAACTAATGATATTTTGTTCCTTTTTTAGCAGGTGATACAAGATTGCTCCGTCTAAATGTCCTAACCAGCTACCCCCTGTGTATTCATACAACACACGCTCACGTAGTCATCAAATTGCCGCTAATACCAGTAAAGCCGAATCTAATTTAAATCATCGGATGTCTCATATGGAGGTATAAATGACATATTTGAAAGAAATGATTTCTACCTTGACTATAGCTCTTCAAACCCAGAATAATGAGAAAGATTCAGAAACATCTGATCCATTGAAAAATGTTGAGATAAACATACCAGAGAATGGTGAGAAAGAAAAAAGACAGAAGAGCCTCAGAATAAGCAGAATCGTTGAATTTCGAGCACTAAGGAAGAGCAACCAAGTAAAGATTCAACATATACTTTCAACATTCCCTCCCTGTCAGTTGAAAAGGAGGAATGGAAGGAAGAGTTGGGTGAAGTGAATGACCAACTAAAAGCCCTCCAAGGACCAAATACTTGTGATTCACTTTATCTAAAGGATTTATACTTGTCACCACATGTCTCAATTCCTAAGAAATTCAAGATACCGGACTTTAATAAATATAATGGTACAGGAAATCTGTTATACCATCTTAAGGCTTATGGCACCAAGATACTTGTCTAGTCGCAAGATGAAAACTTTTTGCTACTCTTCTTCCATGAGAGCTTGAAGAGGCCAGTACTGGAATGGTACATGCAGCTCGATCAGACAAATATCAAGAAATAGAGAGATTTGACTGATGCATTCATGAAACAATACATATTCAATCTTGACACCGCCCTCACCAGAGAACAAATGAAGTCAATGAGCAAGAAAGCCATTGAAACTTTCAAAGATTATGCCCAAAGATGGAGGACGGTCGCAGTACAAGTTCAACCTCCCCTTATACCATCTGAGCTCAGTTCCTATTTCATTCGTACCTTGCAGGAACCTTACTACAGATACATGGTTGGGATGCGCTATTAGGTTTAGTAGGCACAGCGGAAAAATTTAAAATTTAAAATTTAAAATTGTAAAAGTTTATCAATCCCTACTGTGGATTCGTCAATAGTGTTTAAATCGAGTAGTAGAGAAACATACCTTTTTGAGTTTTTCCTTTTTCGATCTTGAGGAGCCAACTACTTAGATCAGCTCCCTCTACTAGTATCCACACGAACAGGATCTAACACCGGAAGCCTGCTAGCGCCTCCAATGTCTCTCTAGGGTATTTCCTTTTTCATGGCTCTCAATTTTTTCCATTATCCTTGGAAAACCCTAGCTCTTACTTTTTATAACTAGTCAGAGTTTTCTATTATATGATGGATATTGGATTTTTAAAATTAATCTTAATTAATTTCAAGATCTATATCATATCACTTAACACTTAATTGTTTTTTTATAAGCAAATTAAATAAATATGGTTTAATTAAATCTTCCCAATAGTTTTAATTTAACCTATTTATTTAATCTAAATAAAGAGCCAATTGAATTAGATTTAATTTATCTTTATAAATTAAATCCAAGATATTATCATATAATATCTATATATACACAATATAATAATATTATCATAACACACACACATATATAGGTATATACTTATATAGGTATATACCTATATATGTGTGTGTGTGTGTTTGTTTGTTTGTATTATCTGATAATATATATTATATATGACAGATGATACCCAAGAATTCATAATCAGGATATAAGAAAGACACCATGGGTTTGACCAAACATGATCCGAGTCATGGAAGGATCTATGCCCTCTTTCATGTATAGAATATATTACAGAGAGTCTATCCAAAGGACCTTAATAGACTCCTAACCTTCCTCCTTTAGATCATACTAGCACAACATTCCTTTGTTTCCTACTGGAGGTGTAACCATAATATATCCCTTATAATAATGATTATAAAAACTTGGATATCACAATCCCAATTTAAATCATATTCATTTAGAATCTAATAAAACTACTTCTCTAAATCCCTATGAGGGGTTTAGCCGGACATACCTTAATCGATTATTAATACAAAATTTCTGATCTTGATTCCATGTATATGTTGCTGAAATGAAGGCTTTATTGATAGTAGGGAATTTACAAGAGGGGCTTCGAGATTTTAGAGTACTCAAAAGCTTTATAGAGAGAATTAAAAACTGGATGCCTTACAATGAGGCTTACAAGACTTTATATAGACTCCATAATTAACTCTGGTTACAAAACTATGATTACTGAAACTATAGTTCTCTCTTTCCCCCCACATGCTCATCCTTTCTTGTTTGCTACTTGTATGACTGTCCCTTCACATGCTCGTCCTTTCTTATTTGCTGCTTGTATTACTTTCTTTGTTCCTTGCCATGGGTATCCTCTTTAATTGCTCAGCTATCATTTTAACTTCATTGTATTTTTCTTCTATAAGCTATTCCTTTATCTTTAATATCTTCCTTCGGATTCTCTTTTTTTCTTTTCTTGCTTTCTTCAATTTTTTCTTTATTGTCTTTATTCTTCTTTCGATCTCCTCCATCCCTTTTTCTTCTTCATGTGTCACTTTCTCTCTATCTTGTTGTCCTTTCATCACAGGATATCTAAATTAATTGGAATTCCTTGTTCTTGTTCTTTTTTTCTTATTTTCTCTACAATACTGGCAATTATGATTAGGATACTCAAATAAAAATATGCAAACTTTCTCGCTTGTTTCTTTTGTGTGATCCATTCCATTTTTCTTAATGTGGTCATATCAGTTGTAAAACTTTCCATGTATTCCATTAGAAGTTTTTCCAAGAGAATATATACAAGTAAGATTACTTGAATGATATACCCAAGGATTTTCATCTATGTTGGCAACAATCCTGTTCATTTCCTGAAATATATATTAGACACTCTGAACTGGAATTCTTCATCTTCTTATATTTCCTCTTTAATTTCTGGCTCAAATTCAATGGGCTTCTTTGTCGTTCCAAGTCTAATCAAATTAATTGGATTATAGAATTTCTCAGGCGTAATCTTAGCCACTTGATTAAGAGTTGCCAAGCTCTAGCAAAATAACCAGTTTCAATACAAATTTGCAATATAGAGAACTTGGATCGTTTCCCACGGAATTCACAGTTGGTCTAAAATTATCAGTCGATAAAACAGTAAAATAGTAATTGGTTGGGGGGGTTTTCATTATGCTATCAATGAAAAAAATAAACTATAAATAAAGACAAAAATCAACAAACGAATTCAATCAGATTAAAACGACTAACCCAGAACTGGGATTCCAGAGCTTCCTTCCATCATCGGACGAAAATATTGTAACTAAACTCATGATTGATTCTAGACGAACCAAAATCTCTGTATTTATCCAGAAAATCCCTCGACTAGATGATTGTCTAGGGTTTGTTTGAACGCGTGGCGTGTCACTGTGCGATTGCACATAAATCACTGCAACCCGGTTCAAATTATGTCCTTGGGATGTATCAATCTGAACATTAAATCTAATATTCGAACTATTTCCAGAAATTGAATCCGATTTGAGTAAATAGAAATGAGTTATGTTACTAATTAAAGCGCGTCTTTTGGATGAAAACATTGATCCTCAATCCATGGGTTAGTCACATAAGTTTAGCTAAGCATGGCTGGAAAAGATGAAGAACGCGAAGAACATTTCAGAGAATTTTTAAACTTTTGTATTCAATTTAAAATTCTGCCAAAATGTCATACATCCATGTTTTTTACTAACTAGAGTAAAAACCTAATTGAAAATGGATCAAGGCTTCACACGTCCAGCCCAAAATGGAAATAAATAACAAATGGTCTTTAATTACAAAATTCGGGCCCAATAAAAAATTCTAGAAAAATGCATCTGAATTTAGCTCCAATTTTGACCATCTTCTTGTTCGAATTTGCCTTTTAAGTCTTCATATCGATTGTAGATCTTTGAATTATCTAAAAAATGAGATAAGAATGAGGCTAATCGGATATCTGGTTCAAGAGTTATGATCAAAATAGTAAAGCATTGTAAATCTGGGATTTTATCATTAAAATAAATTAAATCTAATAAAACACCCAAAGCCCAAATAAGCATAAAAACCCATTATTTATTAACTAAACAATCCTAAATTTATTAATCAAGAGATACAAATAAGTGTAATAAATATTCAATTATCACCACTGTGGAATAATACCTGATAAACGCTTGATGTTGCAGGACAGTTTTAAAATACTTTTCAACGGCTTCTTTAAATCTTGGTGGGAATAACTTGATTTCTCTCATATTTTGGGAAGGATAAATGGTTTGAATTAATCCATAGCTGTACAGGGTTTTTACTATCTCAGGAGGGGTTCCTGGATATATAATGGCTTTGTTAAAGGCGTAATGAAACACATACTTAATGGTCTTGTGAGTAAGGTTTAAAGAATTTAATCTTTTTACAATGAGTTTATAAAATTGGTATTGCTGGGGTATGTCAAATATTTCTTGGTTTTTGGTTTGTTTAGAAGTTGAAGTTGAGGCTACAATACTCTTGTCGGGTAAAGTAGTCTTATACTTTGGACTTGGGCTTTTTTTCTTTTTGGACTTGCTGGTCTTTTATAATTTAGGCTAAAGGGATACTTTCTGGCTTATTGGGCTTTTCTTGAATTTGGGTAGAAGACCTAATTAATAATTTCTGAGTGAATGACTCAGTTTGAGTAGGTGACCCAATTACAGGTTCCTTGTCTTTACTCTTTGTCTTTAAAGGTTCCTCATCAGGTTCCTTCATTACATGTCTTTTTTTTTTTCAGATTTTCCACTCTAGTAAATAATTCATTTACGGTACTGGTAAGATTAGAGGCATAATTAGATAAATTTTGTACACTATTACTTACTTGACTTCCCAGTAAACTCATATTTATTTCGAGCATATTAATCTTTGTTACTATATTAGTCATAAAAGGATTTTCCTCTTGTGGCTCATTTAAAGGTATTCTGCTTACAGGGCTATTACTCATTCTTTTTCATTGTTCCATCTGCTCAAATAATCATCAATTAGATTATTTTTTCCTTTGATATATTCAATATCATAATCATAATAAGATAAATCACTATGCCATTTTAATAACATTTTATTACTTAACTTTCCATTTTTTATTCCATTCTTTAACCAATGTTTCACTTGAGTATTATCAATTCTTATTGTAAATTTATAGTTTACTATGAATAACTCAAATTTTTCTACTTATTTTTTAATTGCTAAAAATTCTTTCTAATTTGAATGATAATTACTCTAAGATTCATTAAATTTTTTGCTTGCATATCTAGTTTTTTTTATTTCTTTACTATCTTCAAAATATAAAGCTGCACCCCAATAATTTTCTGATGCATCAGTGTATATTATCCATTTTATATTTTCTTCTAGAGGTATGATTAATTTTGGTAATTTATTACATAGCATTTTTATTTTTTCTACTATTTCCTTTGTTTCTTCATTCCATTTCCATATTGTCTTTTCTCCTACTAATGTAGATATTTCTGCTGTTAATTTTGATAAATGAGGTATATAATTCTTAACTTGATTTACTAATCCTAAAAATGATTGTAATTCCTTCTTATTACTTATCTTCATAAATCTTTTACCTTTTGGCTTATATGGTCTTGTAATTCCATTCCATCTTTAGATATTATTTGTCCAAAAAATCCTATTTTATCTTTTCTTAATTCTGCTTTCTTAGGTGACATATTTATTCCTTTTTGTTCTATTAATTCCATAAATTTTTCTAAATGTTCTTCATGTTCTTTTTCATTTCTTAAGAATATTAATATATCATCTATGTAAATTGCTACAAAATTTGTTATTGGACTTAATAATTTTGATACATATTCTTGAAATATACTTGGACTATTGTGAAAACCCATAGGTAACACATTCCATTCATATAATCCTTTTGATGTACTAAAAGCTGTATATTTTTTACTTTCTTCTTCTAGTTTTATTTGAAAAAAATCCTGATTTGTAATCGAATTTACTAAACATAGTTTTTCCTCTTATTAGATTAAATAACAGTTCCATTTTAGGTATTGGATATCTATTTCTAATAGCAATTTCATTTAACTTAGTATAGTTTATTACCATTCTAGATTTTCCTGTTTTTTCCTCACTATATTTTACTACTATCATTGCAGGTAATGAATATTCATATCTACTTTCTTTAATTAAGTCATATTTCTTCATTTCTTTTATATGCATTATAAATTCATTTCTATCATTTTCTGTCCAGGAATATGGTTTACAATTTATTTCTTTACTATAATCTTTTAATTCTATTTTTGCTAAGGGTTTTAAATATTTATACATACATACATACATACATACATACATATACTATATATATAGTATCTATATGTGTGTGTGTGTGTGTGTATTTCAAAAATACATATATATATATATATATATATATATATATATAATATTATTAATTTTTGTTTTTGAATATAAATGTATATATAGATATTTATCAAGTAAATATTCACACAACATGTGTATATATATAAAATTTGTTCACCCTAGATTAACCATTACATTCATTAAATCTAAACATATATTAGATTCAATAAATCTAGACATTATAGCTCGTGTTGGGCTATTGTGTGTGCGACCCTGTAATCCCATAAGAAGTTAGTAGTAGGCCAATGACTATACTAACCCACAAGTTGTAAGAGGCCTCTAGCAAGATGTTACGACTACCCAATTCATATGAGGATCAATAAACCAATACAACCTGTCATGCAATCATATCGTATCCCCTTTGTCACACGATATTTCGATCAAGGATGAGGCATGGAGAATGTCATCTTCCTATTTTTGACCATTACTTTCTCGATCTCTGAGTAGTCTGACAATAGAAATGGAAACTCCTTTTCATCATAGTATGTCCATACATTTCTCAGACTTACTCATCGAGGGGCCCAGTAATATCTCTCTACTAATGTGAGGGACAAATTCCATCTTGACCATTTACATTCCTCTACATGAAAACCACCAACCCAATTGTAGCCTTTATTATCACTCGGTCAAAGGTGACTTTTGACTAGGTTAAAGCTTAGCGACTCTCATGTAGGAATCTATGATAATCTCAGGTCAAAAGGCATAATGACGTGGTTATACATGAGATAAGCTTATGACTTGATCCATGCAGCTTTCTCATAACGGGTCGGTTCAGTACCTTATACTCCTACAAGTGCCTAAGACTTTGATGTTAGATATGATTAGTTTTGATGATGACAAATATAGATATCAAATATTATGAGAGCAAAAGTTTGCATAATATACTTATCTCTTACATTGACTAACTACTATATTTAATGTTGCATATATTGTAGATTAGTTAAGAAATAGAAGAAAGAAATTGAGGAATGAAGAACTTGCAAGAATTAATGAAAAATATGAAGATTCAAGTTCTATGGGTACTGTAGCAGGTGACACTGTAGCATACAGTTACTGTAGTGTATGGCACTGTAGCTCACTGGAGCAGCACTGTAGCATCGAGTAATTTTTAAAATCACTCGAGTGATTTTTAGAATCACTCAAGTGATTTTAGAAATAGTAAAAATCACTCGAGTGATTCACTAATTCACTCTAGTGATGTTCATCGTTTCATGCTCTATTGTTCGTCCAGCTGAGCGAGGTCTGGTTATTTGATCATATCTCTCAAAATACAACTCCCATTGAGACCAAACCAGTTACATATAAAAATAGACTCCCAATGCGTCATTTTGACTCAGAAGAAACATCAAAGGAGCTCAGATGAAGGAGATATAAATATTAGAATTTGGCCATCATATCAGCATCACTTTCTAGAACAGATTTGGTATTTTGGCCATAACTCTCAAACCACAGATCTGATTGAGCTAAAACTAGTGCCATATAAAACTAGACGTAAACAGCTTTCCATTGATATATAATATGATAATTTTGGAGTTATATTCGAAGAGTTATTTCATCTGGAAGTTTACCCCTATTTGCTAAAGAATTGAAAACGTAACAAAGAGTTAAAGTGAAATAAACAACATATCACTCGAGTGATTTTTAGTAATCACTCGAGTGATATGCCAGAAATTGCAGATCACTCGAGTAATTCTAGAATTCACTCGAGTGATATGACTTATTCCGCAGATCACTTCCAGTGGCACTGAAATCACCGAAAGAATTTTTCACTATTCTTAAAATCACTCCTAGTGATAGTGAAATTACTCGAGTGATTCTGTTGATTTTGAAAATCACTTCCAGTGCAAGCCAAATCACTGCAAGAAAAATTCACTGTTTGCAATTTCACTTCCATTGATACCGAAATCACTCGAGTGATCTGAGATTTTTCAGAATCACTTCCAGTGCAAGCCAAATCACTGCAAGAAAAATTCACTATTTGCAAAATCACTTCCAGTGATGCCAAATTCACTCGAGTGATATATGAAGTTTGTCATATCACTTTCAGTGATGTTGATTCACTTCCGATGAATATTAAAATTCCTCAGATTACTTCCAGTGCCTTAACTGATCATTTCTATAGAATACCAATATGCACCAGATTACTTCCAATGAACTAATATGCCATTTTCTCAGTTTCACTTCCAGTCTCAGATCACTTCTAGTCAAGTATTATCCAGTCAATGATATGCTTACTCTTACAAAGCCACTGCCAGTGAAATGCTTCTGTAAATCACTTCCAGAAATATGAAAGAAACAAGGAAACAACTCAAATGATTTCATGGTACACTCAAGGGATGCTGATCATTGCCAGTGGAATATTGCTTTGTCAAGATCACTGCCAATGAAATATTATTTTCTGACAATAACTTCCAGTCCAGTGATTCTTTGGTTTTCTGAAATCACTGCTAGTGATGTCTGTAATCACCCGAGTGATGTTTTTCTAATGGCTATTTCTTTGAGTGGATTTACAGGTGTTATGCACTATCAATCACATGGCATACATGGATCAATATTCAGTGACAACAAATTATGGGCAACATAACTATTCAATAAACGATTCAACAAACGTGCAAAACAGAAAGAAAGCAATGCTGAAACATTTGTAAGAGATCAACAGGAAATGCTGAAGCATCTGTCAGAGCACCACGATCAATGGGCATAACCGTTAAACTTTCTGTCTGAACACACAATCGTCTTACAACGGGAAAATATTTGAATGCTCCAACGGCTCCCAACCTATCTTATATAAACCGAAGCATTTAAGAAGAAGGGACAGAGATTTATAGAAAAAGACTACAGCAAACAGATACGATAAAGTAACGAGAACCCAACTGCTAACATGCTGCTGTCATGAATCTTCATCTCTCACACACTCTCCGTTAATATATGTCTTCCTTGTCATGTATAATTAAGAGTGAAAATATTTACATTGTACTTCAGTGAGCATTCATACACTCTGTGAGAGAGCTTGTAAACACTTCATCTGTATTTCAGAAGTGTTCTCAAGGTAGAGGGACCTTGAGAGAATTGATCACCTTACGGGGGAAGTTGTAGAGCAAATTGTCAGTAAGACTTTCTGCTCGTAAGACTTACAAGGTGCAAGCAATAGAGAACGTTGCTTCTCGTAAGACTTACGGTGGTGTAAGCAGGAGAGAACGTTGCTGCTCGTAAGACTTGCACGGGTAAGCAGGAGAGAAAGGCCTTCGAGATTGCTTTGCTCGACTTGCTGTAAGAAGGAGTAAACCTTATAGTGTGTAAGGGGGAGTTACTCTTGTGAATTTGTAGAGGCTTATCTTGTGCCCAGTTAAACAAGAACATAGTGGATTGGAAATCTCAAGAGGAGCCTGGGGACTGGACGTAGGTCATCATCGATTGGACCGAACCAGGATAAATCACAGTTTGCACATTCTTTTCTCTAAGCTTTTATATTTCCAGCATATATGATTTATATAATTGCTTGTGAGTTTATACTTCCATATATATACTAAGTTAACAATCTGCGAAAAGATTTTTAAACATCAGACATTCCTACCATACACCCAATTCACCCCCTCTTGGGTATCATCCAGTTCTAACATTTGATTCATATCTCATACCTTATTAAAGTCATACTGGTCTTATTTCATCTTTGCTCCCGCATAGATGACCGACCAAGGACATTTAAGACAATCATTATGATTTACCCAAGGATATAGTTATCACAGTGAATATGCGAATAATATGATAATGAAATAGAGAAATTCATTGAATAGCAATGTTCAAAGTACAATGATTGGCCCCTAGGGAATAATTTCCAACATATACGTCATTGACTTTTTCGGTTTGATCGATATTAGTGAGCGAATCGACGCTGACATACGTGATGGCAAGATTTCTTAAAACGAGGGCAATATAAAAAAGGGGAATAACGAGAAGAAAAAGGAAGGTGATGTCACCTTCATCCAAACCACTAGACAGCCCTAAGCAATACATCAAGGTGGCAATGATGGGTTTCAACAGACGAAGAATGATTTGACACCAAATAGGCAAGGTCAAACTGGAGGACGAAGGAATTGGAAGCAGCAAGATAATCACCAATGGCCAGACTTTGGCGTGACAAATACTGAGCTATATCGCCAACTTTTAGAATCTCAATTGATAGGGCCATGTACTTACAAGAAGCTTCAATTGCCGTACTCGACATGGTATGACTCCGATGTCCAATGTGAATACCATATGGGAGCCCCGTGGTTCTCAATAAAGGACTGTGTGACATTCAAGAGGAATGTATTAGACTTAATTGATTCTAATCACATTCAATTGAAGAAGAACAATAGCTCTGCTACCAACACCAATCCTCTTCCAAGTCACAAAATCCAAGTAAATGCTATTGATGAAATTGAACTCTTTAAGGATCCTTTACTAGTAGGAGAAGATATCTATGATCGTTTAAAGGTGGCAGGTTATATACCTCAAGAGGAGAATGAAGTAGGCATAGTGGAAAAGAGACATGTCGAGTTTGTCATTGAGGAACCGTGCGAAAAAAGAAATTCCAATATTGTCTCTTTCACCATCTTGACACCATTGCAACAGCCTTCAGTAACCATTAAGGTACCAACCCCTTTTCCATATTAGAGCAATCATGCCATACCATGGAGGTATAAGGGTATTATTAAGAATCCCTTAGGGCAAGTAATGGAAGCAAAGGCCAGCAAGGAAACAATGGTTTGCTCAACAGGAGTCACACAAAGCGGGAAAGCTTATCTACCATAAAATGTAGGACTGTTAAAGAAGGAAAAGAAAGCCAGTGTTGATACTCCATCAAGTTCTAGTCTAAAAGAGATGAGAAAGAACGATGAATAAATCATTCAAATCATAAAGTAGAGTGAATATAGCATAGTAAACCAATTGAATAAAACTCCAGCCAAGATCTCAATTCTCTCTTTGATCTTGAGCTTTGAACTGCATCGTTGTGCACTACAAAAGGCTCTAGATGAAGCATATATGTAGTCTAGTGTGACCCCAGAGAAGATGGCGAGTATTATAAATGTGGTAAGAGCGTTCTCCATCATCTCATTTTTAGGAGAAGAAATTGTTCAATCAGCCGTTGATCAGTATAAAGCCCTTTACATTACCCTAAAATGCAAAGGGTTCGTTGTAGCCAAAGTGCTAATAGATGGAAGGTCAACATTAAATGTTTTTCCGCTATCCACGTTTGAGCACTTACCAGTAGAGACGTCAGAGGTCGAGAAGAGTAACATGGCAGTCAAAGGGTTCAATGGTACTCGGAGGGATGTGTTGGGAACAATCCACTTGCCTTTGCAGATTGGACCAACCTCATTTATAGTAGACTTTCAGCTTTTGAACATTGATCCATCCTACTCTATGCTATTGGGGAGGCCATGGATACACTCATCTAGGGCAATACCTTCTACCTTATACCAGAAGGTAAAGTTCATTGACAATGGGAAGATAGTAATAATCAAAAGAGAAGAGGAAATCATGGTGAGCAAACCAAGTTCTCTTCCATACATTGAGGCTGCAGAGCACGAGGAAGGAACAATTTTTCAAGGCTTTAAAGTCGAAAGATCCAAGGGATATAAAAATATTAACTCTATAGTAACCAAGATAATGGAGAAAAATAGATTCAAGCATGGGGGAGGATTGGACACTCACCTCTAAGGCATCAAGTCCCCCATAAATCTGTAAGAGAATCATAAGCACCAAGGGGTTGTGATAGGAGCCACCATTAGAAAGATAATTGAAAGAGCAAGCAAGCTTGAAGGTAGGGAGGGAGTATGAGTACTTTGAAATCCCCCACATAAGGAAGACATTCCCGACATCCTCTGAAATGTTAAACAAGCCGACTGTTGCAATGGTTTCACCAATAGGCGAAAAGACTTGCACATGGATTTTAGCTGATGATTCTGGAAAGGCTCTAGAAAATTGGGAGTTTGAGGACACCTTCAATTCTATTACTTTAGAGTAACATGTCTAGCTAAAAGTTGTCATTTTATGTTTTTATACGCCTTAAGGAAAGCTCTTATATGAACCATAAATAAAGAATGACATGTGAATAAAATTCACTTATTTATATCCATTCTTATTTTTTCCCCTTCTATTCATTCATTGTTCATTTTCACCCTCCAAGAAATTGATTTCCTCAGAACTCCTATCCAACGCAGAAGTTCCTGAGTTTCTCAATGATGATTCGCTTATTGCCATTGATATGCATAATTATGAGTGTGATGACGATGAGATCATTCAAGTATACACAAAAATCCTCGAATCTGGTAACAATAGAATGTTTCCGCATGAAGACGTAATTGAAGTAATAAACATGGGCACAAATGAAGAAAAGAGAAAACTAAAGATAGTAGATAATCCCAAAAGAGAGAAAATAATTGAACTCTTTAAAGAATTCATGGATGTGTTAGCATGGTCTTATCAAGATATGCTAGGCCTTGATCTAGGGATTGCCTCTTACAAGATTCCCTTATTCCAAGACACCAAGCCCAAAAAGCAGAAATTGAGGAGGCTCACTTCAGACATATCTTTAGTAGTTCGAGATGAGGTGATGAAGCAATTAGAGGTAGGTTTATTGGAAGTAGCTAAATATCAATATGTTTATGTTATTTCTGTATGCCCTATGAAACTTTACGCTTATTACTCAGCGAATATCAAAATGTTAAGGGGTTTGACATTTTTGGTATCAAAGATTAAAGCAGTTCTGGTATTTACATAATGGAATACTGATATGGTCTTGTTTGCATGATGTCAGGAAATCATGAGCGAACACGAATAATGACAGAGAGATCGATCACCTCCTTCAGTGAATTAGTGTCCTTCAAAGAAGAAGATTTTGAAAGGCCAGTACAGCATATGGCTTATGAGACTAGGAGGATCGAGGGTGTTGAAGACGTGCCAGTAGAACATCAAGCCTATCCAGTGTATGAACCTCACCTACCCCTAGAGATTATCCCAGATGCAATGGTCAATGATTCAGAGCAGCCACGAGCAGATGGCCATGCATCCAACCTGCCTACTGGTAAGGGCTCCAGGACAAAGAAAGTACATATGCCATACGACCTGCAGCTTGATGAGGAGCTGTAGGAATACATGCGGGGTTGATACAAATGCACAGTATGGGCACATGCCACCCCAGTCAAGCAAAAGTTGGCATACCTGGACGCAGTTGATAGGCTGTACTGGAAGTAGGTGCTACTAGAGATTGATCTGCCAAATGAGTTCTAGATTTTTACTACTATAGACTTCTTCCTAGACACAAACTTTTGGAACACCAAGAAGAACGATATCGTTGAGAGAGGTCCGAATGATCATTTTAGGGAATTCATGGAGCAAATCACAGAGTATATATAGGAGCACATGTACCAGGAGTAGCATAGGGTCTAAGAAGTATATTTTGGATGACCGGAGATAACCGGTATGTCTTTTAGAGTAAGGGTAGTTGTAGAGTACCGGTAGACAGAAGCTGCTAGAGCTGGTGACTTAGTTTTGATTGGGTACAGTCAAAGTTAAGCGTGCTTACCTTAAGGCAATCTCGGGATGGGTGACCCCCTGGGAAGCTATATGTTCAGTTAGGACTTGATGTATAAAAGTAACAAAGACTTGTTGTATAAGAGATTTAGGATGTATGATGTATGGTATGACTACCTAACTGCTGTATATACATGTTATGTGTTGTGGATGACAAACTTATGTGCCTGACATTTTTCTGAAATGATAAAAATGCTCTTGCATCTATAAGTTTTATTCCTTCTTTATTTTCATGTATAGTGAATTATAGAGATAGCACGTACATGAAGTATTGGTAGAGGCTGAAGTAGAGCTGGTAGTAGGGCTGGCGGTAGAAACAGGGACAATAATGAGGAACCGGGCACTAGACCCGACTCGATACAACAACTAATGGGTATGATGATGAAGCAATAAAACATACTGAATGAATTACGTAATGACTTGAGAGAAATACAGCAGAAGCAAAACGACGATGCCAAAACTCAAAATAACCCTGGTGGATAAGGAGGTGGTTACGTGCAACCACCAGCACCCGTACCTGAACATATACCAGAACATGTGCCTGAGGTTCCATAGGGCCTGATTATTGAAGTTGATAGCATACAGATCTGGGTAACCAGATTGAATTAGCATTAGCCAACTATATTCCGGTGGAAGTTTGGCCCCAAGCCGTGGAGGACTGGTTGTCCCAATTAGAGAAGATTTTCATGGTCCTAGAGTGCCCAAACAACATAAAAGCCTGACTAGCCATCTATAAGCTAGAAGGTGATGCTAATAGATGGAGGGGAAGCACCGAGGCAATCCTGCAAGCATGAAATATTCATGTGACTGGGAAGTATTTTCAAAAAAATTCAATGAAAAGTATTTTCCCTGTTTAGTGAGACTGACCAAGGAGATCGAATTCCTGACGATCCAGCAAGGTGAAAAGGAAGGCTTTGATGAATACTTGGCTAGATACATTCGAATGTCCTGATACTCCTCCTACTTGAAAATACCGTGATGATGAAGAATGGAATTCGGACATGATGATATGAGGGTTGAAGCTGGAGTTGAAGGAGAAGCTAGTCTCTTGACACTTCAAAGAGTTCAATAAAGCAGTCAAGGAGGGCCAAATTACCAAGCATAATCTGATAGAGCTATATACCTACAAAAGTAATGGTAACAGAACACATCTAGTGTCAAGAATTCTTCCCAAAAGCGCTAGTATCAGGGTGGTTCTTTGAGTGGCAGCAATAAGAAGCCAAACCAACATGACGGCCACAGTAATCAAAGACCTCCTAGGAATATAATATGCAAATATTGTGGAAACCCTCTCCATCTTAACTAGATGTGCGTGCAAGCAAAACAAGCCATGACAAAAGTAAGGTAGATTTTCTATTATAATTGAAAAAAGTCAGGGCATTTTGCCAAGGATTATCGACAGTAATAAGAGCCTAGAGAGCCTAGGTAGCAAGTTTAGGGCAGAGTGTTTTCCTTGACACAAGAGGAAGCTCAAAAATCACCAGAACTCATCGGAGGTATGATTTCTCTTAATGGTAATCTAGTACAAGCATTGTTTGATTCAAGAGCTAGTCATTCATTCATTGCATACAACTGCATAAGATGACTAGGCCTGAGCGTGTATAGATTACCCTATAACTTGACGGTATCTACGCCTACATGCAACAGATTCATCACAACAGAGTTTTACATAAATTTCATAATAAACATTGAGGGACATGAGTCCATAGTAGACCTGATTTGCTCGCCATTAAAACGACTAGAAGTGATACTTAGAATTGACTGGCTAACTGCAAACAACTTTTTGCTAAATTGTGGAAGCAAAAGGGTCATTTACCCTAATCTACCAGTAAAAGCTAATGCAGAAATCAACTTAAACTTTCTCTTCGTAGCTGAGGCCGAGAGATGCTTACATAAAGTTGTCAGGGGTATATTGTGTTTTTCTTCATGCAATCAGAGGCAAGAACAACATTAGAGAGTATCCCTGACGTGAATGAGTTTCTTAATGTATTTTTAAAGGATATCAACATATTACCCCAGACAGGGAAGTAGAATTTGCGATAGAAACTAAGCTTGGAGTAGGACTGATTTGTAAACCCCCATACAGAATGGCGCCAAGCAAGATGACAAAACTGAAGAAGCAGATTGAGGAGCTGCTAGAGAAAGGGTTTATTAGACCTAATGTCTCACCATGGGGAGCTCTAATGCTATTTGTGAAAAACAAAGATGGAAGCCTACGACTCTGTATCGATTACAGGGAGTTAAACAAGGTGACTATCAAGAACAAGTGCCCACTTTCTAAAATTGATGATTTCCTCTATCAATTGTTGGGATCCTGTATATTCTCAAAGATTGATCTGAGATTAGGCTATCACCAACTTAGAGTGAAGGCAGACGATGTGTCGAAGACTGCTTTTAAAACACGATATGGCCATTACGAGTTTCTAGTATTGCCATTTGGGCTGACCAATACACCTACAATGTTCATGGACTACATGAATCGAATCTTCCGTGCATACTTGGATCGATTCATGGTAGTCTTTATTTATGACATACAAGTATACTCACAGAGCAAAGTAGAGCATGAACACCACTTAAGAACCGTACTGAACACGTTGATGAGCAAGCAACTCTATGGCAAGCTAAGCAAATGTGAGTTCTGGCTCTCATAAGTTAAATTCATGGGTTATGTAGTCTCACAGCAAGGGGTCTCAGTAGATCCAAACAAGGTGAAATAGTATTTGAGATACACAGTTTTCTAGGTCTCACAGGGTATTACAAACAATTCATACAGTACTTCTCCAGAATAGATTTTCCGTCGACTAAGCTAACATGAAAAAATCAGTATTTTGTGTGGGACAACAATTGTGAGAAGAGCTTCACCAAGCTAAAATGAAAGCTAACGACAACACTAATTTTGACAATCCCAAATATGCAATTAACCTTCATGGTTTACTCAGATGTCAGTAGGCATGGATTGGGATGTGGCCTAATACAGTAAGGCCATATAATGGTATACACATCATGTAATACCCCCAAATTTTGGGATTAATGGCTTGAGGTTTAGCCTGAATTAAGTGGACTACTAGACCCTAGTTTAGCAAATGTCCTAGTGAGGAATGATATTTATCCCAAAATTCATTAATATCTTTGGATATTAAAATGGAAATAAAAGGTGAGGGCAAAATGGTAATTTTTCCGTAAGATGAGAAATGATGATTTTCCCTAATATTCCTAATGATTTGAGTTGAATGGGAATTAAAAGGAGGGAAATGACTACTTCGTAATTAATAAACCCGAGTGGGTGGATTATTATCAAGCAAGGTCCATAAGAGGAAAAGCATAAGGCTTTAAGTGGACCACTTGAGATGGCATAATGGGATGATTTGAGAGTGAATTATACGCTCTTATTTCTCATTAATATTAATGGAATGATGAAGGAAACGAGAAAGGAAACTTGTTGTGCAAGTAATATGATAGGTGGACTAATTGAGTAAAGGCCACCTAGATGATTTTAATTAATCATCATCCTTCATCAATTAATTCTCTTTCCCATACGTTCAGATTAAAAAGGAAAGAGAAAGAGAAACAGATCATAACGAGAACGAGAACACAGAGGAGAGAGAGAGAAGAGAGAGAAAACTATGATTCACTGGAACTCAATCAAAATGGCGTTTTCTCTCAAAGTACCAAGTACCAACATTCTTCTACTCATCCCGAGCTTCGATTCTATGGTTTCGGATTCTTGTTTGGAGATGGTTGGTGCCATCTCACTGGCCGGAGCGTCGCCATAATTCAGAACCGAATTCTGAAAGGCGTAGAGGTAAGCATAAGCTTCCTTTCTACCATTTTAGTTTGTCGTTTGGATGAGTATTTTGAGAGTAGGGTACTGTTCATCTCTCATTCTATTTATGTTTTGGAGGGCCAAAATGATGTCCAATGGATGTCTAAATGGCTAATCATATAATAAGGAGTAGAAAGGAAGGTATTAAGTTAAAGAAAGGGAGGAAGCGACACAACTTTCCTGAGAACTCTATATTGGCTTTCGTGAGTGTGGCATGAGGATAGAGTTATAATTTCATCAATTCGATGATTCCATTGAGTTCATAAGGGGAAATTGTGTAGGGTTCATGTTGAAGAGAAAGTGAGAAAAGGTCTAGAAGGTGAAATGACCAAATTGCCCTTGTTGCTCTATATAGGGGCTGTTCAAGGGTATTTTTGTTATTCGGGCTTCAATTTGACTGATATGAAGTCATAAATGGATTCTACACGTGAAATTGTATAGGATTGGCTCATGTTGCAATTTCTGCAAAGGTACAGTCGGGTCGGGCTTCCAGGGGCATTTTGATAATTTAGCGTAATTGGGCTAAGTTATCAACTAATACGAGTCTAGAATGTTATAAGAATGAGTGATGACTCATGTATTGAATGTTTGGAATTCTAAGACTTGATAAAGGACGGTTCCCGAACCAAAGCAAAGATGAAGGATTGAGGACGGACGTGAAGTCCGATAGGTAGTGGACTTACCTTTCATGCATATGTATGATATGTATGTCTTGCATTGAGTATGGGACTGTTATGCATATTTGTGTTGAACATGTTTGATTGATGTATTGAAGCTCTGTTATCCTTTATGCAATGGCCATATGTTTGTCATAACATCGAGCACACAGCATGTCATTATGTTGGCATGAACTAGGGTAGGTAAGCATGTCATGCATTCATATATATCTACAAGCATAGTAGTACTGTTTGCTACTGAGATTCTCTCGAATCTCACTCCTCCCAAACAACCATTTTAGACAGGTTAAAGGATGCATGAAGATGCACAGAGGAGATATGGAGATATGAAGTGAAGAGAAGAACATAGTGCGGGGCACTACTATTGGTATTTTGTGTATATATGTGTATATATGGATGTATGTGTATGTATAAATGTTGTATAAGTAGAGAACCGCTCTTGTGTAATTAATGAGAATGGCTTTTAGTTATTTAAAATGATCGCTCGCATACTCTGATGTTATAGGACTAAGAGCCGGTAAGGTAAGTATATGGAAGGATGTTTACACATCACGAACAAAGATATTCCACACACGATCTTGAGTTGGAAACGAATGTATTCGCACTAAAAAATATGGAGACACTATCTCTGTGGGGTGACCGTAGAGCTGTACTGTGACCACAAGAGTTCAAAATATCTATACGATCAAAAAGAGCTCAACATGTGGCAACGTAAGTAGATGGAGTTGCTCAAAGACTATAGTCTGGAGATCAAGTATCATCAAGGAAAGGAAAATATAGTGGCAGACACATTAAGCTGAAAGACAATGCATGTGGTAACCCTTATGATTCACGAACAGAGGCTAATTGAGAATTTCAGAGATCTCAAGTTGTCAAATCAAATCATGATCAATGGCATCAATATGAGTTATGTAGAGAATGACCTGAGAGCAGCCATAGAAGAAGCTCAGAGCCAGGATAGACGTGCACAGTCTATCAAAAACATGATTGCGAAGGGAGAGACTCAGGAGCATGACTTGTTACCAAGTGGGCTAGTCGGGTACCACAAACGGATATATGTTCCATGGTAGACAGAGCTAAAACAGAAAATCTTGGAAAAGGCATACAAGAGTAAATATACTCTGCATCCAGGAACAACCAAGACGTACCATAATCTAAAGTCCACATATTGGTGGCCAAGCATGAAAAGGGACGTGACAAGGTTCGTTGCCCGTTGCCTTCTTGCCAAAATGTCAAAGCTGAGTATCAACGACCTTTAAGGATATTGCAAAACCCTGCAATTCCTGAGTGGAAATGGGAGATGATCACCATAGATTTTGTAACAGGACTACCAAAGGTTTGAAACCATGATACGATATGGGTAATAGTAGACCAATTCACAGAAACAACTCATTTTCTCCTGATCAGTATTCGCTACTTTCCCGATAAACTTGTAGGAATCTATATCAAGGAGATAGTGTGTCTCTATGATTCGCCAAAGAACATCATATCAAACAAAGATCCTCAATTCACTTCCAAGTTCTAGAAGGTGATGCATTAGGCTTTGGGTACCAAGCTCTGATTTAGTACATCCTATCATCCTTAGACAAATGAGAAAACTGAGAGAATAATCCAAACACTAGAGGATATGCTCAGGGCATGCGTAATAGATTTCAAAGGCAGTTGGGACCAGTGCCTTCCTTTGGCGAAATTGGCATACAATAATAGTTATCATTCAAGTATCCAAATGGCTCCGTATAAAGTATTGTATGGAAGGAAATGTCAGTCGCCATTGTGCTAGGCAGAGCTGTTTGAAAGGTAGATGTATAGGCTAAATATAGTGGATCAAACAAAGGAGCACATAAAGCTGATCAAGCAGAGGCTACTAGCCGCATAAAGCAGAAAAAAGAGTTATACCGACAAAAGGTGAAAACCTCTTGAGTTTGAAGTTGGAGACCACATGTTCATGAAGGTTTTGCCTATTACTAACATTGACAGGGCATTGAAGGTGAAAAAGCCGAACCTTATGCACATTGGTCCTTTTGAGATCTTATCAAAGATTGGGCCAGTAGCATACCAAATAGCTTTGCCCCAATCTTAAGCAAGCTATATGATGTCTTCCATGTGTCACAATTGAAGAAATATCAACCTAATTTCAAGCATGTAATCGAATACGAAATAGTAGACTTGCGAGATGATTTGATGTATGAGGTTACACCTGACTGAATCATTGATTGGTAGGAGAAACAAATGAGGCACATGAGTAATCCATTCATCAAAGTGGTGTGGAAAGGGTTATCTCCTAGAGAAGCTACTTGGGAAGTTGAGAAAGATATGCAGAAGTGTTTCCTAAAATTTATGAGTCAATACTTTTAACAAATTTCGAGAACGAAATTTATTTAAGGGGGGAGAGCTGTAACACCCTATGTTGAGCCACTAATATTCCTCATATGTAATTAATATATTTAATGGAATAAAATGGTGCATTGTGGTATACATGTCAGAAAGTAGGCTGAAACAAGAGGAAATGAGCAACAAATGATTTAATTCAATAAATCATAAAATGAAATGGCAAAATGGTAATTTTCTATAAAACAAAAAGAAATCATCTTTCCCCTAATTTTCTCAATAATTTCAGCAAAGAAGGAATTAAAAAAAGAAAAATGGCTACTTGGTAATTAACAAACACAATTTGGAGTATTATTGCTAAGGGGGAAAAATTAAGTTGCAAAAGTCAAAAAGCAAGATGACATTGATTAATTACCTGGAATAAGTAATTGTTGGAAATTCAAGGAGCTATTTTATTTTCTCTTTCCTCTCTATATATTTTGGTTAAGAGGGGAAATAAAGGGAAAAAGGAATTTACTTGGTTATTATCAAAAGAAAAAGGAAATGTGTGGTCAAGAAAATTCAATGACATATTAATTTTCACTAAACCAATATTATGGCATAAAACAACTTTGATATTTCAAGAAGCATTATCCATTCTCTTCCCTCTCTAATTTCAGTAATCAAAGGGAAATGAAATTTATTAGGTAATATTATACAAGAAGCAAAACTTTAGACTAATTAGAAACAAGCACTTGTAAAGCAAAAAGCAAGAGGAGGTAAATGAATAAAATCATCATTCTCTTCTCTTGCTCTTCATTTTTGGTCATCATCTTCAAAAAAGGGAGAGAGAGAGTTTCAAACACTTAAGAACACAAGAAGAAGAGCACTAGGGTTCCAAAGTACAAATCAAGATAAGAACTTGCAAACTTAGTGATTCTTGCCTTCTAATCTCTCTACAAGCACTTCTAACATCTTCTCCTATATGAAATCCATATTTTTTAAGATAAATCAAGAGTGTAGAGAGAGAGAGAGAGAAGTTTTGGCCAGGAGAGAGAAAGAGCTAAATTTAAGAGGTAATCTTCAAAGCTTGATCCTCTTGATTTATTTGATATTGTTGTTCTTGGTGGTGGTGGTTTTGCCTTGATTTTCTCTTGATTTGTAAATATGGGCTGAAGCAAACCCTAGAGGAAATTCTACCAAAATTTTCTCTAAACATGTTCATTTAGTGTTTAAGTAGTTAATCATGTGATTAAAAGTAAAAAGGAAGTAATTAAGAGAAAACAAGAAACCAATATGTTCCTTCTTAGGACCCCTGTTTCGGTCAGAGGCAGAACAGGGAGGAGGAACTAGAATTTTGTGATTTAATGGTTCCGTTGGATTTAGAAGGCAAAATTGAGTAGGCATGCATATGTTCATGATTTTTGGATGTTGATATAAAAATTTGGGAATTTATGAAGTTGAATGTGCATGGTGTTTGATCTGTCTCCTGCGAGTTAGTGACATTTTGTAATGTATTTCGTAGGTCAAACCTAGTCCAAAAATTCTGAAACTTGGCAAGATTAAATTAGATACATAGAGCTTGAATTTTATAGGTATTTTGTAATTTTTGGATAAGTAGATCGGAAGATATGAATTTTTGAATTTGTGCCCTGTTTTCTGAAATGCAAACTGGAACTAGTTTGGTGAATTATTGGGAATAATATGGTTGCAATAGTCAAACCTAAATATTTTTACTCAAATTTATATTGAAATTGATTCATTTCTACTTTGGAATCAGTTAAATTAGATTTTTTTAGAATTAATTATGAATTTCTAAAGTTGATTGAACAATTTGCATGTTTTTGGAAAACAGTGAAACTGCACTATATAGAATTATGGTGTGCAGAAACTATTATAATTGCATTAAATAACTAACAACATCTAATTTAAAAGCAGTAATGCTACAAGTAATAACTAGTTACTTGTAACTTTAATTTTTATAGGAATTTGACATAGCCCGAGTCGGAATCCATGTGTAGGACAAACAGGAAAATTTGGAAAAGACTCAAGTAGTAACTTCTTCTAATATATACTATGTGATTACTAAATGTTTGACTACATCATTCTCTGTAACATGAGCCAAGTGTCTTAGACACACAAATTTGCCAAGTTGTAGTCAAGGACCTAACAGGGGTACCGAGAAGAACAAGGTACAAACATGTCATTTGGATTATCTTACACATAGTTTCGATCATCTTACATGACATGGTATTGCATATTTATTTTTGCATTATATATGTTTGAAAGCATGTTGCTACTGAGATTCTCTCGAATCTCATTCTTTTTTCAAAATAAAAAACTTTACAGCTGAAGCAGATGGCTCGAAAGGCAAGACGGTGGCTTCCGGTGATTAGGGTCTCGGAGCAGTTTGTTTTTGCTATAGTTATTTATGCATCTAATTTTGGCTACTTTTGAATGCTCTGTACATTTGTATATTTTTCAAACCCTGTGGGGATTCTCCTATAATGTAAACATGTACTTAATATTAGTATATTTACGTTGTTTCTGTATGCCCTGCGGAACTTTATGCTTATTACTATTCAAATATCGAAATGTTAAGGGGTTTGACGTTGAACGTCAGAAATGCTTCAAATTCATCCACTAGAGTTTTTCCTTATCATTGACATCTTGATCATTGGTTTTAGATGTGTTATCTTGTGCTTGAATTCGTTAGTCCCATTCTCTAAAATGAGTTAGACCTTGTGTCTAATAAGTTGACCATTTGTGAGTTTCAAATCTATTTCTTAGAAAAGAATTTAATTTATGAAAGCCTTGTGCCTAATGCATAAATCTTTATTGACTGAGTTATTTAAAACATTATGAATAATTATTAATACATTGAATGTTAATGCATTAATATGGAATAACTTATTAGGATAATATTTTGAAACTCAAGTCATTTGGATTAACGAGTATGTGCTTCATTATCTATAAATCCGTGTACTCATTTTGTTGCTCTAACATATTAACAACTTTCATCATCCATTTTTGAGTAACTAGAGCCTTGTTTTCAAATTCTTACCTTGAATGTTCTTATATTTCAAGACATAATTCTAAGAGGCAAGATTATCTCTTGATCACTAGCAAAGTCATTAGACTCATACATTTCTATCGAGTTTAACCCTTTCAGCTAATTCATTTATCCATATGACTTCTACCCTTTGGAAAATTCTTCAACATGTTAACTTCAATGTTCAACATATTCTCCAAAACTGAAGCATTCTGATATAATTTTTTAACATGTTGACTTCCATCATGCTTAACGTGAGCATCGATTTCAAACGTGTTTCAAAAATGAGTTTTTCATATACTCAAAATCTCAATTTCATAATTCATTATCATGGTTTGAATGAACATTTGAGATTTTAAACAATCTGTATATTTCATTATTATTTTTGACAAACTCGATCTCATTCATGCATTACATGAGATTCATATCAATAACATCTTTTCTACATAAAGTGTATTTACAAATTGTCATTGTGAAACAAATTTCTTGGTGTCATTTATGTTTAGTGACATGAATTAATTGGATATCATTGTAATTTTGGTCTTTGTTGGTTTAATATACTCTTTGCTCAAATGACATATGATTTAATTATAGAAGAGCATAATAGTTGTTATGTCTAACATTATATGGACCCAAAAGAAGTTAGGTACTAAAGAGCATTTATTTATATTTTGCAGGATTTGGTTAAATCTCTCTATTCTCGAATCCAAAAATAAAGGGCAACATAGTAGGGTCCTCTGGTACATACACTCGAGTGACCAGGACATGATGTGCAAAAGTGTGAAGGAATGGAGATATATCACTCAAGTGACAGCTATCAGCACTCGAGTGATATAGTTCGCTATCGAGTGACTAGATGGTGATCGTTTAAAAGAGTAAAGCATCAAGTATTGCATCACTAGGCATTGACTAGATGGTGATTGAGAAAATGAACTTTTAAGGAATATGCCTTGAGTGATTACGAGATTTACTCTAGTAAGATATCAATTAGAAGACACTTGAAGTCATCTACATGAACTAAGATGATGAGCTACTCTAAGAAGAATTGGAAAGAATGTCTATCTAAGGTTTCTTTGTTTTGATTAGTAAATAACAAAGACAAATAGAAGAAGGTTAACTTGCAAGGTCTGTAACATACCGAATTTTGGTAATCGGTAGATTTTGTAAATATTTAAGTAGTGGAATAAAATGATTTCTAATGTTTACAAAAAAGAACATACGAGGACTAAGAATCCTAACATCCTGTGTAAATGATATTAGCACAATTGCTTTAGGAATTTTGTATGGAATTAATTCCAATTAATTAAGGAAAAGAATTAATTCCTTTAAAATATGTCTAGTGAGATACAAAATATAAATTTGAACCTAGAAAGAAAAGAGAAAATAGTGTATAGAAGAGAAAAGATAATGTAATAAAATAGTTAATGGCAATTTAATTAACATTGCCATAATCATAGGGGAAGAATCAATAGCTAATTGATCTTGAGGTTAAAAATTGGAACCTAAGATTAAGGGCTAGGATTTTACTCTTGAAACATGGAGTAATTAGGAGGCTCAAAAATTAAATTATTTTCTCATAATTAAGCCCAAGCAATTCGGTCAAATTGGAAAAGAAAAAGGAAAGAGTAGCTGGAAACTAACCAAATGGCCCTTTAGTAATATTTACACCAACCAACGGCAAGTTGGTCAACAATTTTTCTCTCCATTTTTTAATGAAATTTAGTCAGCTTGAGGAGAGAGTAATGAATGAAATAAAACAAAAAATCTACCTCCTTCTCACATTCATTTAGACGACAATAAGAAGAGCAAGCGAGAGAAGGAGAATTTCAAGAACACTAAGGTACTTCTCTCTAGATTTTCACTAGTTTCCTTACATTTCTAGCTCAAATGTTCTTCATACACATTATTCCCCACATCTTAAGCTTCAACTCTATGATTTTTTTTCCTGAAAAGGAGGTGTCTTGATCTATTTTCCAAGACCCAAAGTGGTAAAAGCAAGAAACAAAGCATAAAAGAAGCAAGTGGTAAGTTATGACTTTGCTTTGAGCTAATTGTTGCTATGATTTGTGGAGTTTTTGGTTTCTCACTTATGCCCTAAGTTTTGTTTCATAATAGGAAATAGGATTTGATATCATTTTGGTCTTGTAAATGGTTAAATATGATGTTAAAAGATGAGTATAGAAAAGCTATGTACTAAAACTTAAACCTTGATGATTGTTGCTTATAGGTGGCTGTTCGATCAGAGGGGAAAAAAGAGTGATATTTTATCATTTTAGAGTTCACCAATGGCTTTTACATGAAAAAATATGTGAAATAATATGTGGTTGTGATTTCTGGGTGATTGTGTTGAAAATATCAAATTTTGGAACCTAAGGTTCTGTGCTGCCAAAAATTGCTTTTTGGAGCCAGGAGGGTTTGTCATGTTTTTGAATAATCAAACCTGGTCCAAATGCTTTGAAACTTTCCATAAAAAACTAGACATATTGATATTTATTTTGGTAGGTAGAATGTAATTTTTTGACCATAGGATTTAGAGTTATGATTTTTCAAAGTTTGGTCTTGTTTTTGGAACCAAATCTGGAACAGTTGAGGTTTCATAAATTTCTGGGAATTTTTTGTTGGTATTTTCCAGAAAATGATATTTTTCCTTAAATTATACTTGAATAGGGTTACATTGTTCTTGGAAACAATCAATTTGGAGTTTTCTTAGAATTATTTATGATTTTTTAAAGTTGGACATTGAATCTGGAAGCTGTCCTATGGCAAACTTGTTGTGACATATTTTTATCTAACCAAATGAATCCCAATATCCATGATATTTTCCAAAAATAAATTAGACCCAACAAGATTTAATTTAATGGGTAATTTGAAATAATTGGATAAGTACATTAGGAGATACAAATTTTTAAAGTTTAGTAATGATTATGGAAATTAAGCTAATGAGTCATACAATGAAATTGTGGGAAAAAGTGATTGAACACAGATTAAGGTTGGAGACAGATATCACTGAAAACTAATTTGGATTCATGCCAGGAAGGTCTACAACAGAAGCGATTTATTTATTAAGGGAGTTAATAGAAAATTATAGGAGTAAAGGAAGAGATTTGCATATGGTCTTCATTGATTTGGAAAAAGCGTCTGACCGGGTGCCAAGAGATGTACTTTGGAAAGCCTTGGAAAAGAAGGGGGTGATGGTTGCTTATATCAAAGCCATTCAGGACATGTATGAGTAGGTTATAACCAATGTTAGAACGCCTGGAGGTGTTACAAAGGACTTTCCTATAAGGATTAGACTACATCAGGGATCAGCGTTGAGTCCTTATTTGTTCAACCTAGTGATAGATGTTCTAACTGAGCCTATAAAGAAGGAGATCCCTACATGCATGCTTTTTGCATATGATATAGTTCTGTTGGCTGAATCCAAAGATATTAATTCTAAACTTGAGATATGGAGACAGACTTTGGAATTGAGGGGCTTTCGTCTTAGTAGGAACAAAACTGAATATATGCATTGCAAGTTTGATAAAAGACAAAGCCAAAGGGAAGTGAAAGTTAAATTGGGAGGGCAAGTCATCCCACAAGTAACAAAATTTAGATATTTGAGATCAATTATACAACAAGATGGCGAAATTGATGGAGATGTCGATCACAAAATTTAGGCCAGATGGTATAAATGGAGAAAAGCTACTAGAGTTATATGTGATCGTAAAGTACATAGTAAGGTAAAAGAAAATTTCTATCGGACTGCTATAAGACCAGTAATGCTATATGGTAGTGAATGTTGGGCTTTAAAGGGACAACATGAGCATAAAATGGGAGTCACTGAGATGAAGATATTGAGATGGATGAGTGGCCATACAAGAAAAGACAAGATTCGTAATACTCATATACGTGAATGAGTGGGAGTGGCTCTTATTGAAGAAAAAATGGTAGCAAATCGTTTGAGGTAGTTTGGACATGTTTAGCGTAGGCCTTTGAGTGCTCCGGTGAGAAGGGTGGATCAAGCAGGATGGAGTCCTATTAGATGAGGTCAAGGAAGGCTGAAACGAACGCTCAATGAGGTCATAGAGAGAGATCTTCTAATTAATAATATATCGCAATCTATGGTTTTTGACAGAGTACAATGGCGTCGTACGATTCATGTAGCCAACCCCACCTAGTGGGATAAAGGCTTTGTTGTTGTTGTAGTAGTAGTAATGATTATGGAAGCTGTCTTCAAATAGTAAAGAGTAATCATGAAATCTAGAATTGTGTGCATTGGGCTATAGGAGTAATCATTTTTCTTGTAAATTAGACTTCATAAAGGTCACATAGGGCTTTGAACCACCTCATTTAGATTTTTTTAGATTTAGTTATAATTTTTGGAAGCTCGGTCAAGAAACAGGGTATTCTTAGCTGCGACCAAAGGATTTCTTGGTCGTAGCCTAAAAGTTTCTGACATGTTTTTTGCCGCAACCAAGACCCAAATTTTTTCAAATTTCATATTTTCCAAGAGGTGTTGATTGGTATGGTCTTTCCTAACCTCACAGGCATTTGTTAGGGCTTCCAAGGGCTGCATAAGTAACTTAAATGAAAACCAACAAGCTAAACCAAGAATAATTTAGTTACATTATACCAAAAGGATTGTATTAAGTAATGACTTATCGTCCGTAATTCTAATTATAAGACCTAACAGCTGTGCAAAGCTTAAGACTTGCCAGATCTCAGACAAACGGTTAGAAATTGCTCAAGGGAAGCAGCCAAGTAGTATCTTGTCTTTAATATGTTATAAGATACACTGCATGTTTTATGTGTTCATCATGAATTGTCTAGCACATTCTAGTTATGAGAGGTGGTCGCCCAGGGTCGTTCTGCACGGGTGGACGCTCGAGCCAATATGTTATATAATGTACGAGTAGATGCCTGGGGCTTTTTGCACGAGTATCACTTAGGGCCTTGTGATATACATAGTGACATGGTAATATAGGAACTTCATGTTATGCATTGAATGTTGTTGTGATGATTCTGTCATATGATGGCAATGTGGCATGCTTTGTGATGTTATATCTATATGATTGGTTATTTGTTACTACTAAGATTCTTTTAAATCTCACTCTTTTTCATAAAATACTCTACAGTACAGGTAGGCAGCTCGTAGGGTAAGAAGTAAATATAGACAGCTAGAAGATGGAACAGAAAGAGTTTAATTTACTATTGTTGTCTGTTTTTGATATTTTAAATATTTTTGAAATTGTATATGATGTACATAATTATGTAAACCTGGTGATAGTACAGTTGTAGAACTAGTAGTACCAGTAGCTTGGTAAATGAACGACAATTTGATAAAGTGATAACGCTTCTGATTAAAGAAGAGACATTAACTAAAGGACATATCATAAAATGTAAGCAAAGACATGCTTGCATACTCTGATAAAATGGATCTACATATCGATGAGACTTAGTGAGATAGTGAATATTTGTGAAATTGTTTGAAAAATTTTTATTTCACTAAAAAATCCCTTCAAATTCCAGGTGCAACTCCTGGAATAGGATTAGAGTTTGTAAATGTTTTCCAAAGTCTCTTTAATCTGGGACCGGATCCTAGTTCTACGAATAATTTTACTACTCTTTTGTACTCATCTGAGGCTACTGGACATGAGGTGTCACAAGGTTCACTCAAGTGAACTGCAAGTAATGGCTGCAGTTTCATGGAAAATGGTCGCATCACACGTGAGTGACTACTTGAGTAAATGCCCAATATAGTAGTACTCACAAATTGGGGGAGATTTCACAAGGAAATAAGACAAGGAGTAAGATGATATTCTCATTTTCATCACTTCGAGCAAGACTTAAATCCTATCCAAGTACTTTAACTCTCATACTCAATTCCTCTACATAGCTTCCATTGGTATTTTTCAATTTAGAGAAAGTTCTTAACTATATTCTTTATATTATTTTTAAAGTCATGCATTCAATAAGGAGGGCTTCACATTCACATGTGTATTATATCTTAAAGATAATTTCTTTTATTTGAAGAAAATCTATATAGCCTACTCATCTATATTCATCATCAATTGATTAGTTTTGATGATAAATTACTCTTATACTTTCCTCTCATTATCCTAATTTGAAAATATCATATAGAAAGGAATATTTTGATACTTGATTGCACTAATAATCCTTTTTGCAAGAAATATTTGAATTTGTGACAGGAGAATTTGCTTTGTGAAAGCGCATTCCTCCACACACTACAAGGTGAAACTATCAAAGTTGAGGAAAGATGGTTTAGTGCTCAATCAAGATAAATATATTGGAGGCAACCTTTAAAGTAGCAACACAAATAAAGGAAGAGAAAGAACACTTAGAGCCAGCTGAGATATGCTCTAAGGAAGGGCTATATGAGGAAGAGGCAGAGGATGGAAGCTGGGACTTCGAGGATAGATGAGGGACAATCTTTAGTTAGAGATAGACCTTATAGTATAACATTCTTTGGTCTATCTATTTAGGGATATCTGAGAGAGAAGCTTTAAATTTTTCACATAGAGATTACTACCAACAATGCTGAGTTCATCACTTTTGTGGATTATAAGATGAGGCAGCTGTGTGACATGGTTAATCAGAACTTCAATGTTTCGTTTGAGTAACAAGATACTCAAAACAAGATGATATTTAAGGTTGGCACCATTTTGAGGAGTTATGAGCAGAGATTGGATTCATTTAAGGCCCTATTCACAGATCACATGGGTACTCCTGCTTTTAAGGTGCCTATTGTGACCACAACTTTAAAGACTCAGCCTTTTGTAATTCCACCTTCTCCACTTATCTTTTCAGACCCCCCAGCTATCTTTGACCTAACTAACTATATCTATTAGAGTCACTACTTGAGAAGCCAATACTTTAGTCACCTTCCACCTCTTATTATCCTGGTCATCAATCTTACCATCCAGATTTGCATAGCGAAAGTGTGGTGAATTGGACTTCATGGATCAATATCAGCTTGTCAAATTCAAATGAGCATTTATAAACCCTATCTCTTTATATTTTGTAAATAATTTATACACCTTTGGTATCAATTTATTTTGATTATGAAAGTTTTCTTGAAAACCTCTCCAAATTATCTCAAACTTGTTTTCATGAAAAACTTCTTTTATTTGCATTATAGTAAAAATGAAAATACTTTCAACTAGGGGGAGAGAAAAAAAATTTCTTGACACATTCCTTTTGATTAATGGAGAGAAAGACATTTCAAATTTATTTTCATATTTTCTTCTCCACAAGCATTTCTTCTTTATACTTCAAACTTTTTGCTGATGTCAAAAGGGAGAGAGAAAGACAAGAAAAATATGTTGCACTTATTTACTTTTAGAACTCATACATATTTTTCATAAATGATTTGCTATCATAGAAAAAGGGGAGAATATTATATATGATTAGTTTTGATGATGTCAAATATAGATGCCAAATATTAAGAGCAAAAAGTTTATATAATGTATTTATTTTATACTTTGACTATCTACTGTGTTTAATGTGAAATATATTATAGATTAGTCAAGAAAAGGAAGAAGATATCAAGTTGAATTATGGAGAATGATCAAGAGGAAGAATAAGAAGATATTGAAGAACAAAATTATCAAACATGGGGAAATGAAGTCAAGAAAACAAAGAAGTGATTAAATTGATGAGAATGATCAAGAGGAAGAAGAAGAAAGAGATTGAAAATATTAGTCAAGAAAGTAAGGAGTTATCAAAAGGATTGTGGAGGATAATGATGAAGAAGGAGAGAATAAATTAAAGAAAGAAGAACTTGCAAAATATAATGGGAATATCAAGTTTCAAGTTCTTAAATTTAACATTGGAGGTCTCTATGATCAAATGGAAGTTGGAATGTCTTAATTGGAAGATAAAGTGCCTTATATCGAAGACATATAAACTTCACTCGAGTGATACTTCATTATCACTCAGTGGCACCTCCAGGAGTGATTTATTCATGTTTCCACTCGAGTGATTATCCAATTTCAATATACTCTATTCAGCGCTATTTTCATTCAACATGAGAAAGGTTTGGTAATTTGGTCATATCTCCCAAACCACAAGTCCGATTGAGATAAAACTTGTTTCATATGAATTTAGACTTTAAATACGACACATAAACATCAAGATAAAGTTGAACAAATTTCAAATGAAAAAGGTATAAGTCTTAGAATTTGACACTAGAATTTCTTGCGTTATTTCAAAACAGGTTCAGTAATTTGGACATATCTCCTACACCAAAACTTCGAATTAGGTGAAACTTATTGCATATGAAACAGGACTCAAAATGTGTTTTGTAGAAGCCATGATCAATCCAAAAAAGACTCATACAAAAGAGATATAGACCTTGAAATTTGACGCTCGATGTTCTGACAATGTTCCCATAATGTTTCAAAACAGTAGTCATTCTTTGGATCTTAACTTTTGGAAGATAATGAATTTTGGATTGAAACTTATTACATATAAAAGTAGAATCAAAAGGTGTTTTAAAGACATCAATTTTCTACTTAAATATTTTCATATGAAAGTCATATGAACTTCAAAATTGGGTGCCCAAAATCAACATCATGTTCCAAACTAGACATTACAAATTAGATCATAACTTTCGGAATACAATGTATTTGAGATCAATTCTAGTTGCTGTGAAAAATAGACTTAAAGAGCTTTCTAGGGATAGGTCATTTGTCAAATTTGGAGCTACAGTCAAAGAGTTATGCCTATTGGAAGTGATCATTTATAGGACACTTGCAAGTGATATGAAAATCACTCAAGTAATAAGAGATCAATTCCAGTCACACTTAAAGTGATATTATTCACAGTTTTAAATCACCATATCAGATTTTTTTAATATTCTTTCAAACTCATTTAAATATTGATTTATCTTGTTCCTAACCATTCCTAATTATCACTAATCAAGTTTATAAGAGGATTATAGGTGATTAAACCTGGATTAGAGCTCAACGGCCAAAAAAGCAACTTTGTGTTAGAAGCTTCAACGGTTATTTCCAATAGACGTCCGACAATCATATTCTAAGATGCTCAACAGGAAGAATGTGCTCAATAGTCAAAATAGAAGATGTAGAGCTTGCACCTTCACCATCGAAATGTCAACACTCTAACTCTAATGTTCATCTCACATAGTCTCTGTTTTCTTAGTTCTTATACTATTTACTTCAAGAGAGACATTATTTGTATTGTGCTTCAATGATTATCATTATTCATTCCTGAGAGAGAAAATTTATTGTAAGCATTTGTCATCAAGAGAGATTATAACCTTATGGTGTATAAGGGGGAGTTGTTATCTTGGTGAGAAGATTATAAGTGGCTTCACAAGTGCCTGGATCAAACTTGTGGGATTATAGAGGTTCTTAAGTACCTGATTAAACTTGAGGGAGATAGTTGATTGAAATCTCAGGAAGAGCCTGAGGACTAGATGTAGGTCATCATGGATTAGACCAAACCAGGATAAATCACAATTTGCATCTTCTCTTCCCTAAGCTCTTGTATTTCCAACATATATGATTTAAATAACTAACTATGGTTTTATAATTCATTACTTCCATACTTGTTGATTTCATAAGATGCAAAAAGATTTTCAAAGTTCTTAAGTTTTTATCGTATTCCCAATTCACTTCCCTAGGTATTAGCCGGTTATTAAAAAAAAACACACTCGCGCATAACTATAGAAGTACAAGAAAGTTTATTGTAAGGATTCAAAATTTTTAGAGGTTACTTATATATATAGCATAAAGTTTATGGGTGTTTGTATAATTTAGAATAAAATTAATTAATTCTCAAATTCTCAAATTACTCCTACCTAACTTTTTCTCATAAATGTGCATTCGGCTTTACTCCCTGAATTGTAAAGATTACATATAGTAGGTTATATGTTAGAAATAATTAATGTGATTTGCTACCAACATACTCTTGATTTAGTAGTGTAAGATTTGGTTAAGTCTTACTGAGTCTTAAGTTTAAGTTTCAAAGGAGACACTTATGTTAAAAGGTACAGCCACGAACCCCAAACCGAATACCAAATGATAATATAAAAAATAATTAATGTGATTTTCTATAAACTTTATACATTAGAAATAATTTGTATGAAATTTATGGTTGTATTTTAGAGTTAAGTGTAATATACTGAATTCTGTAACCGGTGGAATTTGTAAATAGTTAATCAGCAGAACAAAATGATTACCAGTTTATATATAAATATAAATCTATTTTCGGGATTCCCAGATACGCACGGTGCTATCCACGAAAATTAAGAAGTTAGGGTCACGAATTCCGAGGATAAGTAGTCAAACGAAAATATATTGACGGCTAAAGTACATATGGTGCCATTTTTTAGGAATAAAGGGATTGAGATGTCATGTGGCGAGCCTTGATATATCATGTGATGGACCTCGAGTAGAATCCCGAGTAAGTAACGATAAAGTAACTTTATTAAAATAACTTTAATAAAGTAAGCAATTATGACACAACTTTATAAGTGGCTTCACAAGAGGATCACAAGTGTCCCCTCATCATGACAAAGCATAAGAGCACTTTTATGTTGGATGAATGAGAAGGTGACAAGTGTCCCTCATGATGACACTCACCTTTTGCCTTTTTTGTTGGCATCTCTGGGACTCGCCACCTAACACCTGAGTATGGGGAATCCACAGACCTTTAGCCCGGTCGCGTACTTGACTTCCCGAACACCGAACCTAGGAGTCCGAGGAAATTGTTAGGCCTCTCCCTTCCCCTGACAAGAAAAGGCGCCACCTAGGAGAGAGAAAAAGGAAGCCAAGATGTTTCTTGACACATGGCAATCTTGTGCTCACATTTTGTGACAATTGGCACACCAACAAACCATCCTATTTTAAGATTAAATCACCACCCTTCATTCCTCTTTAATAGGACAATTCTTCCAGACCTAAGAAAGAAAGAGAAAGTGTGAAAAAAATCATAAGAAATTGGAAGAGGAAAAAGGAAGTATGAATAGTGATTTTCCCAGAGTTCTAAAGCCGTTTTGGACCCCAAATCGTTGCTATTTAGTCTAGTAAGCCCTTCAGGAAACTTTTTCTACTCACTGTGAGCTTCAATTCCATGGTCTCAATTTTCTAATCCGAGGTGTTTTGTATCATCTAGTTAGCCGGAGTGCCACCGAAATACCGAACCGGTTGTAGAAACGCAAAGAGGTAAACATTGAGTTCATTTTGAACCGATTAACTTGTGATTTCATTGAGTTTTTCTTGGCTCTTAGAGTACTCAAATTTTTCGTACAGGGGTGTTTTTGAAGTATAATGTTGTTTTAATTATGTATAAGGTGGTATATGATGACTAATGATGTTATTAGACTAGTTGGTGGTCAAAAATGCAAATTTGATTTTTTGTTGTTTTAGGGACAAGTTTCGGTCAGAAGAAAAACTGGAAGAGGGAGTGTGATTTTGGTATTTTTAAGGTTACCATTGGATTCGATACGAAAAACTGTGTGGGAATAACCCCTAGTTATAATCTTGAATGATTTGGAATGAAAAACCAAAAGTTGAAATTTTGTTAAAGATGCTATCAGTATTGCGTTTTTTACTAGCAGATTTATTGTGGCAAAAATTTCACTTTTAAAAATTTGTTTGATGTTGGTGATAATTTCCAGATTTAAGCTAGATATATTGAGATTTAAATTGATATGTAATATGAAGGATTTGAATTAGTACACTAGGAGTTATGAGTGTTTGAAGTTAGACAATTAAAACTGGAAAGATTTTCTGGTGGTATGGGAAAAATTGGAAACTGGGAATGGTACATGGATAGGTGGTAGTGGTAAGCATTTTTTCCTTAAATTAAACTTAATAAGTGACACATAGAATTTTAAATCACCTTAATTGGATATTCCTAGGTCAAGATATGAATTTTCAAATATTATTGAAAATTCTGCTAGTTTTTGGGTAATTGTGCGAAAATGAAAAAAATATGGCATTTGGTAATAAAGTTAACTCCAAGGGTTAAGTTATCACTTGAAGTTAGTGTGGGCCCCTTATCTACACATTAGGCCTAATGCATTGACCTTAAAGATAACCAACCAAGGTATTTAAGTTAATAAAAGAATTTGGAACAAGTATTAACTTGTCGTCCGTGAATTCTAACTGATAGGATTTGACATGTTCCCAGGACGCTCAAGGGACTGGGAACAAGAACCCAATTTGGAAATACTGTCAGGTAGTACCCTATCTCTTATATCATATGTGATGCTCTATATGTATTCTCTGTCATCTATGCATGTGTGAGATAGTTAGTCCTTAGGCGGTAAGACCCATAAGTACAAGTTACACTGGAAGTTACTCAAGGGCATCTTGAGCCAGGTAGGCTCGAGGCAGAAAGTCCGTAAGTGCACCTTGTATGGAGCAAAGGTCCTAAGCTGCCAGATTGAGATTGTCAAGCACTGTGGTTCTATGATAAGGGACTAATTAGGCCCTTTTTTTGCTCATAATTTGTAAGTGTTATGTGATGATTTATTTTACATACTTAATATTCTGCATATCATATTTGTGATCATTGTACTAGTAAGATTCTTTTGAATCTCACCATTTTTCAACAAATGATGTACAGCAAAGGCGTCCAGCTCAAAAGGGCAAGAAGGTAATACGGATGGGGGAAGAGAAGGCTGATTAACTATAGACTGTTTAGTTATCTTTTTATTTTTGAAACTAATATATATATATATATATATATATATATATATATATATATAATATTAAGAAGAAGTAGCGGTAATAGTATTAGTAACCGTGACACTAACCGCATTAGTTATAACATGTACGCTAGATTTTTAGTAAACGCGCTAGTATCCAAACGCGATAATTGAATTAGAATCGAGCAACCAAACGCTAAAAGCCCATAAGTTAACCACCAATACGCTGGCTATTGCCCGAGAACGCTCTGCATTTTTAATAAACAATTTTGAAACCGATGAGAGTAATGAACTTGCAAACCGATTCGAGACCACACATGATTATTTTTTAAAAAAGTTTTCAAAACACCCACACAAGTACATGATCAAACCCTGTATTGAAGTCGGGACTATAATAACTTACTATATGATAATGTCTTAAGTTTGTAAGAGCATTATATGACTAAAACTCATCAAAACGTTTTATAAGAGACGGTATTACATTAAGGTGCAAAAATACATATTAATTTATAACAAAAGTGCACATACAAGACCATAAACTTTTCTTGGGAGAAAAAACATCTATAAACATTCAAAATAAAAGCAAAAATGGCATGTTTGTATACCCGTTACCTTTTTGTAGTGGGGGCCATACTATTTTTCTAAAGTACCAAAATGCCCCAGACTTAATGATAAAGGTGCAAAAATACTCATAATCTTTTACCCAAAATGTGTCAAATACTATTTTTCTTTTTAGAGAAACAAATATGAACATTCAAAATAGACATAGAAGTAGCAAAATACCCCTAACTTATTAAAACACTTATCTATCTAATTAGTCGAATTATATGCTATTGTTATGTACATAACGTGGAATTTTAAGTTAAAACATACGTTTAGTCCTTTATGTTTACATCAAGTTTAATTTTAATCCCTTATGTCTATAAAGTATATTTTTAGTGCTTTTAAGTTAACATGGTAAATTTCACTTACGGAAAATGTTGACTTAACTAATTTAAATGAGACTTTACAACGCTGACAGAACATATTTAAATTTTAATTTTTAGTATATAATATACTTTGAATTTAAAGTTTGACAAATACTGGAAATCTCCTCTTCTTTTCGACAATGGCCTCTCTCCTCCTCCAAACCCAGCCGCTGCATCTGCATTATGCCTGGAAATTGTCATTATCCTTTAATATCTTGTTTCGAATGTTCAAACTATGATTATGCCCCAAAAAATATTGGTATCCGTTACGGAATATAAATGCTTAGGGATTGGCAATAAAATATGAATCAGCTGCCCGTTAGCAAGCAGTTTAGCATGTGCCTGTGGTGTTCAGATTTTGCTTTGTATCTCTGTTGGTCGCAATAGTTGGAAATTATAGAACCTATCCTCCCATCAATTGCAGTTGCAGCAGTTTTGTATGTAGAAGCAAAGAGGCCATGTATCAAGCAGCAGAGGAGGAGACGCAATCCAATTTTTGTGAAATTAAGAGGTAGTTTTTTATATTTAATTATTAAAATTTAAATATTTTTTTTAACATTGGAAAGTCTCATTTAAATTTGATGAGTTAGCATTTTACGTTAACAAGACTAACAATGTTAAATTAAAAGGATTATAAATATACTTTATAAACATAGAAGACTAAACATATGTTTTAGCCGAAATTTTATGCATCAACTTTAAATTAAAAAAAATTAAACTTTATTAATTATATCTTTAAACTTAATAACTTTCTAATTTTACCTTTAATTAATATACAATTAACCCCAATTAATTGATGTGATAATTTAACAATTAGATGTGATAATGTATATTATGCTAGTTATAGTACATGCTATTATAAAGTTTTTATTAATTTTCTATTTCAATTTGTTCTAAATTTTCTGAAGAAATTAACTTACAATTAACATACTTAAATTTCTATTTCATTTTTTCTAAACTTGTTAAGAATTAATTTTTAGGTGTAAAGTATAAAACCATAAGAAAATAATTATGGAAGAATATATTATTGTTTGTAAAAAAAATTAAAGTAGCTAGGATAGAAAATTGATTTGATTTAAATTGAATCAAATCATTAAACTAAGTTAGATTCAAAATCCTTTAATAAAACAAAAAAGAAATAAAGAATTAGATGCAAGCTTCAAACTTGACTAGAATACCTAACAAATACATGAAAATAAGTTTCACAAAATTTATTCACCATGTGTGTGTGTTTTACTTGGTAGTATTTTAGTACTTTTATTGCCATTTTGAATGCTCATAAGTATTTTCATACCTCTAAAAAATATATGGCATTTGGCGTATTTTAGGTAAAAATTTATGGTATTTTTGCACCTTTAATATTTTTGTGTTGGGTGTATTTTGGTACTTTCAGAAAAAGAGCGTGGGCCTCGCTATAAAAAGTAACTGATATTAGCCTATTTTAATGGATATGTCATTTTTGTTCTAATTTTGTATGTTTATAGATATTTTTATATCTAAGAAAAGTTTATGATGTTAGATGCAGTTTTTGTATAAGTTGGTGGGTATTTTTACACCATAACCCCATATTTTAGGCTAAAGTATAGCTTGGTCCTCTAAATTTAGGTCAAATTTAATTTCATAAAGTATATTTTCATTACCTTAATATTAATACCATTAATCTCAATTATGTTAAGTTTAAAATATAAAAATAATAATTTTTAATATTTGCTTATAAAAAGGACCCATAAAATTTCTTACTAAATGAAATTGTAGTAAACATTTTTCTCTTTGAATGAATCATAAAAAACTAATCTCTGTTTTCTCAGTACAAACTCATACTCACAATTATCAAACCAAATTATTGTGTTAAAAAAAAACAGGAATTATCAAACCATATTCAAGTTGCATCCTATTGAAAGAGATTAAATAAAGGAGAAAGATAAGAAAATATCATTTAAATTTTAAAATTCTAAATCAATGATTTTTTACTAAAATAAGTTATCAATTGTTACATAAGTTTAGTTAATATCTATTCTCTTGTAGGTAACATGACTAATTTGGAATTTTGAAGTTCAAGTGATATTTTCTTACATTTTTTTCTTAAAGTAAAATTTCATTGATTAACACCGTTTTATTTATTTATAAGATTTGAAATCGAAAAAATAAATTTAAAAAAAAACTTAAGAGGTTTCAAATTTATAAGGATATTTTTTAATATATGCTTTAATTTAAGGGCAAATCTCACTTAGGTTCTAAGGATCAGAAAAAAATATAAAAAAACTATCAATGTAGATTTTTCTATCAAAAAAGTCTTTAAGAACCTCGAAGAGATAGATTTCAAATGTGAACTTACATTAATGATAAGTATATGCGACTATATAGACAAGTCATAGAGTGTCTATTGACAAGCTCATGTTTGTTAACCAAAGCAACTCCTATTGATAAGTGTATGTGACTATATTGATAAGTTATAGAATGACCATTGATAAGCCCATCTATGGTAATTAAACTAGCTCACATTAACAAGTGTATGTCACTATATTGATAAGTCATAGAGTGGTCATTAACAAGTCCGTCTATGCTAACTAAACAGCTTTCCGTTAACAAGTGTATGTGATTATATTTACAAGTCATAAAGTGGTCATTGACAAATCCATCTATATTAACTAAAAAATTTTCTGTTGACAAGTGCAAGTGACTATATTAATAAATTATAGAGTGGTCATTGATAAGTTCATCTATGTCATTGAGGTCCTTAAAAATTTTTTTAATAGATGATTCTACATTGAGACTTTTTTTTAATAGAGAAATCTACACTAGGATTTTTTTAAATTTTTTTTCTAATCTTTAAAACCTGAGTGTGATTTTTCTTTAATTTAATTCTTCAGTTACCGTAGTCCTCAAGAAATTCACAAATTCAAGGTCCTTAATTAATCCAAAATATCCCTTTCATTTGGTCCCCAAGCCAGATTTTCCATATTATTTATTAGCATCCGATGAAAAGAAAGATTTGCGGAGAATGACAGCAAAAAGTTCTAGAAGTGGTAGGTCAAAGATCAAAAAGAGGCTCATAATGCAAAATCCTGCTGAGCGGCAAAAGGTAAAGAAAAGTAAGCCCATAAACTTAGGGGCTAGAGTAGTGAAAGGCTTAATTGGAAGGTAATGAAACAATAGTATATTTCGGACAAAAATTTAACAATGAAGAAAGGAAATAATGGAAAAAGGAATTTGGGGCAGTGAGCCCATTGAATATGGATACTATAGAGTCCATTAGAGAAACCACACATGAGCTATTGCAAGCCTCATTAAAGATGAATCCTCTGTATCGTTCTAATTTTATCGATGTCCCGGACTCTTAAAGATGAATTCTATTTCTTCTCCTTATTCATGTACTTTTGGGTGCAACTTTGATCCCCTCTTAGGAAAAGTGATGTGACGCAACATGCAACTAAAGCTACGAATTTGGATACAAACAATACCGCGGTGGAAGTGACCTATTATTATTAGTTATTATTAATAAGATAATTAATTAAAATATTCTGAGTGTGGCTCGTAAGTCAGATTTATGCTAAATTTAAGATTAATGTTATTGGCTATTAATGTGATTTTCTGATTGTGAAAAACACACTTGAGATTACAGCTAAATAAGACAAGCATAAGGAAAACCTAATTTGCTCATCTGAGGTTTTATGACTGACAACGGTTCTTAACTCAGTTGTCATCGCTGTGCCTCACAGCTAATCAGAAAGAGACTTGACAATCTACCTTATGTTTCCATCTTTTGTTTTGCAGCTCTCTTTCATCAGGATTCGTGAGTTCTCAATATTATCAAAGCTTAGCAATGACAAGAAGTAATTCCTGTAAGTCTTTCATTAATTGATATAGGAAAATTCATACACTCTAATTTATGATTTATTTAAGAATATATAAGTTTTGTCCTACAAATCTAGCATCGTTGCAGTTGCAACAGAAGGCACTTAGACATGAAGATAAACCTCCAGATAAGCAAGTCCTCTCTATCATATGCATTGTCCAAGTATTTTTGTATGTATGATTATTTCTTCTTGAAACTGTCGTGTGGCTGGGGGAGTTGTCCCCACATTCCCTTTAATGTTATTGCTATAAAATATGGTATATATTACTGTTATGGGGTTGTTATAGACTCGTATAAGTGGCGTCAAAGTAGACAAAGCTATATGTGCATTGCTTGAAAGGTTTGTTGGTGGAATTTGAATGTTGTGGAATGATTGGGAGATTTTCGTGGAATATATACCACACAACTTATACATTAAGATTTGGAAACTAGGATGTTACAGCTTTCATGTATCCCATTAGAGAGGAAAGTCAAAATCCACTCCAGAAGACCTAAACATAAAACTATTAAACTTTGTCTTCACTTGTGGAGGTCTCTTCAACACTTCTATTGATAATTTCCAGATAAAGCACAATATTCAAAGTTTTGTTATGATCAAAATTATATATGGACATTTACAATAAGACCCAACAACTAACCTCTAAAGATTGGAACTAATTTTAATTTGGTGTTAATATGTGATGATAAGCATTGCAATTTGGATTGTCTATATCAGAATTTGGTAGACCAATTTTTATTTTTATTTTTATATTTAATATATTTTTAATTTAATAGATGAAGAATTTTTTAACAAATAATAATCTCTTTAACTTGGTAAAAAAATCTCTTAACTATTACTCTTTTATGAAGTTTATAAAAAATGAATTTATGAACTAAAATTTTTAAATTTGGATCGTTTAAATTAGTTTGGCATGATTTAGATATTATTTTATTGATGAGGTACTACTATGATAAGCACCAAAACTTTGCTTCGACGTGAAGAGGTTTTGGTTACTAAGAAATTTAATTTGGAGATTCTTATAAAAAGAAGATTTGGAGATGATTCATATTTTATTAATAAATAAGAGTAATAATTATTTTAAAATATATCTTACATGATTTAGTTTATTTGTGAACATTATTTTATTTATCGTCCTTCAAGGCTACACTATTTTTACTTCATCAAACATCTAAATAAGAAGGTAATCTCTTGTGTTAAAAAAAATATAAATAAGAAGGTAATCTCATTATTTTTCATGCATAGCAAAACACCATATTTTAAATTATTAGATTTTTAATTTCATTTGTTTCATTCCACTTTTCATTCTTTCAAAAACACCTTTGATTATCATCAAAACAAACTTATCATCACTCATCAAAGATTAGTCATCGTAAGTAGTGCATACATTAATAATTAGAGTTCCAACTCCAAGAATAACCTCACAAGAAGAAACTACCAAAAATTAGGCTTAAATTAACCATACCCACCCAAGAACCGACCCGCCCACCAACCCAAACCCGAGAAAAACGATCATCACAATGGCGCTCAACTCAGATTCCGATGGTTGCACAGACTTTGGTGCCACAATCATGAGGCCACTTGTCAAGAATCCATTGGTCAACCCAAGCACAAAAGTAAGCACCACAATTGGTCCCTCTGATCTCTGCCACTTGGTCCCATGTAGACAAACTATGAACAGTGGATAGAACAAAAGCCTAGAAATGGAAGCCCATGTTGCCGTTTTGACTGATTTCACAACATAAAACGCAGTCAAACACTTTCCCATAAGATCTGCTATGTTATAAACAGATATAAGCAAAATAGGGTACCAATCCTTGAACAACTCTGACACAAGATCTTCTGCAATGAACCCTGGGAAGATGGAGAGAGTTACTACGTAGATTATCAAGATTCCGAACGCGTGACACCGGATCTTCGCCACCACAGCCCAGAATTTTGGTGCTGAAGAACACGGTGAGTTCTCAACGCCGCCGTCTTCCCGGAGAAGAAGGCTTTGGTGGTGATACTGTTGCATGACCGGTAACTTGAACTGCAAGTTGCAGAAGATTATGCAGCAGAGGAGGAAGACGGTGACGACAATGAAGTACAAGTGGGCGCTTGTTTGGAGGCCTTTGGGTGTTTGAGGGAGTGAGGCCTTTGTTATGATCCTCAAGATTGAAATTATAATGCCTGCAGTAATAATGGTGAGAAGATAGATTTTTATTTTGAGTTGTATAGTTTGAAACTTTCATAGTAGCTAAGGCAAATAAAGTTATTTTTGTTTTTTCCCAGCAAAACAAGATATTTTAGTTCAACATGTGAGGGTACTTTTTGTTTTTTTGGGACACAATCGGTAAAAACATAAATATCTTACTTTAAAACTATGGTTTAGACACAAACCATAGATTTAAAAATGAAGTAGTCAAGCACCTATTCAAAACTCAAAATAGTTTTTACCCTTTAAAGTTATATATGATTTGGGTAAAGTTACCTAAATACTAATTAAACTCTTAAAACCAAATTTTGACCAAAAAATCATGGTTTGGGATTGAGACATGGAGCCTATTTTTTTCTTATTATTTTAGAAGTTATTTTCTAAAATCTTTCTAAAATCACCTTTTTCACTTTTTTTTTCTTAAATTTATTATCTAAAAGCTAATCCAAACTAATTAATGAATTGGAAATTACAAAAAAATTTAATTTATTCAAAATTTATAGCTTTAAAAGTACAAAAATTATATAAACATTTTGTAGTCAATATATGCATTAAAATAAATCAGTGGATACTATAACGTGCATTACTGATATATATATATATGAAGTTGTACTACTTATATAAGACATACAAAAATATAACTGTTTTTGGGCTTTATGGACATGCTCAAAGAAATTCTGACCGTCAATAGAAATGGTTTGTGGATTTCGAACAGCTATAATGGCTGAAACTAATAAAATAGCAATTATCACTCAAGAAGTAATAACCCAAGAAGTAATAAGTAATGTATACATTTATTCTAATTTTACCCATAGTTTAAAAAATCCAATAATTCTGGGAAAAAAATCTTTAAAGACATACACGCACCCCCAAAATTCAAAATAAGTAAGTTCCTTCCAAGGTTATTAAATCAGGACCGATCAGGGAACTGGTCGAGGTACTGAGTTAAGGGTTAGTGGGTCAGACCGGAGTTAAACCGGAGCTAACCTAGGACCAAACCGGTGAGAAAATGAAAATTTCAGGGTTATTAATATGAAATTATAAAAAAAATAAAAAAAATCGATTTTATAAAAAAAAAAAAAAAGGTAGATCGGTTCACTACCCGGAGCGGACCGGTTTCCTGCCTGGGTCGCCGGTTTCTGGGCCGGACCGGCCGGTCCGGTCCGGGTTTAATAACCATGGTTCCTTCTATAATTTCAGAAAAATTAAAAATTGTATAAATTGTATTTATTTAATTGTGATTTGTGCAGGTTTTAAGTTTTTTTACCTTAACAATTTTAAAACGCAAACCTACATAATTTTTTTTTAAAAATCAAAGGATATTTATAAAAGATTCTGTAATCACTAAATTTTTAAAAGTCTACCCAATTTAATTTTTAAATTATACATCATAATTAGCTATTCTTGTTCCTGGACTCTTACCCAACACAGGAAGACCAAATCTTCCTGATGATAAAGCTGAAAAAAGAACTTTTTAAAAAAATAAAAAAACCATTAAATTTAATTTGTGAAGACGCACTCACCTGAGGAAGCAGTTCCAGCAAAAACCGCTTGCATATACTGTTTAGGCAGCCTCCCAGCCGAACCTACCAGACTTCCTCCGACCAACCCATCAGCTAACCCACAAACAACCACCGCCGCAACAGTCAAGCCGTAGGCCCCGCTCGGCCTCCAGCCACCGACACTGCCGCCATCACGGCTTCCGGCAGCAGAAGCCCAGTCAATCACAGGAGGTACCATAAGGGACAAAACAAACAGCGAGAACCCCAAGTTCATCCTCAACCTCAAGCTCATCTTACTCCAAGCTCTAGGCCAGCTCATCATCACCACAAGAACCATCACCGACGACGCCATGTAAGCCACAGAGAAAACCTTCTCAATGTGCTTAGTCGGATAGAGGTAGGTGAAGTAATCAACGGCGGTGATCAACGCATTCCAGGGCAGCAAGTTCCCGGCGCCGAGGAAGAAATGAACGATGTAGGCAAATCTGAACGGGTCTTGAACGGCGTCGTTTTGATGATGATCAGAACCAGCAGACGACGGTTTCTTCACAGGCAGTTCCATCTTCTTCATCTTCTGCATCATACGAATCAAAGTTATTAACTAACTAGTTTGAGATTATTTGAGGCATTGCATGTGATACAATATGAGAGAGAGAGAGAGAGAGAGATACAAGTTGGTTGACAATATTTGTGATTAGAATTTAGAAGAGAAGGTCGTATATATAAGAATGAGTGGTGTATGGGGTTAATTATACTGAGAAGGGAGAATAGTGAGAGTGGGGACCGTAATGGATGGGTGATATTAGATATACCCTTTGGGAGGGATAGTACACTTACACATGGGCTAGCTATGCTGTCTTATCCTTATTACTGTTTATTTGGCGCATTACACTTATAGCTTGTTTGGCATTGTTTTTATGAATCAGGTTTATTATATAAGCCTGACTTATATAAATTGAGATAAATCTCCTCTACATATTTATCTCGTAGACCGTAAAAGCATCTCATAGACAGTAAAAGTTATCTTGTATACCATAAAAGTTACTTCATATTTTGTGAATCACAATTTATAAACATTTATAAAATTTATATAAACTAATCCAAATAAACTCTTATAACTGGTCAGTTTACCTTTTAATTTCATAGCCCATCATTAGTGCCTTATTTGTCTCTCTCTAGCTAGATAGATCTATTTCCATAAGGAAAAAGTGAGTTGAGTTAGCGGCTGGTAGTTATTGTGAAAAGTAACTTCATCTTTACAAAAAAAAAAATATAAATTTGATTACCGAAAAGTTTATTTATTGAGAGAGAGAGAGGTAACAACTATAAATTTCAAAAAAAATTATGTCATTAATTAAAAAAAGTGAGTTTTAGTTTTTTTTAAGACATAAGCATATTTTTATTAGAAGTAATAATGTTTGAAGTATGATAAGACGTTAAATATAAAAATATCTTTTAATATAATTCAAATTTCGATTTGTCACATTATTACATTATTACGAGGAACCGCTTTTTTAGCTGTTTGACCCTAACCTATTGATAGAAAAAGTGCGATTTAGTAAAATATTTTTAGTTAAATCCGTAACTAGTTCGTATGTAGAATGCATTTGGTGAAAAAATTAAAGTCGATGGAAAAATACTCTCAAGACTGATATGAAAAGTAATCCCAATTAATTAGATTCTAAAATGGTTTGATTATAATTGGTTCTCTAAATATAAATTGATGTAGAATTAAATCATGAAACCAAATCACATGCATGCGCTTCATTTTCAATCAAAATGACAAAAAAAAAACAAAACGAAAATGACAACGGATGATTATGTAACAACTTCAACATATCAAATAACAACAATAATTAAAAAATGACAATTAATTCTATCGAGGGCAATATAATTTGGGTTTTCCACTAAAAACTTAATCTAAAAATAGTTGTTAAGGAATACTAATTCCATCTTTATTTATAAGGTCTTATTTTTTATAAGGTCTTTATTTATAATTTGGGTTTTCCACTAAAAACTTAATCTAAATATCTTTGTGTTCTTTTTTGGGGGGAAAAAGTCCTCTTTGAATTTATATAACTAATAAATGTATTTTACCTATTTTACTCTTAAATAATTTCATATATTGCTTTAATTAAAACTTTAACTCATTATCTCCTATTCCTTTTATTCTTTCATATCTTTTTTATCCTACACATTCTCTTTCATCATTTTTCTTATTATTACTCTCTTCCTCTCTTACCCATTATTCTAAAATAATAGCATATGTAGAAAAAAATAATTTATAATATTTATTATTTTTAGCTAATTCTAACAATCTTCTTAAACGATATAATTTATTTAAAGGACCTTATGTATAACGACTCACGGAGGGAGTACTTCACAATAATTAAGCCCTTTGTAAGGATATTTTGAGATTCTCATATTTAATTTCGGCAGTCCGTATATGTCTACTTTCTTTCTAAGGGAGTCGATCATTACCCATGGCCACATATGCCAAATTTTGTTTAATCAAATTGAGCAAGACTACAGGTTGGAAAATACGGCTTGTAGCCCATCACAGCTTGTCATGATCCTAAATTGACAAATAAAATTGTGTGCAGGTTACCTCATATTATTATGATGCTTGGATCACGCAACCATGTATATATTATTATTGGTACGTCAATAAAACAACTCCACACACACACACACACACTGTAATTTATATCAACAATATTGATATTGATTTGGAATTTAGACCATTATCATGTTAAGATAATTAAATAATAAGCATATCTCATTAGCTCTCTAAATAAGGCATTAATTGTATTATTAGTGGATATTCTTGTTTTATAATTTATTAATTGGATCATTTTCAATTATTGGTAATTAAATATATTATGAGTAGATTATATAAAAATTATTTCTAATGACCAAATGTACAAATATTTTATTTCTATGAACTTGAATATGTGAAATTTTTAGGGAAAATTATATTTAGGTACTAGATAAGAGAAAATACGATAAAATAGTCCCTTAAAATCTTAAAATTACATTTAAATCCTATGAAACTTTTTTATAATAAATTTCAATTGTCCAATATTTGTAGATTTGTCAATGAACACCCATAAACTTGTTAGTATAAGTGTCAATGGACTTGTCAATAGAATTTGAATTTATTGCAAGAAAGTCTCACAGAATTTAAATGCAATTTTGAGATTTAAAGGGATTATTTTGTCTTATTTTCTCTTATCCATAATCTAAATAAAATTTTCTCAAATTATGGAGACCCATGTTCCTTCTAAGAAAAAACAAATTATGTGTGAAGGCCAAATTGTCCCTGTATTAAATAATGAAAGTGGTTGGTATAAATTCCTGAAGTATGAATGTTAAATAATGGAAATGGTAAATTTAAATTTTTGTGGTCTTTCATAAAATTTCTTTTTGTGGTCTTATTGCTAAACATTGAAACTGTCACTTATTTTTAAATACTCAATGAGTCTTCATTATTTTTTGAAAGACTACATATATTTACAACTTCCATTTCCTGTATTTTACACTCATATTTTAAGTGTTCGCCACTCAAGGAAAATTGGCAGGTGCCAATTACATTATTTTACACTAAGACAACAAAAATGTACGACTACAAACACTCATAATTCGATAATTAATTTGCAACTATCAACACAAGGGGTGATTCGGTCTTCATCATTTGTTTTTGCAGACGATAATGGTCTTTCAAAATATTTATATATTTGAAAATATTGAAAATAAAATATTTGTACATTTAGTCCTCAGATATAACTTTTTTGAACAAAAGATTGAAAATGATATTAGTCATTCACAAACACCCCCTTTTCCCCTTTCCATATGTATATACAAGGAAAGGAAGGGAGCAAAGGGATTGATTTAGTTTGGTTCCCCCACATTTAAACCCTCTCTGTGTTAAACCCCTTAATATTTCGATATTCACAAAGTGACAATCATAAAATTCTATAAGGCATACAAAATAGCATAAACATACTAATATTAAGTACAAGTTTGCATTATATGAGGATTCCTGTAGAGTTTGATAAATATATACAAATGTACAGAATATTCAAAAGTAGTAAAAATTTCAAACAAAAATAATTATAGCAACAACAGAAGGCTCCGAAACCCTAATCATCGAAAGCCACCATCTTGCCTTTCGAGTCGCCCACTTCAACTGTATAGTTTTGTTTTAAAAAAGAATGAGATTCAAGGGAATCTCAGTAGCAACATGCTTACAAATATATAAAATGCGAAAATAGATATATAATGTCATGTCATGTAAGATGATTAAACTATGTGTGTACACTTGCCCAATGTCAAACTATATGTTTGTTATTTAGTCTACTTGGTGCCCATGTTGGGTTCCTGACCACAACATGACAAATTGGTGCGTGTAAGACACTAGCTCATGTTACAAAGAATGATATATTCAAACATACAATTATCACATAGTATATATAAGAAGAGGTTGGTACCTGAATATTTTCCAAAATTCCATGTGTCCTACACTTGGCTTTTGGCTCAGGCTAAGTTCAATTCCTATAAAAATTAAAGTTACAAGTAACTGGTTATTACTTGTAGCATTATTGCTTTTAAATTGAATGCTGCTAGTTATTTAATGTAGTTATAACAGTTTCTACACTCTACAATTCTGTACAGTGCAGTTTCACTGTTTTCCAGAAACTGGCAAAATTTTTTAGTCAACTTTGGAAATTCATAATTAATTCTACAAACATCCAATTTGACTGATTCTAAAGCCTAAATGAAGATATTTCAATGCAAATTTGATAAAAAAAAAGTATTTAGGTTTGATCACTATGGATAAATCATTCCCAGTAATTCGTTAAAAATCATTGTTGCATATTGTTTCCCAGAAAACAGGGCATAACTTCAAAAATTCATATTTCCCAATGTAATTGTCTAAAAATTACAAACTACCTATCAAATTAAAGCTCTATGTTTTTACTTTAATTCTGGAAATTTCAGAATTTTTGGACAAGTTTTGACGTATGAAACACCACACATAATATCATTATTTTAGACAGGGCAGATCAAACAACTTGTATATACTCACTTCATAAATTTCCAAATTGGCATACAAACATCTAAAAATCATGAACACTTGCATACCTATACAATTTTACCTTTTAAAGCCAATGGAATCATCAAAATTATCACTCCATCATGTCATACGCAGCGAAGAAAGTTAGGGTTCTTAGGAGGTTTATGTTATTTTCTTGTTTTCTCTTGCCTAATCACTTCCTTTCTACTTCTAATGACATGATTAGCTACTTAAAAATTAAATGGACACATTTAGAGGAAATTTGGGTAGCATTTCCTCTAGGTTTAGCTTCAGCCCATTTTTCAAAAACAAGAAAAAACAAAGCAATATTCACCAACAACATCAACAACAACCATAACCAAGCCAAGAGAAGCAAGTTTTGAAGTTTATCTCTTGATTCTTGTTCTTTCTGTCTCCTAAAAGAAAATGTTCTCTCTCTCTCTCTAAGCTCTTGATTTATCTTGTAAACCATGGATTTAATGGAGTAGAAGTGGTTAGGAGATGTTTTAGAGTGATTAGGAGGTAAAAATCACAAGATTTTCCAAGTTCTTACCTTAGATTAGTGAAACCCTAGCTCTCTTATGCTTAAATGTTCTTCTTTTGTTCTCAAGCTCTCTCTCTCTCTCTCTCTCTCTGCAGGTTTTTGGCCGAAATATGAGAGTGGAAGAAGAGGAGTATTCATTTATCTAATGATCTCTTCTATTGCCTTTTACTTTTACATATTCATGTTTGTGATTGGTTGTTATTTGTTTTTCCTCTTCCTAAATTAATTATGGCCACATATGATAACCAAGTAAATACATACATACATACATACATACATCTATTTATATATATGTGTGTGTGTGTGTGTGTGTCTTTCCTTGGCTTGACCGAAAGTGTAGTAGAGGAATGGAATGATGATAGTTTAGTTAATTGCCTCTTCTTGCTTCCTTACATTTAGTTGCAATTGTTGACTTTTCCAAATGCCCCATTTATGTTCAAGTATGTGTGTTATCTTTCCTTCCCCTTTGTTGACTGAAATGCAAGAGGAATGGGAGCATTTAATTGCTTCTTGAAATATCTCATAAAGCCATCTTTTAATATGATTAAACAAGGTCATAGTACTTTTGTTACTTTTGCTCTTTTTAACCTTTTTCCTTTCATGCCTTAATATGAACTAACCATATAAATATATATATCCCCTTTTCTTCTCTCTTTTTGACCGTGCATATAAGAGGAAAAATGTATAGACATTAGTTCCTTGCATTTCCATTACTTGCTTCTTCCAAGTTTATTAAAATTGGTCATTTCTCTTTTGAATTTTGCAACTAGATTTTTTCCTTGGTAATAATACTCCAAATTAGGCTTATTAATTACCAAGTGGCTATTTTCCTCCTTTTAATTTCCATTTGGTTGAAATTATTGTGAATATCAGGGGAAAATAATTGTTTCTTGTTTTATGGAAAAGTTACCGTTTTGCCCTTACGTTTTATGAAAATTCTTGCATACTCTTCCCCTTATTTTGGCCACTTTTTTACATGTATATTAGGCCATTAATCGTGTCATTTTATATTCCAATTTTGGTTACAATAGTAGGGCTTTAAGTGGACATTAATTGCTTCTTTGTGTCCTTTCTTGACCAAGTTGTGTGTGTTAGATATGATTAGTTTTGATGATGTCCAATATAGATATTAAATATTAAGAGAGCAAAAAGTTTGCATCATATACTTATCTTGTACATTGACTAACTACTATATTTAATATTGCATATCTTATAGATTAGTCAAGTAATGAAAGAAAGAGATTGAGAAATGAAGAACTTGTAAAAATTAATGAAGAATATAAAGATTCAAGTTCTTTGGGACTGTAGCATACGGTTACTGTAGCGTATTGGCATTGTAGCACATTGTAGCACTGTAGCAACCAGAGTGATTTTAACAATCACTCGAGTGATATTTCGGAATCACTCGAGTGATTCTGCAAACAGTAAAAATCACTTGAAGTGATTCACTATTCACTTGAGTAATGTTCATATTTTCATACTCTGTTTTTTGTCTAGCTGATCGAGGTATGACAATTCAATCATATCTCTCAAACCATAACTTTGATTAAGACAAAACTAGTTGAATATGAAACTAGACTCCTAGTGCGTTATTTAGACCTTAAAACCAACATCAAAGGAGTTCTGATGAAGGAAATATGAGTGATGAAAGTTGAAACTCAAATCACCATCACTTTCCAAAACAGGTTCGGTATTTTAGACATAACTCTCAAACCACAGATCTGATTGAGTTGAAACTGGTGCCATATAAAACTTGACATAAAGATATTTCCATTGATATATAATATGACAATTTTGGAGCTGTATTTAAAGAGTTATGACATCTGGAAGTTGACCCATGTTTGCTATCGAATTGGAAGTGGAGCTACGAGTTCAAGTGATCTGAACAAAGAGCACCCGAGTGATTTACATAATCACTCGAGTGATCAGGAAGATTACTCAAGTGATCATTAATAATCACTCAAGTAAAATGCGTTAGATGGCAGATCACTCGAGTGGCACAGAAATCATTGCAAGAAAAATTCACTGTTTCAAAAATCACTCCCAGTGCAGCCGAATTCACTCGAGTGATTTACTATTTCCGCAGATCACTTCTAGTGCGAGCTAGAATCACGGGAAAAAAATTCACTGTTTGTAAATTTACTTCCAGTGATATGGAATTCACTCGAGTGATATAAGATTTTTCAGAATCATTTCCAGTGCGCGACAAGATCACTTCTAGAATATTTGACTCTTGTCAAAATCACTTTGAGAGAATTAGAAATCACTAGAGTGATTAGCTATTTTCTTAGTATCACTTCCGGTATATCAGTATGAATCAGAATCACTATGAGATCACTCCCAGTAAATATCAATATGTACTAGATCACTTCCAGTGAACCTGAATGCACCTCCAGTGAAAGCCATTATGCCTCAAATCACTACCAATCATGTGTTATCCAATCGAGTGATATGATGACTTTGACAGAAGAAGCATGAACACACTGCTAGTAAATCTAGCTGAATCAGAATTGCTTACAGAGAATTGAAATCACCTCCAGGAACTAAAGCCACTACCAGTGGATCAGAATCACCTCCAGAAATTAAGATCATTGCCAGTAGTATAGGATTTTCTCAGAATCGCTTACAGTACACCACCAAAAAATATCAACTTACACCAACGAATCTGAATCACTTCCAGTAACACTAAAATCACTGTAAGAGAATTAGAATTCACTACCAGAGAATTTATTGAAAACTAGAGTGATTCACTGTTCTTAATAAAATCATGGAAATCACTCAAGGGATCTTGAGCTACACTCGAGGGATGCTGATCATTGCCAGTGGAATATTATTTTATCAAGATCACTATCAATGAAATATTATTTTCTGAGAATCACCTCCAGTGAAATCAAAATCACTTCCAGTAATTCTTCAGTTTTCAGAGATCACTGCTAGTGAAGTCTGTAATAACTCGAGTGATGTTTTCTAACGGCTATTTCTCTGAGTGCTTTTACAGGTGTTATGCACTATCGGTGACATGGTAAACAACGGATCAATATTCAGCGACAACAAATCATGGGCAACAAGACTATTCAACAAACGATTCAAGAAACGTGAAAAACAGAAAGAAAGCAACGCTGAAACATTTGTCAGAGCACGATCAACGGAAAACGCTAAAGTATCTGTCAAAGCACATGATGGGTTTCAACGGGAAAATATTTGAATAGACATAACGGCTCTCATAGCTTCTACTATATAAGCTCAATCTTTCAAAAACTAGAAAAGAGAGAGACTACAACAAACTAAGATACACACAAGCGAACAAAGTCACGAGAACCCAACTACATCAATATGCTGATAGCATAAGTCATTCTCAATTCAGGCGCTCTCTCTATGCTTATCTATTTTCTGTATCATGTACCTGTGAGAGTGATTATTTGTAATGTAGTTCAGTGAATATTTTACCCACTCTGTGAGAGAGCTTGTAAACACTTCATCTGTATTTCAGAAGTGTTCTCAAGGTAGAGGGACCTTGAGAGGATTGATCACCTTACGGGGAAGTTGTAAAGCAAATTGTCAGCAAGACTTTCTGCTCATAAGACTAACAAGATGCAAGCCGTAGAGAACGTTGTTACTCGTAAGACTTACAATGGTGTAAGCAGGAGAGACCGTTGTTGCTCGTAAGACTTGCATGAGTAAGCAGGAGAGAAATGTCCTTGGGATTGCTTTGCTTGAATTACCGTAAGAGGGAGTAAACCTTACAGTGTGTAAGGGGGGAGTAACTCTTGTGAGTTTGTAGAGGATTTTCTTGTGCCTGGATAAACAAGAAGATAGTGGGTTGAAAATTTCAGGAGGAGCCTGGGGACTGGACGTAGGTCATCGTAGATTGCACCGAACCAGGATAAATCACAGTTTGTATTTTCTCTTCCCTAAGCTTTTATATTTTCAACATATACGATTTACATAATTGTTTGTGAGTTTATACTTCCATAAATACTGAGTTAACATTCTGCGAAAAGATTTTAGAAGATCATACTTTCTTATCATACACCCAATTCACCCCCCTCTTGGGTGTCAGCCAGTTCTAATAGTGTGTAATCGGCAATTGAAATTTTTCTGTAAATTTATGCACACCACAATTCATCATTTTATTTCATTAAATATACCCATTATATAGAAGGAATATTGATAACTAAAATGGGGTGTTACACTCTATGTACCACACACACATATTCAATGAATCATCAAATATTTATGTTCTCATATTAACTCATTAACAACTTAAAAATGTATAATATATATTAAGGAAAAATTAATATGCAAGTCTCTATGATTTTAATTACCACGTTTTTTAAATTAAGTCATTGTAGTTTTTCCCTTCATATTATTTATTAATTTGTAAGATAAAAGATATTAGTAATTGATGACATAACTCTCACTCAGCATACACCTGACTAATTTTTTTTACATGGTTCTAAATAAAATCAAATCAACCTGATCACAAAAATTATATAAAAATTATATATAGATGAAATAAGACATGCATGTATGAGCATAGTAATTTATTTTATTTTTATATTAAAAATAAAAAAAATTAGTCCATCATTTTTTTAAAAAATATCTTTGTTTTGTAATTTTTTTGACAACTTATATGACACTTAGTTAGCAACCACATCAATCTTAATTAACAAATTATGAATATAAAAAATAATGGCTATAATTGATTAAAATGTGCTAGTCACATACATGTAAACCTAATAAAAAGAAAAAAAGTACATGAACTTGATTAAAAATTAGATGAAATTATAAGGAATGACAAATTAAATTTTCCTGTGTATTAATTTAGCTTTTCTTTTTAATTAGCTTATCACATTTATCTTTAGCAAAAGTGTATCTTTGGTTACATCTTCAAAGTATGTTTTATTTTAGTTCTTTGGCAATGTTAAGTTTCATTTTCAAACTCCCAGAATATAAAAAAGATATAAAATTTTTGAGTTTATCTTAAATTTAAACGATTATAATCAAACTTTAAAAAGTTACAAAAAGTTAATAGGGAATCTACTTCAGTACATTATTGCCAATGGTTTCACTTCTTTTTTTAATTTTTATTTTCAACTAAGGAATCAAAATGATTGATTATATCAAAGAACCATATGTTTTTTCTAAAAAAATTAAAATTCTTATGAGTTAATTTATTTTCAATTTTTATCATAATTGAAAACATGGAAGATAAATCTAAAAAAAATATTAAGATGACCATTGAAAAAAATTGAAAAACTGATTATTGAAAATTGTTAGAGATGAGTATTAAAAATACGGAAGATGAGTAGTTAAAATATGGACAAATAATGATAAGAAATTGAGAAAATTAGAGAGAATGACCAAGGAAAATAATAATTGTAAATGATCATAAAAATGTAATTCTCTACAAGGACCAAATTTTAAAATAATAAAATACCCTTGGTCAAACTTCTTATTGTCTCTAGCTCAATATCTACCACATTCTATTTAAAAACTAATTTGAATTTTATTTTTCATCAAAATTAAAACTGCCTAAATCATCCATGATAGGATTATTTTTCTTACTTTTACTTTTCACTAACATCAACATAATCATATGACCAATATATTAATATTACATGGATTTTTTTATTTTCATAATTTCACGATATTCACATAAATTTGTTCATAATTTAACATACTATAAATTTTAAATTGATATTAAGATTATATCATTTTTGTATTAATATATTACGATGCTTCAATTTTTGACACAATCTAACTACTAACATTTTATTTTTGTCATTTGAGTCTACACAACTAGCTATGATCAAATATGAAAAGTGTTTAATTTTTTGTTTTGTTTTGGTGATTAAGGTTAATCAGGGGGAAAACTTTATGATATAAATGAACCAATATCTATGTTAATAATTAAATGATATGTTGATCATATGATTATGTCGATGTTAGTAAAAGATAAAAGATAAAAAAAAAATTCTGCCATGGATGATTTTGGCGGTTTTAACTTTGGTGGAAAACAAAATTCAAATTAATTATAAAATAGAATATAGGAGAGATTGAAGGAGAGACTATATGAAATACTCCATCCAATCCTGAATATATGATATATTTACCTAATTTAATTATATTAAAAAAATTATTTAATGTGACATGTATTTTCTAAAACATTCTAGACATATTTCTTAATTCTCTTATTCACTCTCATTCTTGATTATTATTAAGGCTTTGACGGAGTATCAATAGAGTAAATTAGAAAAATATTCATAAATATAAAAAACATGTTTTATATTTAGAATCAAGATAAACTCTGTATATATGTCTTTTATTAAGGACGGAGGGAGTATGTCCTAGGATAATTTTGTGTTTTTAAATTTATATCTTGAAATTTTATCCTTATAAATAATTACATTTTTAAAGATATTTTACAACAAATATTATTTTTCATTGGTCATTCTCCATACTTTTCCCTAAAAAACTAACATCGGAAAATTTTAATTCCAAAACAAAATCATGGTCATTTTCTGGAATTTAAAAGCTTTAGGGGTTCTTAACTGACATTAATTTTCTTAAGGGTCATGTCATTTCTCAAGCACCCAATTCGCAGGTGCAACTAATATGATTAACGGATGTTTGGGGGAGTTAAAGTGTTAACATTTGTACTATCCTAAAAGGTAGGAGGGTAAATTTGCTGTTGAGAAAATGCTTTAAGAATACAATTTTACAAAAAAACATCACTTTAGGATGTTAGGATATTGAGTGATACTAAAAATACTTTAAAGAAAAAATTGCATCTTTTTAATCAAGTGTATAGTCTCACATTATTTTTAATCAAATCCCTATACTTTTCCACTAGTCACCTAAAATTATAAGGATCTGATTAAAAATTAAGACAAACTATAAAGACCTGATCAAGAGAAAAAATTACAAAAATGTGGGTTTTTAAAAATTGCAACTGGAAATTTCAAAGGTGGGGGCTAATGTTTTTTGTAGGATTATTTTCTCAATAGGCAAAAATGCCCTCTCAAAACAGTGACATTTCTTTAAAATTGACTTAGTTTCTTCAACTTAATTCACAATCCATAAATATAATTAGAATTAAGTGCTCCAATGTGTTTTTCCCACTTTCATCGGAATGCATTATACAATAATGTATTGACACCTTAAAAATTGAATAATTCACGGGCGTCCATGTTGAGAGGAAGTCAGTGGTGAGGAACTAAGAAGGGGCTTGTCAAGAGTGACATATCAGAAAAAGGAGAGAAAAAAGAACGGTGTGAAAGATAAAGAGTTTAATTATATGACAAAATTAATAAAGACTTGCTCTGGACAGAATTTGATACTGTGTCCAGAGAGAGAGAGATCACATTCCTCCATTTTTTTTTTTTTTGCCACGAGAGAGATCACATTCACATTATTGATTATTCACATGCATTCTCTCAGTATGACAAACGTCATTTCTTCTGCTCCATGGATGCCGTTATTCCTGACTTTTCTTTACTTTAACTTACTGGCTGCACAATACCCATGAACTTCTCCAATTCGAATCACTCATCTTGCTTCAATATTACTAAACAAAATATTACTGGATGAAGAAGCATATAACCACTATTGAAATATGATTTGATTTCTATAAAAATGTTAAGTGACTATTCTAGAATTAACATTTTTTAATAAAATGATCTAATTGTCCTCAATAAAATTAGTTGTGACTATTTTACTTCTTGTTGTCATTTAACAAGTTAAAGCTATTATTTGTTGAATTTTTTTTGTCATTTCGTGTTTTTTTTTCCATTTTTTAGATTTCAAGCTAAGTACATTTAGGCCATTTGGTGATAAAATTTAATCTCAAACTAGTCCCTGAGAGTTCATTGCGATTAGGTATTTTGGAGTCAAAATTGAAATTTTCAAATTTGAGGGGTATTTTTGTCTCTATCTCCCAAAATTACACCGGTTCTTTTTTTTTTTTCCCCGTCTTTCAAATAGAATGCATGATATGACAATACTATATAATTACAAATAAACAAAATAAAGGACGATATACCTTCAGTTTATTCAAATCAATCAACCTCTTATTAATATAAGGATTAGTAAAAACAAAACACAAAAATTTTGCTAAGCTATTTTGCACATTCAATTTGTTGGCTCCCCAATAAAAATTTTCCAATCCAAAGCAAGAAGCTTCAGCAAGCCAATCCAAGACATGATCAAATTAAATGGATTCAATAGGGTATAAAACTTTTAATAATGGTGGGCTTCTTGTATTGTCAGGAAAATCCAAAATGACCGGTGCATAATTAAAAAAGATATTACTATGATAACAGTTGTTGGCAGTATAAATCCCTAAACTTTTAGAAATATACGTACGTGTGTGTATATGATATTGATACTCATTCTAATTTATGAAATAAATTGTTGTTGTATGCATCGTATGTGATACCTTATTTCCTATGATCTCGGATGAGTATAAAAGAGTAGTGAAATCATGTGGGAGACCGGGATTCAAACCCAGCTACCCAACTTTCAAAAATATTTGTAAATTTTCCACCCTCAACTTAGGAGTTGAACTTAGAGTTGAGTGGGTAATAAAATTTTCATAAATCATTTTCACTATCTCATTTAGTCTCACCAGTCCTTTCTTTATATTCATCTATCAGAATTGGAGAGCATTTATCTTAATTGCATTTCGTTAGCGATGAGAAACATAAATACATAACTAAATATCATTCTTACATTACATTCTACTCATGTTCTCAACATGTTGGTATAGCTATATACATCATACACAACCCAAAAACACATATGGAACCAGATACACCAAAATGACTAAAGTCTTCGGCCTTCAACCTTTAATCATCCGCATTTACCTTCCGCTTGCCCCTCGAGCTTTCTTCCAAGACTGAAAGTGGGTTTTTGAAAAAGAGTGAGATTCAAAAGAATATCAGTAGCAACATATATCAATCATACAGTTATAACATTACAAGGCATGCTAAACAAACATCATTAATTAGAATCATCACAACAGCAATCATGCATCACATGAAACTCGTAAACTATCGTAGCGCTAGATATATTGCAAGGCTCCTAGAGATACCCGTGCAATAGGCCTCGGGATCCGCTCGTGCATAGGTAATTGTTATATTGGCCTGAGCGTCCACCCATGCAAAGATAGGCCTCGGGCAACCACCTCGCATAGTCAAAACACGTCAGACAATTCTTGATGAATACACAAATCATTCAATGCATACTATAACGTATGAAAGATAAGTTACTACCTGATTGTTTTTCTCTAGCAACTTCCAAGCTCGAACAAGCACTAGTGCAAAATAGCATTTTTAGACCGCATTATTTAGACCGGTTATTGCGGATAAGGTCTAAAAGAAACACGCGGTGGCAATTCCGTAATTAAAAGCACTTTTTTAGACCGGTTGTCTAAAAAACCGGTCTAAGAAATTATTATTTAGACCGGTTATAAAAACAACCGGTCTCAAAAACAAATTAAGACCGGTTGTTTAAATAATCGGTCTTAAAAGTCAATAATTTAAGACTGGTTATTTAAACAACCGGTCTGAAAATAAATTATTAAAATGAATAAAAAAATCACGATATTATTAAGACCGGTTTTTTAAATAACCGGTCTTAAAAGAAAATAATTTAAGACCGGTTATTTAAAAAATCGGTCTGAAAAATAAATTATTAAAATGAATAAAAAAACACTTTATTATTAAGACCGGTTATTTAAATAACCGGTCTTAAATTTCAATAATTTAAGACCGGTTATTTAGATAACCGGTCTTAAAAGTAATTATTAAGACCGGTTGTCTAAATAACCGGTCTTAAAAGTCTGATATTCATACCTAGATCGGCCGCGAAAGTTCATTTCATCAGTTACGTTTCACTTCCCCCTCTGCTTCCACCGCCGCGAACTGCTCAAGTCCAACGCAGTAGGTGATATTCTGCCGTATTCTCCTGCCACCCTTCCAGTCGCCGCCGCCACTTCCACCTTCTTTCCCATATTCTGTTGTCGGCGTTTGAAACTCCCTCCTTCTCCGTTCGTACTTGCCGTTGCTGCAAAGAAGTCACCGTGAGTACCATCGTGAAGGGCGGCTGAGCATCTTATTTCTCCAGCCTTTATCTCACTCCGGCGTGTTTTCCAACCACTGCTGCCCCTCTCCTCCTGCGCCTCAAGCCACGGTCCAAGTTACTTCAAACAGGTAATGTCCCCTGTCTCAATACTCCGTATAAATAGACATTGTGTATTCACTGTCTGTCCAAGAATATAATCTGTACTATAATTGAACTAGAAATTAAAATAGAAATGGAGAAAAAATGACATTTACTCTGATGGAAATTAATTGGTGAAGCTTAATTAACGGTGTCTAATTTAAGTCCTGAAATTGCTAGTGTATATTGATACATTTTCCATATTACTTGAAGAAAATGGAACAGACTGCAATTATATCTTATGCGGAATTCTAATGAAGAATTCTGTTAAACTAGATAAATTGATGAGTGTAACCTTTTCATACTCTCATCATACTCCTGTCTTTTCTAGGGCAGTTAATATACAGAAGAGAAGAAAAAAAGGTGTTGAAATATATGGATCGTAGTTGGATAAACACTAAACGGACTAGTGTTGAATATGATAATGGGGTGAGGGATTTTTTGGAATTTGCTAGAAGAAATTCTGGTAATGATGATAGTGGAATGTTCTATTGTCCTTGTGTAGAATGTCTGAATGAGAAGCGACTTAGTGCTGCAGATATATATACACATTTAATTTGTGAAGGATTTTGTAAGAGTTATACAGTATGGGTATGGCATGGTGAAGAAATAGAAATTCCAAGCGCAACTCAACAAGGGGGGGTCGCCTTTGATGATAATGACACGGTTCTGAATGACCGGATAGAAGATATTATTCGTGATGTTGGAGAAGAGGCTTTTGAGCAATCATATGCATATGGTAATATGTGCAGTGATTCTGAGAAGCCGCTGTACCTGGGGTGCACAAAATACCAATTGTTGAAAGCTGTATTGAAATTGGTAAGCTTGAAAGCACGACATGGATGGAGCGACAAGAGTTTTTCAGAAGCACTTGAAGCCTTCAAGGACATGCTTCCAGATGATAACGTGCTGCCTTGCCGATACTATGATGCGAAGAAAATATTGTGTCCACTAGGGATGAAGTATAAAAAGATCCATGCATGCCCTAATGATTGTATATTGTACAGAAAAAAGCATACAGAGAAAGAGCAGTGTCCGATATGTGAAACCCCCAGATACAAATCAAATAAGGCCCCTGCAAAAGTGTTGTGGTATCTTCCTATCATACCGAGGTTCAAACGGCTGTTTGCTAATGAAATTGATGCCAAAAATTTGAGATGGCATGCAGATGAGAGGATTTCTGATGGAAAGCTTCGACATCCAGCTGATTCTTCTCAGTGGAAGAAAATTGATCAGTTGTTTCCTGACTAAGGCAAAGAGCCTAGGAATCTTAGGCTCGGGCTTAGCACGGATGGCATGAATCCTTACGGTAGCCTAAGCAGTATACATAGTTCATGGCCTGTTCTGTTGGTAATTTACAACTTATCTCCTTTGTTATGTATGAAACGAAAGTACATCATGTTGTCTATGTTGATTTCGGGACCAAAACAACCCAGAAATGACATAGATGTTTACTTAGAACCCCTGATCAAAGACTTGAAAGAGTTGTGGGACGAAGGTGTTGACGTTTTTGACGCGAACAAGAAGGAGATGTTTAAAATGCGAGCCTTGATCTTTTGTACTATAAACGACTTCCCTGCTTATGGAAACTTGTTAGGATATAGCGTTAAAGGCCACAAAGCTTGTCCTATTTGTGAAGAAGGCACTTGCTACCATCAACTTCAACATGGAAGAAAGACTGTTTATCTTGGTCATAGGAGATTCCTTAGACGGGGCCACCCATATCGCAGATTAAAGAAGGCCTTTTTTGGTGGCCAAGAGTTTGAAGATGCTCCAGAGGCTTTGACTGGGGAGAAAGTGTATGAAAAGGTCAAAAATATCAATGTCATCTTCGGTAAGACTTCAAAGAGTCGAAATGAAAAAAATATATGGAAAAAGAGGTCTGTTTTCTTTAACCTTCCATATTGGCAGAATCTTGATGTCAGACACTGTATTGATTTCATGCATGTGGAGAAAAACGTGTGTGATAGTATTGTTGGGACACTACTCAACATACAAGGAAGTTCTAAGGATGGCGTTAAGGCAAGATTAGATTTGCAAGAAATGGGAATACGGGAAGACTTACATATGAGGCCACATGGTAAGAGAACTTTTTGTCCTCCAGCTTCTCATACTTTGTCCAAGGATGAGAAACGAAGTTTTTGTGAGTGTTTACATGGCATCAAAGTTCCCTCAGGGTATTCTTCAAATTTTAAGAAGCTTGTGTCTATGAAAGACTTGAAGTTAGTAGGGCTGAAGTCTCATGATTGTCATGTCTTGATGCAACAACTACTCCCAGTGGCTATTCGAGGCATCGCCGAATATGATCTTCAACACTTATTGACCAGACTTTGTTTCTTCTTCAATGCGATTTGTAGTAAAGTCATTGAGACAGAAAGGTTGGATGAATTGGAAGATGAAGGTTACCTGATCTTGTGCCAGCTTGAGAAGCTTTTTGTTCCTTCCTTTTTTGACATCATGATACATCTAGTTGTTCATCTAGTGAGGGAGAAAAAATTGTGTGGGCCTATCTATTTTCGATGGATGTACCCAATTGAAAGAACTATGAAAATCCTAAAAGGATATGTGAAGAACCCTAACCGGTCTGAAGCTTCTATTGTTCAAAAATATGTTTTTGAAGAAGCCATTGAATTCTGTCAACATTATTTGGCAAATGTAGGACATATCGGCCTTCCTAAACGACATGATGAAGAAGGGGGTAGGCGCGGGGCTACCATCAAGAGTGTGGATCCTGATGAATTACAACAAGTCCACTTGTACATTTTGAATAATGTTGATGTAGTTCAAGATTACATAAATGCTCATAAAGAAATTGTACGGAAAGCGAACAGTCGATTGACTGAACAAAGGTTAATTAGGGAGCATACCAGGACCTTTGCACATTGGTTTAAACACAAGGTTGATGGAGAAGAATGTGTTTCTGATACAATTAAATGGCTAGCACGTGGTCCTGAGTTTGATGTCATAAGTTGGACTTCGTTTGTGATCAATGGGTATACCTTTTACACAAAGTCCTTGGATGATAGGAGCACTTTCCAGAACAGCGGTGTTATGTTAGTAGCTGAATCTATGCACTTCTCTAGTTCAAAAGATAAGAACCCTACATTGGCAGCCATACCTTATTATGGGGTTATTGACGAGATTTGGGTGGTTGACTATGTTAAAATTAAATTTCCCATTTTCAAATGTAAGTGGGTTGATGTCAATAATGGAGTGAGGATCGATAAGTCAGGGTTTACAATAGTTGATCTGAACAACAAAAGTTTTGGAGATGAACCTTTCATTATGGCTGATCAAGCGAAACAAGTGTTCTATATTATTGATCAGGCAAATAAAATGTGGTCTGTAGCTCTCCAAGGAAAAAGGGTCATCGATATTGAAGAGGAAAGTCGTTCAAATTATGATCTTCTCGAGACCCCTTCTTTTTCTAGGGGTCTTCCTGCATTGAACGAAGAAGATGAAGCTGATAATGAACACGGCACAAGAAATGATCATCGTGAAGGGATATGGGAGGATATCTCTTTATAAATCTACTTTAAATGTTAGCTATCTATTTAAAGTCATTATCGTTATAACTTATATGCAGATTATATATATAGTTATTTACAATATTATCAGCCTAGGCACGACTGACTTTACCGAGGAGGTAATAAATGTATATTTCAAATATTTTGTCTTACTTTATTGTTTTTAAGTTAGTAAGTTAATGTTTTGTTTGGCTTCGGTGTTACACATACAGATGTTTGATCTTGTTGATCCCTTTCCTGAAGAAGAATTGATTTCATCCGCAATTGTTGTGCTAAATTCATTTATGAGCTTTTACAAGATTAGTAAGTTTTTGAATTCGATTTATGTTGTTCTAATAATACTTATGGTTTTTATATATATCTAATTTGGTTTATATCTCTGTTTAGGATAAATTCTTGGATATTGGCGATACTAGTTGGCTGTTGATTCAGGCAGGGGATCATTATTGTAAATTTTCCTCCACTTTTTTCATTTCTCTGTAAAGCTTAAGAATTTTTTTTATAATGTTCATTCTTTGATTGTTGAGAGTCGAGGATTGTAAGGGCCAATTGTTTCTGGAAATAAAAATGTTGTTGTCACTGCTTCTGATTGTCAATATATACATATATGCATGTGTATATAATGTGGCATAGGGGGGATGTTGTTGAATATGGCTTACTGGCCTGGGTAAGATTGAAACAAATAAAACGAAAAAAAAATAAAACAAAATTTTTAGACCGGTTCTAAGAATAACCGGTCTTAAAATATTACACTTTAAGACCGGTTCTAAGAATAACCGGTCTTAAATATATATTTAAGACCGGTTATTCTTAGAACCGGTCTTAAATTATTTTTTTCTTCCTTAGTTAAACTTTAAGACCGGTTGTTGAAGAACCGGTCTTAAAAGTTCATATTTAAGACCGGTTTTTTAACCGGTCTAAAAAGTTTAATACTTTTTAGACCGGCTGTATCAAGACCTGATCCAGAACCGGTCTAAAATATCGTTTTTAACCGGTCTTAAAAGTGATTTTTGTACCGGTGAAGCCTTAAGTTCCGGATACAACCACTTCCTGAAATCAAGAATATACCATAAATAAGTCATTACTCATTTGTGCATAATTCCAAATTCATAGTATTGGTTAACTTAGCTTAATAGTGCTAAATTACCAAAATGCCCCTTGAGACCCGGTCTCACTATACTTTATCAAATTTATGACCTGGGCTAATCCTACACAATTCATATGTAGAATCCATTTTTGACTTCCAATTAGTCAAAATCAGGCTCAAATGATAAAAATACCTTTGACAGCCCTTATTTAAAGCTTATAAAGGGTAATTGGTCATTTCACATTCTGGGGCTTTTCTCACTTTATGATCAACATAGACCTTACACAATTTTGCCTCCTAAACTCAATGGAAGCATCAAAATTATCAAATTCCTACCCCTTTACCATATCCAACACAGGGCAATCCAATAGGATTTCCAGAAAAGTTATGTCGGTTTCTCGTTTTCTCTTGCTTAATCACCTCATTTCTACTTATAATCACACTATTAGCTATTTAGACATTCATTGGACTTGATTTGGAGAGACTTGAACATTAAGGTCTCTTATGTTTCTTGAGCTAACTCTTACCAAAACAACCAAAACCAAGCCAAGAACAACTCTAATAGCATTAATCAAGCAAGAGGAACAAGTTTGGAAGATTACCTCTTGATTTCCAACACTTTCTCTCTCTACATGTTTCTGTCTCTCTCTCTCCACCACTCTTGATCCATATTGAAAACTATGAATTCCAAGGAGTAGAGATGAGTAGGAGAGGTTATGGAGGGATTAGGAAGCTTAAAGCATAAGGTACAAGTCCCTTACCTTATATTTTGAAGAACCCTAGCTCCCCTTGTATGCTTCACCGTCTCAGCTCTCTCTCACTCTCTCTGATTCAGCTTCGGTCGAGAATGAGGTGAGGAGATGAAGAATTAGTGATATATTATGAATTAGTCAAATGCTTTGACAAGTGGCAACTCCCAATTGGTCCATAATTGCCATTTCTCATTTAATATTTCATTTCCCTTCATATTCCTCTTGATCAGCCGAAAATGATGAGAATTGAAGGAATGAAATATTGGTCTTCCACTGTTCCATTGCCATCTTGCAAGTAGGTTGACTTTTGCACCTTTGACTTTTGACTATTTGACATTTCTTGATAATAATTTACCAAAATAGGTTTATTAATTTTCAAGTAGCCATTTCTCTCTTTTTAATTCCCATTTAACTGAAATTATTGGGAATATTAGGAAAAATAATTATTTCCCACTTTATGGAAAAATTACTGTTTTACCCCTACATTTATGATTTATCGTAATAAATAATTTCTCGCTCATTTCTATTGGTTTGACCCTATTTTGACACTTAAATGAAACCATCATTCATGTCATTTAATTTCTCAAATTTTGGTTACAATAATAGGCCTTTAAGTGAGTATTAATCGCCTCTTTGTATCATTGTTTGGCTGAATTATATGTAACCGGCGATTGCCATTTTCTGTAAATTCATACATATTACAATTCACCATTTTATTTCACTAAATATCACAAATATACATGTAGGCAGTATTGGTGAAAATTTGGGGTATTACATCCTATATAAGTAGTATAAATTAGTATAAATATTAGAGTAAAATAGCACCCTAACGTTATTTCCCATTTGCATCCAACACTGTGATGTTATTTTTTAGGCTCTTCTTTTAACATCCAAAAAATTAGAACCCATAAATTAGGCAACTCGCCTTGGCGAGTAGGGCACTCACTGAGGTGAGTTGATCGAAAATGAAGGAGTGACTTTCAGTGTCACTCGTCTTGGTAGCCAATGTAGGTGCTGAGGCAAGTTGCCGATTTTCATAAATAATAGAGAGCACAAGAAAGATCATTATTTTTAAAAAATCCGATATTGAGAGGCAGAGCTTCCATAGGGTTTTGTGAGGAGAACTAGTAGGAGCTATAATTAATTATGGTATTATTTGACATGAATGAGAATAATAGTTGTGAATGACCCCCTAAAATATAATATGATAAGATCGGTGGAGATAGAGTTTGGAATGTGTGACATAAAAGCTGGATACAATGTGGCTTGCTACTAGATTGATTATTATGCACCACTAACTGGCCTTTATTTACATGGAAGTATTCTCTGATATGACACTTTAGTGGCTTCTAGGTAGTATTCTCGGGGCTCGGACAGTATTCCCCTAGGTAGTTACCCTGCTAGAGGAACTCATGGTCCCTTGTGTACTCTATGGTACTGTGTTAGAATCGGTTGACACCCAAGAAGGAGGAGATGAATTGGGTGTAAAATAAAAAATTATGAACTTTGAAAATATTTTCTTCTCTTAGTGAAAACAATTAGTATGAAGATAATGAACCATAAATCCACAATTAAATATTCAAATTATATATGTTGGAAATATAAGAGATAAGGGAGGATAATATGCAAACTATGATTTGTACTGGTTCAGTTCAATCCTTGATGACCTACGTTCAATTCTTAGGCTCTACCTGAGATTTCAATCCACTACCTCCCTTAAGTTTAAATTGGGTATTTGAGAATCACTACAATCCCTTAAGTTTCACAGTTACTTGAGAACCTTAACAACCTTGAGCTTAATCTCAGTCTTTAGAATCACTCCCTCTACAACTCATAAGATTACAATCTATTTACCATTCAAGATTCCAATTTTGAATAACTCTCTCAAAGATAAAATGATTACAATGAAAGCAAACTTCTCTCTTTGAAGTGAATAATGATAATTACTGAAGCACAATAAAATAATCTCACTCTTTAAGGTAAATGATATTAGTTCAAGCCTTTCACCCAAGAGGGGGTGAATTGGTTGATTTTAAGAATTTTAAACTTTAACACAAACTAAGTAAGGAGAGAAGAGTTAGAGAGATATCATCGAAGGTAGACACAAGCGATTTATACTGGTTCGGTCTAATCCACTTGACCTATATTTAGTCCCCATAAAGCTTCTATGAGGTTTTCACTATCTTTCCAAGATTTACAGGGCTCTTGATGCCTCAGTACAAGCTAGTTCTTCTTCAAAGAATGCTCGATCCCCCTTACAATTTTCAATCAATGCCCACTTAAGGTCCTACTATCTTGAGTATCTAAGCTAAAGTAAATTATTAAGTATATTCTCTCACAAGAGTAAATAAATTATCACTGAAGTACAAATTCTTATAGAAATTGAGCTTCGAGACTTAGCAATGAATATAATAGTAAATGCATAGTATTCATTAGTTGCTTCATCTTTAATGCTCTTCTATTTATAATGTGAGAATGTTTGAAGACCGTTGCTCTTTGATTGTAGCCATTAGAGTGGATGGTCATTTCTTCTAGCTGTTGGTTTTGTTAGATTATTGTTTGTGTCTTTGGAATTGGCCGTTAAGAACAAAGAGAATGTAAAACATTTGAACCTTAAAGCATTTAATGCTTTTGACACAAAAGTTCTTTTGCTAATCTTGATTTAATCCTTGATTAACCACTTGTAATATGATCAAGCACTTATATAATGAATTGTTAGACCAATTGGAATCAATTAGAATAAGTTTAGGGTAGATTGAAATGAGTATCAAGATTTATGATATGATGCTCTATTTTCTAAAATTGCATTGCTCGAGTGGTCACTCAAGTGATCTTTATTTAGTTGTTCTTGAATGCAAAACAGATCACCGGATGGTTTACTGTGGTGATGTGGTAGTGATGTATAAATATAAGATTACTCGAGTGATCTTGTTTTCTTTTGAAAACATATTACTATGTACTTCACTTTGGTGAACTGGTGGTAATGAGAATAACAAGATCACTCAAGAAATCTTGTTTCTCTTTCTTTTAAATGAAACAGATCACCAGATATCATCATTATGGTACAGTGGTAGTAATATTGTTTTTAGACTTCACTCAAGTGGTCACTCAAGTGATCTAGTCTTAGAAACTTTTTAAAAATGCTGAGCACTACCAGAATCACTATGGTGCTGTGCTAGTAATACACTTTAACATACATCACTCGAGTGGTTACTCAAGTGATCTTCTCTTAGAAAATTTTTAGAAGACTTATCACTAGAACATATATTATGGTGAAGTAATGATGATGAAAATTTAACAGATCACTTGTGTAATCTTCTCTTTGAAATATTTTTAGAAAACTGATCACTATAAAGGATCATTGTGGTGAAGTGATAGTAATAATAATTTTAAAACATCACTCGAGTGGATCACTGTGGTGAAGTGATAGTAATGACAATTTTGAAACATCACTTGAGTGGTCACTCGAGTGATCAATTTTGTAATCTTTTTCTAGAAAACTATCATGAAAGTATTAATGCATATCACAACAGCATATATATAACTTAAAGTAGAAGTAGACAACTTTTTACACTAAGACAAACTCTACATGACAGTATCATATGCATAATCACCCTGAGAATCAATGCTAGGACTCTGTCCCTTCTCCCCTTTTTGGCATCATCAGAAAGGGAAAAGGCATATGGTTTAATTCTAAAAGGAGCATTTGGTGGTTGGGTGTTTGAAATAAGGTCTAAGGTCTTAAGAGGGATAACATGCAAGGGAGAGGAAGCATCATCAATAGTGTAACCTTATTGTTGTGCAAAAGTGAGGGAGTCAAAGGCAAGAGTTGGAAGTCTGACGGGAGGGATTTTGATAGAATTACTAGGATCATGGATATATATAGGATTATATTGAAGTTGCGGAGCTTGTAAAGGGTTTTTAGGAGTCTATGAAACCTCAATCTCCTTATCAACTTTGGAATTACTTTTTGAAGCAGAATTATCAAAGCGGTGAGAATGAGATGGTGAATGAGCTTAAAGGACAAAGTCATCATGGAGTAGTTCACCAATGGCTATGGGATCAGAGATAAAAGGTTTAGAGGTAGGTTTTGGGTTAGGTTGATCAAGAGTGATGTTGACTTGGGTAGAGGACTCAAGGTCATCCATAGTAAAGAGTACATTACCCTGACAAGTGGTCCCAAGAGCAGGATTAGAGGTATGAGTAGGAGTGGTCTAAGTAAGAGCATAAGCGATAGGTGTAGGATGTAAAGGAGTGGTTTGGCTAGGGGCTAAAGTATCCAACCTTGCACTGATTAATCTCAACATGCTCCCCAACTCAAGTAGTACTGGGTTTGAGCTTCCTGATGAGCCAACATGGCCTTATGATTTTGATTCATTACCTCACACATCTTTTCCATCTTTTCATCAATGTGAGTGGAAAACTCAGCATTGGTATTAGCTAAATCCACATGGAAACCTTGAAGTACTTCCTTCAAACATATTTGAATGGTAGAACTAAGGAAGGAAGGTGTACTAGATGCAGTTGGGGAAGAAGACTAAGTGTCACCCATTCTTGATTGGTCTCTTACATTATCAGATTCTGGTACCTTCCTTTTTTTAGGAATGGTGCCAAGTGGATGTCTTAGAGGTAGCTCAATTCCAATTTGCCAATTTGATGTCGACCAAATTCTCGCAACCTTTCCAAAGTTTCATTTAGCTCCAATACCAAAAATCTCATTTTCCTTCAAAAATAAAGATATCAACTAAGGGTAAGGCATAGGAGTAAACTTTGTAGAGGTGTATCTATATCTCTTGATCTCTAAAAAGATAATTTCACCTAGATTTCTCTCTTCTTTGCTCAGAATGGATGCCATCATCCTCTAATCTCGATCACTGAAATAGGTGAAATTGTTGGACTTGTTCACCATTGCCCGAGAGTACATATACCAAATAATCCTATGGAGATCATACAAGATGCTTGGCTTGAAATTTAGGATCCCTATAGGCTCCCCAGGCCTTATAATCCTATACATTTTCCCTGGATTAAGCTCTATAGGTGCTTGAGTTGGTGGCTTCTTGATTCCAAACCACTTGTTGATTTTAGAAACTGAGATTAAGAACTTTTTCCCTCTCACAGTGATTTCCAATTCATCTTCAATCACTGACATACTCTTAGAACAATCTTCAATAAGTTCCAAGAAGTAACATAAATGCCTCACTATCTTAGGACAATAAGGTAAGTGCACAGACAACCAAGGCATATATTGACCTATATATGGAGACAAGTCTACTTTCAGAGTCTCTAATGAAGCTTCCAATTTGATATAGAACATCTTATAGATTTTTCTTATGGTAATGTGTGTCTTAAACTTCTTGGAATCATCAAGTTCATTGTAATAAACCCAGGTGGTGCCACTAGAAGATCCTCCTCATCTTCTTCTTCATTGTCTCCTTATTGCTCAACTTCTACTTTAGGATGCTCTACTAGTTTAGTAGGACTAAAGGGAAGTCCAACATTAGTTCTTTGATTACCTTGTCTCTGTAATATCCTAAATTTTGGGACTAGAAGCTTGAGAATAAGCCTAAATTAAGTAAATTACTAAGCCCAATTTAGCAAAGAGTCCTAGGAATGACCAAGAGATAGAATGATTTTTGGGACTACATGATTTGTCCCTTTCGGGCATAGGGCTTAATGTGTGTAAGTAATCGGATGAAAAATACTAACATATGTGTACTAGAGTATACTTGGTGCCATTTTGATGGCTTAAGGGAGATATGTGTGGCGTCATATGGAGCCCACACACACACAGAGACGTATGGCACTGTCTGAGGCCTACAATGATAAAGTAGCTTTATTAAAAGTTGCTTTTGGTTGGCGCAATTAGAAGACGCCACCTCGCATTTGCTTTTAGATTGGCCCAATGAGAAGATGCCACTTAGCCCTTTCTTAAAGTAGCTCTTGTGTTGACACTCTTATGAGGCCCTACCTAGCCCATTAGTCAAGAAATTCACTGGTCTTTGGTCTGGTCACATGATTGACTTTCCCGAAAACTAAATATGGGAGTCAGGGGAATTCAATGGACCTTCCTTCCCCTGATAAAGTAAATTCAGCCAAAAGAGAGAGAAAGAGGGAAGACCGAATTTTTAAGAAGGGACACATGGCACACTCTTGAACCAAGCATTTGGGACACTTGTCCATTTAATCCAAATACTTCCTGACCCTATTAAATTCCGTCCAGCCTATAAAATTAAGGGGGAAAATAGTGAAAATCATGAGAAAATGAAAGAAGAGAGAAGGTGGAGAAGCTTGAAGAACCAAAGGGTTCTTGACTAATTTCACCTTCAAAATCACGTTTCTAGCTCCCGAAGTTTTCTCTAATGTTATTCTTCTCATTGAGAACAACATTTATATAGTTTTGGAATCTTGATAAGAGGAATTTGGTGCTGTCCACAAAGTGGAGGTGCTGCCAGAATAAAAAACAGGCTATAGCACTGAATAGAGGTAAGCTCAAGCTCTTATTTGAGCATAATATTTTAAGTTTTGGTTGAGTATTTCATGAGATTTTATACTGCCTAGAGTTCATCTAATAGTGATAATAGAGCCTTGATGACCATATGAACATGAGTATGGTGTTAATCGAGGTTTAAACACGATAGGAATGAAATTTGATGGGTTTTGTGGTTAATAGTTATAAAATCATTTTGTGTTGGCCTTAAGATGGCTTTCGGCTAGAACAGGTGTAACACCGTAAATTTCAAAGAGTATAAATGAGTTTATACAGATAATGTCTTTAAACCAGAGACTGGAAATCATTTGTAAACAGTTGGGGTCCTAACTTCATTACAGGGTTCGACCATGCAATTGAGTGAGATTTTCAAAAAAAATTTAAAACACTTTTAGTGCAACCTTGTAATGATTTGCAGTTCCATTACAACCCATCCATTTTTAGTTCTATTTGTTAATATCAGAGTGTTCTTTGCTGAAACCTATGATGTGTTTGTTAACTAATGGGTCCTAAGCGTACAGTTGCCTTATTTTGTTTTGATTATTGCATTACAGTTCTATTGTTTGGGGCTATAGTTATCGCATCTAATACTACTTGTTAGTACTAGTCTTACTATGTAGTTATACACATCATTTACAATTTAAAAATAGATAACCAATGAAACATAAATATTTGAGTCTTGATCTTTACTAGTCCGTGATTACCTACTTGCCTTTGGAACTGCTTGCCCAAGCTGTAAAATTTGTTATTTTGAAAGGAGTGAGTTTCAAAAGAATCCCAGTAATAACAGATAACACTCATATAAAATGTATACATAAAACATGTCCATTAAACCATTAGATCATACCACACATTCAACATTTAGAAATATTCTATACAGCATACAAGTTCATTCAAGGACACACTGGTCCCTTCCACAGTGCTAGGTATTCTACTGGGCCTCAGCCCTTCTTATCTAAATGCTTAATAGGCCTTACCACCTATTTCGTGTTCACAACACAAGTAATCACAATGTTAAAAAGACATGCAAGTAAAAGAATGCATAGTATGTTAGGGAAAAAGTTACTACTTGACAGCCTTTCCATGTCTTGTACTTGTTCCCAGTCTGTTGGGTGTCCTAGGCAGATATCAAATCCTATATATTTAAATTCACGAACGGGCAAGTTATTACTTATCCAAGTTCTTTAATAACTTTAGGTACTTGAGTTGGTTATCTTTAATGTTAGTGCATTATGCCAAATGAGTAGTTATGTGCCTATACTGGCCCCAAGTACTTATTTTTACCCCTATATTTTATTATAAGGGTGAAGGTGTAAATTTAGTGGATTTATTTGGGAAGAGGAAAGATTAGAGCACTAGTAGTGAACCTCATAGTGATTTTGGAGAAATGACACTTGTAAAACACATAAAGATTTCCGGGTCCTGACATCACTCGAGTAGTCAGTCAAGTGATCATATTTTGTCATTACTTGAGTGATGCTACCTAAATAAATAGGATTAGAATCACAATACCTCATTCGAGTAATGTTGTAATGACTCAATTTTATCAAATATGAAGTAGTCGACCATTTTTTCATGATTTTTGATCTTAGTGACTTGATTTGTGAGATCATCAGAGTTTGCTTTAGCTTGAAGGTGATGATCACTCGAGGGCTTACTTGAGTAATCCATTTCTCCTCGTCTTCTTCCAGAAAGCATATGACTATTCAGTAATTGTATGTCTATTCAGTGATTCCCCCTTTTTGACTCTTAGTCTAACATTACTCTAGTGGTCACTTGAGTGATGTTGGTCATCACTAGCAGGCATTCCTATGGCAATATAGTAGTGATAGCCTCTCTGTTCATCCTTGTTTTCTGTATCTATGAACAGAGCATTTTCTAACTTCCTATAAAACAACTTTCTAGATACTCTGATGCTTTAGTTTAAGAATCATAAAAAAATAATTAAAACACAATATTTGAACGAATTTCCTTACAATTAATTGGGATTTACTATTCCCAATTCTCTTCATATATACAAAAATTGATCTTTGGCGAGCGGTTTTTTGAAAATATCTACCAATTAGAGATGTGTGGGTATGAAAAACACTTTGACATCCTTCTTTTGCATATGATCTCTGATGAAGTGATGTCTTATGTCAATATGCTTAATTCTTGAGTATTGAACATGATTCTTGGCTAAACTTATTATGTTTTTGTTGTCACAATAAATTGGTACCTCCCTTAGATTAATATCAAGATCTTGAAGTTGTTGCTTCAACCATAGAACTTGTGCTTTGCAACTTGAAGCTGTCATGTACTCAGTTTTAGTAGATAATAGTAACATTGTGTTTGGCTTCTTGTTGAACCTATGGATCCACTAAGGAATTGACATTGACCAATGGTACTCTTTCTATTAGTCTTGTATCCACCATGGTCAGAATCAGAGTATGCCATAAAGTATTCATTCCTATCTTTGGGTTACCAAATTCTTAGCACAGTCGTGTCTACCAAATATCTGAAAATCCTCTTTATTGTTTCAGCATGTGATACTTTAGGTGCTGATTGATATGTTGCACACATCATAAAACTAAATTGAATAACTGTTCTACTTGCTATTAAGTAGAGTAGTGAACTGATCATTCCTCTGTATTTAGTGATATTGAAGTCAACTTCTTTGACATCATCATTTAATAGAGTTGTTGAGCTCATTGGTGTGTCAGCTCCATTTACATGATCCATGCCATATTTCTTCAAGAGTTCTTTGAGATATTTGGTATGGGAGATAAATATCCTATTCTTCCTTTGCTTGATTTGCAATCCTAGAAAGAAGTTTAATTCTTCCATCATAGACATCTCAAATTCTCCCTGCATTATCTTAGAAAATTCTTGACAAAGAGAGTCATTAGTAGCGCTAAAGATAATATCATCAACATAAATTTGAATAATTAAGATATCATTCTTTTTATGTTTGATGAATAATGTTATGTCTACTTTGCCTCTAACAAAGCATTAATCATGAAGAAACTTGTTGAGACATTCATACCAAGCTCTTAGATCTTGTTTGAGACCGTAAAGTGCTTTCTTAAGTCTAAACAGATAATCGGGTTTGGTTATATCCTCAAATCCATGAAAATGAGCAACATAAACTTCTTCCATAGTGTAACTATTTAGAGAGTTATTTTTGACATCTATTTGATAGAGTTTGAATCCTTTAATGCACACAAAGACTAAGAGTACTTGTATGGACTCTAATCTAGCTACTGGAGCATATGTTTCCTTATAATCAATTCCTTCTTCTTAATTATAGCCTTTGGCCACCAATCTTGCCTTCATTAAGTTTATTATGAATACCCATTTGGTGCCAATGAATGGATGGTCTTTAGGCTGAGGTACCAAATCCCAAATTTGATTTTTTTTTCAAATTGATTTAATTCTTCTTGCATTGCTAACATCCAATCATTGTCTAATAGGGCTTCTTTAATGCTAGAAGGATCTATCTTAGAAATAAAGGCAAAGAAACTAGCTTCAATTAAAACTTTATTTCTAGTTTTTACTCCTTCTCTGACATCACCTATGACTTGGTCTATGGGATGATCTTTCATGTATCTCCAAGATTTAGGTTAAGTGTGATTATGGTCATTATCAAAAGCATCTTCCTTTTTTCTCGATTTAGATATAGGAGAATCTAAAATGATTAGGTCTCCTAATTTATGAACTATCTCTGATTCCTCTTCACTAGGCTTTAGTTAAGACTCATTTTCAAAAAACATAACATGTATAGACTCTTTACTAACACATGTTTGTTTATTGAAAACTCTATATGCTTTACTTCTATTTAAATAACTAAGAAATAAAACTTCATCAGATTTAGGATTGAGTTTACTAAGATTATCTTTACTATTGTTGTGTATGAAGCACTTGCACCTGAACACATGTAGATGAGCCAAGTTTGGTTTTCTTCCTTTGTATGGTTCATACGATGTCTTTCCTAGAATTGATCTGATATATGCTCTATTAGAAATGTAACATGCCATGCTTATTGCATTTGCCTAAAATACTTATGACACTTCTTTCTCATTCAACATTTCTCTAGCCATGTTGGTGAGAACTCTATTTTTTCTTTCAACTACACCATTTTATTGTGGGGTCTTTAGAGCTGAGAAATTGTGATCAATCCCATTTACATCACAATAATCACCAAATGCTTGATTCTCGAATTCTCCACATGATCTATTCTAATAGACACAATAAGCATACCTTTCTCTTTTTGGACTTTTTCCCCAAGAATAACAAATTCATCAAATGTTTCATTTTTGAACGAAATGTAGTCCAAGTAAATCTAGAGTAATCATCAACTATCACTAATGTGTAGAGATTCCCACTAAGAATTTTTACACTTGCTTGTCCAACTAAATCCATATGGAGTAGTTGGAGTAGTTTCTCTATTGAGACTACCTCTTTGGATTTGAAGGAGGACTTTATTTGTTTCCCTTTCTGACAAGAATTACATATAGTATTATCTTTAAATTGAAGTTTTGGAAGACCAACAACCAAATCATTTTTGATTAGTTTGCCTAGTTGGTTCATGTTGACATGACCAAGTCTCTTATACCACAACCAACTTTCATCGGCATTACTCAAAAAGTAATTTTTAGAAACATTTGTATTTATATCAAGAGTATAGTAGCTACCATCCCTTAAAACTCTTATCTTGAGCTTGAGATCATCTTTGTTGATTTGAAAGTCCTTCTTGCTTACAATGAAGCATTCTTCTGAATCAAAGATGACCCAATTGTCTCTGTTCGTGCTTTGGCTTCCGCTAAGTAGATTGTGGCATAATCCTTCTACATAGTAGATATTGTTGACTTGTAATCTATCTTTCTTGCCAACTTCACCAATTCTAGCAATCTTACTAGATTGATTTCCTCCAGAACTTACTTTGCCTCTATCGTTTAGTTCCATTATTGTGAATTTGTTCTTATCACCAGTCATATGTCTCGAGAATCCACTGTCAATGTACCATTTATTTGTCTTTGATGCTTTAAGACAAACCTACAATCAGATGTAATGAAGTTTTAGGTACCTACACTTGCTTGAGTACTTTATAGTTAGTATGAATCACTCTTGGCACATGTGATCATTTTGGAACCCATTTACAAGTGCTTATGATTCCTTCTTTTCTATGATAACAAGAAGAAGTAGAATGATTGCAAAAATTATGATGAGCAAGTTTGGAAACAACTGAGATAAGTTTGACTACCCTTCTTCTTTTTGCCCTTCTTTTTGTCTAAGTTTGGATCATACCCAATATTAGATTTATCATTTATAAACCTCTGGGCTTTCAAGACAACCTTAATCATTTCACTTCCCTTAGTGAATTTCTCAAGTGTCTTGGTAAGGTCAGTGTTCTTTTTCTCGAAGACTTAACATGTTTGACATGAGACATCATATGGCTCCTTGAGTTGTTCTTCAAGGAGTTTAACTTTCTTTTTGGATCTTTGATAAATCTCAAATTTTTTATATTTTATCCCACCTTATTCATTTATTTTAGGGACTAATTTAGGCTTATTTGGATTGTTAGCCAATTTTAGGAAATAATATAAATATGAATTAATTATTAGATTATTGGGCTTAAATTGTTAATATTTTGATTCCCTATCTCGTGATTGAATAATATTTCCAAATATATGATAGATCATGATCTTATTTAATTCTTATAGGTCAAGGAAAAGTATATTATTAAATTCTAAGGTACAAAATTACTCTGAGAAGTTTTAAGAAGATCCAATGGTTGAGTTTGAATGGGCTAATTAAATTCTAGGGTTAAGGTGCCAAAATACACATGAGTTTTTCCCAAAATAGCGCCCAACACCAAATGCTTTTTTAGGGGCAAAAGTGACTATGTGATTATAAAAATGGGGCAAGAGTCACAATTTCTGTTAAATAATGATGACGCCTTCTTAATTCACCTTAAATGTGCCAGCTGTTGTCCATATGTTATTTCTGGTTGTGCAACCATGCTCACAGTGACGGTTATGGATGATTCTGAACACGATGGAGCTTATTATGTGTCTATTGTAAATCTTGGTGAGGCAAATCTTGATAGCAATAAGGCAGATAACAATTATATTGGGGGGTGACTAGAGTGCTAGTGGTGCTGAAGATCCATTAGTTGTTCACGTACGTGATGAATTTTGGTCAAAAAGTTTGCTCCAACTCACCCGTTTTGGTTAAAAAGTTCAAACTCAGTCAAAGTTTTCAAATTAACGGAAACTGTGATTTTTTCCCTACTTTTGTAATCATATAGTCACTTTTATTCCATTTTTCTAACCATATAGTCACTCTTGCCCCTACAAAAAATATTTGGTGTTAGGCGCGATTTTGGGAAAAACTCATGTGTATTTTTGCACCTTAACCCTAAATTCTAATAGGCTCAAATTCTATACCCAAAGCTCTCTCATTCCCTATAAAAATTAACCTAGATGCATAGAATTAAGCATGCTCTCCTTGAGAGCTAATGCTCAATATCTTGCTCAGCTTTTCACCCATTTTCTCCTCTCCTCCATTCAATCACCATTCATCACATCACCCCTTTCACCATTCGCAACCACGCCACCCCCACCACTCATTTAATTTTTATTTCCTGCATTCTCACTTCATCGTCTTGCCATACACAACTTAGGGAAACAATGTAAATATTCATCACATTGGCAACTTTTGAGCATGGAAGAGGAGAAATTTCCATGAAAGCTTGAGCTTGCTTAGGAGGCAACTTGGAAGGAGCATGGAGGAAGCCGGTAGTACATTGGAAGTTCAGTATTTTTTAAGATTAGTCACGTAAAATTGTTAAGTATTAATGTACGTCTAAATAACTAATTGCTATACTTTTTCCTGAAAATAGACTAATTAAGGGTTACATAGCCTTTGGACTCATTTGGACATTTGTATATTAAGATGTGAATTTTCAAATATTGGTAAGAATTCTGGCAGAAGTTAGTATATATGCGAAAATAGGGAAAATGTAATGTCACAATGTAAATTACCTTGAACTTGAAGGGTAAAGTTAAGCATCTAGGGATAATTAGACCACATTGACTTAGTATATTAACTTGAATGACAACCAACTTGAGTGTGTGGATTATACAAGTATTGGATGAAATAATAACCCGTCGTCCGTAAATTCCAATTATAGGACCTAATAGCTGTTCGAGATCTAAGGCCTGCCCAAGCTGGGGGAAACAGTCAGATATCCCTCAGGAGAGGCGACCATGTAGTAACTCTTTCATTCATATGCTATGAGATACTTTACATGTTTGTTGTTTCATCATGAACTTTCTGAAGCATTCTGATTATGCGGGGTGGTTGCTTAAGGTTAAATGCACGGGTAGACGCCCAGGCCATTAAAAATTTTTGTTATGCATGAGTGGTCACCCGGGGCCTCTTACATGGGTAGACACTTGGGGCCATATGATTGGTTATGCCTAGCGTTATGGTAATATGTTGAACTGCATATTGTGTTCTGAATATTGTTGTGATAATTCTATTTATATGATAAATGTATGGTCTGTTCTGTGTTCTTGTATTTATATGATTGACTTTCTGTTACTACTGGGATTCTTTTAAATCTCACTCCTTTCCTATAACCAATCTACAGTACAAGCTATCAGCTCAAAGGGCAAGAACGTAAACACGAACAACTAGAGGATGAAGCTGAAAGACTTTATTTTCCTATTGGTTGTCTATTTTGGATATATATGTGATGTATAGAACACTGTAAACCTGACGATAGTATAGTGGTAGAACTAGTAGTGCTGGTAGACTAGTAAATGGACGGTAACCTAATAATGGGATAACTTAGTTAGATAATGCTTTCGAACGCTAATGAAACATTAACTAACATATGAAATATGAATCTTAAGCTGAGAATTGCTCGCATACTATGATAATATGAAACTGAGAGCCAATGAGACTAGGTGATGTAGTGAAACTTTATGAAAATAATTGAAAAGTTTTTTTATCCTCTGGAAAACCCTGTCAATCCCAGGTTCACTTCCTGAATTGAGATGGGAATTTGTTAACATTTTTGAAAGTTTGATTAACCTGGGACCGAATCCTTGTTTAATAACTCATTTCACTACTCTTTTGCACTTATCTGAGTCTATGAGATATTAGGTATTACATATACTACATCTTGCACTACCTAAATTCTATCTTATATGAAAACCTACATATTGCTCCTTAAGAGAATCACTTTGGTTGCCGATATATTGCATTAGTAGATGGTTCTAATTTAATTGATTGGTTTACCGACGAAAGTAACATTAAGCTTACCAACTCCTTAACTTCTTTGAAAAATTCAAAATTAAAGTATTATATTTAGTCTGTAATTCACCATAAGTAGGTTCAGAATCCATTACCTTCTTTGTGTTTGATTTTTTTCATCTCAGGCTATCAAACATATGTTGGCAACCTCTTCATCATCACTTTCTTCTTTTAAAGAACTATCTCCCTATAGTGCAAAGACAGGCTTTCTTCTACCTGAACTCATTCTTCTTCTTTTCTTTGTTCTTTAGGTTGAAAGGAAAATCTAATTTGATATGTCCTAGCTTGTTGCACTTAAAGTAAATGATAGGATCTTTTGCTTCTCTTCTAGTACTTGGACCTCCTTTCTAGAACTTCTTGAATCCTTAGTCCTTGTAGTAGAATTTCTTAAACCTTTTGACAATCATTCCCATTCTTCATCTTTAACCTCCTTTTCTTCTTCTGGCTCTTTTTCTTTGAAAGCATTAAGAGCAAGTCTGTTCTTTTTCTTCTTGTCCATTTTAGTCAGTTCTTTTCTGAATTTCAGCTTCCCTTTATACTGGAAAAACTTTCAAATAGGGCTGCTATTGACCTCATGGATTCTCCTTTAGCTTCTTCTATGGCTGTGACTTTGGCTTCCCATTTACTTTTGAGAATGTTGAGAATTTTTCTCACTTGGGATCTTTGATTGTATGTTTTGCCAAGAGCACCAAGTTGATTGACAAGATGTATATATCTCAGCTCAAACTCTGAGATGCTTTCTCCAGCCTTCATCTGGAACAAGTTATACTCAGTGGTGAGAGTATTGACTCTGTTTTCTTTGATTTTGAAGGTTTGTTCATGAGCTATTTCAAGATGCTCCTACATGTCTGTGATACCCTATCTCCACTCATTCTAAATAAGTACAAATGAGTAGTGAAATTAATTGTGAAACCAGGATTTGAACCCGGACTAACCAACTTTCACAAATGTTCACAAGTTCCCACTCTCAACTTAGGATTTGAACCTAAAGTCGATAGGGTTTTTCAGAAGGTAGAAAAATTTTCACTTATTTCCACAAGTCTCACTACGTCACCAATGTCTCATCGGCTCTTAATTTCATTATATCAGAGTATGGAAGCGATTTTCCTTTAATTAAGTTAGAGCTTTTCTCTGCTCAAAGTTCACTACATTCATTTATATACATAAAATGTATAATCGCATAAAACTACCAAAGTATTTACATCAAATACAAAAATAGTGCCTTGCATTACAATCTTCAATTCACCTCAGAATTCCTCTTTGCATATCTCCATGCATTCTTCATCTGTACTCAATTTACCTATATGGTTGAGGTGAGGAAGAGTGAGATTTAAAGTATTTTAGTAGTAAACAATATCACTATATATATATATAATGCATGACATGCTTGCCTTTCATAAAACTATGCCAATATAATGACATCTTCATGCATGCTCAACACAATTAGGCAAAACAGTCACATACAACAATGCAAAAATATACATATCAAATACATGCAGGCTAGGTAAGCTCACTACCTCTTGGACTTTATGTCCTCCTCTTGACCCACCATCTTTGTTCCATCTTAGGCATAACCGTCGGGACCTATAATTCCCAACTGTACATTTAATGAGTCATTACTCATTCATGTATGAGTCCAAACTTATTTTATTGGCTAACTTAACTCAATAATGCTAAATTACCAAAATGCCCGCAGAGACCCGGCCTATGCCCCTCTATACCTAGTCCAATGGTACCTCACTAGAAATTATGATTCAGGATAATCCTATACAATTTTCATGTAGAACCCATTTTTGACTTCAAATTGGTCAAATTCAGGGCCAAATGACGAAAATACCCTTGGCATCCCTCTAATTAGAATTTTAAGGGTAGTTTGTCATTTCATATTCTAAGGCTTTTCTCACTTCATCATCAACATGAACCTTACACAATTTTCCCCTTTGAACTCAATGGAACCATCAAATTGATAAAATTCTAGCTCTTTTTTCATGCCACACATAGGCCATCAATTTAAAGTTTTCAAAAAAGTTATGTTGGTTTCTTGTTTTCTCTTACTTAATCACTTCCTTTCTACTTCTAATCACATGATTAGCTATTTATACGCTCATTGGACACCATTTAGACCTCAAAAACACCCTTTTGGATGAGAATGAACAGTACCCAACCCTCACAATACTCATCCAAACAACCAACCAATCAGTTCCAAAGGAAGCTTACGCTTACCTCTACACGTTTCCGTAGATGGTTAAAAAATATGGCAACATTTCAGTAGGTGAGAAAGCACCAAACACCTCCAAATAAAAATCTAAAATCATAGAAATGAAGTTCGAGATGAGTAGAAGAAAGTTGGTGAAGGGTACTTAGAGGGAAGACGCCGATTCGTTAGTGTTTCGATGGATTGAAGTTCTAAAAATACTATTCACTTCTCTCTTTCTCTTTCATTTTCTCTATTCTCATTCAACTCTCTCCCTCTCTCTTCTGATTTGTTCTCACCGAATAAATGAGAAAAGGGTGATGGAAATGATGATTTAATAAATCATCTAAAGGAGATTACATGTGTCCTAATAAGTAAAATATCTGCACATTTATTTTCCCTTATATGAAGCATTTTTTATTGACATTTAAGCTTAATGTAATGAATTTGAGTGTAATTGAAAAATAAATAATGATTTGACATAAAATAGAATTCATTGGAAAATACTAAATTTTGACCCTGTTTTAGTTTTTAGGCAATATCTGGAGCTCTAGATGTCAAATTGGGACGTTCTTTATAAGGATAGAAATTTGAGAAAAATTCCTACAACTTTTATGTTGAGGCAAAAACTCAATTCTGTCCTTAAGAGCTCCAAATTTTGCATAGAAGTTGAGCACGTGATTTTGTCCAATTCTGACCTTTGTCCACTAATTTGACCATAACTGGAGCTAAACATGTTGAAATGAGGAACTCTTACATGAGTTTTCAAGATAAGATCCAGAGCTACAACTTTTATGAAGATAATAAAGTGAGATTCTAACGTTATAATTGCCAAACGTAAGTTGCAATCCAGGAAAAAGGTGGTCACAAAGTCAATATTGGTGGCTTAGAGTCAAGATTCTTACCTGGAAATTCTTACACCTAATTCATCTATAAATAGAGGAGTGGAAGGCACAAGGGAGGGGACCATCTTAGAGTTTAATTTCATGCATTTTTGTTGTTCTTGCATGCCTTTTACATGGAAGGTTTAGGTACTCCTCCTTTATGGATGGTATAGGTCGCCTCCTACATGGAATGTTTTACCTCCTATATGGAAGGTTAGATTTTTCTATTTTCATACATCTTGTACTTGTATCTTTAAGCTTTAGAATTTAATAATCATATTTTCTGCAATATTTATGAAGTTTTCAATTTATTTTGGTTTTGTTTTTAATTTCATCATGAGCTAAATTTTCATTTTCCTAGGGTGATGACGTATCTTACTAATGACGGATTGAATCTTAACATATTAAATCTAGTTTTAGTTTTCCTTCATGATTGAGTTTTAATTATTGTTCTTAATGCTTTCAATTGATTGGCCACCTTTTGGATGATTTTAATATGCAAGTTGAGACCGGAAGGAGATACATGTGTGTGGATCCTATAATTAAAACCATAATTTGCATATGAAATAGGAATATATTCATATGGGTTGTGTAGTCTTAATTGAGTTCCATAAATCTTAATGCATGATTGATTGCTTAAATTCATATAGGAATATATTGGGTTAGCAATTAATTATAGAATTACTTGACGTTTGAAGAGGCTAGTCATTAAAATAGGGAAACTCGACTATCAATCATGTGGAATAAATTAGACTAGAATAGATAAGTGATTCAATCCAGAGTTTGCTAAGTGAAATCTAATCCCTAGGGCCTTTTTATTATATTTGTCTTTACAACAATTATTTTCATTTAACATTTTTATCTTGCAATCTCAACCACCAACTAATCGATCGGCTAAATAGTATTAAAATTATCAATTTTAGTACTTAGTGATCAATACTCATGGGAACGATACTCTACTCACCTCTATATTACTTGTTTACGACAGTGTACACTTACACTTCTAAATACACCATCCTACACTCGTAACAAGTTTTTGGCACCGTTGCCAGGGATTGTTGTCATTAATATCAATACCAAGTAATTTTAATATTGATTTGGTCTTTACATTATATTTGTCTTCTTTTTGGTGTCTTGTGTTTGTTTTTAGGCTTTTGCTTAGTGCATGACAAGATCGAAGAAGACTGAATTACAACCTTGTGATTCGGAGATCGAAAGAACTTGTCAAAGAAATCGAAGAATTCGAAAGCAGTCTACTTCAATTAATCTGATGGAAAATCTGGAGGGAGAAACAGTAGATACCAAAACACTCCATGACTATGCAACACCAACAGTCATAGAGACAACTTCTGGAATCAGAAAACCAACAGTCGCAGCTAATAATTTTGAACTCAAGCTTGCAATTATCCAGATGATGCAAGCAATTCAGTTCGGTGGCTTACCAACAGAAGATCCCAACACACATTTAGCCATCTTCCTAGAAATTTATGACACATTCAAGCATAATGTTGTTATTTATGACGCTATTAGACTTAGACTTTTCCCTTTCTCACTCAGGGATAAGGCTAAGAGCTGGCTATACTCTCTACCAGTGGGAAGCATAACTATATGGGATGCCTTAGTGCAGAAATTTTTGGCACAATACTTTCCTTCTGGAAAAACAGCTAAATTGAGGAATGAAATTACCTCATTTACTCAACATGAATTTTAGAGCCTCTATGAAGCATGGGAAAGATACAAGGAGTTGCTAAGAAAATGTCCTCATCATGGGTTACTAGATTGGTGGCAATTGCACTCATTCTATAATGGGATGACACATACAACTAGAATTCTTGTAGATGCTACAGCTGGAGGATCTTTTATGGGAAAGAGTCTAGAAGATGCTTACAATCTTCTTGAGGAGATGGCAGCCAATGCATACCAATGGCCTTCTGAACGTCATGTCTCAAAGAAAGTGCTTGGAGTGCATGAGTTGGATATCCTTACAACTTTATCTTCTCAAGTTGCATCTATATCTAAGCAAGTGAACTCATTAACAAGTCAATCAAATGCAATCAGTACTCCTCATTAAACCTGTGATCAATATAAAGAACCTCATGTGCGCACGCAATGTCAAGAAGGACATCTATCCATGCCTTCTCAATCTAAGTAAGCTCATTATATCAGAAATCAAAGAAATGATCCATTCTCAAACACTTACAATCCAGGTTGGCGGAATCATCCAAACTTTAGTTGGAAGAATAATCAAAATGTGTTCAAGCCGCAAGGAAACTACCAGTAACAAGCTCTTCAACCACCAAATCCACCAAAGCAGAAAATGAATATAGAAAATACACTGGCTCAGCTAACCATGAATACATCTCAATTCATGGCTAGGACTGATGCAATACTCAGAAGCCACGAAACCTCAATAAAGAACTTAGAGATCCAAATGGGCCAAATTGCAAATATGCTGAATTTCAGACAACCAGGTACTCTTCCAAGTGATACTAAAAGAAACCAAAAAGAGCATGTGAATGCCATTTCATTAAGAAGTGGGAAAGAATTGAAAGATCCTATAATTCAACAGAAGAATGATGGAGAAAAGAAAGAAAGTGAAGAAGAACATAAGGAGGAAGCACAGAAACCTCAAGAGGATGATGTGATACCAGGAATAATTAGCTTTCCAGATAACCCTCCTCTATATGTATCACCAGTTCCATATCCTCAGAGACTTGTGAAGGCAAAGCTAAACAAGTAGTTTAAAAAGTTTCTGAAGGTTTTCAAAAAGCTACATATCAACATCCCTTTTGTAGATGCTCTTACCCAAATGTCCAACTATGCAAAATTCATAAAGGATATTCTTTCAAATAAGCGTAAACTGGAGGAATTCGAGATAGTTGCACTTACTGAGGAGTGCAGTGCCATTCTGCAAAAGAAACTACCATCAAAGCTGAAAGATCCATGAAGCTTTTTCATACCTTACACCATAGGTCAATGCAACTTTAAAAGAGGACTTTGTGACCTAGGAGCAAGTGTAAATACCATGCCTCTATCTGTCTACAAAAAACTCGGTCTTGGAGAGGTGAAGCCTACCACAGTTTCATTACTTCTAGCTGATCAATCAATAAAACATCCGAGGGGTGTCTTAGAAGATGTTCTGGTCAAGGTGGACAAACTCATATTTCTAGCTGATTTCATCATACTCGACATGGAAGAAGACCAAAAAATTTCTGTTATTTTTGGGAGTCCATTCCTAACAACTGGGAGAACTTTAATAGATGTGCAACTTGAAAAGTTGACTTTACGAGCTCAAGATGACTAAGTATCTCTTAACATTTTTAAGGCTTGGTCATATCCAAATGAAGGTGACACCTGTTACAGAGTCGATACAATGACTAGCTGCATAAAAGACGTGGTGAACAAAAGCTGCATGGATCAACCACTCCCAATGAGAGTAGTAGATGTTTCAAAATCAACTAATCCTGAAGTGCACAAAGAATATTGGGCAGTAAAAGCCTTAAATTCTAACTTAAAGGCAGCTGGTAAGAAGAGACTTCTCCAACTCAATGAGCTTGAAGAATCCAGACAACAAGCTCATAAGAATGCAAAGTTATACAAGGAGTAGACAAAAACGTGGCAGGATAAAAGAATTTTGAGGAGAGAGTTCACACCGGGACAAAAAGTTCTGATATGCAACTTAAGGTTAATGCTTTTTCCTGGAAAGCTGAGATCAAGGTGGTTAGGACCTTTTACTAGGGTTCAAACATGGCCATATGGAGTAGTAGATATTTAAGAGGGTGATAAAAAATTCAAAGTTAATGAGCAAATGCTGAAAGAGTATAATGACAGTGCGCTCAACACTTTGAAAACTATCATCACTTTTGCGGAAACAATAGGTAAGTCCTAAACTTTAAGAATAATAATAATAATAATAAAAGATAAATAAAAAATAAATTTTTTTATTGATTTGGTCTTTGTCTAGTTAAAGACGTTAAAGAAGGGCAGCTATTTGGGAGGCAACTCAAAAAATTTTCCTACTCTTTTATTTTTCTTTCCTACTCACTAAAGCACTCTACACTGCATCCTTAAATCTTAATTCTCATTATTGTCATGGAGGAATTTCTTGCAAATCTCAAGAACAGGTTTCCTACTCTTCCCAAAGATGTGCTTAGGAAGATCTATAGCTGTCGACTTGAAAGAATAAAGACATTCAAGCGTTTAGGCCTTCCTGAGGATGTCCGCTGGATCATCGAAGCTAAGGTATGTTTAATAAGTAAGATTCATGAATCATTTATTAAACCTATGCTAGGAATGAGAAGAAGCTCTTACTCCAAAAAGAGAAGAACTAAAAGAATGAAGGTTTATCCTAAATGTGTAAGGTGGAATTGTGATCAGCGTTGTAGGAGCAAAGATATGGTTTCTATAAATCGAGAAGATAAAATTCAATTTATAAAGGATAGACTGAGTAATGATTCATTGGATGATATCATTCAAAGTCTTGAGACGTATCCTAGTGGTGATGTTCATCGTGTTCTTCTCGATTTATTTGACATATTCAACAAAGAAAAAGAGCACTGTCATCTTAGGAATCTGACGTTAAAAGACCCTGTTTGCCAATTTATAAGAAAACTGGATGAGAAGCAAATCCTCGATTCATAGAAAGCGTTTAAGTCGTTACTGGACGTAAAACCAGAGGAAGATGTGAGCTACAATCATAACTACTGTACATAATCATACTTTTGTCTAATATGTCTTATCTTTTCAGTAACTTTTTGACTTTCTTTACTCACTTTACTTAATTTTTTCATGCAATGGCCCACTGGCCATTTATGTCAGTAATTTTTTTCAAACTTTTTTGAAAAATGTGTGATTTACATGATTTTGTTGTCGTTGTATTAGTAGTATAAATATGTATTCTTCCACTTGTAAAAACACAAAATGTCTAAGGGAAAAATAAAAAAGAGTGATATCACCCTAAATTGTAGATTTAAATCTATCTTCATTTTCAGTGAAACTGACTCAGGAAAGGATGGAGAGTTTATACCTGCAGCACAGGAACTGGGACGTGCATTAGCTGCTAGGAAGATCAATTTTGTCTACTGGGGAGGTATTCAAGGCCTAAGAGCAAGTGTGGCTATTGTTGCAACTATTAATGGTAGTAAAGGTTTGTGCGTAAGGGTGAATGAGTTAGAAAATCATATCTTCTCCTTAGGGCAAGTGTTAGAGGTTTCAAGTCTACCTGAATGAATGTGACATATGTTCTACAGTGCTGATGCTTTTATCGCTCTACTCTATGGTTTTGAAACGGTGGACGGGATCACGAGCGTTGCATATTAGGTTAAACTTAACTTTCACAAAAAGCTATTAGGATTGTTAAATGTTAATGGTTTTTATGATAACTTGTTGTCTTTTCTTGATCATGCTATAGAAACAGGATTCATACCCCAAGCGACTCGTCATTCCATCATTTTTGTGCCAACTGATGTAGATCAAATGCAAACCTATGAACCTTAACCAGATATATTAGTCGAGCACATGGGTGGGCAATCTTCAAACAGCAGTCAGAAGCAGAATCTAGATACCGCTCCCCAGTTGTAACTTTCCTTTATCTTATGGTTTTACTCTTAGCATTTTGGTTTAATTTATTATGTATTTGGGTTTGAAAAAAAATTTCTCTAATCTCTTAAAGACATTGAGGGCAATATCTGAATTAGGTTGGGGGAGAAAAAAAGAGAACATAATTTCTCCATTAGATAGTTAGTTAGTAAAATCATTAGATGCATATGGTGTGAAAAGATGGCAGAGTAAAGTTATTCTTAACTCTTGAGACCCATCTTGTTAGTTGCATTTTTTTTCTTTCTTCCTGTTTCATCTAAAAAAAAGAGAGGTCCGATTTTTTTTAAAAAAATTATGAGTGTTTTTCAATGATTTTAAGAAGTATATAAATTTGAAGCATGAAGCAATTGAGTTTAGAGATTTTATAGCATGATTGAACAACTGATTGTTGGATTTGGTGATGAATTTTGAGATTGAATTAGCTGAATTTGAAAGTACTTAACCATGAGCTTTTGAGCCTATAATGATTATCTTTCTTGTGTGTGATATTCACCTATTGAGTTGTTACTCTAGAACTTGCTTTAAATCTAGTTGAAATTACATGTCACATGCACATTCAAAAATAATAAAGGCATTAATTTTCTTTAGCTAGAGCCAAAAAGTCAACCTTGCAATTATACCATTGATAAGCCCCTTTAAGCCTGATTGATTATTTCTTTATTCTCAACCCATTAATGTGTTTTAATGATATATCAAGTGTTTTTACTTAGTTCAAAAGATTAACAGAGCATTTGAAATCTTTGTGAAATTGGCTTTTGATAAGTGTGGGGGTGTGTACATTATCAACTGCAGAATTGTAGAAGTTAAAAAAATAGAGAGAAAAAAGAAAAAAAAAGATATTTAGTTTTTGAATAAAAATTTTGGGATGAGATAAGTCTATTCATAAGATGACTCATTTTTCAATTGCTTTGTTTATTTCTTAGATGTAACCTTTCATATCACTATTTACATTCCTTTTACCTTAGCCCCATTACAACATTCAATAAGTCCTTTTGATTTGAATTATGCATGTACATTCGGTAGTAGAGATTGAGATTTTTAGAAAGCTTATGGTAGTGTAACTTTTTCAGGTGAATTTGAGCGAAATACTTACCCTTAAACACTTGAGAGATTGAGAGGACGAGTCAAAATTATGAATTTGGTTCATTTATTTTCAAATGAAGTTACTAGTTTATACTTTTGTTGATTCAAGAATACTATGATCTCTTTATTCTTTAATTATGTCCTTGTTTATAACTTCACACTTCTGATTTTATTGGAAGTACTTATTAGTCTATCGTTCTTGTCCGAGGACGTCCAAGAACTAAGTGTGAGAGAATTTGATAAGTAAGATATCTGCACATTTATTTTTCCTTATATGAAGCATTTTTGGATGATATTTGAGCTTAATGTAATGAATTTGGGTGTAATTGATAAATAAATAATGATTTGACATAAAATAGAATTCATTGGAAAATACTAAATTTTGACCTTATTTCAATTTTTAGGCAATATATGGAGCTCTAAGTGTAAAATTGAGACATCCTTTATATGGATAGAAAGTTGAAAAAAATTCCTACAACTTTTATGTTGAGGCAAAAACCCAGTTCTGTCCTTAAGAGATCCAAATTTTACATAGAAGTTGAGCACGTGATTTTGTCCAAGTCTGACCTTTATCCACTAATTTGACCATAACTGGAGCTAAAAATATTGCAATGAGGAACTCTTATATGCGTTTTGAAGATAAGATCCAGAGCTACAACTTTCATAAAGACAATAAAGTAAGATTCTAACGTTATAATTGTCAAACGTAAGTTGCAATCCAGGAACAAGGTGGTCACAAAGTCAATATTGGTGGCTTAGAGTCAAGATTCTTACCTGGAAATTCTTACACCCAATTCATCTATAAATAGAGGAGTGGAAGGCACAAGGGAGGGGACCATCTTAGAATTTAATTTCATGCATTTTTGTTGTTCTTGCATGCCTTTTACATGGAAGGTTTAGGTAGTCCTCCTTTATAGATGGTATAGGTCGCCTCCTACATGGAATGTTTTACCTCCTATATGGAAGGTTAGATTTTTATATTTTCATACATCTTGTACTTGTATCTTTATGCTTTATAATTTAATAATAATATTTTCTGCAATATTTATGAAGTTTTCAATTTATTTTGGTTTTGTTTTTAATTTTATCATGAGCTAAATTTTCATTTTCCTAGGGTGATGACGTAACTTACTAATGACGGATTGAATCTTAACATATTAAATATAGTTTTAGTTTTCCTTCATGATTGATTTTTAATTATTGTTCTTAATGCTTTCAATTGATTGGCCACCTTTTGGATGATTTTAATATGCAAGTTGAGACCGGAAGGAGATACATGTGTGTGGATCCTATAATTAAAACCATAATTTGCATATGAAATAGGAATATATTCATATGGGTTGTGTAGTCTTAATTGAGTTCCATAAATCTTAATGCATGATTGATTGCTTAAATTCATATAGGAATATATTGGGTTAGCAATTAATTATAGAATTACTTGACGTTTGAAGAGGCTAGTAATTAAAATAGGGAAACTCGACTATCAATCATGTGGAATAAATTAGACTAGAATAGATAAGTGATTCAATCCAGAGTTTGCTAAGTGAAATCTAATCCCTAGGGCCTTTTTATTATATTTGTCTTTACAACAATTATTTTCATTTAACATTTTTATCTTGCAATCTCAACCACCAACTAACCGATCGGCTAAATAGTATTAAAATACACGTGGGAACGATACTCTACTCACCTCTATATTACTTGTTTACAACAACGTACACTTGCACTTCTAAATACACCATCCTACACTCGTAACATGTCCCATTCTCATTTGTCTAACTATGTATAATATTTCCTCTCACTTTTTTCTTCTTCATCCACCAAAAATGCAATGAGAAATGAGGGAGTATAAATTACTCTCAAATTATCCCATTATGCCACCTTACAAGTGGTTGACCAAAGCCTTATGTTTTGACTCTTTGACTTTCCTTGATAATGATTCATCAACATAGGCTCATTAATTACCAAGTAGCTATTTTCCTCTTTTAATTCCCATTCAACTGAAATTATTGGAAATATTAGGGAAAAGTACTCATTTCTTGTCTTATAGGAAAATTACCGTTTTGCCTTACATTTTATGATTTATCAAAATAAATCATTTCTTACTCCTTTTCTTTAGTTCCCTCCTCATTTGAATAAATTGGGAAGCATTTAAAGGGAACATAATGGCTTCCTACTTTCATTGGGCAAATGACCATTTTGTCCTTATATTTATTCCATTTTCGCACTTAATGTAAAATTGGGCAGAATTTTCATCAAACTTTGAAAATTCATATCTAATTGTGTAGATGTCCAATTAAGGTGGTTTTAAAGGCTATGTGAACCTTATTAAGTCTATTTTTAATAAAAAATATAAACTTTGACTAATGTGAAGCTTATTACTCCCAGAATTCTCATTTTTGGAAGCTAACATTGAAAACTGCTAGTTTCACTGGGCTAACTTCAAAAATACATAACTCTTTGTGTACAGCTCCAAATGACTCATTTGACCTATCCTATTAAATCTTGATAAGTCTTATTTTATTCTAAAAACTTTCAAAATTTGTGGACATCATTTTCCCCTTAGAAGATGTCACACAACCACGACTACCACACCAGAAAATTTACCGATAGCAACACTACTTTGTGTTCCAATTAACTATGTTGTGTGTGACTTCTAATTGCATTCTTTTTTCATTCCTTCAAGCTCTTTAATTCACCATAATATTTCCTTTAATACCCTAAGGGTATAAATGAATTTTAGAGAATACAATTATGCCTTACTAGGACAATTTCTAAACGGGGGCTTAGTAGTCCACTTGATCTAGACTTAATCTCAAGCCTCTTGTCTCAAAATTTGGGATATTACAATGCCTTTGGCAGAAGGAAGAGTACAAATTCTGAAATACTCTTTCTGACTCAAGGTAATTTGAATCATGAAGATAGCCTTGCTCTTGAGAGTCACCAGTTTCTTATCGTTTTAATGAACTCATCTGGTATTTTTGGAATCATTCTTTCTCTTTCTCTCTTCATAGGAACATAGTATCTATCTTGTATGACTTGCCAAAGACCTTTTTTTTGTTATTAACACTTTGAATTTTGATTTTCAGAATGAGAAGTGTTTTTGCATAAAATTTTGGTGGTCTGGTGGTTGAAGCTCCATAAAAAAGTATGCCTTCACCTATGCTTGCTATAGGATCCTTCTTAAGGTGTTAAACTTGAAAACCAAAAGACCAAGCTCTAATACCAAATGTTAGTTTAAGCCTTTCACTCAGAGGGGAGTAAATTAGGTGATTTTAAACATTTTAAACTTTAACACAAACCAAGTAAAGAGAGAAGAGTTACAGAGATATCACCGAAGGTGGACACAAGCAATTTATACTGATTCAATCCAATTAACTTGACTTACATCCAGTCCCCATAAAGCCTTTATGAGATTTTCATTATCTTTCCAAGATTCACAGGGCTCTTGGTGCCTCAGTACAAGTTAGTCCTTCTTCAAAGAACACTCATTCCCCTTTACACTTTTCAATCAATATCCACTCAAGGTCCCACTACTTTAAGTATCGTAGCTGAAGTAAATTCTTAAAGTATATATACTCTCACAAGAGCAAATAAATGATTACTGAAGTATAAATTCATATAGAAATTGAGCTTTAAGACTTAACAATGAATATAATAGTAAATGCACAGTGTTCATTAGTTGCTTTATCTTCAATGCTCTTCTATTTATAGTGTGAGAATGTTCAAAGTCTATTGCTCTTTGATTGTAGTCGTTAGAGTGTATGGTCTTTGCTTTTAACCATTAGTTCTGTTAGTTTATTGTTTGTGTTGTCTTTAGAATTAGCCATTAAGAACTTAGAGAATATGAAGCATTTAAACCTCGGAGCATTTAATGCTTTTGACACAAAAGTGCTTTTTGCTAATCTTGGTTTAATCCTTGATTAACCACCTGTAATATGATCAAGCACTGATGTAATGAAGTGTCAGACCAATTGGAACTAATTAGAATAAGTTTAAGGTAGATTGAAATACGTATCAAGATTTACGATACGATGCTCTATGTTCTAAAATTGCATCACTCAAGTGGTTACTCGAGTGATCTTTACTTAGTCATTCTTGAAAACAAAATAGATCACCAGATGGTTCATCGTGGTCATATGGTAGTGATGTATAAATATAAGATCACTCAAGTGATCATTCGAGTGATCTTGTTTTCTTTTGAAAACATATCTCTATGTACTTCACTGTGGTGAACTGGTAGTGATGAGAATAACAAGATCACTCAAGTGATCTTATTTCTCTTTCTTCTAAAAGAAATAGATCAGCAGATACTATTACCATAGTGCAGTAATGGTGATGTTCTTTTCACATATCACTTGAGTAGTCACTTGAGTAAAAATGTTCAGCACTACTAGAGTCACTATGGTGGTACGCTAGTTATACACTTTAACATACATCATTCGAGTAATCATCTAATAGAAAATTTTTAAAAGACTTATCACTAGAACATATTATTATAGTAAAGTAATGGTGATGAAAATTTAACATATCACTCGAGTGATCTTCACTTCAAAATATTTTTAGAAAATTGATCACTATGAAGGATTACTATGGTAAGTAATAGGGATGACAATTTTAAAACATTACTCGAGTGGTCATTCGAGTAATCAAGTTTGAAAAATTTTTCTAGAATACTGATCACCAAGTGGTTCACTCTGGCATTCTGATAGTGATGTACTTTATATGTCATCACTCGAGAAGTCATTTGAGTGATCTCTTAGAAAAATGCTTTCTAGAAATCATATCACTATCTTGGTCACAATGGTGAAGTAGCAGTGATAGTAAATTTTTGCATCACTCGAGTGATCATTGTTTACTATTATTAGTAAGTATTGTGGTGATGAATAATTTACAAAAATAACATAACTTGAGTGGTCACTTGAGTGATCAACTAAAATTTGCATAAGCACCTCATCATAATAACTAAGTTTTGTCACATCACTTGAGTGGTCACTCAAGTGATACAATGATTTTCATAGTAATGGGTTTCAAAATCATTTTAAGTGAATATTCCTTCTCCAAAACACTTTTCTTAATCTTTCTTAAGTTTTTTTATTCTCAAAACAAGATTTAACAAATGATATAGAAGCTGGAAGAATAGAGAGTATATGGGTTGCAGTGTTGGATTCATAATTTCAGCATTTTGGCTTAGTATACGTTGTTTCTCTCCCCTTTGAATTTAAGTAATCTTCTATTTATAGTTGATGAAAATGATTTGAACATGGAGCACATTCTTCCTATTAAGGTTCTCAGAATATGGTCGTTGGAAGTTACCGTTGAAGCCTCTGACACAAGGTTTTTTTTGTTCGTTAAGCTCTAATCAATTTTTTATCACCTGGAACCTTCATATAAACTTGATTAGTAATTATTATTAATGATTAGAAGAAATATATTCCAGGTTTATATGAGTTTGGAAGAAAATTGTGAAATCTGAGATAGTGATTAAAATTGTGAAGATTTATTACTTGAGTGATCACTCAAGTAATCTCTTAGAATTTCTAAAGGTAATAGTACATCACTTCTAGAATTACTTTAGTGATGTGAAAGTGATGTCAATTTTGTTGGTTACTCGAGTGCGCACTCAAGTGATATGGTTGAGGAAATGCTAATCACTTCCTGAATTACTTGAGTGCTATGAAAGTGATGTTGCAGATTTTCATCACTCGAGTGCTCAATAGAGTGATCTACATCCTATTTTGACTCCAAAATTGGAAAATAACCTATCTCTAGAAATCTCTTCAAGTATACTTCCCAATGGAACAAGAACTAGTTTAAAATTCATTATACTCCGAAAGTTATGATCGAAAGAGTGACTATTGGTCTGAATAGTTTTTGAATTTTGAGTGTCAAATCCCAAATTTCACGTCTCTTTCATTAAAACCTCTTTGATCTTGATCCTGGTGTCTTTGACTCACCTTTTGATTCTAGTTCTATTTGTAACAAGTTTCATCTCAATTGGAGTTGTGGTGTGGGATCTATGTCCAGATTATTGAACTTAGTTTGGAAAGTTGATTGAATTTCGAGCATCAAATTTTGAAATTTCTATCTCTTCCATATGATACTCTTTGAGCTAGATGTTGGTGTTTTAGAACCGACTTTGATGTATAGTTTCATATGAAATAAGTTTCACTTCAATTGGATGTGTGGTTTGAAAGATATGTCCAAAATATTGAGCATCTATCATGTTAAACAAAAACAGAGCAGAACATAGTAGTCATCATTCGAGTGGTCACTCGAGTGATTATCAAAAATTCATCTCTGGAGGCACCACTCAAGCAATCACTTAAGTGAAGATGTCATAGCTTACATATGAGGCGTTTTAGCTTTAAATTGAGTCATTCCAATTTTCATGTGATCATAGAGACCTCCAATATCAATTCTTAGAACTTGAACCTTGATATTTCTATTAGATCTTGCAAGTTATTCTTTTTTTAATCTCTTCTCTTCTTCTTCTTGATTATTCTTCACAAACCATCTTGATAACATCTTTCTTTGCTTGGCTTAAAAGTTCTTCTTTCTTCCTTTAAATCCTTCTTCATAATCCAACTTGATAGTCTCTTCCTTTCTTTGACTAATATGATTAAGGTTCTTCTTTCTTCACTCTTTCTTCTTTTTCCTCTTGATGATCAAATTCAATAACTTTTTTCACATTAAATATAGTAGTTAGTCAATGTAAAAGATAAATGCATTGTGTAAACTTTTTGCTCTTAATATTTAGCATATATATTTACATCATCAAAATTAATCATATATAATAATTTGACTAGTCTACACCATACTTGTGGAGAACTCGTAAGAGTCACCAGTAACATGGATTAGGACTTAGCCCATGGGTTCAGTCGGAGGAAATAAGGATGGCTAGGGGTTAATGAAAAAGGAGGACGATGATGAGGAGGAGGAGAAGGAGGACGACAGTGGTAATGACGACTAAACACCACTATTGTTTTTTTTTAAATGTTAAAAAAATAAGTTAACAAAAAACAACTTAATAATTCATAGTTGTTAATTAAAAACTATAAAGTATTGTTGTAATGATAATACCAACATATTTAACAATTCTAACTTAATAAATGTTAATTAAAGATTTTGAAACATTTCCTTTTCCTTGTTCTTACTCTGGGTGCCTCCTCGTTGTCCAATGATCGTCAGGAGAATGAGGTACCCTTCCATTACGTTATGTTCATATCTCATAGTTCTTAGAAAACAACTGTCATGAAATAAAATAAATAACGGTTTTTAAACTTTTATTTCAAATAATTGTCTTGAAGGCAAAGATAAATAATAGTTCTTTTGAAACAATAGTCATGTAACTCATGACATGGGAAAAAGAACATAATTGCGCGGACTGATCTTATTCAACTTCAATGGATACATCACTTCCAATCTATTTAAACTCTCAATTTTCATATGTTTTCTCTATCCTCTTCCTCTATTCTGCTCATCATCATGGTGAAGTGACGTGCTGAATAAATGTTAGAGAACCCTCCTCCCCAACCTCCACCTCCTTCTCCTCTTTGTTCTTCCCCTTCCCAACTTGTACCTCTACCTGCTTCTCTTCCTCCTTCCCTCAACCTCCACCCCTCCTCGTCCTCCTCCCTAACCTTCATCCCTCTTCATACTTCTCCTCCCAACTTACACCTCTACTTACTTCTCTTTCTCCTCCCCCAACCTCTACCTTCTTCTCCTCCCCCAGTCTTCCTCTGTATCATCTGCCTCTGCCTCCGGCCCGTGATTGCCACTACTACCGCATATACTATAGGCTCATCCTTGTCTTTTCAGTTGATTTAAACCACTCCTCTGAGGATGATTAGTATGTTATATTTATTTTTTTTAGTTTTATTTATAAAAATATATTAATGTTATTATGATTCCAATATAAAAAATAATTACATACCTCATAGTTGTTATTAAAGAGCCATGATAAATCAAATAAATAACATACCTTACAGTTAACTAAAAGTAAGACCTTAAAAACTGAGGCTTTGTTAATAACATACCTCACAATTATTTGAACATAACCATGATAAAAATAAAAAAAAATTAGCTATTCTTACCAACTAACTGTTATGTAAAACCTTAAAAACTATTTAATGGGAGTTTGTTTGTAAAACATCTAATTAGTTTGATATTTGAAAACTTTTGCACTTGATCAAAGCTCTAGCTCTTTCAGGTTTGTGAAAGGTGTCCATTCAACCTTAGAATTTTCTTCCTTTAACTTCCAGGTTGACATAAGGTTCGTGGTTTTTCTTTCATTATAGATTTTGGTGAATTTATTCTAGGCATAGATGATTATTGGGTTTTGATTAGGTTTTTGTTTCTAAATGATTTATGCTAGATAGGGTCTTTGAATAAGCATTGGATGTATACCAATTGGCTATCTAAACACTACTAGGATGGGGTAACAGATTTACTTGAATTTGCATTTACCCATAACCCCCCAAATGACAATTTGATTCTTTGCCCCTATTTATAGTATGGAAATGTATAGTGGTTAAATTGTGAAACTTGTATGTTGTGCTTAGTGATTAATGAAATCAATCCAATTTATACATGTTGGATGAGGCATGGAGAGACAAGCAACGTTAGAAGAGGACCTCCAAGATATCGTAAAATAATGGAAACTTTGAAGGCGACAAGTGAAGCCATTGTATTAGGTGTGAACTTACTTTACCTTATTGAGGGCTGTGTTGATGTTTTGTACAACTTAAAAGAAAGAAATTGGTAGTCTAATACGAGCTTCATAGAATTTCTCGAGGCTTTAAATCTAATACTACCAATCAAAAGCGTGCTTCCACCTAAAACATGTGCCTCGAAGAAGATATTGTGCTATGTCGACCTTAGCTATGAGAAGATACATGCTTGCCCTAACAATTGTATCTTATTCATAAATGAATATACATTGTTAAATTTTTGTTCCATGTGTGAGAAGCCATACTACCAATAGAACGGAAAGAGCCTGAATAAGGTGTTATGGTATTTCCCTATTATACCTATATTTAAGCACTTGTATGACAATCCTAAAGATGCAAAAAAAATTAAGGTGGCATGTAGATGAAAGAATAGATGATGGCATGCTTTGACATCCTACTGTTCCTCTAGAGTATTTTCATCTGAACCACCCTAAATTTGTTAAAGATGATAGGAATCTACACTTTGCATTGACACTTATAGGATGAACTCATTTGGGACGCAAAGTTAGAGCGGGAAAATAGGTTAAGCCCCTCGAGTTTGCCCATTTAAACCAAGAGCTAAGCGTATGATTTATAGCCTCTAAAAGGAATTTGGCCTAAAAGGGTTAGCACTGTGGGGCCGCAACTTAAACAGGCTGGCTTGTGGCGCCCCAAATTTTTTTTTAAAATTGTTATTAAATGACTATAAGTTGAGTTTTACTTTGAGGCTAATGATTATTTAAAATCATAAATGTTTTTTAAATCATATAGTGTTGCTATTTAAACATTTTTAAAAGAAAAATATATTCTTATTAAAAGGCTAAGAGAAGGTTGTTGATGACATTATAGTTTGTTAGAAATCTTCTAATTGATTTTTTTAAAAAAATTACTCAATTTTTAATAATCTTTCATTTGGTTCTTAATATTTCTACCAAAATATCTCCTTATGAAATATTGAAAGAATCATTTTTTTTATTGATGTGAGGTAAATAAAGAAAACAATTTTCTAATTGTATTTGAGGAGGTTTGAATATTATACATACTATGTCAAAAAGAAAAGCTAATAACATACATTGAAAAATGAGAAGGTAGAGTCTCTTTTTTATGATTTTTTTATGAAATAAGGTAGAGTCTCTATCTCATGAAAAATTTTGTTTTAAGGAAAATGATCACTTATTCTATTTATAAAAAAATAAAAAAAAATTAATACTTTTAAAATATGTCTTAAATTATAAATTTTAATGTTTTAATTTAATTTCTTTAAGAAAATACGAAATAATTTTTGTTTTTAAATAGGTTTGAAGCCTGCAAACCGGCTCGAGCCCATGAGTAAACAAGCCAGACTTCAAAATATGGACCTTTTATAGGAGTTGGGCCTAAACGGGTTGGCCCATTTTCCCACCTCTATGTAAAACACTACCCACAATACAATGATGGTAATATTGTTTATATATAATCTACCCCTATGGCTTTGAATGAAAGCGTAAGTACTCCATGTTGTCCATACTAATCTCAGGGCTCAAGCAACCTTTGAATGACATGGATTTTACCTAGCTCCACTAATTAAAGACTTGAAACATTTGTGGGATGATAGGGACATGGTGTATGATGCTCACAAGGACAAAACGTTTAACTTAAGAGCTATGCTTTTTGGCACTATCAATGACTTTCCTTTATATTGTAATTTTTTAGAATACAACATTAAAGGAAAACTTGTATGTCTAATTTGTAAAGAGGTTATGCACTCAATTTGATTAAAGCATGGCATGGAGAATTCCTATACATGATATCAAAGATGGTTGCTTCGAGATCATCTTTACCAGCATTTAAAAAAATATTTCAATGGGAAATTAAAAGAGGGCAGGGTACCTCAACCTTTAACCATTAAACATGTATATCAAAAGGTGAAAGATATAAAATGTCTATTTGCAAACCTTTTGCAAGGGATGTTGGGACAAGTGGGTGGAAGAAGAAGACCATTTTCTTTGACTTGCATTAGAGGACCCTGGATGTGAGACATTTTCTTGATGTTATGCACATTGAGAAAAATGTGTGCTAAAGTATTGTTGCCACATTGCTCTATATTCCAGGGAAGACCAAAGATGGCATAAATGCTAGGCTATATATAGTTGAAATGGGAATAAGGGAAGAATTAGCACCAGAGGAGAGGGGAGCTCGTACATTTATTCATCCTACAGCTCACACACTATCAAAGGAAGAAAAATTTGTTTTTGTTAGTTCCTTGCTTCAGTCAAGGTGCCAGAGGATTACTTTCCAACATTAGATGGCTCATGTAGTGAATGACTTGAAACTTATGGGATTAAAATCTCATGGCTACCATGTCTTGATGGAGAACTTGATTTTGGTGGCTATATGGGATATTTTTGCCTTATAAGGTGCGATTTGCAATCACAAAGTTATATTTCTTCTTGAAGTTACTTTGTAGTAAAGTGATAGACCCTCAAAAATTGCCGAGGTTGCAAAATCAAATTGTAGTGACATTATTGAGCTTGAGATGTATTTTCCTCCAGAATTCTTCGATATCATGATCTACCTGAAAACTCACTTGGTTAGAGCGTACAACTTTGTAGCCTAGCCTATTTAAGATGGATGTATCTGGTTGAATGTTTCATGAAGATAATGAAAATGGTTTATCAAAAATCGTAGTCATTTAGAGGGTTACATTCTTGAACGATATATCATTGAAGAGGCTATTGAATGTTTTGTCACATACTTTAAACATGCAAGAGATATTGGGCTTCCCGTGTCTTGGCACAAAGGAAAGACCGGTAGGGAAGGGATCATAGGCAAGAAAGTTGTGACCATATGAGATCAATAGTTAGAGCTAGCACACCTATATGTGTTTCACAACTCCAAGGAGGTTGATGAGTATGTGCACAATCAAATGTATCAAATTTAGAGGAAAAATCCCTACAAAGGAGAATGCTGGTATGCTAAACAATATAATAAACATTTTACGATATGGTTTAAAGATCAAGTCCTTGGAAAATATAGAGCTAGTCCTAAATCAATTTCTAGCAAATTGAAGTTATTAGCATATGGTCCAAGTAATTAAGTAATGTCTTACACAAGCTACATCATCAATGGGTTCACCTTCTACACCAAAGAGCAAGATGATTGAAGCAAAATACAAAATAGTGGTGGAATTTTTATAGCTAACACTCTGTATGTATCGAGTTTTAAAGATAGAAATCCTATCTAAGTGAAGATGTCATACTTTAGGGTGATTGAGCACATTTAGGACTTGGATTATATCGACTTATGAGTTCCCATATTGGATAGCAAGTGAGTTGATAATAATCATGGGTTGAGAATTGATGACTATTGACAATAATCATGACTTGAGAAATCATGACTTAGGCTTGATACAATTCAATTTGAACAAGGAAGGGTATAAAAATGAGCCTTTCATTTTGGCTTCTTAGGATAAACAAGTGTTCTATGTCTATTATCCTTCTAAAATGGGTGGTCTATTGTTTTATTGACAAATAAAGTGACTGATAAGGAGATGGATGATGGAGTTGAGGATGATCCATTCAATGGGAGGTCACTTGAACCATTAAATTTAGATGAAGAAGATAATTTGTACATTAGGCACGATCACAATAAAGGCATTTGAGTTTCGATGAGGGGAAAATTATTACTTGACAAGAAGAGAAGAATTCAAGCAAAGAAGAGTAACTTCCAAAAAGCTAAGACTAGAAAAAGAAAAAGAGACACTTACTTTATGTGTTTTGAATATGTATTATTATTTTAATGATGATGCATTGCAGCTTTGTGTTTGAATTGTTTTTCCTACTACTGGGTTGGGTTAATTTCTATGTTTCAATATATGGTCTATTGTATTGTTATTTATCTATGTCTTGTATATGAAAGTATTTAAAAAAATCTTACAGATAATTAACAGTTATTAGCTAGAAACAGTAATATATGTTTCCAAATTACCTAATGGGTTTCTTACAATAACCATTATATAATATGTAACAACGCCTTAATACATAATGGGTGTTGTATTTAAACCATTGTAAAGTTAAACTCTCACCTTTATTTAAACATCTATCCACATTCTCCATTTCATTCATTAGTACAATTGTCTTAAGTCGAATGTAAACCCATCAACCTTGGAACCCCACTACTCTAGTCATTGATCGTCATTTTTAGTTGAACAACACTATCCAAAGCCTTCTATGTACTTCTTAGCGATGGATGAGCGAGTTGTTGCACTTGACCTAACACGCGTTTTCATTCATTATCACACTTGTCTTAAGGTTTATTGTAACCAACCAATCTCAAAACCCCACTTCTCTTGTCATTTTCAGTAGAGCAACACAATCCAAAGCGTTCGTGTACTTGTTAGCAATAACTGCGTGAGTTGCTTTGCTTGCCCTAACTCACGTTTTTGTTCTTCACTCCTGGTCAAGTCTCATTTCTTTGTGTGGTCTGTTCTCCTCATTTAGAGGTATGGTTCCCTTTTCCATTATGCATTCTCCATTATTTTCTTCATGTTTTGTAGCTAGGTTTTGACCTGAGTCATGCTCTTTTTTTTGTTTTGAAAAATCAATTGCTCTGATCGAAGGTTCTTCTTATGTTCCAGGAAGTTGTTAAAGATTTACATAGACTTTACTATATTGATTCAGTCTTGTACTTTATTGTTCAATAGAGGAATTTACACGTCTTCCATATGCTAGATTCCTTGGAGGTAAGAGTACAATCTTTTATGCAGAAAAGTACCTTTGGATAAAGAGGTAAAGTCTTATAATATATGCATGAGATAGAGTTTATGCTTTTACTTTGCTTGTTGGAACTTCTTTCCATAAAGGGCTCAAGGGGTATATAGCCTTGAGAAAGACTTTATAGAGAAGGAGGATCAGATGTTACTATAGAACGCCATATGCTATGGGCAGTGGCAAGGCATTGGGCATAGCATATGGCATTCTATAGTCACATCAGATCCCTCCTTCTTTATCAAGTTTTGCTCAAGACCTGCATACCTCTTGAGCCCTTTACGTTAGGGAGTTTTGTTGAGTATAGCCATAAAGTCAGAAATGTCTTGATCCATTCCAAATTGCATAACTATACTCAATGTGTGAGTTTTTGTCACTACTACAAAAAAGTAAATTTAATGACACTAATTAATGTTCGTTTTTAAGAAATGAAAGTTAAAAAGGAGGATGTGACCTTTTTGAAATGTTGGCTTAACTTTCAATGACTGTTTCTAAATAAATAGTCATTGAAAGTTACTTTCAACGACTGTTATAAAAAGACAGTTGTTGAAAGTTAGGCTAGAATTTCAAAAGAAATGAATATTTTCAACTTTCAACCACTGTTTTAAAAAAACAGTGGTTGAAAGTAAAAAAAAAATGTTAACTTCTGGTTTACAAAAACAGACATTAAAAGACACCTACCTTTACATCAAAAAAAAAGTTTAGACTACTGTTTTTTAAAAAAAAACAATCGTCTAAACCCTTTTTGTTTACAAAAAACATTGATAGCATTTGTCTTCATCTAACATTAAAAGTTAATCTTCTCCCTCCTCTCTGCCTCTCTTTCTCATAGTCTACACCGACTCTTCAGAGAACTCCATGGCAAACCCGCCATTCCTGGTTGGAGAATGGAACTATGAGCTGGTGGTGGTTCGGAGCACAAAGCTACCCATCTCGTTCCCCTACCTCTTTCCGTCTCTTTCTAGATCTATACTTTCCTCCACTCCTCACTTCTTCACTCTAATGGTTCCAGATCTACACTTTCCTCCTCCACTCCTCACTTCTTCACTCTAATTCGAACGTACCTTTTCATCACTTTCCCCTCATCTAACTCCTACCATTTACCGGCCTAGTTGCTAATAGCCTAGCCGAGATCTTACTCCTGCCGACACACCTGATGGACCATGGAAGGTATATGGCGTTGCTCGCCGCCCCCGACCTAGCTGGAACGTCGATCATCCCATTGAATATATTCAGTGCGATATCTTAGATCCAAACGACACTGAAGCCAAACTCTCCGGATTGAACGACATGACCCATATCTTCTGCGTCTCTTAGGCCAGTCGACCCACCTAGGCTAGGAATTGCAAGGTGAAGGGGCTATGCAGAGAAATGTCTTGCGCACTGTCATTCCCAATGCCCCAAATCTCTGCTTATTGATATCCGCTTCCTCTGACAAATCTCGCAGTCCCTTCTCTAATCTCTTTCAGCTAGTGTTCTTTTTGGTAGTGGTGGTTGTTGGTTTTGCCTTCTTTTTGGTTAATTTTGGTTGTATGGGAGGTTGGCACTCTTATGCTATGATCACTTTTTTTTTTGGTTTTGTTCTCAAATCCCATATGTTTCTTCACTCTTCTGTTTCTTTCCTCTTTGCTCTGTTTTTTCCTAGTCCTTAGTGCTTATATCCTTTTGTTTTCATATATCATGGACATGAGTTCTATTGAAGTGAATTTCTTGTTTAGACATAAAATTGCTTAGAAGTTTAATATGTGATAGGTTTTAGACTTTTTAAGATATACTATGCATTTCTTTAAATGATTCACCATAGATGACAGTATGATCAGATAAGTGATTTTCTTTTGTTTAAGTTTCTCTCACAGTCATAGATTATCCAAATTTTATATAATCCCATTTTTCTCAATGATCACTGACTTTTGTGAAGAAAATTTCAAAAGTGCACAATCATCGAGGAGAAGTAAATAGGAAGAGGTGGAGTGCATACATATTGACGTGACCATCTTACCCTCATTCTCCATAAGCCTTTCCTAAGTCCCATCCAATTATAGCTTGTGCCCTTGTCATTTCCTCAAACCCTACGTGACAACTCATGGACCCGTGAGTCCATATATACGCTTTCCCTACTAAATTTTGTATACAACGACTATGTTTTAAAAAGCAGTTGTAAGTAATGGCTTACAACGAATGTTTTTTAAAAAGCAGTGATTCTAAGTAGTGACTTACAATAACAATTTAAAAATAGATATTTATTTTAAAATTTTCAACGACACTCACATATATTAGTTTTTGAAAATAGTTGTCTAAGGGTCCTAAAAATAGATATTAAAAGTGCATTCTGTAAAAGTATGTTCTATTATACAATCAAGTCAAACAAGTAAAACAAAAACTCTATCTCATGCATATATTATATATAGGTTTTAAACTTTTGCTTTTCATGTATATATACATGAATGACTATAAATATATATATAAATTTGTGTATAATTTTGTTCTGTATGCATGTAGGGGGATAACGAAAGGAGAATCCTTATTTTTCTTAAAAAAATTTTTGCTAAAAAATCAATGATTCTTACATAAAAACCGTTATTTATGTACAAAAATTATATATGACGGTTGTTTCATTAAACTCATTAGCATTTATAACAAATAAATAACGATTGTAATATAATGCCCGTTATGTAAGTTTATACTTTATATAATAGTTATGGTAAAAGCACCATTATGTATTTTATAGAGTTTATAAAGATTGTTTATATGAGCCTCTTTTATATCATCATTATAGCATTAAGCATAGCATGACTTCACCACACCTCAATATATAACGTTATGAATCTACATCGAGCATATATAGCGCTCGCATATATGACAGTTTGACATCGTTATATATGATAGATAATAACTGTCATAAAAAAATATTTCCTATAATAGTGCATATTACGTTATTATGTCATTGCCTATGGTTTTCATGCCAGTATGCATTGATTTCAGGAGCATTTGATTGTTAGTTGTTATATTTGTTGCGCTTATGACATTTATTTTTTGTTAGTATAATTGCGACGCTTACGACATTTCAAGTACTATGTCCAGACTATTATTCAATGTTTAGACTATTTTTAATTGCATCTTGCTTTTCACAATAAATTAGAATCGTTTGGTGTTTAACAAATTTAATTTTCTTTAAGGTGTGCATAAAAAATTAGCTTTAAAAAAATTTTAAATAACGAAAATTACCAACAGATTTGCAACGGAAAATTCTGTCATAAATTTGCAATGCACTTTTATGTTATGTTATCTTGGAAATTAGCAGCAAAAAATGTATATCGGATATTAGCGATGAAAACTTCCATTGCAAATTCCGTCGATGTTTTGCAATGTTATATTTTTGCAGCAAAGTCTGTCGCTAAGTGATTTGTTACAAAGCTATTAGCCATGGAATCATTTTTGTTCCTAATCTGTCAACAAAATAATTTTATCACTAAATCCGGTCACAAACATAGTTAGTGCCGGAATTCTGTTGCTAATTCCACTAGTAATTGCATTTTTTTTTAGTGTAGCTTAACAAGTAGGCAAAGACCATATGTTATAATTTTATAACATACCTGCACCATTTTCAATTTTTATTGAATAAATTAAATATCTAATATAATATAATTTATTTAAAAGTTTTATGAATTAAATAGGCTAACTCACTTAACAATAAATGTACATATTCTCAACACATTTAATTATATAAATAAAAAAAATTAACTCTTCAATTTACAGTTCATGGTAGTTGACTCATCACCGAATGAATTGATTCGTTTGACCACTGTTTCGAGATAACATCAAAAATAAAGGTTTGAATTCACAAACATGAAAATGATACACGAATAAAGTATAATTTAAATTTAGATGCTGTAATACAAGAAAATCTTAATAAACTTTCGTTTCGTGTTTTATTCAAACGAGTGAAGTGTTTTGAATAAAAACAAGATTTGAAAATGATACACGAATAAAGTATAATTTCAATTTAGATGCTGTAATACAAGAAAATCTTAATGAACTTTCGTTTCGTGTTTTATTAAAACGAGTGAAGCGTTTTGAATAAAAACAAGATTATCTATATCCAAAGTGTGTGAAACGTTTTTACAAATTGTCAGCTGAAATGACTATTGAAATTAAAGAATTAATTGTGGTCCCTAGGAATGATTTATCCATACTTTAATTGTAAGAGATTAAGGAAAATAACAATTTGAAAGACCAAATAAAGAAAATTACACTTTTAGCATTCCTTAAATTTTAAAGGAAAAGCTTTTTTAAACACACACACATTCCCTTAATTTTTAATTTGGTACTTAATAATTCTTTTCACTAAATTAAATACTTTAATTTTAGTTTGGTAGCACTCTTAGCTCATGCATAAGGTCTAGAGCAAAGTTATAAGGATTAATGGTGTCAACAAAGTAAAATTAAGTATTTAATTAGTAAGAGAAAAACACATACAAGTACAAAATTAAAAATTGAGGAAAAGTATAGATACCTTAAAATGATTTTTACAATTTTAATATGTCAAATAATGACTTTAACTTGTTATTGTCAATTGACTAAAATTCCCCCTATTTATATATAAATTGAAAATTATATTATTCCAATTTGTACTGTTTTGTCCAACTTAAACTCTCATAATTTTCGACTTATATGTGAGCTGGCATTTTGGTTATTTAATTGATTTTTTTCCCTAAATGTCAGTAAAAGATCAAGATCCTTTAACATTATTTTAAAATTTTGAAGTATTAAATTGTCATTCTCCTAATTTTAGTTTGGTAATAAGTGTCATTTACCCAAAAGTCTATAATGTGTGAAACTTTTCTTTATGTCACATTATTGTGGTGGAGAAGACGAACCCAGTACTAATGGTGATAGTGATGGCTACAAGACTTAAACCTAACCCTTGCTATTATTGTGTATGTGACACAACAAACTGAGTGGACAGAAACTATTAGGCTTTGTTTGGTTGGAGGTTTTTGGAGGGGGAGGGAAGGGTTAGATATAGAAAAAATGTGTTTGGTTGGAGTAAGGGGAGGTTAAAAATTTTGTCTTTTTTTGCTTCCTTCTCAACCCTCCAAAATTGGGGGTTTTTGGAGGGGAGAGAAACATTGCTTCTATGTTGATCAAAATGCTCCTACCTATTTTTAAATATTATAACCTTACCCCTCTTGTTTAAAACAATTATGTCCCACTTTGATCAAAATACACATGTCTATTTTTGTAAAGAAACCTCCTAAATCATGAACCAAATGTATTATTTTATTGTTTACATAGATTTAATTATATCTAATTTAATTTAAAGCTAACATATTTATAATGAAAACCCCAAGTCATTGACCAAATTTATATCTTATCAAAATCTCTTATAAATTCTTTTATTTTAGCATTGATGACACATTGACTATATCAAAACATATATTAAATTTACTAAAAATGAGAAGTTATCAAAAGCATATTAAAATATTTTATCATAATAAAATTAATGAGATAATATGTAAAAGTCAATAAAATATCCTTTAAAATTTATGCAATTTTGCTATCATATATACTTGAGGTAATATGTTTTTTGAGATTTATAAATTAAAAAATAAAAAGAAGAAGGAAAATATATAAATAAAGAAAAAAGGGTATTTTTGTCCACTCATAATTAACTCCCTTCACCTCCCCTTCTGAACCAAACAAGAAACCAAACCCCATCTCTCATCCCCTCCTCTCTTCTTGAACTAAACAAAATTATAATCTCCCATAACCTAACTTAAATAAATCTCACCTAACCTAACCTCATTTAAACCAAACAAACCCTTTACCGAAAGCAGTAAAAGTGAACCCTTCATATTTGTAATTATTAGCAAAATTAGCGATGAGTCAAAAAAAGTTTCATGCCTTCTTCTCCTTCGTTAATAAAATATTCTCGTAAAATTATTCAACATTGAACAACAAGAGCAATCATATATTAGATCATAATTTTTTTTGTTTAAAATATTATATCATAATTCAACATCAAAGAATCAATATCAAATATTTATTTGACAAGGAATCATTTCTGAGTCATATTGCATCAACAAATTCAAACTCAATTTGATACAAACTATTTTCAAAATGCTAAACGTCCACCCTTGTGCTTCTATAAATTTATGCAAGGTTTCAGTTTGGTCTCTTAATTTTATAAATTATACATTCAATTATTTAGCCATAATACTGTTAATTTCACATGATAATTTTGTTCAAATCATTGTTATTTCAAAATTTAAACATAATATATCATTACTTAAGACTGGTTTGTTAACATTCAAAATTTTAATATTTGTATTTTTATTAACGGTGTTAGGGTTAATCTTAAAGGACTAGAAATATATTTTATAAAAAATTGTGAAATTAAAGGACTAAATATTCCCTCTTGCCTTTCAAATTATTCTAGCTAAATCGTAAATAATCAAAAATAGTAGAATACGTGAAAAAAATCTGATTAAAAATCAATAAATTTTTTTTTATGTCTAATGTGATACTTTCTAGATATAATTAAAGAAAATGAAATGAAATACATGATATCAGATAGCTCTAGCAAACAATATCAACTTAGATTTTGGTTTTAGTAAAATTGATTATCATAGGCCGCGCTGTTGTGATAATTCAAGTGATGCTAGTAAGGTCAGTGGAGAAGGGAACGAGTGTTGTATGGAAATTTATCAGTTTAATATATGAAAACTTACATCTTTACGAAAGTTTTAGATTGCAACTCAAGGCTATTGTGATTAATTAGCAGAAGGAACTAAATTGGAACTTATGAATCATTTTTGTACTCTCAGGCATAAAAAAGTAAAGTTTACTAATTTCCTGTTGTTTAGCATATATATGGTGTTATATTTTTAAAAAAAAGAAAGAAAAGAAATTAAAGAAAGCAAGGATAATCATGTAAGGAATTTTAATTGTTTCTTATTATAACTTATGAGTGGGAAAAAAAGAGAAAAAAAAGGAAAGGAAAGTTTCTTATTATCAAGTTTATCAATATTATTAGTAATATCGCGTTTTCATAGTACTGTCTTTATATTATGTAACACACACACACGTATTGTGGTTGTTCTATCACTTTCATATTTCCTATATTATAATTATTAGCAAGAACTCAATAAACCGACCGGGAGAAACAGACAATGATATATTTTTAGACAACATTAATTACGAAAATAAGATTACTTCCGTGAATGAGCATCTGGGTTACATCTTGTTTATATGTTCTTTATCTTTTTTTTTCGTTTGGATTTATGTGTTTGGACTTATCATGACACGCCATTGATTTGATTATGGTCCATTTAGTAAAATTAAATCAAAAAAATTTAATTAACATTTTTATTAATTTCATGATCAGTATCAGTTTCTAAAATATTACACAAAAGTTTTCATCAGTAGAATTTATATACACAAGTAACATTTTTCTTAAATAAAAAATTTAGATAATTAGCTAAGCTCTTAAAAGATTATTAATTACTTCATCTATTCTTCAATATAAGATATATTTACCTAATTTGATTAGATTAATGATGTTAGTTAACTTAGTTAATATGTCATATATTTTTTAAAGCACCTTGTCTATCTTCCTTAATTTCCTCACTCTCTCTCTTTCTTGACTAAGGTTGAGGGAGCAGCAATAGGGGTCAATTAGAAAAAAGATTGATAAATATGAAAACTATATATTATATTTAAGATCAAGATTAACTATTTAAATATATCTTATATTAAGGACTGGAGGGAGTTATATTTTTATTAATACTTGTCAAATATTATTATATCCACTGGTTCTTAAATGGAACGGTCAAATACAATGTATCTTTTACTTGATGGTTGTTTTAGAAAGAACATTAAGAATGTTTTTTGTTTTTTAAATTTTTTGAAATAAAATATGAAAACAAAATTTAACAGTAGTTTATTTATTTAATCATCAAGTACTTACAAGAGAAAATCTTATAAAAACAACTTTAAAAATATCAAAAGACAAAAAAGTGTTCCAAATATTTATAATGTCAAAGAGGTGTTAGGGCTTGATTAGTCCTTTTTAAAATTTAAAGGAAATGATAAAATTGTCCCTCTAAGTTTAAAATTAAGAACAGAGAGGAAAGTATGATTTTACAAGTTCTGATAAAAGTTTTCAAAAGTTTATATAAAGTTTTCATAATTTATCATCAGAATTTCACAAGTTGCAAATCAAAATTCACAAGATCTAATAAGACTTTCATAAGTCTGGATAAGATTTTTACAAGTTTTCAAAAGAATTTCATAAATTTCTTAAAGAATTTCACAAGTTGTAAATTTAAATTCACAAGATTTGATAAGGGTTTCACAAATTTAGATAAGGTTTTCACAAGTTCTAAAAATAATTTGACAACTTCCTTAAATAATTGGGAGAATTCCAAAAAAATATCATTTAAACTTCAAAATCCCAAATAGGTGATTTAACAATAAAATGATTTGTTAATTGCATTACCATTCTTGTTAATCCCATTACCGAACTTGTTAACGGGATTTTGAAATTTAAATGGTATTATTTTGGCATTCTCCCTAAATAATTTCATAAGTTGCAAATCAAAATTTACAATATTTGATAAGGGTTGCACAAGCTCTGATAAAGGTTTCACATGTTTGGATAAAATTTTCACAATTAATTATGTAAAATGAAAATTAAACTCTGAGGGATAATTATGTTATTTTCTTTTAATTTTGAAAAGGATAAATCAAGCCCTAAATCTCACTTCAGTATTATAAATATTTGAAACACCATTTTATTTTTTAACTGTCAAGTCTTAAACGTCATGTATTTACAATTCTGTACTAGTTACAACTTCCATACAATTATAATTTTGTACATCACTTACACACAACTTCAAATTTAGGGGTGCATGTAATTAATAGTTGGAGGCTATCGACACAACCTCGAAAGCTCAATAATATTTATTTTGAAGTTTCAAAGATTAAGGGGTTATTTGTTAAAGGTCTAAAGTTTTGGGGATTGTTGTGCAATTTGGCCAAAAAATAATTGATATACTAAGAGCATGTGAAAATTGAGTGATGTACGAACCATTTGATCCAAAGGCATCAAAGAGGTAAAGAGAAAGTTTGATCTGATGAGTGATGAATAGCTAAAAAGAAAAACCTTTTTCCTGTTTTGAAAATCCTTCGAGGATTCCTATCTATCTGAGTATTTTATACTGCAAAAGCTACAATGATCAGAATAAAAGAATATTCCACACAAATTATTGAGGGACGTAAACCTCAGAATTTGACAAAAGAAAAAAAGATTAATAATTAAAAGAGATTAAGAAGAACAAAGAGGACATGTATGTTAATTACCATCTCTTGCATGCGAATCACTTGTTGTGGCATAAAACTTGTTTGTGTGGTGTCCCACGTAGACTTGTTCTTCTGTAAAATGAATATAACATGCGGGTGTTGTTGTGGCTATGAAAAATTACTTTCATCATATGTGTTATATATATATATATATATATGCGGGCGCGCTCTCGCGCATCTAAAGCTCAATAAGAAGGATCAAATTCCAGCTTCTTTTCAGTCAACTTTAATGCTTGATAGTGCCCAACATGCAATATGAGAATTTTGACTTTTTGCGAGTCCCTTTCATATATACCAAATTGGTTAAAACAATAATAAATCCAAAAATTGGTTTTTTTTTTTTTTTGCTATAAGTGAATGTGCTAATGTGTAAATATGTTGTGTTTAGAAGTTGGAATTTTTCGTAAGTTGCCCATTTTCATTATAATTTTTTTTTTGCTATATATGACAATGTATTAGGATTATTGGATTAAAAAAATACTTTGTAAAATTAAGGTAACAAAAAATGAAATTTTGTAGTGTGTATTTTTTTTTCCTTTTTTTTCATATTTAGTATCATTGTGGACGCGCATGTGTTAATTATGTTTCTTTTTGGGTAAGGATGTGTTAATTATGTTTGTGATAATCTCATATTGAATATTAATATCTAATATGGTACTTGAGGTTCTTTTAGTCATCAATGTAAGAGTTAGGTTGAGCCTTTATTGTGAGCCTAAATGTAAGATTTCAATCAACTTAGTCTCTCAAATTTATAATTTTTTCTTCACATTGTTTGTATTGATTAATTGCATATATATTAAGGAAAATTCCATCAAGGCTTGATTTCAATGCAAATAATAAAAAATGATATTTTAAAAAAAGCGACACACATTTTTCTATATACAAGTATTACTACTCGTGCATTGCATGGGGAAGTTCATATATAGCATTTTGAGCTTCTAAAGCTTTTACAAGCATAGAATGACAATTTATGGTTCTAAAGCATTACTTTATGAGATATATAATATTTATTATATAATTTAGTCTTTCCGATTAGGCGATTTTTTAATTGCATGCATAATAAGAAATATTTATTTGTAATCGTAATAAATCATGTAATTATTTTATAACAATCTATTTTAAATGACTCTATATTTTATACTAAAAGTTCCAAATGTATTGCTTGTTGATAAGTATTGATGAGACCAATATTGAAAACCCTTATCATGAGAGTGAAACAAAGGAAACATCATTTACTATTACAAAAAACATAATGAGTGAAACTTATTTTTAAAAATGCTATAGCGCTTGGGAAGCGCCATAGCTTGTTTTTTTTTAAAAAAAACCTTCTTATGGTGCTTCCTCAAAGAAGCGCCATAGGAAGTGTAGACGCTTCGTTAGAGAAGTGTCATAGGAAGTATCTTCTCCAGGAAAATGTCATAGGAAGGATTTTTTTAAAAAAAATAAATTTACATAATTTTTTATTTTCCTAATGAACTCTATATTTTATAATACAAATTCACAACAAAATGAACAAAACAAAACCAAATCAAAATGAAATAACTCTAAAAAAATAACTACATTAAGCAAATTAAACTAGTAACAACTAATAAAATTATATTTGTAAGATTAAAAATTAAAAAACTTACAATGTATAGAAAGTTTAACACGAGCGAGTTGTAACTTTGAGCAAATACCTGAAAAAAAAAATTAAACTAAACATAAAACTACAATATAAGATTCATGATAGATTTTAAACTTCAAATAAAAACAAGGAAACTATAGTGCCAACGATGAAAGCTTCTGTATTAAAAAAAAAGACTTACAAGGGTGTTTCTGTAGGAGGAGACAATAAGAAAAAAAAACTTATGAGATTTGGGAATTCAGTATGTACTTAGAGAAGAGTCACACTTATTTTCTCTAGTACTACAAGCGACATTGAAGGCTATTGTCTTTAACTCGGCTATTGGCTATTACCTTTAACGGCGCTTGGTCTCCAAGCGTCTTTGAAGGCTTAGACTTGATTTTAAAGGCCTCTGTACGACACCTTGAAACTTAGCCTTGACTTTTAAAAATCTCTGTAGGACGTCTTGAAATTTTTAAGAGTGGTTTTGTATGATGTTTGACTAGGTAAACGCTATATAAGGCCTATTTTTTTTTTTAAAAAAAAAAGGTCAGCTGTGATGCTTATCCAGGTAAGAGTCATACAAGGGGTCTAATTTTTTTTTTAAAAAATAACCCCTTGTATGGTGCTTCCCCAGGCAAGTCCATACAAGGTATTAGGCAGTTATAGCGCTTTCCTAGTCAAGCGTCGTAGCTTCTACATGTATTTTTTTTTAAAAAATAGAAGTCTCCTCTAGCACTTGTTTGAAGAAGTTCCAAAAGATTAGTGCCGCTAAATCTATATTTTGTTGTAGTGATTGCTTAAAAAAAGAAACAAGCATTGGAAATAAAATCAGTGCTAATCCATGTGAATATAACAAAAAAATTGGAAACTTTTAACACTCTTCAACATGAATCAGAGTTCATTTTTTTTGTGTTTTTGCCTAAATCAAGAAGTTATCATAATTCAAAATTATAGTTTGTTTGGCCAAAAAAACATGATAAATACTAGGGGATTTAGTTTGGATATATTAATCAATAAATATAATTTATTTTTCTTCAAAATTGACTGATTAAGTAATCATACTTAAAAATGATTTGATTATTTCTTAAACTTCATTTATTATTGATGCAAATTATTGATTTAATTTAGAAATATTGACATCATCGTCTCACATTATAGATAATTATTTCCTAATTTCCTTTTTAATATCTCTTCATAATTAATTGATTAAGTAATCATATTTGAAAATGATTTGATTATTTCTTAAGTTTCCTTTATTATTGATGCAAAATATGGATATTGTTTTGATTTATTAGAAATAGTGATGACATCATCATCTTACATTATAATTTATAGATGATTATTTTCTAATATTTTCTCATTTCCTTTATTTATATTTTTTCTTATTATATTGATTAAGCAATTATATTCCCCCCTATGTTGATAATCTATTTAATTAGATAAAAAATTCATGTCACTCTCTTTACTTTTTTCTTTTTTTCCTTGGAGTGCAAACTTTAACATTTTGATTGTGGTTAGCTTTCATTTTTACATAAAATTTTTTTTTATTGATTTTAGTGATTCTTCCCTTTTGTTTAAGGCATCTGATTTCTCATTTATCATGTTAAGGATAGTGTCCTATGCGTCCTCATATTTGACCAAAATCAATGTTCATTAAATATTAACATAATTACACTTTAATTAGCATATTGTATACACTTAGAATTATTAATCAATATAACTTCAACTAAAAAAGTTATTCATTAATATTACATAACTAACAGCAGCTCAGTGTATATATTTTAACCAAAAGGATATTCATAAGTGGTAAAAAATTATAAAATCGAACTTAAATAGGCAGGTCCATAAGGCATATATCACGCTATAGGAGTATAGCCTAATATAACGTGAAAATGCCAAATACAATCAAAAGTAAAGTAGACTCAAAACCTAGAAAACTAAAATGACGCAGTTGAAAACTCAAAACAACATATGAGGGTGAAAATATCAGACAATCCCACATCCCCATTATCAATCAATGTAGTGTCACCTATCAGCAAGTGTCATCTATCATCTTTCTTTTAGAAGGAATGGTTGAAGATCTTGACGATTGAGCTATTAGATGGTCATCGTCATTTTGAACTTTTTTTGCTAACATTAATGTCATCAAGGAGCTTGAGGCATATGTTTCTACTTCAGAGGGCTGGAAAAAAAGACCCAAGGAATAAATGAAACGGCAAACAGATGAATATATAATCAAATACTTTATCATAATATGTAATATCTCACTTTTTCACCAATATTTATTATGTGTATATTTATTATATTTATGGAATACAATGTGGTGAATTGTGGTGTGTATAAATTTACAGAAAAATGGCAATCGCGGGTTACATATAATTCAGCCAAGTAAGGACACAAAGAGGCAAATAATGTTCACTTAAAGGCCTACTATTGTAACCAAAATATGAGCATAAGATGATGGCCTCATTTAAGTGTCAAAATTGGGTTAAACCCATGGAAATGAGTGAGAAATGATTTATTACGGTAAATCATAAAATGTAGGGGCAAAACGGTAATTTTTCCATAAATTGAGAAATAATTATTTTTCCTTAATATTTCCAATAATTTCAATTAAATGGGAATTAAAAAGAGAGAAATGGCTAATTGATAATTAATAAACTTATTTTGGTGAATTATTATCAAGAAATGTCAAATAGTCAAAAGTCAAATGTTCAAAAGTCAACACATTCCATGATGGCAATGGAATAGTGCAAGATCAATATATACTCCCTCATTTCTAATGCAAATTCAGCTGGAATGAAGAAAGTATGTAGGGAAATGGAATAATTAAACAAAGAATTGATATTTTGGACCAATGAAATGCTTACATGTGTATAAGCCATTTGACTAATTAATATATCACTAATTCCCTTCATCTCTTCAGCTCATTTCTTGTGCCAACAGACTGAAAGAGTGAGAGTGAGAGTTGAAGACAGTGAAGAGGAAGAAGAAGCTAGGGTTCTTCACAAATCAAAGGTAAGGGAGCTGGTATCTTATGCTTTAAGCTTCCTAATCCCTCTATAACCTCTCCTACTCACCTCTCTACCTTTGAATCTGTGGTTTTCAAGAGAAATCAAGAGTTGTGGAGAGAGAGACAGAAACATGTAGAGAGAGAAAATGCTGGAAATCAATTGATAATCTTCCAAACTTGTTCCTCTTGCTTAATTACTATTAGAGTTTTTCTTAGCTTGGTTTTGGTTGTTTTGGTAGAAGATAGTTCATGAAACATGTGAAACCTTAATGTTCATGTTTCTCCAAATCAAGTCCAATAAATGTCTAAATAGCTAATAGTGTGGTTATAAGTAAAAAGGAGGTGATTAGGCAAGAGAAAACGAGAAACTAACACAACTTTTCTGGGAATCCTATTGGATTGTCTTGTGTTGGACGTGGTAAAGGAGTAAGAATTTAATAGTTTTGATGCTTCCATTGGGTTTAGGAGGAAAAATTGTGTAGGATCTATGTTGATGATAAAGTTAGAAAAGCCCCAGAAAGTGACCAATTACCCCTTAAAAGCTCTAAATAAGGGTTGTCAAGGGCAATTTCATCCTTTGGGCCTAATTTTGACCAATTAAAATTCAAAAATGGATTCTACACGTGAAATTGTATAGGATAGGCCTAAGTCATAATTTTGAGTAAAGTACAGGTGGACTGGGTCTTAAGGGGCATTTTGGTAATTTGGCATGATAATGCTAAATGAACCAATAGCATGAGTTCAGAAGTAGTGAATAGACGAGTAATAACTCATGTATAATATTTGGGAATTGTAGGACTTGGTAGTAGTCCAGAACTCAAGGTTTTCCCGAGCTTGGACAAACGGTTGGAAGTTGCTAGAGGAGAGCAACCAGGTAATATCATGTCTTTCATATGTTATAAATTGCAATGTATGATTTGTGTGATCATCATGAATTGTCTGACGTATTTGAATATGCGGGGTGGTCGCCCAGGGCCTATCTTTGCATGGGTGAACACTCAAGCCAATAGAACGATCATTGTTGCACGAGTAGGTGCCCGGGGCCTATTACATGGGTATCCCTTGAAACTTTGTAATATATCTAGCGCTATGATAGTTTACAAGTTATATATGATGCATTGAATGATGAGTGATGATTCTGATGAATGATGGTTATCTCGCATGCTTTGTAGTGTTATAACTGTATGATTGATATATGTTGCTACTGAGATTCTTTTGAATCTCACTCTTTTTCTAAAAACCCACTTTCAGTACAGGGAGAAAGCTCGAGGGGCAAGCGGAAGGTAAATGCGGATGACTAGAGTTGAGGCACTAAAGACTTTAGTCATGTTAGTTGTCTAGTCCATATGTTTTGGATATTTTGAGTTGTATATGGTGCATATATTCATGTAAGCATGGCAACAATGTAAAAGTAGCTTAATGAATGAATGATAGATGATGTGTTTTTATGCTTCCCATCGCTAATGAAATGTAATTAAGATAAATGCTCGCCGACTTTGATAAATGAATATAAAGAAAGAGTCGATGAGACTAAATGAGATAGTGAAAGTAGTTTGTGAAAATTTTACTACCCTATCAACCCTAGGTTTAACTCCTGAGTTGAGGGTGGGAAAATTTGCAAATATTTTCGAAAGTTGGGTAGTCCGGGTTTGAATCTTGGTCTCCCGAATGATTTCACTACTCTTTTGTACTCATCCGAGGCTATATGAAATAAGGTATCACATAATACGTGCTACTATCAATTAAATCCTTTTCTACTATTAATTCTAAGTATGTAAACCATTGCAAAATATCTCCCTCCTTATAAATTTGCAAAACACTCGAACTATTGGATGAATATTTAATGTTGCTCCACTTGACTTTAAGCCTAACAATAATTTCTCTTCCAACACAACGCTCTAACTGTTTTGGGAAAGTTCCAAGCTCTCCTTTTTGAAGTTAAAGTTATTAAATCTTAAGAAAGTCGAGTATGGAGGAATATAGAAAAAAGAAATTAAAATTCAAAAATCAATATACTATAAGGCACAAAAGATCAAGAAAAATGAGAAAAAAGAAAGGATTGAGGTAAGTGCAGCCACTAACTTTTTATCAAAAGGTGAAGTCTTTTTAGTCATTATCCACTTCCTTATAACCCGAGCAACGATAGCACATGTATCCTTACGATCGTCTATATCTCTAATGAGTTCATAAGGTTGACTTGCCATGATATTGTGGATGAAGAATTGAGATCACTAACAACGAAGAATAGAAAACACAAAATGGAATACTTTGGCGACATTATTATATATAAGCACATGAAGCCAATGCATTCTTGAAAATTAAGCTTCTTACAGATTTAGTTTGAATTATGGTTATGATAACTCCTTGATTTATGGGCTTATTATTATGATAACTCATTTAATTATGGGGCCAACTAATAGTTTATGAATATAAAATATAAAATATTGATATTTAATTATAAAAGAGAGCGATAAATAATTATGATAGATAAAAAAGGGTGATAAATATGGATATTAATATTTATTGGTGACAAAGTAAACAGAATATACTAACGGTATTAATATAAACAATTATTTTCTCAAAAAAGGTTGCTCATGGAACAATTTTTAATGGCATTACTGCAAATATTATAGAAGAGATAGATAACTAATTTAACTAATTTCTTTAATTTCTAAAAATTCATAATCTAATTTCTTCATATTAAAAATTGAAGGCATACTTCATTTATGAAATTTGGCATTGCTATTTCAAATTTTACTAGATCATTTTACCTCAATTGAAAGTTTAGAATCTTTTGGTACAAGCTAAAATTAAATTTATCTTTTGGTCTCAAACGGTCATTCCCTTCAAATTTGAGTGCCAAGATTTTAGAACCCTAGTCTTGTTTTTTATCCTTGTCAATTTTCTTGTGATATTACTCTTATCATAATATTACCCAATGTTTTATTTTCACTCATAAAGGTATTTAAAAGGGAGACATCTTGATGCTATTTAATACAAGTTGAGTATTAATGTAATATCCCAAAAATTCATTCACCAAATTTTTTTGTATATTTTGTTTATGTTCAATGGAATAAAATGGTGAATTATGGTGCACTTGAAGTAGCCAAAATGTGGGAGATATTGATTATGTGAAATTTTGGCCAAGTAAGACATAAAACACAATTTTTATCTTGACAAAGGCCTAATATTAAAGCCTAAAATTAAGCATGGAAGATCACAATTTTTGGCCCAAAAAACATTGAAAATGTCGGCAAAAAAGAAAGGGGAAGAAGAAAATGGCAATTGGTTCAAAAATTTAAGAAAATGTAAAGGGTAAAATGGTCATTTGGCTAACAAAATAAAAAGCCAATATTTTTCCCTTAAACATTATGAAAGTCAGCCAATAAGGTAAATCAAGATGGAAAAATATGATTGGAACATATAAATGGACACGTGGAAACATAAAATGCCATATGGAAAAAGAAAGAACAAGAAAATGCATGTGTATAAATTTTACAATAAAATAATATCAAAATTAAGGAGGTGGAAGAGGGTTTTTAAAGGGATATTTCTGCCCTCTTTGAGCATATTTTTGGCCAGCTTTGGAGAAGAGAAGAGGGAGAGAGGGAGAGAAAGAGCAAGGAAAATAGAGAACAAAGAGAGAGGAAGAGGATTCAAGAAGCAAACAAGGTAATATTAGTAGTAAAATTTGTGTGTTTTTGCCTTTAAATGCTTGGAAACTCTCTCTAATCTCCATATCCATCTTGAAATCATGTAAAGCAAGAAGCAAATCAAGGGAAAACAGGAGGAGGGTGCACAACTAGAGTGAGAAAACAAGAGGAATCAAGGTGAGCTTGAAATACTTGTTATATCTTGATGTATTATGATTGTTGGAGGTGGTTTTGGTTGATTGTTAGCTTGTTTGGTCTTGGATTTATGATTCGGGATGCATAAACCTAAGGAGAGATGCTGCCCAAACTTTGATTAATTATGTATAAATGGTGATTAAGTGGTTAAATAAGTGATTAGAAGTGAAAAGAAGATGTTTGATTGGTTGGAAGATTGAAAATTCCATTTTCTCTAAAAATTTGCAACTTTAGGCTAGAGCTGAAAATGGACATTAGGGTTGGAATTTGATGGATTTGATGATTCTATTGTGTTTAGAATGAATAATTGTGTAGGAAACATGTGAATTATGGGCTGTCAAGGTTTTAGAGGGTGAAATGAAAATTTTGCCCCTCAAACCCTAATTGGTGGCTGTTAAGGGTAAATCTAGAAATGCAGTGTGATTTTACCAAAATTGAGGTCAAAAATGGATTCTCCATGCGAAATTGTGTAGGAATAGCTCGGGTCATACTTTTTGGAAAAGTATAAATATACTAGGTATAATGGGAATTAGACCGGATTCCCTATGAGCATTTTGGTAATTACGTGTTTTTGGTAGAGATAAACAACTTTATAAATCTTGGAATAAGGTATGAATGAGTAATAACTCATTTGTTATCAACTTGAAATTTTAGGGTTTGATATTTTCCCGAGCCGAACGAAAAGTTAAGGGACCAGCATTAGTTAGTCACGAAAAAGAGTCTAGGTAGTAACTCTATCTCTCATATTCTATGTGATAGTTAATATGCATTATTTTCCATGTTTTGTGCAATGACATGTGAATGACGGCAATTCCTAGAGTTGTGGTGTAGGAAAAGCACAAGTACCTCTAGGACCGGTAGGTACCAAATCTAGGTAGGCCAGTGGCAAGTACAGACAGAACAACATCTGCTCTAGAATATTATAGCTAGTGGAGGTCATAAAGGTATATGATCCTAAACATAGCATGCAGTAAGGCCAGTAGGGGATAAACAGTCATTTGTACCTGAACGCCGAGTAGATAAGCATTATGATCACTAATTGGCAAGTATGGATAAATGACCATTTTAATCCGGACAAAATCGTCGTTTGATCTTGAATATTGTTTGACAGACATGTGCATAGCATTATTATTTACTATACTATATGCTGCATTGCATGTTTATTTTTCATATTTTATATAATTGATTGTATGTTACTACTGAGATTCGTATGAATCTCGCATTTTCCATGAATAAACTTTATTCAGCAAAAGATAGCGGCTCTAAAGGCAAGGAGGTGGACACCAGCAACTGAGGGTTCCGGTTCTTATAAACAGTCTCTTGTTGGTTATCTTTGTACTCTTTATGTAATTTTGGGCCTTGTAATCTATTATGTACAAACCATGTGGGGACTTTCTTTAATATAATCAAGAATTTTATATCAGTATATTATATTATTTCTGTATGAACTGTGCGTATAACTTTGATAAATGTCAAAATATTAAGGGGTTTGACATTTTTGGTATCAGAGCATGCGATTCTAGTAGTAACAGAATGATATACTTATATGATCTTGATTTTGTTGTAACATGAATCATGAGCAGAAGGCATCAACAGAGGAACATATCCTTGTCGTCTGTGAACCAACCTTCGAGGGATCACCCGAAATCCGAGGAGCAGTCAACCCGACCGCATCAGGTTAGGAGAAACCCTAGAGTATATCGAACTCCAAAGAAGTGTGTCCAGCCAAGGCCAATATATAGACCGCAGCCTCGATTGGAGTCAACATTTAGTTCTTCTGTTGGTGATACAGAGCAGCCACTGTCAGACAGATCTGAGCCGGACCCATACAATATCATTAGTTCCAGGATGGAGTCTGTGCACGTAAGATATAATTTGCCGCCAGATCCAGAGTTATGGGAGTACATCAAAGGCATATACTTGCAAGCTTTCTATGATTGGGATACCCCAGTATCTTAGTATATAGTATATCTGGATGAAGTAGATATATTGTACCAGGGGCATGTATATTTTAATTTGGAGATTCTAGATGACATTTGAATCCGTACAATGCTATACTTCTTTCCAGATACTGCATTTTGATCCCAGAAGAAGAATGAGATTATGGATTGGGGTCCGAATGACAACTTTGATGCCTTCATGGAGCACATCATGAAGTACGATTTCAATTACATTTTCCAGTGCTGACATACGGTTTATACTTAGTATTTAGTCACCCGGGCACAATTGGCATGACTTTTTGTGACAAGGGCAGTCACGAGGTACTAGAACTCGAAAGCAATTAAAACCGGTATTAGCATTTTTACATGAGTATATTAACATTAAGCATGCTCGGTACAGGGAAATGTTGGGATGGGTGACCCCCTGGGAAGTCACATGTACATGTTATGTTATATAATGTAAGGAAGTAGAAACATGTTGTACAGTCGTATATGGGCTGTAGATTACTAAAAGTGTTCTCTAAACTAATATAAAGGATTATTGTATGTTATTATTAGAGTATCTGTGATCAAATTTTGTGAAATGACAAAAATGCCCTTGTGAACACGTGGAATTTACCTCTTCCTTATCTTTAAATAAGGAGATATAGAGATGGTGAGACAAAGAGATAGAGATGCTGAGTGGGGTGAGGGAGCTAGACCCGACTTGATACAGCAGATAATCAGCATATTGATATAGCAACTTATAATGGATATATGATCTAAGTGATAAGCAACGAGAGGTGCAGAAAAAAAACAAGATGCAAATAGGGAAAGAAAGAGAACCATCCTAGTAGACAGGAGATTGAGCTTAATCAGTCCGAGAATCCTATTCAGGAGTAGCATTCGATTAAACCTGTTGTTGAGGCTGAGTCTGCAGACATGGGTTGCTCGATTTTGCCAGCAACAACCTCCTGTCTTCCGAGGGAAGTTTGATCCTCAGGTGGCAGAGGATTGGTTGTCTTGTTTAGAGAAAATTTCTAGAAAACTAGAATGCTGAGATAATATCAAATCCAGAATCCTAGAATGCCCATATAATATCAAAGTTCAATTGACAATCTATAAATTCGAAGGTGATGCAGAAAGATAGTGGGAAAAACACAAATGATTTTACAGGCCCGAAATATTCATGTCACTTGAGAATTATTTCAGGAGCAGTTTATTAGAGAAAGAACTACCTCCCCCGATTAGTTCAAAATGCAAAGGAAACATAATTCCTTACCATATAGCAAGATGAGAAGGAAACTTTTGAGGAGTACCTAGCCCAGTACATTTGATTATCTTAATACTCTTCATATTTGAGGTATCGTGATGTCGAGGGCTGGAGTTCAGACATGATAATATAGGGACTGAGACTAGAACCGAAAGAGAAGTTAGCCTTCAAAAAATTCACTAAATTTAATAAAGCAGTGAATGAATGTTGGATTACTGAAAGCAACTTACTGAATTTGTACACGGACAGAAATATCGGCAATAAGGAAGCATTTGGTAGTGGAAGTTCTCCCTAGAAGCGTAAGTATTTAGGAGGCTCAACTAAGGGAAATAACAAAAAGCCTTATCAATTTGATAACCGTAATAACCAGAGACCCTTGGGAGCAGAGTCTGTTGGCAAGTTACATGCCCCATCATTCTAGAAGGCCATACAGTACTCTAGTAGGGCTGAAAATCTATTATAATTGTTGGCAATCGGGACATTTTGCCAATAACTATCCATGGCAATGAATGGGTAAAGGAGCCAAGGCAAAGAACTCAAGGCAGAGTTTTTGCCATAACATAGGTGGAGGCCAGAAAGTCTCCAGAACAAATCCAAGGTGTGATTATACTTAATGGTAATTCTATACGAGTATTGTATAGATCGGGTGTTAGTCATACCTTTATTCCATATGACTGTATGAAATGGCTAGATATGAATGTGCGTCAGTTACCCTATGCTTTGGTTATGTCCACACCCATGTGTGTCAGATCCATTATAGCCAATATTTATTGAATTGTATAATAAATGCCGAGAGATAAAAAATATCAGTGGTGGATCGAATTTCCTTATCATTGCAAAAATTAGGAATAATTACTGGTAATGATTTGGTTGGCGGCGAACAATTTTTCACTAGACTGCAGTAGCAAAAATGGGTATTTAACCTAATTTATGATCACATGTCGGTGCAAAAGTCAATCTTAATTTCCCTTGAACAGCAGAGGATGGAAGGTGTCTGTATAAAGGTTGTTTGGAATACATAGTGTTCTTTACTATGCAGTATAAGTGAGAATATTCTAGTGGTAAATGAATTTCCTGAGGTGTTTCTAAACGATATCAGTGGATTATCTCCTGAAAGGAAAGTAGAGCTCGCAATTGAGACTAAGTCGGAAGCAGACCAATATCTAAAGCCCTATATGAAATGGCTTCAAATGAAATGGTAGAATTGAAAAGTAGATTGAGGATCTATTAAAGAAAGGGGTTTATCAGGCCCAATGTTTCGCTATAGGGAGCTCCAGTGCTCTTTGTCAAAATTAGAAAGGCAGTAGTATCCAGGAACAGCCAGAAGGCTAAAATAAAATAAATTGTATGTCATGAGAATTTTGTAATGGACTGTATGTCCTATGAATGCTAAATTGACCAGTTAGGTCTTGTGAATGATTGAGAATTGATGATATTCTTGTATATTCATAAAGCAAAGCAAAACACGAAAAGCATTTAAAACAGTGCTGAGCACATTATGAGATAAGCAACTCTATGCCAAACAGAGTAAATGTGAGTTTTGGCTTTTAGAAGTTAAATTTATGGGCCATGTAGTCTCATAAGAAGGGATCTCGGTAGATCCCAACAAAGTGGAAGAAGTACTGAACTGGAAAAGGCCAGCGAATGTTACTGAAATACACAGTTTTTTGGGTCTTATCGGTTATTACAAATGATTTATATATCATTACTCCAGTATTGTTTTACCTTTGATAAGTTTAACATGAAAACTCAATATTTTGTGTGTGATGATATTTCTAAGAGGATTTTCACAAAGCTAAAGGAGAGATTGACAACAATATCAACGTTGATAATCCCCGATCCGTAATTCACCTGTGTGGTCCTAATTCGCAATTGACTTGTGTGGCCTATAGTAATATGAGCAAGTATGAATTGGGATGTGTCTTGATGTAGCATGAAAAAATTGTGACATGAACCTCTCATTAGATGAAGCCTCAGGAACTAAAGTATTCCACTTATGAGTCTTGAGACAGCAACAATTATGTGTGTACTGGAAATCAGGAGACATTATCTCTATAGAGCAACTGTCAAGTTGTACTGCACCATAAGAGCTTGAAATATATATGTGTAACTAGAAAAAGTTGAGCATGAGACAACGCAAATGGATAGAGTTGCTTAAAGATTACAACCTAGAGATTTAATAGCATCCAGGAAAGAGCTAATGTAAATGGAGATGCATTGAGCCACACAACATGCAGGTGGTAGCCCTAATGATTTAAGAGTGGGAAATTGATTGAAAATTTCAAGGATGTAACATACTGAAATATAAGCGCCCGATATTGCTTGTAAATATAAGTAGTCAGAAGAAATTCACCAGTGCCAAGAATGTGTGTATATGGCGCCAATTTGAATAAAGAGGACACTTAGCAAGATTTCACTTGTTGACCTATAAAATAATAATTAAATGATTAAATAAAATAATTTTACTTTATGCTGGGACTATGAAAGATGATACCTCATGGGTGGACCCAGGAAAAATCCCCTGACTTTCCTTCCCTGACAAAGTGGACGGTTAGGTAGAACACGAAGAAAAAAAATGTGGGTCCCACGGATAGGGGACCACATGGCGCTATCTAAGAGAAGGGAGCACAAAATCACTTTGACTTTATATGTTGGCTAAATGAGAGCATGGCACTTATCCCCTCATGATGATATAGTTACTTTACCTTTTGAGTTGTCATCACCGGAGGATGCCACTACGTCCTGAGCAAGGGAAATCTACCTGTTTCTTGTCCGATCACCTGACTAACTTTCCCGAACACCCAACTTGGGAGCTAGGGAAAATCATCAAACCCTCACTTTCCCTAACAAGTTGGACAGCTAAAGGCCCAAGGAAAGAGGTAGGACCCACTTTATTAAAGCAAGTGACACATGTCATTGAATCACTGGATCATCGGACAAATGGCACCACGGGAATGCGACATGTGGCATTAAATTTTCAGGACTCTTTCATGGCCTATAATTTTTGGCTAGCCTTCAAAAAAATAAGGAAAAATTGTTAGAAGAGAGAGAATAGGTGAATAGTGATTTCCTAGAATTTCAATCCGCCTAAACACTATCGAATCGACGTTTTCTCCTAAAAACACCCTTTACAAACCTTCTTCTACTCATCAAAAGCTTCATTTCTATGGTTTCAAAATTTCTTTTAGAGGTGTTAAGAGACTTCTTGCTGGACGAAGTACTGCCAAATCTCTGAACCGGTTGCGGAAACGTGGAGAGGTAATCGTAGGCTTTATTTTAAGCCGATTGGTTTGTGATTTTAATAATTTTTCATGATGTTTGGGGCCTTGAAATTTTTGGCCACGGGGTATGATGATGATTTAATCATGTGTTTATGGTTAGATAATGATTTATGATGATATTGGACGAAGTTGTTGGACAAAATTTGTTTTGGTAATTTTTGCTAAAAATGGTTTTGTCCGGTCAAGAGGATAAGGGGATGAAGCTTTGTGATTTTGATATTTTTGATATTTCCATTGTGTTTAGAATGGAAAACTATGTGGGAATAACCCATGTTTGTAAATTCTAGATCACTAGAAATATATATTGCAAAATTGTAATTCTGCTAGTATGTGTTTATGCAGGGCATTCTGTTTTTATGACATTTTTAAATAGGAAAATTATATCTAAAAATGTTGAAAATTTTTAGTATAAAATTATACATATTAAGCTTTAATTTGATATGTCATTTGGGTCTACATTTTTAAAATTTGGTCATGTAAAACTGGTAAGTTTTGGAACAGTAGCCAATAAAATAGAATTATGTATTGGTGTGCATACAGAAGGCTAATGGCCATATTTTACCCTAAAACTAGACTAATTAGGGGTCATATAGCCTTTAAAATATGTGCAATTGGACATCTGTACAAGGAGTTATGAATTTATGAAAATTTTGGCATATTTGAATAAATGTGTGAAAATAGGAAAATGTAATGGCATTATGTAATTATTTTGAACTTTAAGGGTAAAGTTAACCAATTTAGGATAGTTGGACTACATTGACCATACTTTTGACTTAGTATTCTAACCTTAATGATAACCAACATAGGTTCTTGGATTGTAAGAGAATTATACCAAATAATAATTTGTCGTCCATAATTGTAATTATAGGACTTGACAACTGTCTAAAATCTAAGACCTGCCCAAGATCAGGGAAACAATTGGATATTTCTCAAAGAAAGCGACCAGGTAGTAATTGTCTTTCATATGTTATAAGATACACTGCATGTTTAGTGGATTCATCATGAATTTATCTGACACATTCTGATTATGCGGGGTGGTTGCCTAGGGCTTATTGCATGGGTGGACGCTCAGGTAATTGAAATTTTTTATGATACACGAGTGGATGATCGAGGCCTATTACGCAGGTAATACTTATGGCCATGTGATTTGTTATACCTAGCGTTATGGTAATGTGTTAAACTGCATATTGTGTTTTGAATACTATTGTGATAATTTTGTTATATGATGAATGTGTGGCATACTCTATGATTTTGTATCTATATGATTGACTACCTCTTACTACTGAGATTCTTTTAAATCTCACTCTTTTTCTATAAACAAATCTACAGTACAGGCTAGCAGCTCAAAGGGCAAGAAGGTAAATACGGAGAGTTAGAGGAAGAAGCTGAAAGATATTATTTTCCCTATTGGTTGTCCATTTTGAATATTTTGGATAAGTGTATAATGTACATGACTTTGTAAACCTGACAATAGTATAGTCATAGAACTAGTAGTACCGGTAGCTTAGTAAATGGATGATAACATAATAAAGGGATAACTTAGCTAGATGACGCTTCCGAACAATAACAAAACGTTAACTAACGAACGTAACATGAGACTTAAGCATAGACATGCTCGCACACTCAGATAAAATGGAATTGAGTACCAATAAGACTTAGTGAGGCAGTGAACGTTTGTGAAAAATGTTTAGTAAAAAATTTATTCCACTTGAAAACCCTCTCAATTCCAAGTTCAACTCCTGAGATAAGTTTGGGATTTGTGAATATTTTCAAAAATCTATTTAATCTAGGACTGAATGCTGGTTTCACAACTTATTTCACTACTCTTTTACAATCATATGAGCCTATTGGATATAAGGTATTACATTTTTAGTATCAGAGCATTCATTTTGGAAACGGTAGGTCTTTGCTAGAGTCATCTGCTTATGTTGATAGGTTCTAACCATTGACTAGCTGCTTTGTGTTAGGAAGCATGACTGGTAAAGGAAGGCATATGAGTTGATCACCTCCGTCGGCTAACCAAGTTTCTGAGAACAAGCATATACCTGAGGATAGGTAGGTAGTGGTGTATAGAATAGTAGGAGGGATGAGGATGATGTGTACTGCCTGGAAAAAGGGTTCCAGCTCCTTTGACTATCAAGCTAGGACCTGTCCCTAGTGTAGAGTCCTCCACCAAGGATAATAGTGACTTGGAAGGGAGAGAGGTAGCACGTGATACCGACTCTTCGGCTAGCCCTAGAGCTCCAGAGATTAAGCTTTCATTTGACCCTTACCTTAATGATTACTCGTAACAGTGTATGAAGATAATGTACCTTGATATCTATAATTCTATGACCTTATCCTACTCTGCCTCCATACTATATACCCACTTCTTATTCTATATAGAGCTGTTGTATGATAAGCAGGATATGTATAATCTGTAGATGCCAGACGACATCTGGATCAAGATCACACTTGCCTATTTTTCAGACACATCTTTCTGGGTCAAGACGAAAAAATGACATTGTAGCACACGGTCCTTATGAGTTGTCTTCTTTCGTTGACCTTATGCATAAGTATATAATGAAGTATATGTAAATAATGTAGAACGATAGACATAATAAGAGTCACATATCCCTTGGAACCATCCAAATTGGATATCTGCAAAATTAGATATGAATTTTTAAAGTTTGGTGATAATTCTGCCAATTTTTGCAAATGTTGCGAAAATGAAAGAAATTGCAAGGGTAAAATGGTCATTTTGACCCAAATAAAAATAATCTGGATTATTTTATCTATATTACAGAAAATGGAGGATAGATGGTAATTTTAGAATAATTACATGATTAATTATGTAATTATTACAATATATACATATTGACCAATGAGAAAATGCCAACAAAATGCTTCTAGAATTCCCCACAAATTTATGCCTTGTCTATAAATTGGCCAATTCGGCCAAGAGGGATGGAGAGGAGGGAGAGAAGAGTGATAGGAGAAAAAAGAAGAAGGAGAAGAGGAAGAGAAGCTCTAAGGTCAGATATAAGGTAAGTATGTCGAAATCTCTACACGATCTTGTGTTTTAGTACTAAGAATTCCTTCCTAACCTCCCTATCCTCTTGAAATAGCCATTCAACAAGAAAAACTCCAAGGGAGAAGAGGAATATTTCGGCCAAGGTGGGAAGTAGAAGAAGAAGTGAGGTAGATTGCTCAAACTTTGAGATTCTTACCAATAATTGAGCTATAACTATATTCTGGCTGGATTTTGAGTTGTTTCCGGTATTTCTGTAAATTTGGGATATTCATTTTCTAAGGGGAAATACTGCCCAAATTTCCATTGAATATGTTGAAATGGGGATTGCATGAACAAACCAATGGAAACAAGGGTAATATGATGGATTAAAGGCTAAAATCAAAGAAAAATCCAATTTCCCTAAAATTGTGTAAGTTTCGGCCAAGGCCAAAACTAGGGAAATGAGCTGGAATTTTATGATTCTAATGGTTCCATGATGTTTAGGAGGAAAAATTATGTAGGGTTTATGTTGAATATAAAGTGTGAAAAGCCCGGAATTGTGAAATGACGATTTTACCCCTAAAACCTTAAGTTGACTATCAAGGGAAAAATTGTAATTTGGGTTAGAATTGATATGATCTGAGATCAAATATGAGATTTACACATGAAAATATGTGGAATAGACCTAATTTTTAATTCTTGGAAAAGTACAAAATACCAGGGCCGGATCGGTTCCCCAGGGGCATTTTGGTAAATTTTTTAATTTTGAAGGAAATGCTAAAGTCATAAGTTTCAAAGTGAAATAAACTTAAAAAGGAGTTTAGTTGTAATTATTTTGATTAATTTTAGGATTTGATATCTGTTTAGTGGGACCCACAAAGACGGTTACACTAGGGAAGGAAAAGCATCAAGGTAGTAACTATATCTCTCATATTCTATGTGAATATTAATATGCATTGTTTGCCATGATCTGTTCAATGTTTTACTTGTGGAATTGATACTCTCTGGATGTGGGTAATGAGTTAAACCACCATATGGAACCTGTGAGGTATCATGTAGCCAGGTGGACCCAGTTGAGTAACTTGATATGTACGGACAGGTATTGACATGCTCCAAGTTATGATGAATACGGACAGGTTTAGGCCTGGTCCAAGTTATTAATCACATTACGATGTGATATTGTGTAGATCAGGAACAAATGATCATTTTGATTTGGACAAAATCATCGTTTGTTTCTTGAGAATTGTCAAATAGGCTTAGGCATTTTGATTGATGCATCATGATAAATGCTGCATTGCATGTTTACTATTTACATTTAATATGAATGATTTATGGTTACTACTGAGATTTATTCGAATCTCATCCCTTTCCTGTAAACAAATTATCCAGCTAGGCATAGCAATTCCAAAGGCAAGGAGAAAGTCGAACACCAAGATTGAGGATGAGCAGTTTATGGAGCAATTCCAGTATTAAGCATAGTGTAGATTATTAAGTTTTGGGATGTAATATATAACACTTGAATACTTTTTGGTCTTCTGTAATGTAATCAAGAAACATATATTTGTATATTTGTATAATTTTTTGTTTTCCTGTTTGAACTATGCAGTGATGCTTTATGAAATGTCTAAATTCTACGGGGTTTGACAAATCTTCTTAACCCCAATTATATTTCCCAATTCTTTGTTGCCCAATTGTGTGAATGGTGAGTAGAATTAAGAAAAAGAGATAGAGTGGGATTTTGACTCTAATTAGAACCTTGTGCGAGAAGTTTAAATTTGGAAGCTTTGGAATTGGAGTAATCAATTTGCTTTTGATAATGATTACCAAAAGCCTGTGAATCCGAGCAATATCATTCATTACATTTGGAAACATTTTGTTCAAGTCTATCAGATAAAGGCGTGATAGCTTCAAATACAATACTTGCTGATTCTCTTTGTTGGCAGGCCCCTCCTTATGAATGGGTGAAATTAAATGTTGATGGGCTATGTCCAATATGAGTTCTAAGGCAGGGTGTGGCGGAGTCCTAAGAGTTTATAAAGGTTGTTGGATTGCTGGTTTTACTCATGACTTGGGGTGTTGTAGTACTTTTGAAGCTAAGGAATGAGCAATCCTTGAGGGATTAAAGCTTGCTTGGGATTTCGTTATCAAGAAGGTTATTCTAGAATTCGCTGCTAAGAATATGAGTGATCTTCTCAAAGATAATTCCCTAGATAAGATTTGTAGCTTGGTGTTCCTTGAGATATAAAGCATGATGAACTTCAATTGGGATCTACAAAGGATTTATATATCGCCACCTCCTCTTCATCCATTGCTGGCGCAGCAGCTACTGTTGTTGTCACTGCCACCATGAGCCTTGCCTACTGCGCCATCGCTACTTCCTCCTCCTCCATCGTTATTGTTGTCACCACTAACCATCGTCACCACTACCGCCACCCCTTGCCGCCTCTACTATCATGACAATTGCTACCATTGCCATTACCTCCTTCTCCACCGTCATTGTCACCGCTAGACCACTATTACCAGAACCACAAGCAAAACCATCACCATCGCATGATCTTTAGCGAGGTAATGTGATGGTTATGATGAGACAACACGGTGGCTCACAACTATTTTTTCTATAAAAATTATATTAAAGGTAAAGTAGGCTTTGTGTGATATTTTAATTTTAAATAATTATTAAAAAATAATTCTTTACACCTTATTTAAAAGTTAAATCAAATATTTACTCCATAATTAACATTGCATCTTATTACTACTACAGTACACTGTACGATGCAATGGAATCAACCAAACATGCCTAAAGTCTTTCTAAACCATTACTATAATTTTTAACATCTCCTGTGAATATCATTTCTTGCGACCATTTTTATTGTTTTATTTTTGAGACCCCACCTCTTCAAAGTATGCGGCTGATATTCGAAAAAAACTGAAGCTCCTTCTCCTTTCGTACTCCACAGAACCCAACCGAAGCTTCTCGCTTGACCCAAACACTTCTTCGTTCTCACCGCCGGTGACCACTCTTTTCCTCCTCTCCCCCGTCACCGATTTCCCGTGTGTCTCCACTGCAGATTTCTCGTTCGTTGCAGTGCCACCGTTTGCTTCGCATTCAGTGCGTGTCTCCCTCCCTCTCATCTCTTCTTCTCGGTCTTTTCTTTTGGAAATGGCGTCAATTTTGGCTTTATCTGTTGGCTCTTTACCTAAATGCATGGTAAGCTTCTTACATTGGGGGAACGAACTAATCTTCTGGGTTCTTCTAATCTATGTAGTGATTAATGTCCTCTTCCTTTTCAATTACCAGGAGTCCGACAAATTTTCAAATTCTTCTCTCCGTGGTTTGTGATTAGCTTCCAATTTTTTGGCCGTACAGAATGAATTCTCCTATTCAATGAGATGATCTTTCATAACACATTGTTATTTCCCATGTTAACAGGTAAAAATAACAATGAGTCTAGCTATTTCCGCTCTTTTGAGAGAAGAAAAGTGGTTCTCTCTTCCGTCGGGATACTTTCCGGGACATTGTTGAATAATTCAAAGGGCGGAAGTGTTATGGCGACTGAATTTGCTGACAGTAATTTTCTTTTGTTCCCCTTGTCTGGATTTTACAATAATACTTTTTGTAGGTTGACCATGAGACATTCAGCAAGTTTAGGAACGATATTAAATGTGGCCCATCTTCTTAAAGTTATGGGGTTAGTGATGACAAAAAAATAGTCGCGCTGATAATATGCAAACTTTAAAAAAAAAAAAAAAATTGTAGCCGCCTAGCAGCCTTTCTATATTGATTGGTATTTAACTCCTGCCAGCTGCTACTTACCAATATTTCACAGTATTTCACCGTTGCATCATGTCCAAGTATTACTGGCAACCATGTCTGTCTCTGAGTTGTTGGAGTATTGCTTTGTAAGACTTGGAATGATTTACTAAAAACGTTTTTATTTTGTCTTGAATTCTGTAGCTGAACTTCGCCTCAATTAGGGGGAACATCAGTTTTCTTATTGTAGGTGATGCAACTTTTTTATCTATTTATGATATAATTTAGGTTGCTTCTATGTCTATGCATGTGCCATTGAGTTACATGGGATTGATGACAGCATGAGAAATTTCATAGCTGTATTGACTTTCAGCGATGTGTTTATACACAGTGCCAGCACTTAGAGGCAAAGATTATGGTAAGACAAAAATGCGATTCCCGGACTATAAAGAAACTGAATCAGGACTCCAGTATAAGGTCAATAATTGGTTGGTATTATGTAAATACTTCAGCATAAGTAGTTTATATTTTGTTTTTAAATTCATATTAATAAACAATGCAGGACTTACGAGTAGGAGATGGCCCTAATCCAAAAGTGGGAGACACAGTGGTGGTAAGACAGACTGATTTTGGATCTAATTTAGCCAGTTATCATTGGGTGTACAGAGGTGCTCATTCAAAACGAATACATTATTTTTTCTCAACTTAATTAGATTTTCTCTAGAATTCACAACAAATTTTCTATGTTATCTAAAATGATTTTGCATGGATGGCTTTACTTTGGTATGCTTAAGTTCAGCAGCTTTTGCATAGAAAATGAGAGTAGCTTTTATCTGCCTAGGCATACACTTTCAGGATGGTATCCTTGCCTCTTCAAATTAGATAATTGAAGCAACTTATGGACTTTAGATTCCTTTCAGGTGGATTGGGATGGTTACACCATAGGTTATTATGGTCGCATATTTGAAGCCCGGAATAAAACCAAGGGTGGTTCTTTTGAGGTATAAAATTGTTTTCGTCTTCTAACTCGACATTGTATAAATGGTTGATTAGCTCACCTTTTAACATGTAGGGTGATGACAAGGACTTTTTCAAATTCAAAGTAGGATCCCAAGAGGTGAGTCTTCATTTAAAGACATCCAAGTTCCTTAAAATTTGAGGTACACTTTTGTCTAGGTTATCAACATTATTTCATGAGCAGTGTTTATATTGTTTTTTGTTATGCCACAACAAACACTTTATTTAGAGCTTTCTATGTCATGATATTTAGATGTAGGGAATTCAAGAAGAAAAAGTTTAGAAGATCTTGATAGCATGTGGGAAAGAGAAACTAGTTGAAATGCTGGGTCACATTTGATGCCTCTTATGATGCATTGATGCTTCTTATAAATTTGATACAGTTTATCACAACTATCAGGAAAGAGCTTGCTAAAGCAGGGAAGAAGATAAAGAAAAAATTGATAAAAGGAATAACCAAAGTCAGGACAAATAGAAGTTTGAATTGAGTCTTTTCATAGGAAAGGAAACTTGAAGTAATGAAGGTTCACTAACTTCTTTGAAAATATTTATTATGCTTCCCTGTCACATAATAGTTACCATAACTAGAAAAGGATTTCCTGAGTTGGCAATACAATAGCAGCAGCAGTAGCAACAACAGCAAGAACAACAAAGCCTTATCCCATTTAGGTGGGGTCAGCTTGGTAGATCACACGACATCATGAGCTGGATCAAAAACCATATTTTAGGATAAATTGTTAGCTAAGAGGTCTTGCTCAATGAAATGACAAAAAAAATTGTTTTGGGAGAAGATTGTAGAGAGGAAAAGGATTTATCATGACCTTAAGACACTAAACAAGCAGAAAAGAAACAAGTTTCATTCTGCTACTGCAGAAGGTTAAATATTATAATATATATTATACTTTGGATGTAGAGTTTTATGCACATTTTTCTATTTGAATGAATGGAGGTCCAACTCCATTACCACGGTTCTCTTGAATTATGAAGCTATGTCAAACACTAAAATTAGGGATGTTCAAGGAACTAAAATCAAGGCAATTGAACTGATAAAATTAAGTAAAACAATGGTGTTATCATTTTTTTTTTGTGGCTAATTTCTTTTTACAGAAAAAAGTAAATTACCTCATAGCAGTTTAGTTGGGTGAATGGGATGCAATTGGATTAAATTAGAACAAGATTGGGATAGTTTAAAATAAGATTGAACTATGAGTTGAAAAATAAATCAATATGGAACCAGTAGTTTGGTTTTACAACTTTAACTAAAACTTCAAAATGGAAGCACAAGTCAATATTATTATTGGATGCTAGACTACATGTGCACTTTTTGTTTTGGAGGTATACTTTACTTGCAATTTAGATGACTCCCTACACGAACAGAATGTTTTGAGGAATTGTTGCTTATGTTCCTTGAACGTTCAGGTAATCTCAGCTTTTGAAGAGGCTGTTTCTGGCATGGCTCCTGGGGGCATTAGAAGGTGCTTCATCCTTTTCTTTTTCTTAGAAATTTAATGTTCGTGGTATTCCTGAGTTGTTTTGTGCAAATTTATTTACTGCCAACACAACAGCTGAGAGTTTGTGAACTCTGCGGATAACAGGAGTTCAAATAAAATGTTTTGTGCATAACACCACGAGTATTATGTTAACATTTGACAATTTATGAAGCTGAATATTGAGTGTTTCACTTGTTTGAATTGCATATTCGACTGAACTCGATCTCTTCGTTTGGGGAACTCAACCTATGCGGGTGAAAATATGAACAAGTGAATTGATTTTTTCCAAATTTTGGGTTTAAATTCTTTTTATCCTCTGGTTACTCTTGGGTAGATGTATCATGGGCACATATTTCCAGAGAAACAGTCAGGGTGAGAAATGAAATTTACACTGCATATTTAAGTGATGCAGGATAATTGTGCCCCCAGAATTGGGATATCCTGGGAATGATTATAACAAGAGAGGTCCAAAACCAACAACTTTCTCGGTAATGATTGATTTTTATATTTTATTTTTATTTTTTGCTTAGCCGTAATCCAAGTGGAGACTAAGGAATTTTCTATGTGAACTTGTTTCAGGGCCAGCGAGCTTTAGATTTTGTGTTAAGGAACCAAGGGCTGATAGACAAGACCCTCTTGTTTGATATTGAGCTGTTGAAGATTATACCAAGCTGATCTGTCAGATGTTGCATTTCACTTTCTGAATGCTTTGGTCAGTTTTCTTATGTCATTTGCAACTCACTTGGTATAGATTGGTACTCCTTCTAGTTCTTAAGGTAGGACCTAATTGGGGAGTTATTTTACACGTATATCAATTTTCCCCCAAATTAGCCCGATTGATATTCTCTCAATAATAATTAAGTAAAAAGGTGAGGGAGAGTTTTAAGAAAGATTCTTAGGTGTTTTGGAAAAAACATGTCATATTAACTAATTTAACTTCCTTAATCTAATCAAATTAGTTAATTAGGACTTATATTAAGGACGCAATATTTTTCTGATTCTTTGGCTAATGATAGAGGTTCTCTCATGGAACCAGTTAGCTAATCAACAATGTTATACTATTACTCAAGGTTATTAAACCCGTACCGGAAACCAATGAACCGGTTAGGTAACGGGTCCGGTTAAGCAGCCAAACCGGGGTCAACATTGACTCTGTCAACTCGGCTTAACTAGGCCGAGTTGAGTGAGTGGCCAAGTCATTTTTTTTCTTTCCTTGAAATGGATGAGACTACGAAAATCAGAAGGAAGTATGAAAAAAACCTAAACCCCAATCAATTCAAAAATAAAACCCTCCAATCTTCATCGCTCCCTCTTTTTGACTTCATCCTCTCTTCCATCCATGGCGCCAAGTTTCGGGTGCCCCATTGAGCCATAATTGTGGCCGTTTTGCTTTGAAAGGTTGGAGCTTTTGCTTCGTTCTTTACTTCCGGTTGCTTCATCACTAGTTCCAGAGGCGTTTTGGGTTTCTGGTTGCTTCCACAAGGCTTTGGGTGTTCAAGCTTGGTCTTTGTAGCTTTGTCATTTGATTTTTCAGTTTGTTTCTGGATTCCTTCATCTCTATTTCTATTTTTGCTTTCATTTTGTTGATTGTGTTCGTTTTACCTCTTGGACTCCAAGGCTTGATGGTGCTTTATTTTTTCCTCACTCTCGGACTCTATGGTTGATGGAAGCTCTGTTTTTTCCTTCACCGTTTTGCCTTGAATGGTGGAAGCTGTGTTCATTCCTTTGGTCCAGTGGCGTTTTGGGTCCGTCGTTCAAGCTTTGGGTGTTCATTGTGCTTGAAAACGGTTCTGCTTTGGGTCCAGTGGCATTTTGAACTTTTGGGTCCGTCATTCCTCTGTTCCTTCGCCATTTTGCTTTCTGGTTGTGTTCTAAATCGAACCTGTCATACAACCATATCACGTCCCTTTTGTCACTATTTCGGTCAAGGATAAGGCATGGAGAATGTCATCCTCCTTTTCCTTACCATTACTTTCTCGATCGCTCAGTAGTCTGACTATAGAAATAAAAACTCCTAGACAAGGTAAATTAGGAATAAGAAAATCAGGCCCTTCCAAGTTTGCCCGCCATTCGTTGCTTCCTATTTAAACTTATTAGTTTCTTCACTATTTGTAACAGTTCTTTACTTGGGCGGTTGGAATATCTCTATTCCATACATATTTGTTTCTAAACTTTTTGAAATAAATAAAACATGTGGAGTTTTTGGAACTACAATTGGTATCTTTATTACATTAGCTAAAACTTATTTGTTCTTGTTCCTTTCTATCACAACAAGATGGACTTTGCCTAAGCTAAGAATGGATCAATTATTAAATCTTGGATGGAAATTTCTTTTACCTATTTCTTTGGGTAATCTATTATTAACAACTTAGTTTTGACTATTTTCATTGTAAAATATTGATATTTAATATTCATAACTTGTCTCAAAATTTGGAGATGTGAGGTTTATGCTAAGCAACAAGTCTCTGATATCATTGTTTAAAGTGATTGGGAGGCATAGCGGAAGAATTTAAAATTTAAAATTGCATAAGTTTATCAATCTCAATTGCGAATCTATCAACAGCGTTTAAATCAAGTAGTTAGAATCATACCTTTATGTTTTTGCCTTTTCCGATCTCAAGGAGCTCACGCCTCATATCAGCTCCCTCTACCGGTATCCACACGAATACGACTCCAACACGGTCAGCGTGCTAGCGCCTTTAATGTCTTTCTAGGGTTTTTGCTGTAGCTCTCTATTTTTTCATCATCCGCAGAAAACCCTAGCTTTCACCTTTTATAATTAGTAAGGGTTATCTATTTTATGATGGATATTGGATTTTCAAATTAATCTTAATTAATTTTGAAATCCATATCATATCAATTAACACTTAATTGTTTTTTATAAGCAAATTAAATAAATATGGTTTAATTAAATCTGTCCAACAGCTTTAATTTAACCTATTTATTTAATTTGAATAAAGAGCCAATGGAAATAGATTTAATTTATTTTTATAAATTAAATCTGAAATATTATATTTTTATCATGTTATTTATTAAATTTAATTTATCAGATAAAACTAAATTTAAAACTAATATAATATAGTGATATTATCATAATATTATCATATATATATATATATTCTTGAGAACAGTTGATGGTCAATAAAGTGCTTCGTCTTAATTAGCTTCCATGCATGTTCAGCCGTTTCTTTTTCACCTTTCTTTGCTTGTTCTGCTATCATTAAGTTACTTACGGCAGCATCATTGTCATTTATGGGGCAGGAAAAAAAAATTCATGTGTTCTATGTTCGCTGGTCAAATAAAGAAATGTAGTGTTTGACAATAGCTTGGTTTATTTTAATCTTAATCCCTTTGCTTTCTCATCCTAATTTCTATAATCCTTGTTTTCTACTGATGTCCAACTACATACACATATATGTATGCCAGACCTAATTGGTTATAACTCTGGCTTGCTGGTGCTCTTTTTTTAACATTTGGATGTTATTGTCTTGTTCTTTCATTGTAGCTCTGACTATTAACCAAACTATATACCTATTTGGATGTTATAGGTGGGAATATTTTGTTATCATATGCCTGTTTGTTTTTTAATATTTTGATATGATGAATATTTTTGTGATTACTTATTACAAATTCAAGTGTCATTGGGTGGTATATGATATTGTAATGTCGATTTGTAAAGGAAATTGTAAAAATTATTTGACAAGTATATGATTATTTTGTTAGTGATTCAATATATTAAAATAATATATAGAATTTTGAATTTTAGATGTGAAAAGAAATTAATTTTTTTTAAATTTTTTATTCCTTACCGGCTTGACCCTGAGTTAATCCCGATCTGACCCATTGATTCTTGACCTAGGATCCGACCAATTCAATAGTCGGGTTCGGGTTTAATAACCTTGTTTGTTTATTATTATGTGAATGCTGCTACAGTGTCTTTTGAAATATTTAATGCGTGCTTACTCATTCTTCCTACCTTGTTTTTTGGCTGCAGCACATGTAGTGAGCCCAACCTACTTATTTGCTGAGGTATGGAAGTATATACATCCTATGTTTAGAATGCCGGACGGAGGTTTTTGGCTTTTTCTCCGTGATTGAGATATATGTGGCTTTTGATAAGAAAAAACAAATATTTTTTTGTAAATGTACTGCAAAAAATCGTAAATGTGTTTATAACATTTAGTTTAAGTGATGTTTACACATGCTACACTAAACATTGATTCACTGTATGCTTGTGTGAAGGAACACAATCATACGATCAATTATAGATATGTAAAAGAAAAAAAATGGAACTTTTGGTCCTTAAGTTTTTCCCATAATCAGATAAATATTCGTCTTATTTTGAACACTACATGAATGCCGAATGAACTCCCCCCCCCCCAAAAGTGCAACGTTGTTTTGCTGAATATTACTTTTTACATTGATATTAGTCATAGGATCATGTTTATTTAATGCGTTAGAATTACTTATTTTATGTTTATTGATGTATTCACAGTGTGTGGACTATTTACCTGGGAACCTAGTCTAGAAAAATGAGTGAATCTCACAAACTTTTGTTCAAATCTTCGCAAACAGAATGTCCACATTTACATTGTGTTTGGATGGAAAGAAAATGAGGAAGAGAAAAGTAGTGAGAAAATGAGGGGAGAAATGTATTTTCTCTTATTTGGATCACAAGAGAAAATGCGGGGAAGAAAATGACAAAAAAAAGGTGTGGGGCTCATGATTTTACCCCAAATTTTCTCTCCAAAATTGGAATGATTTTGGGGGTTACTGCACACGCCAGCCGGCGAGTGGCCCATTGATCCCAAGTCTTGCATGATGTTTGATTGTTCATAATATAATGTTCTGGATTCCGTTGATGCAAGCGAATTCTTTTAACCGGAATTATTTATATGCCCATTTTGTCATATAGGATTATCATTTATACTTTATTAAATGAAAACAATTTGTTGATAACATTTAATAAAAGTCATTATAATATTTTTGGAAATTCAAAACAGTATTTGTTAACATATTTTATTACATCCCTATTTATCACAATAATTTGAATGTATCCATACAAAATAATAAGGGACAATTTTGATAATGTAGTTTATAAATTAAAATAAATATATTTATTATAATTTGACTTTAAATTTGTAATCTTTAATTTGATGGTGTTCATTTTTTAAAAATTTATTTTTCATGCCTTTACCATTAAAAAAAATAAATAAGGGTATTATTATCATTATAATAGATATCACATTTTCTTTTTTCCCCTTTATTCTCTCCCGTCCTTTCAAACAAAAGAAGGAACAATATTATCTCCTTGCTTTTATCCTCCCTTCCACTTTCTGCCTCACCTTGTTTTTCCTTTATCCAAACATAGTGTTAGTGTTTGACCCTATCATGAAATAATAAAAATATATCTTAGTAAGTGGGATCGGCTATATAGATTTTTTGACGTCATTATACTCTATTGAAAATCATATTTTTAAATAGATTATTAACCAATAGATCTCATTCTATAATATTATTGAGTGTTGGCAAAAAAAAAAATCATTGAGTGTTTGAGAAGGAAATTTGTGGTCTAGCATTAAAAATAAAAAATAAAAACTTTGAGGACTCTTTATTTGACATTTTGAAATCATAGGGACTAAATCAATATCAATTAAAAATAAGGATCAAATTACAAAATGAGTGAAACTTTAAGGATTTAATTTGTTATCCCAAAGTAAAATTTGTGGATCATTTGTACACATAATTATAGTATTTGTTTTGGTTCACATTTGGAATCTTAAAAACTGTTTATTCATTTAAATTGAGATAAAAACGCATCTCATATACTTACTTCGTATACTGTAAATCACGATTGAAAAGTTACTTTTGCATGTTTCAATCGTTATTCCAAACAAGCACGCAACCGTGGGCCCATTAGTGTTGGTTTGGAAAGCACAAAAAAAAAATTCAAGCGCTTTTCCGTAAGTTGTGATAAAACTTCTTTTATATATTTACCTCAAATATCGTAAAATAACTTCTAAAAAGCTAAAACCAACATGTGTTTAATGATTTTTGTTTAACAAAACCTAGTAGTCTGCCTTTGTTTATTGAACATGAACAAATTTGGTTTGTTATAAGAATTAATGAAATGATTTGTTTTTGGAGAATTTACAAAGTTCAAAATAAGTACAAATAAGTTTAAAATAAGCTAACTATTGAAGATAAAGAACTTAAAGTCTTTTAAGATAATATTCTCAATATGGAACTCATGACAATAAGCTCCTCTCAAGAGTTAATATCTTAGAAGTTTCACGCTACGATGTTTCACTCAACCTCTTACTGGTTAGCCGCTTCATCAATAGTTCTAGGTTGATTCTCAATAAAAGTACTATTATAACAAGCATAAGTCCAGCACACCCTCTCTAATGGATGTTGTCCTTTTATATCATAGAATCTTCTAATTCTCACAGCTTCTAGGTCTTTCTGTTTTTTTTAGGTGATTCTCTGGCTTCTTCTTAAGTCACCTTGTCCATTGTCCCTACTTCGGCCAGCATCTTCTGAATTATTTATTCCCATGTAATTGGGCTTGTTTCACTACTTCGGAAACCATCAATCAAAACAATCTTCACATAAATCAAGTTTGTTGTGCATTGCAACCGTGAGAAATTGAAGATACTTATAACTTACCTTAAGTAAAGCGGGTTGACGTAAGTACTAAGAGGCTTACGTTCTCTTAAGCACTCTACTTCTAAGTTTGATCCTTGAGACGACATAAATGGAGAAAATTTGTTTGGGAGAGTCACCCCCATCTTAAACCCGACAGTATCTGAGGGATTAGTCATCAAACTCGCTCTGGTGAATACCTTGCATAACAAAAAAAAACTTACCTTAACCACCCTGCCACAAATCGAGGCATAATCCAATGAGAAGAGGCTTGCTGAGAGACCTTTAGCTGTGAGAGATTTCATCGGGAAGAGGAAGAATATGAGGGTATATGTATCTTGAAGGTTTCATCAATGTGCAAGAAAGAAAATGTTTCAAGGATATACTAGTTTATTTTTTTTTATCAAATTAAATATTTTAGATATTATGTCAAATAGGTCATAAACACATAAAGCATAGATCCTTTCAGTGAAGAGCATGCTTTTAGATAAATCAAAAGCATCAAATACCTCATCAGGGATGGATCACATCATTTATATGATTAATTAATAAATATATCTAGATACAATCTGAATGAACAAAAATATACAATATTATCATTTTAATGAAATATCTAATATTCTACCACTTGGCCACCTAATGTCATTTGGTGAGTAAGGCTTATTTAAGTAATACTACAAGAATTATGACGGTAAGTCCTCTTTGATTGAATATTACCTTCCATGCATCATAAATAGTACCCTCACTTAATGGGTCAAAAACTTAATAAATAAACACCAAATGTTTATTATGTTCCAAATTAAATGTTTGATAATATCTCATAATTTAGGTAATAAAATCGAGACAACAAACTTCAATTTGAATTTTATCACTAGTACCTCATCTAGATCATAAATGTGATTCACTCCTGATGAGATATTTGATCCTTTTTATTTCTCTAAAAGCATGCTCTTCCCTGAAAGGATCTATGCTTTATTTGTTTATGACCTATTAATTAATTTAATAATTCCAAAACCTTATGATGAAATTTCTTAATTGGCAATATTGTAACTTACCTCAAAAAAATGACTAGGTCTCAGCAAGTGTAAAGCTTTATCATATGTTAACTTTTATATATAGTTAACGCATCTTACAAAACTAAACAATCTAATTATTTTTCTATATATAAAGCATGAAACTTAATGTACATTTGATAATATTTCACATAATTTATAGCTTTTCTTTTATTATTTAAGCAAAAATATACTTGACAATCCTCCTAAAATTTATTTGCAATGGCATTCCCCATTTATGTGCACATTTAAACAAGCATACACCTTAAAAATTGAATTAGAAGGAATAAGATGATATTTAGAGTCAAGTAAACAGGCTGAGCCTATCAAGCCGGCCCATTTAAGCCCTGAATTTTTAAGGGTCGGGCTTCAGATTTTTGCCTCAAAAGTGAAAGCGAGCAAAAAAGGGCCAGCCTTGTAGGGCCGAGGGCCTAAAAGGGCCCTTTTAGGCCCATATATATATTTTTTACCTTTTAAAATTATTTATATAATAATATTATTATTATTGATTTTTTATACTTTGTTAGTTATGTTGCAAATATTTAGTTGTTATAATATTTTTTAAAATTAAGTTTCATAAGAATATCTTATATCAAGAATCCTAAAAATTAAAAACTTATAAAAGATATTTCTTATTTCATAAATATTCTTACCAATTTTGTATTTTTTGACTTATTTTCTAGTGATTGTTTTGTTTATATCTTGTCTTATTTTTTTGTTGACTACTTACACTTTTTAAGAAGTATTTTTAATTTTGTTAAGTATTCTCATTAATTATTTGTAATTGTGGTATGTGGACAATAGTTTACCTTTGATTATAATTTCGTGACTGTGTTTGTTTGTTGTATGATGTGTACTATTTACACCCTAATTTTAACAACATTTATGTGTTAAATTAGGACTTTCATTATTATAATTTTTTTAAAAATCTAAAAAAAGTAAAAATTGTTAAAATAGTTTCAGTCCTGTAAGACCGGCCTTGACCTTTATGCTCACGGGCCGGGCCTTGAAAAATTATTGTTTTTCTTTAGCCTGGCCTAAAAGGGTCAGCCCTGTAGGCCACGCCAGCCCTTTTTACTAGCTCTAATGATATTAGAGACATATGGATAGTCTAATTACATTCTCATGATAGATGTTACTCATAACAGCTACCATTATCCATAAATGTTTAAGTGCTTGTAATCGTATGTTACTTATGATATTCTCAAATATTTTGAGGATAATCTCTTTATGTATTTTAAAAGAATATCATACTTAACCTAGTCATACCACACTTAAACAATAGTGTCTTTGTCATTTGTAACACGTTAACTCAAAATGCACAAGTTATAAATAAATTATCATTTTATGCAATATAGATGACTAAACTCCCACTAATCTAGTGATATAAATAAAACTTATAATGTTTTCAATATAGTCCTATATGTAATCACATCATGATACCTTAACTATCATCATTGTGAGACTTGCTCATGACAAAATGAACTCTCAATTTTGCTAACTAAATTCTCCTTATTATTTATATAATCATCTCTACTAATTCATATATATATCCCTCTTTATGTCCAACATGGAAAGATACCAATAACATCCCAACTCAAAACAAACATTAAGTATCATGAAAATGTGGAAAGAATTATACTTGAATATAATAGGAAATATCTCACTAAATCAATTTCTTCTTTATAAAGAAGTTATAGCAAACAACTTTATTTGTATTATTTAATGTTGCATACTAGCAACTTTAAAAATATACTTATGTTGTTGCTCGCCTCATATTTATAATAAATTAATGCCTTCATTTTGAATTTATAACCACTCTTAATATTTTTATTCTAGTCAAATTTCCTAAAATACATCATCTAGTTGTCATGAATAGCCAAATTTTAATCACGATTGGTCTCAACTCAATTCCTTTGATAGATTGAAGCTCAACAAGATAAGTGTCATGTAAAAACAATGTACTACCATAATTAGATGTGGCAATCCTCTATATGTGATCACTCTCAATGAGTTTGATCTCTCCCACTAATTTTGACATTTCTAAATACTCTAACATTTCAAAATACTACACAAACTGTAAAATAAAATGGATAGCTTATTTGAATTTCTAAGACCTCTATGCATTTTTACTAAAATATGCAGTCTCAGTCTCTCAGAATATTTTCCTTTCACACTCTTCTTTTTATAAGATAATTCTATATAAGAGTATATTTTAAATCGAACTTCCAATCTTTGAGATTTCAAAAGGATTTAAATGAAATTTTGTTGGAATCTCATAAAAAAAATACATAATTTTCTTTGGTATGCCCCTCAAGAGGAAAACCATATCATCCAACATATGTATTAACATTATGTTTCTTCTTACAATAACATCACTTACATTATGTGAATTCAAGCATGAGGAAACTTAACATATAGATTAAGTTTCATTCACTAATAATGTACTTATCATGTCATCCATCTCTTCCAAATAATTTTACTATATTAATCATTTATCAAATTAACCACCCAATTTTTCTTTATATACTCCAAATGCATTAAATTAAATGACTCTACTTAATTATAAAGCAAATAACATTTGGGTATTGTAAAAATTCAACTATAAAAAGATGTGAACTATTTCATCTGTTAGAACATAATCAATGGTAAGTATATATATTCATTACTGCCTCTAACCAAGTCTTTTAACTATAGACACATTATCCTTTATATACCTATTACTTTATGGCTTTTAGAGTTGGTAACCTGATAGCTCTCATTTGAAATCTCATTCTTTTCTAAATTTGAGTCAAACCTTTATATACATGGTTTCAATGAATATTCAACATTCATGAAGAAGGTATAATGACTCATGTTCATGAGAAAAATAAATTGAAGATCCATTCCACCAAAATTAATGGAAACATCTTATGCCATAATATGAAGAGTCACTTTATAGTCAAAACACAACGTAATAACATTTATGAGAATTTCTAAATTCGTCTTTTACTCTACAAGTAACCCTTGACTTTGCTCTTTCCTTATATACCAATGATGACCAGCTCTTAATTGAGATTATTTTGATGAAACAGTTACATTTCATAATGTTATTTTACTTCACATGCTAATATCATTGAGTACTAGAACTTTCTTGATACCAAGTTTAATGAAGAAGTTAAATTTATCTCATTCTAGGCTCAATAATCGTTCCTAATAAAGTTTGTTATACTAAACAATTGTATGCATAACAATCATGCTACAAAATTAAAGTAAAAGCTAATCATGCTTACAAAATAAATATAGGAGGCAAGGAAAAAACCATCATAGAAAAAAAAAAGGTGTATGTTTACCAACATAAATCATACAATTATAAATTCGTATAGCTAAAGTTTACCTATGGACAAAGACATTAGTATAACATAAATTTATTTCGAATTGATGATTCTAAAATGCATTTATATTTTCTGATACTTGTGGGCTACTTAGAAAATACAATGTCATTCTATTCCACTCTAATTAAATATGCAATTATAATTATCTACCTTTGAGAAAAGATTAATTATAACCATATATTTAATTACAATTGATATTCTATAATGTCATATGTGATTATAAATATGCATGCAACAAAATTAAGGATATTGTGGCTACTCTTCAGGAAACAACCATGCTAATCATGAATATCATGTGCATTTAAAATATAAATATGCACCAATAAGCTAATGAGAATTTAAACAACTAATTTAAAACAACAAGAGTGACTAAATGACTAAATAACTAAAATTCTCCCACTTGAATTACATTAATTAATCATTAATTGGAGTTGATGTTTTAAAAATCCATAAGCGATTGTTTACACATGTAACATTGATAATGTTGTGGTTACTTCCCAAGATGCATGCTAATCACAAATATCAACTATGTGCATTTAAATTTCAAATATGCACAAATCTTTAATGAGAATTTAATTGATTAATTTAATCAAAAAAATGTTAGTAAATAATCATCATAGATAAATTATCCCACTATTTTAGGCATCCAAATTAAATCTAATATAAGAAAAGGGATTAAATAATTAGTTTAATCAACAAAAAATTAAATTAACAACACTCCCACTGTTTTATGTATTCAAAAATTGTTTAAGAAATCAATTTCAACATATTTGAACTCAAATATAATTTTGCAAAATTCAAACAGTCAAAATTTTTTTCAAAATTAATAACATACATATTAAGGTAATTAAATGATATACCAAAACAAAATTTTGCAAATTACCATAATGCGAAAATAGTCAAATTAATTTTCTCATATTGAAACAATTACAATGGCACATAAAAATAAATCAGCATTCAAATATTTTGATCAAGTAAACCTTTTATGGGATGAAATAGCAATTAAATCAAATGTTTAATTTATTGAATAGAAGGGAAAATGCCAAAGAATTGTGCACAAAATGGAGTTAAGAAAACTTGATTGAACCAAAATAATATCTTGAAATCAAATTTGAAGGCCTCAATATCAATAATCCAACATATTGAACAACAATGATTATTCAGAATTAAAATAAAAACATACCTAACTCATAATGTGAATCAAAACGTGACTGGGAAAATATGTCCTCCCTTTTTTTAACTCTGTAACTCCAAAAGGAAATCATAAAAACCCCAACATTTCATCCAAGCCATAACACTAATAAATTAAATAAAATCCACAAAAAATAAAATGTCTAAGCCCAAAATCTGTTGGCCCATAACAAGAGAAAACTAAACAGATTCAAGCAATGAATCAAATATTCAATTTCTGGAAAAATAAAATAAAATAAATGGCTTAAACAGAAAAAGCAAAGCCCATCAACAATATTCAGAAATAAAGCAATTAAAATAAAACACTAGACCAGAATGAAAACCCAAACCATCACTATTTAAGTAAAATAAAACGCAGGCTTGAACATTAGAAAAAACAAATAAGACAATTTGCAAAAGCCCAAAAGGCATCTTCAGCCCAGACACTTTAAATTCATTAAAGGCATAAATTAATAATTAAAATAAAAAAATTAAAATAAAACACTAGCCCAGAATCAAAACCCAAACCATCACTATTTAAGTAAAATAAAGAGCAGGCTTGAACATTAGAATAAGAAATTTGCAAAAACCCAAAAGGCATTTTCAGCCCAGATGCTTTAAATTCATTAAAGGCATAAACTAATAATTAAAATAAAACAATTAAAATAAAACACTAGCCCAGAATCAAAACCCAAACCATCACTATTTGAGTAAAATAAAGAGCAGGCTTGAACATTAGAATAAGAAATTTGCAAAAACCCAAAAGGCATTTTCAGCCCAGATGCTTTAAATTCATTAAAGGCATAAATTAATAATTAAAATAAAACAATTAAAATAAAACACTTGCCCAGAATCAAAACGCGAACCATCACTATTTAAGTAAAATAAAGAGCAGGCTTGAACATTAGCAAAAACAAATAAGACAATTTGTATAAACCCAAAAGGCATTTTCAGCCCAGATGCTTTAAATTCATTGAAGGCGTAAATTAATAATTAAAATAAAACACTAGCCCATAATCAAAACCCACACCATCACTATTTAAGTAAAATAAAGAGCAGGCTTGAATATTAGCAAAAACAAATAAGACAATTTGCAAAACCCCAAAAGGCATCTTCAGACCAGATGCTTTAAATTCATTAAAGCCATAAATTAATAATTTTGCAAGTACAACTTAAATGCATCAGCCCACGCAGATTCAAACAAAACTAAATGCCTAGGCCCAAAATGTAAACAAATAAAAGGGATTAAATAAAGGACCAAACCACAAGAAGCCCAAAGCATACAGGCCCAAAACGCATAAATGGCTAGTTTGCTAGAAAATAATATAAACCAAAACTCAAATAGCCAAGCCCAAAAATGTAGTCCAGCCCACGCCCTTATAAGTGAAAAGGCTCGTTTCAGTCTCACCGGAAGAGACAGTCCAGATTTAAAAAAATTAAACGGTACCTTTTGGTTGTCTTTCCCAGTGAAATCGGATCCTAATGACCCACAAACGACCTGTGCGTGAACCCGCTTGGACCTATCACCATCTGCAACTTTCATGCAGTATTTTCTCGACGATTTCTGGATTCTCATTTGACGGTTTTCACAACGGCATGAACAAAAAAAAAAAAAAAAAACTCTTTCCCGACAATTATTTTATCAAAACAAGGCCGAAAAAAAAACTGAAAGTCCTTATATGGATTTCAAACAAGAGCACATGCTAAAATATTTCAGCAATTCCCATAATCATGATTTAAAATACTTCATAAAATAAGAAATCAGAAATCCAAAAACAATAGTGCATTAGGACAAAAGTATTATACCCAAACCCTTTTTTTAGTATCAAAAAACATAACGCACATATATTCAAAGTGGAAAATTGAATGGAATAAAAAGAAAAATATTCCCCAAACTCATGAGATACAATTAAGCTGCATGAGATACAATGAAGTAGAGAGCTCAAACAAAAGCACATATTGATGCTAGGAGATATTTTTTCAATTGAGAGGCACAAGATCATCACATAATATTCAAAAAAACTCAAATGAGGAGGAATAATGGAAAACAACACGTAGATGATGCTTCACTATTATTTTCATATATTATGTTTCAAAAATTTTTGAAATAAGAAGAATAAAATAAAACCATAATTAATCATGTTAAAAAAGATAATAGGTAGTGAGAGATCTAAAACCACGCTCTTATACCACATATAAAAATAAATACAATGATATAACAAAGAGTAGCAGCGAAATACTTTACATTATAAATACCCCTCGCCATGCTTAAATGATCTGAAGCCATAATCCATATAATCATGTGAGAGATCTACTACGTGAAACTAAAAACATAGAATACAATTAGTAGGAAATAATCAGGGTCTCTTCTAATGGGAAAGTGAACATAGTAATGGTTTGAGAATAACCGTCACCCATCAGAGAATCGTTAAGGAGCAAGTGTTTTAATTTTCACGTTACTACTCTAAGACCCGACCTACACTATTTATAATCTCTCATCAAGAGGCTTGTAATAATTTACTAGCCAAGTACGTAACCCTAAATCAAATATTTATCCAAATCACGTGTGAGACATAATCAAGAGATATTTTATCCAAAATATATTAAACTATAATATTTAAAGAAATCCGATAATATTAAGAATAACTACATAATATCTAGATTATTTAATTTGATCCAAATAATAAGCTAATATATCCTTTATATGATCAATCAATAAATATATCTAGATAAAATCTGAATAAACGAAAACATATAATTATTATTATTTTAATAAAATATCTAACATGATGAACCAAGGTTATGGTAGATCGAAAGTTGCAAGTAGAGAATGTGTACAGAGAGAAAAGGGTATTATGTTCAAATTCATTATATTAATTTTGAAAAGTAGTAATCACCATTCATAAGTCTCCTACAAATGGAGATGATGAAAATTGGTACAGTTATAGGATATTATGATAATATTCTTTACCATGCAAAAAAACCTAACCAAACACACACACACACGCATATTAGTGTTTTGTCTAGATTATCATTTTCCTGCTTTCACTCTGAAAACGAACAAAAAACAAGCCCTTGGTCTTTTTTGAAAGTTAATGCATTATATCAGCATAAAAATTGTCTTTCCCTACAATGCACAGGATAGTCCATAATAAAACATTGTGTGAAATTAAAGGATCAAACGTATATTATTGTGTTTGAAGACTGCACTAGTTTTTATGTTTTTCCCCTCCGAAACCTTAACATGTTAATTGGCCCTTTTGAAATGTGTGAAAAATAATCAAAGAGCAAACCGGTCATTTTGTGAAAAATGATTGACATAATAAAATAAAATAAAATTGCATAGTGCTCCAGAAATACATAAGATCTACACTTCTCAAATTAAAATTGACCAAAAATTCACACCAAGATAAAAAAAATAGGGAACTTAATTTTTTTTTGTTTTGATAAAAGGGAACTTAATTTAAGTGAGTATTTTCAAACAAGGACAAAAAAAATAATGGGAAAAGTACACCTAAGTCCCAAATATGAGAAAATACGTCCTTGAAATCTCAAATTTACAGTGAAGTCCCGTGAGACATTTTTGCAATTTATTCTAAATGTGAAAGGTCCAAAATAACCCTATTGATTAAATAGAGAGAGGGAATGGATGATTGTGTATTCTTTAAAGGTATTTTGGACTTTTTCACATTTAAAATATATTACAAAAATGTCCCATGGGACTTCACTGTAAATTTAAGATTTCAAGGGATTTATTTGTCATATTTTTTCTTATTTGGGACTTAGGTGCAATTTTCCCAAACAAACAAGATCATGTAGTAATATAACTTATTGGCTATTGAACGACTCATTAATTTGGGAAATGCATGTTAAGCATCATTTTGCTAGAAAAATGGGAGATTTGGACTCTGATGGATAATTTTATGTTTTATATTCATGTTCATCCCATATTTTCTATTGTGACTCTCATCACATATTTTGCCAAATTTTTTTTATTATTGTTGTCATTTGATAAATTAAAATTATTATTTATTAAATTATTATTATTTTATATTTTCAAATTAATAATATTTAAGCAATTTTTTGAAAATCATTAATCCCAAACCAATCCTTAAAAACATCATAATAATTAAACTATTAGTCAAGATATAAAAATACATGTGAGCTTTTACAAAAGCACACGTCTAGTATCACATGCTTTTTGGACCCAAAAAAAATATTTATGAACATTTAAAATACAAAAATGTCAGAATTATTACATATAACCTAATATTGTTACATTTTGTGGTGGGATTCATGCTATTTTGGATATACATCCTGATTTAAAATAAAGTAGATCTTATATTAAAATTGAGAGATAGAATATGAGAAGATTTTTCTGCCATTCCCTTGTAAATAACCCAAACTCTTCTTTTTGAATTTCGTGTATATATATAACAATGGGAAAAAATCTAATTTGAATGACTCGACAAAGCCAGTGAAAATACAATGCTAAAGGAATTGCTTGGCTTTTTAAACAAAGCCATGTTGTGAGGCCCACTTGAAAGAAAACGGATGAAAAATTGGATGAAGAAAGAGGAGAGATGGAATTGAAGAAGCAAGCAGAAAATTGATGTGACTAACTTCAATGCAAAGATGAAATTGTTGTGTTGTGTGTGAGAGAGATGTGAATGAAATGACAATGGATGAGAAATGAAATTAAAAATTGATGTGACTTTGACGTTTCAGATTCTAATTGTCAGATTCAACCATTCATTTCAGTCTACAGAACTTAGTCAGAAAGAAGCACGCAGCATCTCTGCCGCTGCTGGACACCTGCAACTGCAACCCCTCCAAGATTCCAAAAGCCTAACGTGACGAGGAAACTCCAAACAGCCTTAACGTTGTTGAAACCAAAACCCCGTTTCAATGTTTGCTTTCTCCAGGTTTGTTTTGAGATGCTTTTTACTTTTTTTTTTTAATTTAGGTTAAAACGAAAATTTGCTTCGGAAATAACCATTTATGAATGCTAGGTATCCTCAAGTTTTTCAATGAGCAATTTTATTTTAGAAGTAATTAAAATGTGACAATTTTGCCCATAATTTTTTAACACTAAGGGTGTATTTACTCCTTTTTTAACAATTATGAGACAGCATTGCTTATTGAAACTTTTAAATACCCAATACTCCTACGTGGTTATTTCTAGGGAAAAGTTGCACCTTAGCCCTTTTTATTTTTTATAACAAGCAATGTGACACAACTTATAAAAAAAAAACACACACACACACACAATCATACATTGTTTTCCAATTTATAACAAGCAATGTGAGGGCATGGATACATCCTAAAAAAAGTAGAAAAATTACTACGTTTTGATTTTAGATATAAGACTTTAATTCATTTTATCTCCCAATTTTATAGTTTTTTCCTCAAAATATCCTATCGATTGCACATGTTAAGAAGTTCAATTAAAGGGTGGTTCCAAATGCATATGATTAAAAATGGTAGTATTTTACGAAAGACAATATTCATTTGTTATAAATAACTAACTTAACTAATTTTTTTAATATCTGCATATTAAAAACTTTGATCAAGTCCTCCTACCAAATTCCTTCACCAACAAGGTGTAACCATCTTATTCGCACCTTCAAATGCACCACAATTTTTGAAGCAGGGGCTTAGGAAAAAGTGAGAGGGTTTAAGTTAGCATTTAGCTGTTTAAGTGTGTCCTTTATTTTTTTTATTTAATCAAGGGTTTTCCTAATGTTTAGAGAGTAAAAGGTCCTCACTTCTCTCAATAAGTACGTTTTCTAGAATTCAAACTTGTATTCTATTTTTCATGAATATAAGACCCCTTACCAACTCAACTAATAACTTAACTAGTTGATATTTAAGTGTATCCTCCACGTTAATACTGAGCTCAGCGTCACTGCTATTTAAAAGCCATCGAAATCTTCTTTATTGTCTTTGGCATTAGAGGAGGCTAATGATTTGCAATTATTTTGCAGATTCAAAGGGATTCGTGACTTTTTCTTTATGGCTTGTCTGTTGGCTTCAAAGATTCCACTGAGGAAACTATTGAAGATGCCGTCGAAGAAATCATGAGTGGAAGAGGATGGAAAAATGAGGTTGAGAGATCAAAGAAGGAGAGGAAGTTGAAGATGAATTTGAGTAGAAGAAACAACTGAGTTTGAGGGTTTAATTAAATGAGTTGCAAATTGGCGTTTCTGTTTGGCCAAAGTGCTAAATAAACATACCTACTTCAGTAATTAGAAAAAGCAACGTAGAACGTACGTCAATCTCATGTAATATTCTACATCCGTAGTTTTGATAAACAACCTCATCTCAATAAAGAGAAAAATATAATTTCAAAATCTAAGAAGCGCACATGTTGTGAAAGACAAAAATCTTTTACGCTCTAAATCTTTAAAGGAAACCCTTAATCAAATAATAAAAAAAAAACTCGTGTGCTCTACATATTCTTTACTACTATGTGGGTTTAGTAAAAACAGAGTTAAATAATTTGGCAAAAAAAAAAAAACAGAGAGACTTAAATAATTCATTTAATGTGCATGTCGCTTACAAAAATGTCACCAATCATTTGTTTTATGTTGGTTTTAATATTTACCGACATGGATTAGGAATTTCGTAAATTCCATATTTTGTGCATTAATGAAAATTAAGGAAAAAAAGAAAGCAGAAAAATAAGTTGCGGTAGCGCTTCTTTCTATAAAAGATGCCTAATCATATTTTGTAGTTCTTCTTCAACAAAATGCTACTATATCCCACTTTTGTATCAGTGCAATGGACATAACATTTATAGTACATCAAAGTGACAAAGTAACCTGTAAATTGATTACTCCATGTTTATTACTTTCATGGAGATTCATGGGATGCCATTATGCACAATGGTGGTCCGGAAATTCCTTTTCACTAAAGGTTGTAATTTAAATTATAAGTTGGGTCTTTTATTTGTATTGGCCAAATATTTTTCTTACAAACTGCTCCTCATTTCCTATTATTAGGATGTAGAGAGAAGAAGATTTTTGATCCTATTGATAAGACGAGAGAGAAACTTTTCATATGAATGTACAATTTTATCATTAATTTATTATTGTATCGGCCTTGTTCTCATGGGGTATAATATATATAAGAGTAAAGTTGGAAAGTTGTTAAATTTTATGACAGAGTTAATACAGTTTAAAATTTTTTTTAATCTATGTGAAATATGATAGAAGTGCCTCATAAATAAGACTAGATGAGTATAAATACACCATTTTTCTGTGCGGGGCTAAAGTATACTTATGTAGTTTTCTAAGTTTAACATGTGATATACTTTTGGTCCCTTAATTTTATAAAGTATGTTTTTAGTCATATATTTCTAATACCATTAATATTATTAACAAAAAATGTTGACGTAGCAAACTCAGGTAATGACTATGCAGCTGACAAAGCATATTTAAGTTTTAATTTTTTAATATAATATATTTAGATTATTAAATTTAAATAAATCGACAATTTGTTGCAAACGAAATAGGGGTTTTAATATTTATATTATTAAATTAAATTTTTTAATACAATCAAAATTTTGATATTGACTGCAGCATTAGTTTTTTTTATATATTTTTTAATTTACATATATTTTAAATTTAAGGTTAATACCATTTAATTACATAGTTATCACTTGAGTTTACTGCATCAGTTTTTTCTGTTAACAACATTAACGGTGTTATAATTATAAGATCAAAAATATACTTTATAAAGTTAAGGGACCAAAAATATACCTCATATAAACTTAAAGGACTAAAAATATATATACTTTAACCTTTTTGTGTGCTATCAAACTTTGAAATGAAGTGCACTATTAGTTTGAATTGAAATAGATGACCTGTCTGCACACCAACTAGTACCCCGTACTATGCTATACTTGGTAACAAGGAATTCAGACTAGTGGGGAATGAACTTGAAAGGAATTCCTAATACAATCATGTTTGGTATATTCGAAACCAAATTCCATCATATAAATATGGAAACCTCTTTCACTAATGTAGTAGTCAGGGAAATGGTGTCAGTTCTAGGCGAAAGAAAATTCTGTGGACATTTTTGCCCAAGATACTCCCACATTTTTTTTTAAAGATACAAATAATCAAATTACTTATATGAAGAAATTATTAGTTAAAAAATGCAACTTATTTTCTAAAGACACCATTGTTGAGAGAGAGAGAGAGAGAGATGGGTGTGCTTGAAAGAGAGAGAGAATGAACAAATAGTTAATTAAAGCTTTGAGACTACCCAATAATTAATGGAGACAAAAATATAAGATTTTAATCTATCTTGACTCCCAAATTTATAATTTTGTTCATAAACTATTTCTTTTAGTTACACTTATTAAGGGGATTTTCATCAAGATGTTGTTTCTAATGCAGATAGTTAAAGAGGGTATTTTAAGGAGATAAACACACATATTTTACAAATAATCTATTTTTATCGTTGCTCCTATTGTACAAATGATTTTTCAACCTTGAACTAGCTCAATACACTGATCAACTTAGCCAAGTGCAGGAGACTACTTTTTTTTTTTTTTTTAAAAAAGTAAAATACTTTGTCTAAAAAAACCTTGGTAGAATTTACCTCAAGTTTATAGATTCTTGATTTAGGTTTTAAACATTTGATAATTAATGTGGGACTCTATGTAAACTGTCTAGTATACCCTTATACATATGAAATTTAAGTACTTCCCTATCTCAATTTGCAAGAAGAAAACAAAATAAACTTGAGAATGAAAATGGAAAGCAGCATCATTACTTAAATTTATGAAAAAGTTAACATTCCACCGACCTAGTACCAAGGAATTACAAGTACATTTGACGAAGAAAAATAACCAATTGCTCTTTAAAGTACACAACCATAAAGTTAGAACATTGTCTGTTTGAAACAGACTCAAATTTAGCTGTGATATTAATGAAGATCAGATTGAACCATTGTTTGTTCAAACATATGTAGTGCAGCTCTTGACATCAAATGCCTCTCCGAATTTCCTGAATACATTACTTAAGTTCCAGAAGAAGGAAAAAAAATACATAAATTATATTGAATTTTATACCTGTAAAATCAATTTTCAATGTGCATAACATAACATCACATGATTGAGTTTTATAAAATAATTTTCTGCACACATGTCATACCTATATATATCATGGAAGAAATAATGTAAGAAACCATGCATGTAAGGTTAATTGTATGAATGAATAAAAAATGAAAATTATTTAATTCGAACTTGGCATGCAATTAGTTGTTCAAATAAATTTTCAATTGTTGGTAAAATTCATGGATGTACTTACATTTCCAATCCTAGCTTGATTATTATTGGCCTCCAGCATCAACCCGAAATGAATGTGAGGGAAATGTGCCCACTAATTAAAGTGAAATAAGTTCCAGATATTAGCAACCTCACAAAGCAGGTGAACAAAAATAAAGAAGGTAATAAATTAAACACTATTATATATACAGTACTAAATGCATGTTAAATTACATTCTTTGCAGCAGTACTGAATGCCTCCCTGTGACTGATATCTGGATTATTGACTTTGATCCTCTGAATCTCTTCTCTGCATATAAACAGTGACATTTCAATTATATATTTTGATGATTTTATCTGAGAAGCTTATTGAAATATAATAGTTAATAAGCAGATTGTAATAATTAACTAGTTATATTACTTTATGAACTGATTGTACGCAGAAGGTACGCGCTGCCTCTTCTCGGGAGCTGGAAAAGATAATAACAGCTCGTCAGATTATAATTAAGAGAAATTTAAATATAGTAATACTTCAGAAAGTATATATTTTATGTATTTATAATTTATAATATCTAAATATGTTGATAAGTAAATGAATTAATATACTCACGCCTAGTTGCAGCTCTTTCCTCAGTTGCATTACGTGTGGTGGTGGGGGCTTTCACTGCAATCCTATTGTTGCATCTGGAAGACGAACCAGACTCGATTCTGTACTCTGGGTTGGATAACCCAGAAGCCTGAAACTCAAAATTAAACCAAAATTTCATTAAAAAAGAAACAAAATTTTTTTTAAAAAAAACCTATAGTTTATTGTATTTAAAAAATGCTTATTCCGATGTATTTTACTTTAATCTACACTTTTTTCGAGGTTTTGTACAAATTACATTCTTTGAATCAAGAAAGGAATGGGTCTCATCAGGAGGCCGGAGAGATATAAAAAAGAAAAATATCTAGGCTTTTCGTAACAATTAAATTTTTGTGTGTATATTTTATAGGGTTTAAAATGTGTCATGATTTATACTCTACCAATAATATGACTTCGTTAGCTTGCTATATATTTAACATATTATAAATTGAATTTTACACCCCAAGAAAAGATAATTAAGTTTTAAACAACTGAAATATTTAAGGGGCAGCTTTAAAGAACTGAAATATATTTCACATATTATAAATTGCATTTTACACCCCAGAGTGAGAAAGAAATAGCGGCAGCTTTAAAGAACTGAAATATTTAAGTTAGAAGGCAACGTATCATATATGGATGAGGTACATAAAACCCAGATGACAGTTGTTCAAATAGAGGGCTACGATTTGAGGGATCTATAGCTGTGGGTAAAACGTGGTTTACCCGGAGGATAATAAAATTTATAAACACACACATATATATAAATAAAGGAGGATAATAAAGATGTTGAAACCCTAGGAACAACATCGTTGGGCCAGTCAAATCAAGTTTTTAATGTTTTCAACATAAAGGAGCCTTAAAAAACAACCCTACTTTGCCTGACTTGAAGAGTTAGGGCAGTCTCTGACTCTGATCTACTATAAACTGCTAACATCAAAAAGCAAAAAATAGCTAGGTGTTTCTCATGGCGGCTGCAGGTATGGCTATAACATTAAACACCTTGGGTTTTCAGTTACCCTATTTTTTTTCAATAAATTCAGTTACCCTAATTGACCTCAGTTAATATTACAGGGGTAGTGTCTCCGATCTTGTAAAGTATAAAAGTAATTTTTTTAAAGAAGAAATTGATTGTTGATTTAATTTTTGTATAAGAATATGGACTATTAATTATAAATTATTTTTTAAAAATGCATTTAATTAAAATGAATTAGAAAATTTCTTTAATTTTAGACAATATTAACAAGTTAACTGCCTATATCCTTTATTCTCATAAATAGGTAAAAAACAACTTATTTTTGAAAGTATTAGACATACTTTGAACTTCTTCTCAAAGATTAATTAAAGCCTACACAAACAAACAAACAGAAGCGGCCTCTCTGCGTGATAAAAGAGCATCGGTTTTCTCAAAAGAATAACACCCAGAAACCCTAAGAACCTAAGGATATAGATATAGGACTCAGAAATTAATAATCCCTAGACATGTAGTACGCATGTATATTTTTTGACAGAGTTAAATATATACAATTAGTTATTAATTAGTAGTAAGAGAAAGAACAGGGCCGCCCAAAAAATAAGCTGAGAAAACTCTAGTTACCTGAACTTGTTGCCATGACAGTGACTGAAATGCGGCGGCCATGTTCACGGACCATAGATTGGTGCAGTGACCACATCGGACGGTCACGATGTCAAACAGACTACTGCATGGAACACTAACCTGCACTTATCAACATAATTTTTACATCATATTATATTATTATTCCATAGATGGGTAAGTCGAAAGCCTCTCAGGCAGTTCAAAGAAAGCAAAAAAGATAGGAAAAAAAATCCAGATCTCATAATGATCATAAACAAGAAGAGGCATAGAAGAAAGAAGAGTTATTATGCAGCTTGTTGGTTTGTCTACTTTAGACATCTAGGTATAAGAAAAGAAGACCCTAAAACAGGAAGTTGCAAGAGAAACAAAACCTGTGTGTACTATACGCGATATTACCAAAAGCAACAATAATTAACCCTACAAGCTATAATTCATCTTGATCCCTTTACGTGCCCTAATCAAATTAGCTGAGACAGAGAAAGTTTGTGAGTATGTGTATGTCTTTGGGTTTCAGCACTTGAGGACTTTCATCAGGTAGGTTTTATGACTTTTTTCTTTGACTGCAAAAGAAAAGTGAGAAGAAAGAAAAGAAAAAGAAAAGTCCAGCTACGGATTGAGACCGGACCGTAAGAGGTAAACGAGGAGGAGGAAGAAGCCCTCAGAAAGAGAGAAATTGGAAACATTAAGAGAGATTTCACTCATAAGAAAGAAAAGAAAAACAAGAAAGAAACCCCAAATATATAGGAAAATTAAGAAATCAGCACTTTGTGTGTAAATGAAACATGATGATGATTATTAAATATTTTTTTTCAGAAAAATAAGAGATAGATCCACCAGATGGATCAACACTTGAAGGGAAAACAGATCTGAAACTGAATAGAAATAAGAGAAAATTAGAAAAAATATATACCGCAAGAACAATGTTGCAAAATTTGCAGGGGATATAGCATAGTTGCTCAGAACCAACGTCCATGTTGCAGCTCGACATGTTTCTACTGTAAGCTTCTTAATTGACCCAGAGAAGAAGGAAACAAAAGATTTAGGTTGAAACAAGGAAAGAACAATAGGAGGAGGAGGAGGAGAAGAAAGCTAAGAATAGGTGTAGCTCTCAACAATTTGCTGAAAGCAAAAGCCTTTAAGCGGATTATTCTCTTTCAGGACCCCTCAGATACCGGGCTATATATATATATATGTACAGTTAAACTTTCTCAATCGTCTTGTATATATAGACAAGTTCATATCAGTATAGAAGAAAGCTTTTGTATAATGAGGGTATTTCTTTGGGGACCCAACGGCGTAAAGAAGAAGAGAGAGAGAATGGGAAGAAAAAGTAGCTTCAGAGAAAAAGAAAGCCGTTTTGATCTGGTATTGGAAAACTATATACGTACTACCGAAAAAAAATTAATTTACTTATTACTACTTAATTTTACATGTATATATACAACAATTTAATCCTAATTCATATAGTTATGTGTATTATTTTTTATGTGCCTAAGCTCTTCTCTTTGAGGAGATAAGATCGATGTGAAGCGGTTCAATGAGATATATACATATAGCCCTATCTGTAGATGAGTTGTGTTATATAATTGGAGGGATAGTTAGGGTTTCTAGGAGGAAAGTATTTTGGCAGAATTACCAATTGAGTACAGATTGATGAAAGAGTAACAAATATTTAAAAATGAAACATGAGAGTGACCACACAATCCTCAGTGACCTGCAAATTCGCAGCGGACTAGTGGGGCGAAATTTTGATGTCTTCATTAATATCACCAGGCCAGGCCATTCGAGAATATATATGATGTTTTTTTAATAATTAGCTTTGGGCAGCTCATGTCAAGTTATTAAATTGCACAAACTTCTTTAATTTTATCAACTTGATTATCATATCACTTTTTAACTTTTAAAACTTGACTACAAGGTTGACCCTTAAACTTTTAAATTTGCATAAACAACCCATTTTTGCCATTAATTTTCTCTTTAATAACGGTGTAGTAAACCATTGATATTTTTTCATGTCTTTTCAAAATTTTATTGATATGGCTATTTGACTAGCTTAATTGAGGGTATAGCTCTCCTAAAGGCATTTTGGCATTTTTGTATTAAGGTGGATTTGAATTCGAGATTTCCTGTTCAAACAGTCAAAGCCCCTTGTATTAGAACTGATGCTTGTTGGTTATGTTTTTCAAATTTTTATGCCAATAGCTTTCTTAAATTTTGACCTACAAGTAGATCACTAAATTTTAAGATAGAAGTAGTTACACCTCTTGACATGATATTCTTAATTAGTTAAATAAGGTTATAATTAATAGCCATATAAAATTTATTTTCATAAATTTAAAATTAAAAAAGGGTTAAGTTGCAAATCTACTCACGAAGTTTTTAAAATTGTGCAAAAATTTCAAAGTCGTTAAGCCAACCAATATTGATTGTTTAACAATTAAGTAAACAATCCTCACACGGTTTGTCTCCCAAGTTTATACTCCTTCCATTTTTTTTTATAAGATACAATCAATTGAATCATGTTGTTCAAAAAGTAAGTTAAAATTAGTTGGAAATAATAAAGATGTAAAAAAATGTAAGTTTGTTTGTATGCCAAAGATACCTTTATTTAGGTGGAAGAGAGAGAGTGCGTGGTGACAACTAAGTGTAATGATAGTATGAGCAATATGAGTAATTAAACGGGGGTATAATTAATGAGAAATTAACAAAAAGATTGAGATAACCTTTAATTGTCTCTTATAAAATGAAACATGGCAAGCCCAAAAAAAATGTCTCTTATAAAAAGGAATTGAATGAGTAATTTTTTTTAAAACTAACCTTATGGATTACATGATTAAAAAAAACTCTAGAGGAATCAATATATATTTTTCTAATTAAATAAATAACTAACTTAACTATTTTTTAAATCTTTATAAATTAGTCATTTAAACTCCGCCTTTTTTTTATAGCCGATCCCAAGCCCGAGTAAAGGAGGAGGGTTGTGTTAGGCCCCAACAGCCAACGTAAAACCCTGTCGAATCCTTTATGAACATAGGTCAACGAAGAAATTGTGCTAATGCTAGGTCATTGCTTGTAAGTAATGTGTTGTATGGTTCGAGTATAGTGAGAAGTGAGTGAGAGCCACTACATCGTCGCCCCGATGTAGTGTTAAATGAGCAAGGGCTACCGCACTCTTATGAATGAAGGTGGCTAAAGAAGCTAGTTCGTGAGAGCAATATCAGATTTGGAACTTGAAACATTAGGACTCTGAATGACCAATCTTTGGAGGTGGTGGGCATAATGAATGATCGAAAGATTAATATCTTATGTCTCTAGGGAACTAAAAGGTCAGGAGAAAGGTCTCAGGAAATTAATGGTTTTAAACTCTGGTACATAGGAAAGGTCAATGGAAGAAATGATGTTGATATCATCGCTGATAATGAATGGAGGAAGAATGTGGTGGAATTTAAGAGGGTTAAAGATAGAATCATTTCCTTAAAAATGATTGTTGGGAAGGATACTATAGACATTATCAGTGCATATGCACCTTAAGTAGGGGTAGAAGCACATCTTAAGGAAAAGTTCTGGGAAGATATGGAGGGCTAATTCAGAATATTCCATTAATTGAAAAGATTTTTATTGGAGGAGATCTTAATTGACATGTTGGTAAGGAGGTAGAACTTCATGTAAGGGCTCATGGTGGTTTTGGATTTGGAGTGCTCAATAATGAAGGTCAATCTAGTATTTATTTCTCCCTCATATATAACTTCAAGATTGTCAACACTTGCTTTAAAAAACGGGAAGAGCATTTAATAACATACAAGAGTGGAGCTGCCAAGGCACAAGTTGACTTCATTTGGGTAAGGAATCCTGATATAAGACTTTGCACTAACTGCAAAGTGATCCTTGGGGATAGCATGACAATACGATATATAGGGTTTTGGTTCTTCATGTGCATATTAAGTATGTAAAATAAAAGCACCGGCTAGTTTTAAACCCAAAAGTCAAGTAGTGGCAATTAAAGGGGGGAGAGGTGAGAGATTTTTAAGAGAATTCTTTTGGAGGAGAGGGAGTGTGAATTGCAAAGAAATGTTAATATAATGTGGGAGAATATGTCTAAAAAGGTCTAGAAGGTTGCTAAAGTAATTTGGGAGAATTTAAAGGTTTTGGTCGGTAAGATAAGGAGACTTGGTGGTGGGATGAGACTGTTCAAGAGAAATTCAAGTATAAAAAAGATTGTTTTACAGCTATACACTTGTGTAATAATGTTCAAAATTAGAGAAAATGTATCATTTGTATAAAAAGGAGACTAAGAAGGTAGTGGATGAAGCTCGTAATAAAGCATATGATGAGTTTTATAAGGAGTTATGAACAAAGGAAGGTGGGCGTAAGATTTACAAGATCACAAAGAACAAGGAGAGAAAATCAAGAGACTTGGACTAAGTGAGGTGTGTATAAAGGATGAAAAAGGCAAGGTTTTGATTACTGATGGAGATACTAAGAATAGATGAGAAGCCTACTTTTATAAAGCTGTTCAATGATGGAGGGGGAGGGTTGTGACTGAGAAAATTTGACAACTCGAGAATGTGATCTCAATTTGTCATTTTACCACAGGATTCGAGTTGATGAGGTTAATGAAGCCCTTAAAAAAAATGGAAAATGGTAAAGCTATTAAACCTGATGGTATTCCTATTGAAGTTTGGAAATGTTTGGGTGAAGAGAATATGTTGTGGCTCACAAAATTATTTAATGATATTTTACGATTCAAGAAAATGTCGGATGAGTAGAGGAAAAGTACTTTGATCCCCATTTATAAGAATAAAGGGGATATTTAGAATTATATAAACTATAAAGAAATTAAGCTTATGATTCATATAATGAAATTGTGGGAAAATGTGATTGAACAGAGGTTAAGGTTAGAGACTGATATTACTGAAAACCAATTTAGATTCATGCTAGGAAGGTCCATAAAGAAGCAATTTATTTAGTAAGAGGACTAATGAAAAAGTATCAGAGTAAAAGAAGGGATTTTGCATATGATTTTCATTGATTTGGAAAAAGCATATAACTGTGTGCCAAGAGATATAATTTGGAAAGCCTTGAAAAAGAAAGGGGTGCGGGTTCAATATATAAAAGCCATTCAGGATATATATGAGGAGGGTTACAATCAATGTTAGAATGCCTGGAGGTGTTACAAAGGAATTTCCTATAAAGATTAGCCTACATCAGGGATCAACTTTAAGCCCTTATTTGTTTAACCTAGTGGTAGATGTTCTAACTGAGCTTATAAAAGAAGAGATCCCTAAATTTATGTTTTTTATGGATGATATAGTTCTGTTGGTTGAATATATGGAGGAAATTAATTCTAAATTTGAGATATAGAGACATGACTTTGGAATTGAAGGGCTTTCATCTGAGTAATAGTAAAACTGAATATATGTATTACAATTTTGATAAGAGATAAGGTAGAAGTGAAGTAGTGAAAGTTAAATTGGGGGACAAGTCATTCCATAAGTGACAAAATTTAGATATTTAGGATCAATTATACAACAAGACGGTGAAATTGATAGAGATGTTAATGACATAATTCAAGCTGGATGGTATAAATGGAGAAAAGCTACTAGAATTATTTGTGATAGGAAAATACCTAATAAGGTAAAAGGGAAGTTTTATTGCACTGTTATAAGACCAGTAATGTTATATGGTAGTGAGTGTTGGGCTTTAAAGGTACTGCATGAACATAAAATTGAGGTAGTCGAGATGATGATTTTGAGATAGATGTGTGATCATACAATAAAAGACAAGATTCGTAATACTCATATATGCAAACGTGCTGGAGTGGCCTCTATTGAAGAAAAAATAGTAGAAAGTTGTTTGAGGTGGTTTGGACATATTCAACAAAGGCTATTAAGTGCTATGGTAAGGAGGGTTGATCAAACAGTATGATGTTCTGTAAAACGAGGAGCGAATGCTTAATTAGATCATAGAGATGGATCATTTGGTCAATAATATATATAAAGATATAGTTTTTGATAGTACACAATGATGTCATGCAATTTCTGTAGTCGACCCATTTAGTGGGATAAAAACTTTGTTGTTGTTTTATAAATTAGTCATTTAATTACTCCATTTAGGAGTTAATGGAATACTAACTATTGACAAACTATAGAACACAAAACGGCTAGTTTTATTTGAAACCTTGCACCTAGCTAGCTAGTAGTAGAAGTAAACATCAAATTTAATTTCTCTATTGTGCATAGAATATTGCATTGAAGTGTCGCATCAAATTTTCCTTCCTAGTAGTTGCTGTCATTTCAGGTGGTAATAGTAAGTTAAGGATGTTTTTCATGTTTAAGACGGCATTCACAGACCATTGTTCCAAAGGGCAAAAAAAAAAAAAAAAAAAAAAAAAAAAAAAAAAAATCAATCAATCAAACAAAAACCTCCAAACAGTTACATCAAATGTCATCAACAGTGGAAGCCATATTGAGAACCACTAAAAATGCATCCATCGTGCTTTTTTGCTTTTTCGCTTTATTGTTTTTTTTTTAAAAAATTCCTTTTTCCTCTTTTTTGTAAAACAGTGTGATTCTGACCCATATTGTTATTAAGTGTGAGATTTAAAGACCACGAACTTATCAAAAGGAAGAAGAACCTGAACTTTTAAGTAATCTTTAGGTTAAATTAAAAAAATTATACACCCTTCGATTTTTCTTAATAAGAAACAACTACCCAAATAATGCAGATCAAAATATTGGTTAAAATTGAATGAAGCCAATAAAAATGTAAAAAAAAATGCAATTTATTTCCTAAAATACCCTTGTTTATGTAGAGAGTGGTGAAAAGCAGAATGAGAGAGAAAAATAGATAAAAGAGGCATGTAATTTAATTGAAGGTAGAAATGAAAAAAATGCATTAAATTTTTGGACTAATATATATTGTTACTTATATTTAGAACCATCCTTATGTAAAAGAATTTTAGTTACAAATAAGATTGGAAGGAGTATTTGAGAAAGTTACTTTTATTTGCAATACTCAAATTTAAATTGATACTTTTAAATTTCAAAATTACCCTATATTAAGTTCAATAACCAAAGGAGGTTATTTTATTTATTTATTTTTTTTAAGCACATGTATCATCTTATTTGAGACAATCCTATTTGAGGCATTGTTTGGCATTAATTGTGGGTACCTCTCCCAATAGGAATTCAAACTTTAGTTTGCTATATTGTGAGGAACTAGCCCTTTTCACTAGACTCAATACTCGTTGGTAAGGAGGTTATTTGGTTAGATGGGAAGTTGTTTAGTTAATTAGGGAATACTGAAGCAAATGATATTTTAAAAAAAAAACTGTGAAAAAGGGTCTTGAATAGAAATAGAAGCATAATCTCATAATTAGGGTCGTCGTAACAGTACAATGCAAATTTTTTAGGCAAATGTCATAAATTAATAACACAATAGAGGGAAAAAAAGAATAGCATTTTAGGAACAGAATCTGGCTTAATTTGTGCACATGAATGATTTGTTTGCTTGCAGCTTGTAAAGAAAATATTGGCAAAATACTTTCATTTGCAGCCATTAAATTAAAAATCATGGAAGAAGACAAACAGGCTAAGTTATGTTTTGAATAATAAAAAGCTTTTGAGGGGCATATAAAGATGCTCAGGATTTTTTTTTTTCCTTTTCGTCACAACATTATTAGGATCTCTTCTTTGTCGATTTATTAGCCATTTTAATAATGAACTGTTCCATTGCCCCTTTACCTTCGGTCCCTTTCAATGTCTGGTGTAATAAATGCCCCATAACTTACTTTCCAATCACCCGTATTATTGGTAGGTGGTGCTTTTATTTTTATTTTATTATTATTTATTTATTTCTCTTTCTTATATTTCTCCTCGTATCTACCTAATATTGGTATTTAATTCCTTGCATTTGTTTATTTTTAGTTTAATTACTTTGTCAAATATATGTTAGACAAATAAAAATAGGCAAAACCGTATCTTAGATCTCTTATAATTTCTCACAAGGTTTTAATTCATTCTCTTGGTTTTATAAAGTATATCATTAGTTATTCAACCCTATACCATTAGTGTAAAATTATAATTTTTTTGTTAATCATTGTTATTTTTTAAAATTAAACTTAATATAACCGTATTTGATAATGTTTTGTCGATATTTTAATGTCAACATCTTTTGTTGATAGCTCTAAGATTATATGATTAAAAATATACTTTATAAAATTAAGTGATAAAAAAAAAGAAATCTCAAGTAAGGTTAAAAGACTAAAATATGCCTTACATCCATACAATACTCCAGTATTGTAACTTTAACTTATGTTAAGCTAGCCAACACATTTTCTGAATCCTTAAAATTTACATATAACTTCTGAAAAAACTATAAACTCAAGATTATTCATTCAATGTATGTTATTATCAAATAACCAAAGGCTCATCAAAGTTAATAATTCGCGCAAGTATTCCATAAAATCGTTATTTAACTTAATTTTATTATATCAATTCTTCAAAGTGAATCAACCCAAAGTGGCTACATGTAAAATGGATAAATACACAGAATGCTGACCAATAAATTAAATTCATGGAACACTAGCTATAGATAGAGAAACAACAGTTGAATTTAACTTCATATCATACGTATGGCCTTTAAATGCGGAAAGATGTTATCGAGAGAGAAAGGACAAGTCGATCATCGACCATTCTTCGAATCAACAAAAACTTATCTCTCTCTATGATTTTATGGAACTGATTGGGTAGTCACATGTAATATATATAAAAGGTTTCTTGTCTCATGCAATTTGGACTGTTGTCACCCGGAAACCGCAATTGCTATGATACTAAATAGTTAACAAATTAACATAACGTCGGAAAGGGAAATACATTAATTCTCGATCCTTAATATAGAAGCTAAATATATAATTAATTTGCACATATTAAAATAATTAGTTAAGTTAGTTATTTCATTTGAACTACCCTTTAATGAAAATTCCCTAATTAATATGTGCAATCAATTAATAGATTGAGATAATTAAGAGAAAAATTATAAATTTAGAGAACAAAGTGAATTTAGGTTTTATAATAAGGGTGAAAGTAAACCCATAATTAGTCCTGTATTTAGAAGTTGCGGAGTATATATCAGAAAAGCATTGTGGAAAGGGTACTTTTTTTTTTTGTTGATAAATGAAAGGGTACAAGTTAAACATTGAAATTTATGAAATAAATGAATTTTATTATAAGTTTATTTAATGAATTAATTACTTAAAAATTTAAATAAAAATATGAGACTTACACATACGTGTACGCACACAATAATTAGAAATAATCACAAAGCACACACATATATTCTTCAATTATTTTATGAATAAAAAAGGGGCAACCTGGTCCCTACAATCTGATCATCCACGAAACATTACGTGCAATCCTCTAATCCTCATGTTCTCTAATAGCCAAGCCGCCCAAATGTGGTTCATCATATATGTGGGTATATATAGCCTCTCTTATTCAATCCACCAACCCTCTCTGTAGGTTCCTCCTAGCTATCTAGTTGGTAACTACGCATATGATAATTGATTTTTATTTTTGGAAAAACTGTAACTTTAGTTCTTTCACCTTACATAAAATTTCATTTTGATCTTGTAATTTTATGGTGGTTTTTTTTAGTTTTCTAACTTTGACGCCGTTAGTTTTGTTAACCTCGACTTAATGGCAATGTTGTCCTAGGATGAAGACCAATTTTACGTCCGAATCCCACCACCCAAAATTGCAACAAGTTAGCCTTACAGTTATGCAATCTTAAGAGGATGGAAGCATAAAGAGGGAACAGTGTACAAGAGAATTTATACTTGTTTAGCTTAGACGTTAAGCTTAAATTCAGGTCGCTAGAGTTAATTATCTTAAAATTTTCTTTTCATTATAAATAAAATATTTCAAGATATAGGCACCTGTAGAGCCACTAACAACTATAGATTCTTCTCCAAGAGTCATAACCTAAATGGTTCACTGTCATGATAAAAGGAGTTTCCTAATCACTTTGTAAAGAAATTTCTTATCTTTGAGAATCTTGTCTCACAAAGTGAAGAATAAAAATATAAAGTAGATATCATAAGAGAATACAGATACACATGTTCAGAGCAACTAGATGAACAAGAGTGAACCATTTCGAATGAGTGTTCTCTCTGTCTCTCTCTCTCTCTGTTTTTTTTTTTCATTTTGTTTTTTTATAGAAGCCTCCTGACTTGATATATAGGAGGTTTTTATTTACAGGCTTCCAAACAAAAGAGCCATTTCCACAAAAAAAAAAAAAAAAAACACAAACAAACAAACAAACAAAAGAGCCATAAAAAAGAATGTTAAAATATAGGTTTAGACATTTAAATTAAAATCAAGTTTTAGTTTTGTTTCGAAAGTATATAAAGTGTATTAATCCTTTGATATTAACATCACTAATCTCAATTAATTAAAAATGTTGACTCAACAAATTTAAACGGTGACTCTATAACTAAATACTAACAAAACATGCTTAAATTTCAAAATATAAAAATGGTTAGTTAAAAGATTAAAATTAATACATGTTTTATATTGCAAAGTCACCATTTAAATTTGTTGAGTTAGCACTTACTTTTAAATGAGACTAACGGTATTAATATTAAATGATTAAAAATATACTTTATAAACTTAGGGGACCAAATTGAAATTTGATATAAATTTAAAGGACTAAATGCATGCTTTAACTTTAAAATAATTGAAAAGAATGCATTTAAGTGGCATTTAGGGTTGGTTTTAGTGGTAGCTTAAGACAATTAAAATGCCCTTAAAAAGTGATGGCAATGCGAATTAATTGTCTTTCAAATCATTAATTTCTGCCCTTAAAAAATGCAAGAGGGCGGTTATTTAACTAACCACAACTAAAGTTTTCTCATATGTATAACAAGCAACCCCTCTTCCCACCATTTCACCTTTTCAAGCTCCCCCCTTTCTCTACTTCTAGTTGGAGCAAGGGGGACTGATCTATGGTGAATCATTCTTTACTCCAAGATTTTGCAAAGTGAGGCCCCTAAAACACTTAGAATTTCTATAGGGCAAGATCTTGGGTTTGATCTCACTTGCATATAGTTTTACTTGCCTATTAAGGGGAAAAAAATCCTTGGTTCAAACAAAGTTATTATCGTCCACTCGCTCTCCTCTTTTTTTTTTTTTTTTATTTGATCAAGGATTTTCCCCTCGAGGCTTAGAAGACAAATGATTCTCTCATCTCCCAATAAGCGTGTTTCCCGGATTTGAACTTGTGTTCTCCACCTTACGGGGGTGAGACTATTTACCACCTCAACTAATAGCTTGTTGGTAACTCGTTCTCCTCTTTTGGGTGTCCAGTCAAGTCAACAAGTAATCCCTCAATAAAGAAAAGAAAATCACATATCAATTAAAGGTACTTTTAAGGGATTTCACATGAGCATTTTTCAGAAAAGATTTCTCTCAAATTTCTTTGAGTGAAAAGTTAATATTTTCCTTGAGAATTTTCCTCATTGAGCAATACATGAGAATATTGAAGAGGGTTTCCAGCCTAAAATTTCACTTATAAATGATTATTTCCTCTTTTAGATACCTCTCATCTTGATTAAAATGTACTAATCGATTTTACTATGGTTAAGGGTTATTTTAACTTTTGTTGTATTCAGAAAGTAGCTTTAGGTATTCAAAACTTTAGTTTTTTGCTCAATGTGGCTCCGAAAGTGTTGAAATACTTCACAAATACCTATAGAACCTTCGTTCATGAATACTTTCCAAATAAAAATAACCCTCAACCCATTTTACTATCTTCATAATTGATCTTTTTACTCCTCTATATCTTCATATTTCCTTAATGATCACTAATAACAAAAATATTGACTTTTAACAGCGACAAAAGTCGTCACAACTATAAAGGCATATGTTCAGCGGCAACCAAATGTCGTCATTAAAGGACATGTTCAGTGGCAACATTTGTGTTGCAGCTGAAAATATACTTTCAGTGGTGACTTGTTAGTTTTTTTTAAATTACACTGACAACCAATACCCACTGGTCTCTAGTTGGCCATGTTCACCGGCCAATGGCTGTTCAAGCCATCACCGGGGGCCACATGTAACCATGTACCTCACCACCTCACCCCATGCTAAGTGTCGCCACCTTATGGCACCATATGTATGATGTGTGTGAAAATCCACCTCGTTGCACCACATGTTGTGTGTGAAATCAACTCAATTATGTTCCCTCCATGGTTTAAATACATACCACCTCCTTTTGTTTTCGTACTTGTTGCCACCTCATTGCAGCTGACATTAATTAAATGCCATATGGGGAGAGATTCAAGAATATGTCATCATTAATAAAATGACATATGGGGAGAGATTCAAGAATATGTCATCCCATTATCAAACACAATTTAATCAAATGGGTTTGGTAGTAACACCAATATTCAATTTAGAGCATAGGTTTATCCATAAGCCCTATGTTTGTCCAAGGTAATTTCAACTTTTAAGGGAAAATCAGAAGGGAATGGAAGATTGGATAAAGTTCAATATTGAAAGTATCAAGAAATATGTTATAATTAGTTGTACAAGTACAAAAGGTAGAGCTTTCTTTTGTTAGATTATTTTATTGACAGTTTAGTCTCACTTCTCTAATTTATGTCATAGGAAAAGGGTAAACGAACTATTTTTTGTATTTGGGGTAAAAAATTTTCCCTGAGATGTCATGAAAGTCAGAGGGCCAATCTCCGGTCAACCGTGGCTGCAAAATGAAAGGAATGAGAATGATGATGTGGAGAATGAGAATTTTGATGAGAGGAATGTTGATATGATACTGTCAATGGGAGTGATGTTGCTGTAGAGAATGAGAATGCAAATTTTGATGAGAGGAATGCTAATATTGATAATGTGACTAATATGTTTTGATATATGAGTATGAATAATGATGTTATGGTGGTGGATAAGAATGCTAATGGGCAGAATAAGGTTGATACTGCTGTGGAGAATAAGGGTGTTGTTTCTGCAGATAAGCAAGGAAAGGGGAAACAATTATGACATGAAGCTAAACAGATAATAATATCAAATCCCTATATTGATATTGAACAACCCCAAAAACAGAAGAAAACAAAAAAGTTTCCTGGAATGACAACTTATCCTCCAAAAAGAGAAGAGAAAAGGCAAGAGTAAAAAAAAAAATCTCTGCTAATGGTTTTTAGCAACCACTAAAAGTCATCACCAAGTTGCTGCTATAGTGTTTGTGGTCGCAACTAAAAGTAAACTTTCAGTAGCACTTTTTTTGTCGCTTAAAACTAAGTCTTGGCTGAAGGCACACGTTTAGCAGTGACTTATCATTTTTTTTTCAATTAAGCCAGCAACCAACACCTACTAGTCACCGGCTGGCTATTTCATCATCGTCTGGCCCCTACTCATGTCATCACTGAAGGCCGTATGTCACCATATGCCTTACTTCCCTACCCCACCCCAAGTGTCGCCACCTCATTGCACTACATGTTGTGTGAAATCAAATCAATTATGTTCCCTTCATGGTTTGAACACAGACCACCTCCTTTTGTTTCCTTGCCTCTTGCCACCTCATTGTAGCTAATATTGATTGGATGCCATATGGGGAGAGATTTAAGAATATTCCATCCCATTATCAAACATAATTTACTCAAATGGGATTGAAAGTAATACCAATATTCAATTTGAAGCATAGGTTTATCCATAAGCCTTTTGTTTGTCTAAGGCAATTTCAACTCTCAAGGGAAAATAAGAAGGGAATGGAAGATTGGATCAAGTTTAATATCGAAAGTAGCAAGAAATATTTTAAAAGTAGTTGCACAAGTACAAAAGGTAGAGTTTGCTTTTGTTAGAAAATTACTTTGTTTATATTATTCTTGTTATTGTATACAATGATTCAGTCTCACTTCTTTGTTTTATATACTAGAAAAAGGACAAAAGAACCATTTTCGTATTTGGGGTGAAACATTTTATTGGGATGTCATGGAAGTCAGAGGGCTAATCTCGAGTCAACCTTAGTTGAAAAATGAAAGGAATGAGAATGAGGATGTAGAATTTTGATGAGAGGAATGTTGATACTGATACTTACAATAGGAATGATGTTGCTGTAGAGAATGAGAATGCTAATTTTGATAAGAGGAATGCTAATTTTGATAAGAGAAATGCTAATATTGATAATGTGACTAATATGTTTGGATATATGAGTGTGACTAATGATGTTGTTGTGGTGGATAAGAATGCTAATGGGGAGAATAAGGTTGATACTACTACAGAGAATAAGGGTGTTATTGCTGTAGATAAACAAAGTAAAGGAAAACAATTATGCCGTGAAGCTTAACCAATAGTAATATCAAATCCCTATATAACAGAAGAAAACAAAATTTTTTCCTGGAATGACAATATATCCTCCAAAAAGAGAATAGAAAAAGAACAAAGAAATAAAAAAGTCACCGTTAATGGCCCTTTTGTTATTGTTAAAAACTAAGTCGCTGCTAAAGGCACCTGTTCAATGGTGACATTTATGTGGTTACTAAAAATATACTTTCAAAAGTGATGTGTTAGTTTCTTTTCAATTACGCCAGAAACCAACACCCACTGGTCGCCGGCTGGCCATTTTATCAATGGCCAGACATTGTTCAAGTCATCAACGGGTGCCATATTTCACCATGTGCCTCACCACCTCACCCCATGACATGTGGCTCCACCTTGTTGCACCACATGTGTGATATGTGTGAAAATCCACATCGTTGCACCACATGTTATGTGAAATCAACTCAACTATGTTCCCTCCATGGTTTGAACACATACCACCTCATTTTGTTTCCATACCTCTTGCCACCTCGTTGCAGTTGACATTAATTAGATGCCATATGGGGAGAGATTCAAGAATATGCCATCCCATTATCAAACACAATTTAATCAAATGGGATTGGCAGTAACACTAATATTCAATTTAGAGCAAGGGTTCATCCATAAGCCCTATGTTTATCCAAGGCAATTTTAACTCTCAAGGGAAAATAAGAAGGGAATGAAATATTGGATCAAGTTCAATATTGAAAGTAGTAAGAAATATATTATAATTAGTTGTACAAGTACAAAAGGTAGAGTTTTCTTTTGTTAGAAAAATACTATGTTTATATTAGCCTTGTTATTTAATACGACGATTCAATCTCACTTCTCTGTTTTATGTATTAGGAAAAGGACAAAAGAACTATTTTCGTATTTGAGGTGAAAAGTTTTACTGGGATGTCATGGAAGTTAGAGGGCTAATCCAGTTAACCATGGTTACAAAATAAAAGGAATGAGAATGATGATGGGGAATTAGAATTTTGATGAGAGGAACACTGATATTGATATTGACATTGGGAGTGATGTTGCTACATAGAATGATAATGCAAATTTTGATGAGAGGAATGCTAATATTGATACTGTTAAAAATATGTTTGGATATATGAGTGTGACTAATAATGCAATTATGGTGGATGAGAATTATTATGGGGAATAAGGCTAATACTCCTACAGAGAATGAGGGTGTTGTTGCTGAAGAGAATGAGGCTGTTGTTGAAGATTATTAAAGAAAAGGAAAACAATTATGCCATGAAGTTAAACAGATCATAATATCCAATCCCTATCTTGATATTGAAGAACCCCGACTCCAGAAGAAAACAAAAAATGTTTCTAGAATGAAAACATATCCCCCAAAAAGAGTAGAGTAAAAGCATAAGCAAACAAAAAAGTCATTGCGGAAGAGTTTTTGCAGCTACCAAAAGTCCTCATTAAGTCAATGTTACTGTTATGAGTGTAGAATGATGTATTTAGAAAGTGCAAGTGTACATTATCGTAAACAAGTAATATAGAAGTAAGTAGAGTATCGTTCCCACGAGGATTGATCACTAAGTACCAAAATTGGTAATCTTAGTACTATTTAGTCGGTCGATTAGTTGTGATTGAGATTGAAAAATAAAAATGATGAAATATGAATACAAGTGATATGAAGAAAAATATGAGAAAAGCCCTATGGATTAGATTTCACTTAACAAATTTCGGATTGAATCACTTATCTATTCTAGTCCAATTTATTCCACCTGATTGATAGTCGAGTTTCTCTAATTAATTACTAGCCTCTTCCAAGGTCAAGTAATTAGAAAGTAAGTAGAGTTTCTCTAATACTGTTAAGAGTGTAGGATGGTGTATTTAGAAAGTGCAAGTGTACATTTTCGTAAACAAGTAATATAGAAGTAAGTAGAGTATCGTTCCCACGAGGATTGATCACTAAGTACCAAAATTGGTAATCTTAGTACTATTTAGTCGATCGATTAGTTGTGATTGAGATTGCAAAATAAAAATGATGAAATATGAATACAAGTGATATGAAGACAAATATGAGAAAAAGCCCTAGGGATTAGATTTCACTTAACAAATTTTGAATTGAATCACTTATCTATTCTAGTCTAATTTATTCCACATGGTTGATAGTCGAGTTTCTCTAATTTAATTACTAGCCTCTTTCAAGGTCAAGTAATTCTATAATTAATTGCTAACCCAATATATTCCTATATAAATTTAAGCAATTAATCATGCATTAAGATTTATGAAACTCATTAAGACTACACAACCTATATGAATATATTCCTATTTCATATGCAAATTATGGTTTTAATTATAGGATCCATACACATACATCTCCTTCCGGTCTCAACATGCATATTAAAATCATCCAAAAGGTAGCCAGTCAATTGAAAGCATTAAGAACAATAATTAAAACACAATCATGAAGGAAAAATTAAAACTAGATTTAATAAGTTAAGATTCAATCTGTCATTAGTAAGCTACGTCATCACCATAGGAAAAGGAAAATTAGCTCATGATGAAATTAAAAACAAAACCAAAATAAATTAAAGACATCATAAACATTTCATAAAAATTAATTACAAAAACATAAAAATACAACTACAAGATGCACGAAAATGAAAAATCTAGCCTACCATATAGGAGGTAAAACCTGCTATATAGGTGGCAACCTATACCATCCATAAAGGAAGACTACCTAGGCCTTCTATATAGGAGGTAAAACCATCCATGTAGGAGGCATGCAAAAAGTAAAAAAATGTAAGAAATAAATTCTAAAATAACAACTCTCTCTCTAAAATAGAAGCTCTCTCTCTTTCTTCCTTCCTCCTCATTTTAGGATGCCAAGAAGCTCTATTTATAGGCTTCATTTTCGGTTGCTACAGTAATTTTGCTACAGTGCTAAAAGTGACCGCATGCTACATTGAACTAACCACCCAATCGCTACAGTGAACCGCACCGAACCGTCCCACGTCTAAACTACTGACTGATATAGTCCCGCCACAGTGCCGTGTTTTCTACAGTCGTATTTTGCTACAGTGCCATATGAACATATTTTGCTATAGTATTCTTCAATGCTTTTTCTCAATATATGCTTAATACGGTGTTGTATAGCCTGTTAGAAGAAAATAATTATTTATTTATCCATTACACCCAAATTCATTATATTAAACTCCAATATCATCCACAAAATCATCATATAAGGGAAAATAAATATGCAAATATTTTTCTTATCAGTTACAGTGTCTGTGGATGCCACTAAAAGTATGCTTTCAGTTATGACTTTTATTACTACTAAAAGCTAAGTCACTATTGAAGGCACACGTTTAGTGGCGACATGTTAGTTTTATTAAATTACACCACAAACAACACCTACTGGTTGCTGGTTGGTCATGTCATCACCTACCATCCATCGTTCACATTATCACCGAGGGCCACATGTCATAATGTCCCTTACTGCCTCACCCCACGCCATGTGTCGCCACCTTGTAACACCACATGTTGTGTGTGAAAATTAACTCAATTATAGTCCTTTCATTGTTTGAACTTAAACCACCTCCTTTTGTGTCTTTGCCTCTTGCTACCTCATTGTAGGTTGACAATGATTGGATGCCATATAGGGAGAGTTTCAAGTTGTCATCCTATTATCAAACACAATTTAATCAAATGGGATTTCCAGTGACAAATATTCAATTTAGAGCATATGTTTATCCATAAGACATATATTTGTCTAAGGCAATTTCCAATCACTAGAGAAAATAAGAAGGGAATAGAATATTGGATCAACTTCAATAACAAAAGTAGGAAGAAATATGTTACAATTAGTTGCACAAGTACAAAAAAGTAGAGTTTGCTTTTGTTAGAAAATTACTTTGTTTATATTAGCCTTGTTTTTTAATTCAACAATTCAATATCACTTCTCTGTTTTATGAATTAGGAAAAAGACAAAAGAACCATTTTATATTTGGGGTAAATTATTTTACCAAGATGTCATGGAAGTCAGAGGACTAATCTCTAGTCAACTATGGCTACAAAATTAAAGGAATGAGAATGATGACATAGGGAATGAGAATTTTGATGAGATGAATGCTTATATCGATACTGACTTCTGCATAGAATAAGAATGCTAATTTTGATGAGAGGAATGCTAATATTGATGCTGTGATTAATATGTTTTGATATATGAGTGTGACTAATAATGTTGTTGTGGTGGATGAGAATGTTAATAGGGGGAATAAGGATGATATTGATGTAGAGAATGAGGGTGTTATCACTACAGAGAATGAGGCTATTGTGTAGATAAGCAAAGAAAAGGATAACAATTATGCAGTGAAGTTAAACAGAGCATGACGTCAAATCTCTATCTTGATATTGAAGGACCCTAACACCGAAAGGTTTCCTAGAATGACAATATATCCTCCAAAAAGAGAAGAGAAAAAGCACAAGGAAGCAAAAAAGAAGCTGCTGAAGGATTTTAGCAGCTACTAGAATTCATTGCCATATCTCTGCTACAATGTCTGTAGCCAATATTGAAAGTGTTGGGATTGGTAGGCACACAGCGGAAGAATTAAAAAAAATTAAAATTGCAAAAGTTTACCAATCCCAATTACGGATCTATCAACGGCATTTAAATCAAGTTAGAAAGAGTCGTACCTTATTCATGTTTGTTTGAATTCCCACAATCATCAACGTATTACGAGTTCACAAATCTCCATGTTTGGTTGCTCCTGAAATAATTTCCCCGGCATCTACATGTCCGCTAATTCTTCTTAAAAGAGCGTCAATCTCTATGAGTATGAGATTAACCATCCCCAACATCAACATGTCAACTAGTTCTTCTTGGAGTTTTGCCTTTTTCAATCTTGAGGAGCTAACTACTCATATCAGCTCCCTCTACTGGTATCCACACGAATAGGGCCCCAACACCGGCAGCGTGCTAGCGCCTCTAATATCCTTCTAGGGTTTTCTTGTGGCTCTCTAGTTTTTCATCATCTGTAGAAAACCCTAGCTCTCATATTTTATAACTAGTAGGGTTATCTATTTTATGATGGATATTGGATTTTTAAAATTAATCTTAATTAATTTCAAAATCCTTATCATATCAATTAACATTTAATTATTTTAATAAGCTAATTAAATAAACCTGGTTTAATTAAATCTGTCCAACAGTTTTAATTTAACCTATTTATTTAATTATAATAAAGAGCCAATGGAATTTAATTTATCTTCATAAATTAAATATGAGATATTATCATATAATATCTTTATATATACACAATATAATAATATCATCATATAATATAATATTATCATATATTCAATATATATTATCAAATAATATATATTATATATATATATAATATAATATTATCATATGATCATATAATATAATACTATCATATATATATAATATATATTATCAAATAATATATATTATATATGTATTTATGTATTTCAAAAATACATGTGTATATAATATTATTAATATTCCTTTCCAAATATAAATATATATATAACACACATATAAATATTTATCAAATAAATATTCACACAACATGTGTATATAATAAATATATATTTAAAATTCATTCACCCTAGATTAAACATTGTATTCATTGAATCTTAGACGCATCTTAGATTCAATGAATCTGGACATTATAGCTCGTGTTGGGCTATTCTTGTGTGCGACCCTGTAGGCCCAAACGAAGTTGGCAGTGGGCCAATGACTATACTAACCCACAAGTCGTAAGCGGCCTCTAGCAAGACATTACGACTACCCAATTCATATGAGGATCGACAATACGATATAACCTGTCGTATAACCATATCACGTCCCTTTTGTCACACGATATTTCGGTCAAGGATGAGGCATGGAGAATGTCATCCTCCTATTCCTGACCATTACTTTCTCGATCCCTGAGTAGTCTGACTATAGAAATAGAAACTCTTTTCCATCGTAGTATGGCCATACATTTCTCAGACTTACTCATCGAGGGGCCCAGTAATATCTCTCACTAATGTAAGGGACAAATTCCATCTTGACCATTCACATTCCTCTACATGAAAACCATTAAGCCCGATTGTAGCCTTTATCACCACCCGGTTAAAGGTGACTTTTGACTAAGTCAAAGCTTAGTGACTCCCATGTAGGAATCCATGATGATCTCAGGTCAAAGGGCATTGTGACATGGTTATACATGAGATAAGCTTATGACTTGATCCATGCAGCTTTCTCATAGCGGGTCGGTCCTGCGCCTTATACTCCTACAAGTGCCTAAGACTTTGATTAGTATCCCCATACCTTATCAAAGTCATACTGGTCTTATTTCATCTTTGCTCCCACATAGATGACCGACCAGGGACATTAGGACAATCATTATGATTTATCCAAGGATACAATTATCACAGTGAACATGCGAATAATGTGATAACCAAATGGAGAAATTCATTGAATGACAATATTCAAAGTACAATGATTGGCCCCTAGGGCACAATTTCCAACAGAAAGTATAGTTTCAGTGGCAACTTTAGTCATTGCTAAAAATGAAGTTGCTATTGAAGGCACATGTTCAACGGTGACATTTGTGTTGCCATTGAAAATATACTTTCATATGCGACTTGTTAGTTTTTCTTAAAATTATACCGGCAACCAACACCCAACATTCACTGGCTGGCCATGTCATCACCGACCATCATTGATATCATCAGTGGGGGCTACATGTCACCATGTCCCTCACTAATTCAACCCATATCATGTGTCACCACCTCGTTACACCACATGTTTGATGTTTGTGAAAATCCACCCCGTTGCACCACATGTTGTGTGTGAAATCAACTCAATTATGATCCCTCCTTTGTTTGAAACCAGACTACCTTTTGTTTCTATGCGTCTTGCTGCCTCATTGTAGCAGACATTGATTGGATGCCATATGGGGAGAGATTTAAAAATATTTCATCCTATTATCAAAGACTATTTAATCAAATGGGATTGATACTATTACCAATATTCAATTTAGAGTATGGGTTTATCCATAAGCTGTTAGTATCAATGTTTCACCTAATAGTGAAGGGGTGAATTTGGTGGTATTAAAAATTTGAAAAAAATTAATTAATAAATTTAACCAAGAAATGAGAGTTGGAGAAATTTTACCAAAGTGTATATAGGAGATCTATATTTGTTTTGTCTCAACCACTTGACCTACGTCCAATGTAGGTGTGCACGTGGCATTTTCAGGATAAATAGGTGTACCCTGCGTTTTTGGGAAAATACACTTTAATGTAGTACCATGTGGGGCCCACACACATTCTAACTAGGATGTCATTTGGCGGGCCTCGATATACATGCCGCATTCTCAAGCAAAACCCAAGTAAAGTCCTGAGTAGACACCGATAAAAGTAACTTTATTAAAGTAGCTTTAATAAAGTAAGTCATGATAGCTAATCATGACATAACTTTTTGGTTGGCACCACAAGAAATTGACAAGTGTCCTCTCATCATGACAAAGTATAAGATCACTTTTGTGTTGGCATGCTAAGAAGATAACAAGTGTCCCTCATGATAACACTTGTTTTTTGCCTTTTGAGGTGGCACTCTGAAAAGGTGACACTTAGCCTGAGTCCAAGGAATCCACCAGTCTCTGACCCAGACACGTACTTGACTTTCTCGAACACCAAACTTGGGAGTTCAGAGAAATTTTTAGGCCTCTCCTTCCTCTGACACATGAAAGGACGTCATATAGGAGAGATAGAGGGAAGAGAAGATTCTTTAGTGACATTTGGCATCGTGTGCTCTTATCCTTTGACACTTGGTACATAAAGAGACTATCAAATGCAATTAAATCCCAACCTCGATTCTTCTTTAAGATTTCAGCCAAGGCCAGAAAAATTAGTGAAAAAAAGTGGAGAAAATAGAAAAGAGAGAAAAAGTGTGTGAATAGTAAAAGTTCATGAGCTTTGGAGCCGATTTTGACCCCGAATTACCGTTTTCTGCCGATGAAGCCTTCAGTAAACTTCTTCTGCTAACTGAGAGCTTCATTTCTATAATCTCAATTTTCAAATATGAGGAGTTTGGTACCATCTAGCTGGCCAGAGTGCCACTGAAATTCTGAATCGACTATAGGAACGTGAAGAGGTAAGTTTAAGCTTTATTTTAAACCGATTGTCTTGTGAATTTGTTAACTTTTTGTGGACTCTTGGACCACCCTAAGGTTTTTTCCCGAAGGATTTTTTAAGGTCTAATGATGTTTTAATCATGAATATATGATGGTATATAGTGTTTGATGATAATATAAAACTAGTTTAAGTGCTGCTAGATTCGATTTATGTGAGGTAGTATACTTATCCAATGGCTATAAAACTTTGATTTAAAGTATACATCATAAGATTTAATTTGATATATAATATGTGCCATTTGAGTTAGTAAATTGTGAGATATGAATTTTTGAAGTTAGGCATTGAATTTGGAACATTTTCTGTGGCAGTGAGGTTTGTTCGAGGTTTCTGGAAATTTAGCCCTGTAATTGATAGTTGCTCATCTTTTTTTATTTTAAAAGGACTTAAAATTTTTTGCATAGAAGCTAGAACCATGTCATTTGGAATTTTCTAAATTTAGTTATGAATTTTGGAATTTAAGGAATTAAAACTAGACAGAATTTTGAGTCATCCTTGTTTGTTTTGACTTATGGAATTGTGTGCTTATAATAGGCAACAAGAGATATTTTTAATTTAAAATTTACTTAATAAGGGTCACCTAGGACTTTGAACCACTTTATTTAGAGTTCTAGAGATTTAATTATAATTTTTCAAAGTTAGGTAAAAAATCTGGCAGTTAGGTGGACCCACGAAATTATGACATTTAAAGTAATTTGAGACAAGTATGGACTTAAAGTTAAGGGACATATCCTAAAGGCTAATATAGCTACATAGTATATTCAGTTGTCATGACTCTAATAGTGGAATCATATACCTAGGGTCATGAGATGACAAGGTAGATTTTTCAAGCAACTTCAATGGTTGGAAGAAAATGTACAAGAGGAGGACACAAAGACCAAATGAAGTGAACTTACCCTACTTGCGTGTATTGATATGTATGCTTGTGTGTTGATGTGTATGATTGCTTTACTTGTCTATGTGTAACATAGTTGAATGATTGAAGCTCTATTTTCTATTGATGTTATGGACATATGTAAGAAATGTGAAGCATTGAGCATGCATATGTGTCATTATGTTAACATAAATCTATGTAAGGTAAGTATATCATGCACTAGCATTTATCTTACATGTATTGTTAGTATTGTTTACTACTAATATTCCCTTGAACCTCACCCTCCATTAACCAACCATATAGGCAGCTGAACACAGAAGATGAGTGCATGCCACTATGCCAGGAGAAGAAGTTGCAACGAAGAAGAGAATTATTTACGCGCTAATCGTCATGTATACATTATTGTTCGAAGTGATTAATTGTATAACTTTCATGATGGATGAATTGATTATCTAAGTGTGATAATGGAACTAGGAATGGGTAATCGCATAGTATGAGCCCATTAGTTAAGTAGAGGAATGGTTAAGCTAAGAAAAACCCTGATAGTAATGAATGGAAGAATTGAAAAGTTAAAATGAATAGTAACCCCATGAATAAAGTTAAATATTATGGTAAAATGGCTTTACCAAATGAATAGCGACTGCATGAATTGAAAGAAAAATGACCGGTGATGCTTCCATAATGCAATATAAAGGGGTTTAGGGACGGGCGTTACATTACATACCTTAAATGTTTGCTACTTTGATATTGATTAGTATGTAACATCTAAGAACACTGTATATAGGAATAAAGATTTCTTTATTGAGAAATGATGAGATTACAGAGGGAACTACTCAAATTTTGTTTGATGCCTTTCAAGAGAGTTTACATGGCTTTATTTGGAGTTGGGCATTCCCATATATTTTTCTTTAGGATATTTTTTAAACTTATATTTAGTTTTACCTTTTATTCTTCTTTTTATTTTTTCTAGTTTACATCCCCATCTATGAGGTGTCTTTAATTCCCCACATTTTATTATCATTTTATTGGTCTTATAATACTTTATATTTCTTTACACTTGTTTACATTTATTTGATAAATATTCTCTTAGAAAATATTCTCTTTCTTCCCATAGTATCAATAAATGGCATTAAATTATTTCTTTGTCCAAAAGCTTTATTATAATCTTCTATTAGAGTTTCTAATATTAGTCTTGACAGTTTTCTATAAAATAATTCCATATAAAATCTTTATGATTCATAAATTTGTAATCTTCCTTCATAATAATATTTTTTTATATTCACAAATATATTGGTTCAAATATTTAAGATTTAGAGAACATATTTATATCTAATCCAATTTTGTAATAGCTTTTTCTATTTTTGTTGTTTATTGTTGAATTGTCAATAGAATTTTCTTCTTCTTTCTCTTTTTTAGCTTCTTCTCCTTTTTCTTTTTTGCTTTTCCTTTTTCCTTGTTCTATTTTCCTTTTTTCTTTTCTTCTTTCCTTTCTTCACTCCACCTTATCTTATCTTCTTTGGCATTTTCTTTGTCAGAAAATACTTCCATATTGTAACACGATCTCTAATTAACCTTAAGCTTAGAGTGATTTTTGTTAAAATTTCTTCAAAAATGAGTTCCTTATGAGCATAAATCTATCTTATGCTATGATACAAAAAATGTAGGGACCCTCAGGCTTTGATACCAAAACTGTGGCATCCATCGTTCCAATATGGAAAATTACTCAGAGTCTCAATTGCGCAGAATACAATGGCCATTGAAACAATAATCATAACGCTAATATACTGATATAATGACACGATAATGCTTGATTATATACAATCGTCTCATAGGGGTATACAAAATAGTTACAAACCTTAAAATACATTACAGAGTCTTCAGATAACCAACGTCTCTTCTTGTATTAGTCCGCCACCTCCAGTTGACAGAAATCACTCTTATGTTTTTCGAGCCGTTGCCTGCTGCTGGAAACTTACATTTTATGGAAAGGGTGAGATTTTGGGGAATCTCAGTAGTAGCATGCTTACATACAAATAAAATGCAAAAATAGATATGCAATGTTATGGCATGTAAGATGATCGACTTTTATGTGTACACTAGCCCAAGGTCAAACTTCACGTCTGCCCCTTGGTCGACTTAGTTCCCCTATTGGGTCCACGACCACAACATGGCGGAATGGTGTGTCTAGGACACTAGCTCATGTTACAATGTATGATATTCATGATTAGTATCCCATAGTATAAGTATGAAGGATGTTACTACCTGGAATATAAACTTTCCTTGCTTGTCCTTGATCCAGCTCTGATTCGGCTCGTCCATCGGTATATCCTAAAATACACATTTAGGATAAATGAGTTATTGGTTGCTCGTAACTCATTCTAGACTGATAGTGTTGGTTATCATGGCTCATAGTTGTAGAATTACCAAAATACCCCTAAGACTTGGCTTATGTCCATTTGTACCCAATTACTTGCACTTTACCTAAAATATTGACTTGAGGTGATCCTACACAATTTCGCGTGTAGAATCCATTTGTGACTTTAGTTTACTCAAATTCAGGCCCTAAATGATGAAAATACCCCTTGGCAGCCATTTCTTAGTGCTTTAAGGGCAATTCAATCATTTCACACACCAGACATTTTCTCACTTCGACATCAACATGAACCTGACTCATTTTGCTCTTCTGAACTCAATGGAATCATCCAATCGATGAAATTCCAACTCCTTGTTCGTGCCACATAATTAGTAGCCATTATTGAGTTCTCAGAAGAGTTGTGTTGGTTTCTCGTTTTATCTTGCCTAAACATATCCTTTTTACTTCTAATCACATGATTAACTAGTTAGTCAAGCATTAGACATCATTTAGACTGTTAAAACACATAACTGAACGAGTGATGAATAGTACCCAAATTCTCCTATACTCATCCAATCAACAAACCGAAATGGTAGAAAGGAAGCATATGCTTACCTTAACTCGTTTATGAATTTGGTTCAGAATTCCGGCGACACTCCGGCCGAAGAGATGGCACCAACGGCCTCCAATCAAGAATCCGAAACCATAGAATTTTAGCTTGTGATGAGTAAAAGAATGTTTGTGAAGGGTACTTGGAGAGAAGACACCGTTTAGATAGCGTTTCGGCCTTCTGAAGATTTCTCTCTCTCCTCTCTCTCCTCCGTTCTCGTTCTCTGTTTTCTCTCATTCTGATCCGATTTGCTGAGTGAATAAGATATAAGGGATGGAGAATGATATTGATGAGTCATTAAAAGAAACTCTTATGTGGTCATAATCATTAGTCCACTTCTTTAGCTTTCTTGCATGATAATTCATCTCCTTTGTCATTCTTCTTCATCCAATAAAATAGTGAGACACATAGAGAGAATTATTATTCTCAAACTATCTCATTATACCACCTTCATGTGGTTAATCGTAGCCTTTTGCTTAATAGCTCTTTTTCCTTTCTTGGGTATTAATTCTCTTAGTATTTGTTTCCCTCCTTTTTAATTCCTATCTTACTCAAATCATTGGGAAAAATACCCATTTCTTGATTTATTGGCAAAATTACCATTTTTTCCTTGCGTTATTGGTGAGAATTACTCGCGCCTATTTAGGTTACTGGCCAAACCAGGGCCTAGAAGTCCTCTTGAATTAGGCTTATTCTTAGTTCTCTTGTCCTGAAATTTGGGGTGTTACACTACCTACGTTACCTATCGGTACCACCTGTGGGGTTCTAGGTGGGACTAATATACAAACATGTCAAGAAGATATATTAGGCAAAAAGGCAAGCATATATAATAAGCAAGATGTCAAGTAGATATACTAATCAAGAGTATGATCACATCTATTCATATCCTCAAAGAACATTTACTCACAACACAACATATTGTTTCACAAAATGTCATTATGCATGATAACTCTTTATCTTTCATTAATCTCTAATAATCTTTATATCTTCCTTTTTTCCTCTGATTGAACCCATGAGCTAAGTAATTTCCATATTACCGGTTTACTCTCTCATAAGCTCTTTGCAAGTATGATGTAGATTGGCCAAAGTACTTCAAACCATACAAGGGACCATGGGTTCCCCCAGTAGGGTTATTTCCCTCAGGAATACCGCACAGGCCTCAGGAATACTGCCTAGAAGCCTTAGAGAATCGTATTAGGGAATACTACCCTGTAAAATAGATGTAAGCTAGTAGTGCACAATAATCAAACTAGCGTTCTGCCATGTGGTATTCAATTTTTATCAATTACAACCCATTCACTAACTCTGCCATTTATATCACATTATTCTTAAGGGGTTTTCATATTCTCATGCTTATACATTCCAATTCATAATATAGAATCAACATGTTTTAACGCAGGCATACATCCTTTATCCAGTTAATCAGCAACATATGAGCAGTGCAGAATCTCAATTCATCACATACATAACACATATTCATCAAGTCCATACTCAGGAAACATATTGCACTAGTAGCTCAATTGCCTATATAGGGCCACTCGCGAAGCATGAATCACAAATATACTAGAAACAGTTTGGTTCACGCATCTAAACCTATAGTTGTTTCTAATGATTCCAAAAATCAATATATTCAGTTCTATGATTCATACAAAGGTACCATAAGGTGTTATTAGTCATAAAATAGCAAGGTTCGTACTAGTTCTACTCATTCTAGGCTTGTGGAGTTTTTCAGAAAAACTCATGAGTAGCATTGAATAAGTAAGATAGATAGGACCACGTTACTTGGTATTCTTTAAGTTCTAACCAAGGAAAATCCTTATGCCAAAGCTCAGAGTAATGAGAAACTTAATTAATACAAAGTCTTTTAGCAATATTAGATGTTTATAATTTCTCCTCTATTGTGTTGCTCAGAATTTCCTACAGTTAGGCAATGTTATACTAGAATTATATTAGATTTAAAAATTAGGGATCATCAAAGTGTTAGACTAGCCTTGTCTAACTATTCCATGATCTCAATTTGGGACTTCAACCTTTAGAATATCTAGAAAACTCCTAAATCTATGACAATTCCTATTTTTCAAATAATAGATTCAACATGTGATAAATTATTCTTACTCAAGGTATCAAAACAAAGATCCCACCATTTTTTTCTTAAAATAATGTCTCAAACAAACAAGCTCACAAAATTTGGTGACAATCCAACGGTGAACTTAGTCAGAAACGTTGTATAGGGTTTGTTCTCCATGTTCTAGAAATTATTTCATCTTCTAGGCTTTGTAACTCATAACCCATGATGGTAATTTATAATCCAACCATTGAAAATAAGGGACTAGATGTTTTGGATAGGTTGCCCAAATTGCAGCCCAATCCAACGGTTAACAAAAACAAAAATGATATTTTATCGAGGCTGCCCCCGATTGTATGCGAAAATAGAAAAGTCGCACATTGAGTCCACCTCACTACTCCTGTATATAGGCTCTAAGAACTCCCTCTTCTCTTTATTTAGTCAATATGGGACTTCTTAGTCTCTTTTATTTTATTACTTATTTACTTATACACACATAATTAATATTAAATACTATCATTTAACTTCTACTAACTTTATTATTTTATCTTTTCTAAAGAAATTCAATAATAATAATTTATTAGTTATATTTTTATTAGACTTCATTTAAATTTAATTATTTTATTTATTTTAGATTTATCTTCCTTATTTAAATCATTATTCGCTAAATTGTATTTACCGCTAAATGTTTCCTTCATATATAAGATTATTTAAGTCTTATGAATGAAAATTTGGGATGTTATAATTCTCCCCACCTATTAAGAAGTTTGTCCCCAAAATTCTAGTCCCTACTCCATATGCCTACTCAACAAGTTTCTCCAATTACTTGCCATGTTTCTACTGCACTACTTTGATAAAACATACTGTCCAGTTTGTCCATACCTAACTTGATTTAAATCGCTATGATCATTTTGGACAAATTACTAGCGATATTACCACTTGTAGTACTATCTCTGCTCCTGTGTGACATATATCTATCGAACTTGACTCTCTCTTCTTTAACTCTTTTGTGTTGTTTTTAGGTTATATATGTTGGTACTTACCAATTCTAAATTTGCACATATTCCAATAATCCTAAAGGTTTATCACCATTAACTATTTAGTAAGGTCCCGTTTTAAGAATACTCGGTCAATATCGTTTACCATATAGTCAATTTTTCATACTGTTTCTATGATGTTGTCAAATCTACATATACATATAGTTAGGTTACCCTTCATTTACATACTAATCTCTCAAACAATATCATAAAAATTCCTTAAGGGCTTTTTAGTCTAGACTTACCTCAAAACTATACAATCATAACCTCTGAGTGTTTACTCCAAAAAGAACTCTAGATTTTCTTCCTTAAAGAGATGTCCACCTAAAGCTTGTGATATGATATTAACTACAATTCTATAGCCTCAAACAAACTCCCAAAACATCAATCTTTATCATATTCTTTAACACCATTTAGTTATCCAGTATCTATTTTCTTTTCATCATATATTTAAGTAAGTACAAAAATTTGTTAGTTTTCTTGATATTTGAAAAGAATTCTCTTTATCACTATGAATTTTATGCTTCTAGCCTAAAAAGAAAAATATTTGCATTTTCCACACTTTAATATGCCTGGATAAATAACAATTTTAAATCTTCTCTCTCAATTCCACAAAATAAAAAAAATTAAGTTCATAAATAATTTTTTTTAAACACATCATAATAAAACCTTGCTTAACTCCTAACTATTTCGAGTTTCGAAACCACATGATAATTTCATGATACATGAAAAGAAAATATGCTTATAGAGATAAAACTTATTAAAAGGTGATTCAAAAGAAGAAATTCTATTCATAACAAAATATTTTACATTCCCAAAAATAAGAAAAATTTATGAGTCACATTTCAAATTTTCATGAAGACAACTAAATATTTATCCTTAACGTTATTTTTTCATCTTTTTATTTTATTTTAAGAAAAAATCATTTGAAAATCATTTTTTTATCTCATAGTTTATGCTCAACATCTAATTTGACTCTCTAACATCAATCTTCCTACCAGGATTTCTCTTTCTTACTAATACATTTAATAACGAATTTATTTGCTACCTCTATTAAGTTCACCCTATTTATCAAGTTTTATAATTAGTCTATCTAGTTTGTCTCATGATAAATAAACTCAATATTTATGTACATGATCTCATACAATCTACATATTATCAACACGGTTTTCCAAATGGGTTTCTTTAGCCAAACTTATTTTAAAAAGGCAACTCTAACTTTTCTCCCAATCAAGGAACATATAAACCCTTTTGTTTTGAAAGAAATTATTTCTATAATATGTGTAAATTAATAGAATAATGTTGCTTGACATATCACAAATGGATATGTGCCACATATATGTACTTATTTATATATTACTCTTAAAGTTATTAATACACTTCAATCAAGCCGCATAAATCTTTAATATGTTTACTCATGCAAACCTATATACATTAAGCATCCATCATGGCACATTTACACACAACCTTGCATAGCATAAATTATGACTTCACATTAATTTCTATTATCTTTCATAACACATTTACCACTTGCAACCACACAACCACACAATATCACATTTACCACTTCTCATTATATTATCTATTTATCTTGTTATACTTTTAACTTTATTCATACTATATTGTCTATCACTTTTGACTCACTCAAAGTTTACGCATTACCAAACTACCTTTTATTTTGTCTCTCCTTTCTCATTCCTAACTTACTCAAGTAACTCATTGTTCAATGTTCTATACTTAATTCCTCTCATTTATTAACTCTTTAACCTTCTATGCTATCCATATACTAAAATAAAATTTACTTTTCATAAACCATGGTTTCGAGTTAATGTTAGATAAAAAGAAGGGCTTTTGGTTATAGTTTTCCTTACGATAGTTCAGGACAAGATGGTACTTTTGATTTTTTGGCTTAGGACAAATTTTATTTTATAGTGTTCTAGATGTAAAATAACATTGGATGTGTTACTTTTTATTGGCATTAGAAGCACATTATATTGTAATAGGATAACATTTAACCGTTTAATGAATCTTCTACCTAATTCATGGGATGATTAAGAGATTATCTATAATTAAACTCTTCAAAACTTACCAATGGATATAACCTTTTTTTTGTATGAATAGTCTAGCAACCTAGGCGTGGATGTTCTTATTTGGACTTCTTGTTTGGGCTATTAGACTTATGTTCAATGTAAAACCCCACTTTTTCACCAATATTTCTTATATGTATATTTGTGATATTTAGTGGAATAAAATGGTGAATTGTAGTGCACATAAATTTACAGAAATAATTCAATCACCGATTACACATAATTCGGCCAAGTAAGGACACAAAGAGGCAATTAATGTCCACTTAAAGGCCTAATATTGTAACCAAAATTTGAGCATAAAATGAAACAAATAATGGCTTCATACAAGTGTCAAAAATTCGGCCAAACCAAAGGAAAGGAGCAAGAAATGATTTATTTCGATAAAACATAAAACGTAAGGGCAAAACGGTAATTTTTTCATAAAACAAGAAATAATTATTTTTCCCTAATATTCCCAATAATTTCATTTAAATGGGAATTAAAAAGAGGAAAATAACTACTTGGTAATTAATAAGCCTATTTTGGTGAATTATTATCAAGGAAGGTTAAAGAGTAAAAAGTCCAAAGGTCAACAATTTGCAAGATGGCATTAGGATAATTCAAGAGAAATATTTCCTCTCTCATTTCTCATTCATTTTTGGTAGAAAAGAGAAGGAGAAGGGAAGGGAATTATATTTTGTGGAATTATACAAAAAATCTACATATTTGGATTAATTGAAAATTTCCACTTATAAAGTAAGTTTGACAATTCATTTAACCATCATCTCTTCATCTTGCCATCCTCATTTTTGTTCAAAATCTGAACCAAGAGAGATAGGGAGTTCAGCCATATCCAAATCTTCAAGAAGAGCTAGGGCTCTCACAAGTAAGAAGCTGTGATCTTGAGGTTTATGCTCCATAATTACTCTAGAACCTCTCCTATTCACTTCTACTCTTTTAAATTCATGGTTTTCAAGACAAATCTTAAGAGAAAAGAGGGAGAGGGATGATGTTCTAGAGAGATAAGGAGTAGGAATCAAGAGGTAAATTTCAAGACTTGCTTTTTTGCCTTAGTTGATGTTGTTATTGTTGTTCTTGGCTTGGATTTGGTTGTTTTGTGAAAAATGGATAATGAAACTCTAAGGTTTGTGCTGCTGAAATTCCCTTTAAACATTCACATTATGTTTAAGTAGCTAATCATGTGATTAGAAGTAGAAAGGAAGTGATTAAGCAAGAGAAAACAAGAAAACAACATGTTACTCCTAAGAATCCTAACTTGCTGCCCTGTGTGTGGAATGAGAAAGGAGTAAGAATTTGATAATTTTGATACTTCAATTGGATTTAAAAGGCAAAATTCTATAGGTGTGCAAGTGTTCATAATTTTTAGATGTTTGTATACCAATTTGGAAATTCATGAAGTGAGTGTATACTTGTTGTTAATCTGCCCTGTCTGGAATAGTGATGTTGTGTGAAATTTTTTATGATTCAAACCTTATCCAAAAATTCTGAAAATTTCTATAATTAAATTAAAGACATAGAGCTTTAATTTTATAGATACTTTTGTAATTTTTGGACAAGTACATTAGGAGTTATGAATTGTTGAAGTTATGCCTTGTTTTCTGGAAAGAAATCCGGAACAGTGATGTTTGGAAAAATTCTGGGAATTTTATGGTTGTGGTGGTCAAAATTGAGTATTTTTATGTGAAATTATACTAAAATATATTTACATAGAATTTGGAACCACATAATTTGGATTTTTCTAGAATTAATGGTGAATTTTTGAAGTTAAGTAAAAAGCTAGTAGATTTGAGAACAAGGGTGGAAATAACGAACTTGGGATGGTTGGGTCCCCCTTGACTTTGCTTTTAGCTTAGTATACTAAATTTAATGACAACCAACTTGAATAATTGTATTATGCAAGTATTGAATGGAATAATGATCTATTGTCCGTAAATTCTAATTATAGGACCTAACAACGGGTCGAAGCTTAAGACTTGTCCGAGCTCAGATAAATGAGAGGAAATTGCTCAAGGAAAGCAGTCAAGTAGTAACTTATCTCTCATATGATTATAATATGCACTGTATGTTATGTGAAATCATCATAAATTGTCTGGCACATTCTAGTTATACGGAGAGGTCGCCCAGGGCCTTTCTGCGCGGGTGGACACTCTGGCCAATAACGTTCTGTGATGCACAAGTGGATTCCTGGGACTTTTCTGCACGGGTATCCCTTGGGGCCATTGAATTTACCTAGCGCTATGGTAGTTTATGAACTGCGTGTGATGCACTGAATGATGTTGTATGATGACTGTGTAGCATGCTTTGTGATGTTATATCTGTATGATTGGCACTACATTACTACTGAGATTCTTTTGAATCTCACTCTTTTTTTAAGAAACCCATCTACAGTACATGGAGAGAGCTCAAGTAGCAAGAATAAGGTAAATGCGGACGATTAGAGGCTTGAACGCTGAAGACTTTAGTTTTGCTGGTTGTCTGTTATGTGTACTTTAGATATTTTGGATATGTATATACTATAAATAGCTTGTAACTCTGACATGTTACCACAGTTAAACTGGTAATGCCAGTAGACTAGTAAAAGGCTAGTTTATTTATGTTACGCTTCCAATCGCTAATGAAACATAATTAAGGTATGGAACATGAGAACTAAGAAGAGAATCGCTTGCAAACTCTGATAAAATGACAAGATGAGTGCGATGAGACTTACTGAGTTAGTGGATGTTTGTGAAAAATGGTTTGAGAAATTTTACTACCCTAAAAAATCCTTTCCAATCCCAGGTTCAAGTCTTGAGATAGGTTTGGAATTTGTGAAAGTTTTTTGGTATTTCTTAATCATGGTTTCACAAATGATTTCACTACTCTTTTGGTACTCATATGAGGCTATAGAAAATGAGGTATCACATTCAAGCCTATTACCTTACTATTCTACTAAAATTATTGTAATATTTATATCAAATTTTGAACCCCAATTCCCATTCAACACACTTGATAATTACTTCCATATCGTGACCTATAGGCTAAATCTCTCTCTCTCTCTCACTCCTAATAGTTGCAAGAGGACTGTCTTCTACCTCCTTTATTTTCTTTTTAAGAACAAGATCTAAGGACTATCCTTTGTTCGCATTTTATGAATGAGATCTACCCTATAACTAGCCTTATTTACAAATCCTTAGCTCTACTTTGCTACAAAAACCACCTATTATATTAAGCTAATTATTTTCTAGATTGTTATCCATTTGACATGGCATCACATCCTAGGCCATTTCTCTTTTTAAACTCTATATTCTCTCATCTGTATTCTTTCATCGAGACACATTTCCAAATCTCTCATTTGCGTAGCATTGCTCAAGACTAGTTCTCTCATTTCCCTTAAAATAGCATCCTTATAAAAATAGCATCCTTATATATACATTTAGCTTAAAGTGATTGAATCAACATGATAATTGTCCAATATAATCTTATTATAAAAGAATTAAGTGTTAAGGTGTTTTATATTGGTACACATGTAAATGAATATTCATTCCATTTTTTATTCATTAAATATGTACACGAACTTTAATGGATGAAACAACGCGACTCTTCACATTGATATCTATAGATTATATGACAAAGGAATTGTTGAAAATAATTTTTTTAGACAAATAAGGTTAAATTAAATTAAATAAATTATGTGAAATTAATTAATTTAATTTTGAATTTACAATTCAAATTAAAATTTTAAGAGGGAGTATAGTTATTTTTTTATTATGAGAAAAAAGTAACCTTCACGTAAAGGAGACGAGCTGGCAAAAAAAAAAAAGAGAGTAAAGGAGACGATAGTTTTCTTGTTCTGAAAATTCTTTCCTCTAAAACCCCCTCTCACAAAAACACCCAATTAAAAAGAGTTATTTCCCTCCTGAATTTGTTATGGACAATTATAACAAGTCCCTACGTGATTTCAATATCCCGTATGAAACTAGAGATTTGTAATACCCTATTTTAATCACTATTATTTTTCCTATGTAATTAATACATTTAATAGAATAAAATAGTGAATTATGGTGTGCACCAACTTACATAAATATTCCAATCACCGGTTACACACAACTCAGCCATGCAAGGACACAAAGAAGTAATTAATGTCTACTTTAAGGCCTACTATTGTAACTAAAATTAGAATATAAAATGACACAAATGATGGCCTAATATACATATCAAAAATCAGTCAAAACAAGGGGAAAGAGTATGACATGAATTTTCATAAAACATAAGGGCAAAATGATAATTTTTCCATAAAACAAGAAACAATTATTTTTTCCCTAATATTCCCAATAATTTCTTCCAAATGGGAATTAAAAAGAGGAAAATAGCTACTTGATAATTAATAAGTCTATTTTGGAGTATTATTACCAAGGAAAAATCAAAGTAGGAAAAAACAAAGTCAAAAAGCAAGAAGACTTTAATGAATGTTTGCAAGAGTAATTATGCATACAAGAAGCCATTGAATTGTTCCATCCCTCTTCAAATTTCAGTGGAACAAAGAAAAGAAAGGGAAATTAAATGATTTGGTTACACTAAAGCAAGAAGAAGAAAGTCAAATCAAAAAGTAAAAGCATGAAACTTTGACTAAGGAATTTCAAGAAGCATTGAACACCTTTTGGTCAACAAATGGAAGAGATAGGGAAATATATATACACTCTCTCATGTCTCATTAAATTCAGCTGATCAAGAGAAGCCAAAAAGGGAAATGGAATTTTATTTACCAATTATACAAAACTACAATTTTGGACCAATAAGAAACATCCACATGAAAAGTAAATTTGGATATTTCTTTAAATTATCATCCCTCCTCTTTCCATCTTCATTTTCAGTCACAAAACTAAACCAAAAGAGAGAGAGTGAACTCAATAACAAGTCAAGAACTTCAAACACAAAGAGCTAGGGTTTTCATAGATCCAAAGTAAGAACTTTCAAAACCTTGTGATTTTTGACTCCTAATCACTCGATAACCTTTCCTAACCTTTTCTACTCCATTAAATCCATAGTTTTCAAGAAAAATCAAGAGCTTAGAGAGAGAAGGAAATTTCTTTCAAGAGAGAGAAGGAGCAAGAATCAAGAGGTAAACTTCAAAACTTGTTTCTCTTGCGTTGTTAGATGATGTTGGTGTTATTGGTGGATATTGGCTTGTTTTCTCTTGTTTTCAAATTCTGGGCTGAAGCTAAACTTAGGGGAAATGCTGACCAAATTTCCCCTAGACATGTTCATTTAGTTTTTAAGTAGCTAATCATGTGATTAGAAGTAGAAATGAAGTGATTAGGCAATAGAAAACAAGAAAACAACATAAACATCCTAAGAACCCTAACTTTTTGCCCTGTGCATGACATGATGAAGGAGTGAGAATTTGATAATTTTGATGATTCTATTGACTTTAGAAGGAAAAATTGGGTAGGTATGCAAGTTTTCATGATTTTTGGATGTTTGTATTCCAATTTGGAAATTTATGAACTGTGTATGCAGATGTTGTTTGATCTGCGTGGTGTTTCATAAGACAAACCTTGTCCAACATTTTTTAAACTTTCCAGAATTAAATTAGAGACATATATATTTAATTTTATTGGTATTTTGTAATTTTTAGACAAGTACATTGAGAGATATGGAGTTTTGAAGTTATGCATTATTTTCTGGAATGCAACTGAAATAGTGATGTTTAATGAATTATTAGGAATTATATGACTACAGTGATCAAACCTAACTATTTTTTCTCAAATTAAAATTGAAATATCTTCATTTTGGCTTTAGAATTTAAAAAATTTTATTTTTGTAGAATTAATTATGAATTTCCAAAATTGACTGAAAAATCTGCTAGTTTCTGAAAAATAGTGAAACTACACTGTACATAATTGTATTATGCAAAAACTGTTATAACTGTATTAAATAACTAGCAGCATTCAATTTAAAAGTAGTAATGCTACAAGTAATAATCAGTTACTTGTAACTTTAATTTTTATAGGAATTAGAAATAGCCAAGCCGGAATAAGTTTAGGACAAACCCTGAAATTGAAAAAGAAGTTAAGTAGTAGCACTTTCTTTCATATACTATGTCATTATCTATATGTTTGTTTATGCCATCTTTTGTAACATGACATTAGCCTAGCTGTGATCTGGGATCCAATAAAGGTACACGCTGTAATATCCCGAATTTTGGGACAAGATGCTTGAGATTAAGCCTATATTAAGGAGACTGCTAGACCCCGATTTATCAAGTGTCCTAGTGGGACATAGTATTATTTTCCAAAATTATTTTATATCCTTGGATATTAAAGGGAATATTATGGTGAATTAAAGAGATTGAGAGTGACAAAACAAAGCAGTTAGAAGTCATACACAATATAATAAAGTGGAACACAAAGTAGTGTTGCTACCGGTGAAATTCCCGGTGTGGCAGTTGTGCTTGTCTGGCATCTTTTAAGGGGAAAATGAAGTAAAAAAATAATGAAACTTTCTATAATGAAATTAGACTTATCAGGATTTAATTTGATAGGTCATATAAGTCATTTGGAGCTGTACATAAAAGAGAAATGAATTTTTGAAGTTAGCCCAGCGAAATTAACTATTTTCTGGGGTAGTGTCCAAAGATTAAAATTATATGAAGTGTGAGCTTTCAATTTTCCAAATTTTATATTTTTCCTCAAAACTAGACTCAATAAGGGTATCATAGCCTTTGGAACCATCCCAATTGGATATCAACATAATTAGATATGAATTTTCAAATTTTGATGAAAATTCTGCCAAGTTTAGCATCATGTGCGAAAATGGGATTTTTAGACCTATGTGAGCTTGACACTTGGCAAAGTGGATTGGCTAATTCATTTAACCACTCTTTCATAATATTCTTCCTCATTTCCTACTTGCAAAATCAAAAAGAAGAGAGAGAAAATAATTTATCAGAAAAATGGAGAGAGGAAGAGAGAGAAACTTCAAGCCACTGAAACACTGCCGAATCGACGTATTCTCTCAAAACACCCTTCACAAACCTTCTTCTACTCATCCTAAGCTTAAATTCTATAGTTTTAGATTTTCATTTGGAGGTATACAGTTCCGTCTTACTGGCCGGAGTACTGCCAGAATTCCGAACCGATTACGGAAACGTGTAGAGGTAAGCGTAAGCTTCCTTTTAAATCGATTGATTTGTTGTTTGGATGAGTATAGAGGGAGTTGGTTACTGTTCATGTATTGTTTAAAGGATATTTTTGATGGATAAATTATGTCCAATGGATGTCTAAGTAGCTAATCATTTGATTAGAAGTAACAAAGAAGTGATTAAGTAAGAGAAAACAAGAAAATGACATAAGTTTTCTAAGAATATGATTTTATGCCATGTACTGTACCATGGGGAAGGAGTAGGAATTTTTTAATTATGATGCTTCCATTGGCTTTATGATGCAAAATTGTGTAGGTATACAAGTGTTCATGATTTTTGGATGCTTGTATATGAATTTGGAAGTCTTAAAAGTTGAAGAGTAAGTGTTGTGAAATCTGTCTTCTGGAGGCAGTGTCATTATGACCTGGTTTTGAGTAGTTGAATGTTATGCAATAACCATGAAACTTTCTAGTCTAAAATTAGAGACATATACCTTTAATTTGATAGGTCATAATGTTTAATTGGACAAGTATGCTAGGAGTTATGATTTTTCAATGTTTTGGTAATGTAAAACTGGACAATTCTGGAGCAGTGTCCAATTAAAGGGAACTATGCACTTATTTGAGTGCATAGAGCTTTGAATCACTCAATTTGGATTTTTATACATTTAGTTATGATTCTTACAGGTTTGGCCAAGAATCAAGACGGTGAAATTCTGAACAGCGAGATTCTTGGCAGCAGCCAAAATGTTTTTGACTTGTTTTTAGCCACGGCCAAAACGCCCAAATTCCATGATTTCATGTTTTTGAGGGAAATTGACCTATTTAGCCCTCTCTAGCTTCTTGGGCCTTAATATACACTTCTAATGACTTATAATCATGGCTCTAATGATGTGATTGGGTATTTAGGGCCATGGAGAAGTCAAGAAAGAAGAGGAATGGAAGAATTTCCAAGAAGCTTTAATGGTTGGAAGAAGAGAAAACAAAAGGAAGGATTATGATCCACCAGGTAGTGAACTTACCTTGCCTGCATGTATGTGATATATATGTCTTGCATTGATTATATGACTACTTTGCCTGTTTGTGTTGAACATGTTTGATGCAGTGAAGCTCTATTTTATTTGTGCAATGGCCATATGTATGTCATAACATTAAGCACTCAACATGTCATTATGTTAGCATGACATAGTGTAGGCAAGCATGTCATGCATTCATATATATCTTGCGTGCTTAGTGGTAATATTTACTATGAAGATTCTCTCGAATCTCACTCCTCCCAACCAGCCATTTTAGACAGGTGAATGATGCATGGAAAGATGCACAGAGGAGATATAAATGTAAAGTGAAGATCGTAGTGCCATGCACTAATTTTGTGTTTGATGTAAATGTTTTGGTAGTATTTATGTGATTATACATTTGATGTATATGTATATGAACATATGAAGTTTAAGCAGAGAATAGCTCTAATTTAATTAAAGTACAATGCTCGCATACTCTGATATATTGAAATTAAGAGCCAATGAGTCATTAGTAACGTAGTGAGGTTTGTGGAATGATAGAAAAGTTTCTACCCTATTGAAAAACCCTCTCAACCTTAGGCTTAAATCCTGAGTTGAGGGTGAGGATTTATGAATATTTTCAAATGTTGGGTAGATCGGGGTTTAATCCTGGTTCCACAACTGATTTCACTACTCATCTTTACTTATCTTGGGCTATTGGAGAAGGGTGTCACATACGCGAACAAGCCTGGATTCAAACTTGTCGTTTGCCCTTAGTCATGAGTTTAGCCAAGGTCTAAACAACGATTTAGCCTTGAACAGTATGCATACAACACGAGTTAACATCTTACAAGACATGACACATTGCATATTTGTTATTGTATTTTATATGTTTGAACTGTCTTCTACTACTGAGATTTTCTCATATCTCACCCCTTTTACCCAAAATATAAAACCTTACAGTTGAAGTGAGCGGCTCGAAGGGCAAGACGATGGTTTCCGATGATTAGGATCCCGAAGCTCTCTGGTGCTTCTATAGTTATTTTTGCTTGTATGTTTTTTACTACTTTTTGAATGCTTTGTACATTTGTATATTATTTTCAAACCCTGTGGGGATTCTCCTGTAATGTAAACTTGAGCTTAATATCTAGTATGTTTCTGTTGTTTCTGTATGCCTTACGAAACTTTATGCTTATCACTCTGTAAATATCAAAATGTTAAGGGGTTTGACAAAATTCAAAAAGATCCGATGAATGAAGAAAAAGTCAGTAGGTTATTTCTGCCAAATTAATATTCGTACTAAAAAATTATTATCGTCAAACTCATGAGTTGTCTCTCTGAGTTTATTATACATTTTTACCTTAAAAATTGTGTAAAATCGCTCTTAAACTCATGCTTCCTGTAAACTCAATTAAACCCATGAGTTCATACAATAAGTTTACGATTTCTACTTTTCTAACTATCTTATAAAATCATGTTAACTCGCTCTTAAACTCGCACTAACTTTTTCGATTTGATCATACTTAGTGACTTTATATATGAACTTCAAAGAAATTTCTTTGTTGGGTATGATAAATCATGAATGTTTTTGGATTTAATTTTAATAATTTGGATTTAAAACATATTTTAAATCCAATTGTTGTCATTTTTATATTTTTAATACCTATTTATTGATAAAAGTAAACTCTTATAAGTTTATTATTCTAGTTCATAATACAAGTTTACATTCAACAATAACAGAGCATTCATCCCACTAGGTGGGGTTGGATATATGAATCAAGCCACGCCATCGTATTCTGCAAAAACCAAATCTCGAGATAAATTGTTAACTAAGAGATCTCGCACAATAAACTCATTAAGCGTTCTGTTCAATCTTCCTCTACCCCTTTTAACTGGCCTCCAAACAACTTGATCTACCTTCCTCACTGACACATCTCATGGCCTTCATTGTACATGTCTAAACCACCTCAAACGATTTTCTACCACTTTTTTTAATATGTGCCACTTCAACCCTTCCTCGTATAATTTCATTACAAATCTTATCTTTCTTATATGACCACACATTCATCTCAACATCCTCATCTCAATAACCCCTACTTTATGCTCATATACCTTCAAAGCCTAACATTCACTACCATAAAACATCGTTGGTCGAATAGCAGTACGATAGAATTTTTCTTTTACTTTATTAGGTACTTTTAAATCATAAATAACTATTGTAGCTTTTCTCCTTTTAAACCAGCCAGCTTAAATTCTATGATTAACATCTCCATCAATTTCACCATCTTCTTGCAAAATTGATCATAAATATCTTAACTTTGTCACTTGTGGATGACCCGATTTCCTATTTTCACCTCCAAATTACTTATTTCTTTCCTCTTATCAAAAGTGCAATGTATATATTTTGTCTTACTTTTACTCAATCGGAAACCCTTTGACTCTAAGGTCTATCTCCATAACTCAAGTTTAGAATTAATTTCTTCTCCTGACTCAGCCACAAGAGCAATATCATCAGTAAAAAACATGCACTTATGGATTTCTTCAAGTATATGCTCAGTTAGAATATCTAAGACCAAGTTAAACTAATAAGGGCTCAAGGCTAATCCTTGATTAAGACCGATCTTTATAGGAAAGTTCTTTGTCTCACCTCCAGACATTCTCACATTGGTTGTTATTGTTAGCACAAGCGTATCACCCAAGAGGGGGTGAATTGGGTGATAATAGAATAATTGGACCGTAAATAAAATTTAACTGAATCTAAAACAAAGTTAAGAGTAGGGAAGAATTTCACCGAAGTGTAACCTGAGATTTATACTGGTTTGGTCACAACAACTTTGACCTATGTCTAGTTGTCAAAATTCTTCTAAGCCTTTCACTATATTTTTCAAGATTGAATGGGTTCTTGGCACCTCAATACAATGCAAGTTCCTTACCTGGACAGTCGCTTCCCCTTACACAAGGTAATCTCAAATCCTAACTTAAGGTTCCACAACCTTAAGTTATCTCAATAAGAAATATTGAGTTTGAAAAGAAAATATCTCTCAAAGAGTATATGAATAAACACTAAAGTACAGGATTGAAAGAATGAGAAAATAGAGCACTATAGAAGGATCATTGTGTTTGTATGTTGTTTGTTGTTGTATTTTTCTTAGTTGAATGCTTCCTTAGATATAGTTGAGTTGTGATAGCCGTTGACAGCATTTCAACATGTCTGTTAGAGTGGCACAACTCCTTTTAACCATTTTACATATTTGAAAATATAGCCATTGCGTTCGGTAGACGTTCCATTATGTAAACTGACTTTTCTCTCTTTAGCATGATCTCTTCATTGTTTTCCTGAAAAGATGCTTAGAATACTAATACAATGAAGGCTTAATCATAAATATGAAAAATCAATAAAAAACAGATGATTATTATGTAATCTAGACATCATCGCTCGAGTGATCCAGGATCATCACTCGAGTGATCCCTTCTGAAAACTGGAAGAGAGTTCAGAGTCCTTTTCTTAAACACATCACTCGAGTGATCCGTCGAGTGATTCGTTCTATTTTATGCTAGAGACTTTATCTTGAATACAAGACTCCTTTCATATCACATCACTTGAGTGCTCACTCGAGTGATCCATTGACTATCACTCAAGTGATATATTTCAAAACATGGCAGAGAGTCTTAACTGAAAATCATAGTATATCTTACCTTATCACTTGAGTGGTCACTTGAGTGATTCAGGGACATCACTTAAGTGATCCCTTCAAAAATCAGGCAGAGAGTTTTGGACACTATTTTGACTCCATCACTTGAGTGATCTTTCAGAATTTGGCAGAGACTTTCCTTTGAGACAGAAATTCAATTCTTCATTTATTACTTGAGTAGTCATTTGAGTGATTACCCTACATGCTTTAGTAAACTTGTTACACCATTCAAAAACCTCTTGTTTATAATTAAATCAATTGTAGCATCTTTTGTTATCATTATAACATAGGATTTAACATTCTCCCCTTTTTTGATGATGACAAAATATGTTGATTTTTGAAATATTCATTTTGAGTGTGATTTTGCAAACCAATACAAATACCATAATCCATTTTTCAAATGAAAAACTTTTAAGGTCATAAATCTCTGAGTTTGCTATGATATGATTAGAATGGGACAAGTAATCATAATTGTAAGGAATTGAAAATGATAAACCATAATTGCATAACTTTAAACTTAAGTGCAATTCTTAGAATTTGATTGTATTGACATCAGAATAAGTAAGTACTCCCAAAAAACCCCTATACACTCATACGCCCAACAATCTACACTATGTCACAAAACATCAAAATCACTCGCCAATTCTTCTCCCCCTTTTGGACATCATCAGAAAGGGAGGATCAGTCATGGGAAGCAGAGCTGGGACTAGATGAAGAGGATGGCTTAATGGCAGAGAGAGGTGTGCCAACATAGCCTCATTGTGCTTGTTCATGTATTCTACCATCTCTCCTATCTTGAAGTTCATGTGGGTGACTAGTTCAACACTCGTTGTGGCAATATTCACATGGAACCCTTCAAGTACCTCCTTCAGGTAGTTTTGAATTGTAGATCTGAAGAATAAAGGAGCAGATATAGTGGCAGGACCAGAATACTAAGTTTCATCCAACTTGCTTATCTTAGCCTCTGCAGTTTTCTTCTTCTTATGAGTGGATTCCATAGGCTTCTTCAAGGGTATTTCATTTCCTAACTTCCCAATTTGGTTCCTTCCCACTGATAATAGCCTCTCAACATGCTCATTTGGCTCTAGGTACTAGATCTTATTAGCCTTCATGAATAAAGAGATAAGCTGGGGGTATGTCATCGGTGTGGTTTGGGTTCCAGAAAACCTATGCCTCTTAATCTCTGAGAATATCAACTCACCCAAGTTCCTCTTTTCCTTCAGAAGTATAGAGGCCATGTTACCATAGTCCCTCTTAATAAAGTGAGTGAAGTTGTTAGATTTGTTTACTATGGATCAAGAGTAAATATACCATGTTAGAACTGGCTGACACCCAAGAGGGGGGGGTGAATTGGGTGTGTGATAAGAAAGTATGATCTTTTAAATTCTTTTCACAATTTATCAAATCAATACATTCGGAAGTATAGCAACATAAGATGATATATAAATCATATATGCTGGAAATGTAAAAGCTTAGGGAAGAGAATATGCAAACTGTGATTTATCCTGGTTCGGTCCAATCCACGATGACCTACGTCCAGTCCCCAGGCTCCTCCTGAGATTTCCAATCCACTATCTTCTTGTTTAACCGGGCACAAGAAAAGCCTCTACAAATTCACAAGAGTAACTCCCCCTTACACACTGTAAGGTTTACTCCTTTTTATAGCAAGTCGAGCAAAGCAATCCCAAAGACCTTTCTCTCCTGCTTACCCGTGCAAGTCTTATGAGCAGCAACGTTCTCTCCTGCTTACACCACTGTAAGTCTTACGACCAGCAACGTTCTCTACTGCTTGCACCTTGTAAGTCTTATGGGCAGAAACTCTTAATGGCGATTCACTCTACAACTTCCACTGTAAGGTAATCAACCCTCTCAAGGTCCCTCTACCTTGAGTTCAATACAGAAATATATTTGTAAGAATTTACAAACTCTCTCACAGAGTAGATACTCACTGAAGTACAATATAAATATTCACTCTCTCAAATATACATAATATAGAAGATGAAATAGAGCAAAGAGTGGTCGGAGGTAGAAGACTTAGAATATCAGCATGTTCATGTTCTCATCGTATTGCTTGCTATTCTGTGTTTGAATCCTCTCCTATTTATAGCTGAGTTGTGGAAGATATCCATTAGAGTCTGTTGATTCATTTGACCGTTGAGCCCATTCTGATATTCTTCTGTTATAATCCCATCTGATGCTTAGACAGTCACTATATCATTTTCGGTTGGAGTCCCATTGCTTTGCACGGTCGTTGAGTGTATTTAAATATTTTCCCATTGATCGTGCTCTGACACATGCTTCAGCATTTCTTACAGTTTGCCCATTGGTTTGACAGATGCAATAGTATTTGTCTTCCGTTACTTATGAAATTTGCTGCCGCCCACGAATAGTTGTCGTTTAAATGGAGAGTTCAGTTACTTGTCATGTGCGTGATGGTGGAGTACAGCTGTAACATACTTATGAATATAACCGTTAAGAAATATTTGTATCTCAACAGACTAATACGGATCACTGGAAGTGTTTTATAAAAGAAACAGTAATAAGACCATCGGGAGTGATCTTGTTTTCGCAACTGAGTAGTAAAATGATATACCATATGATTTTGATAGCAATTTGGAGAAATCAGTAATAATAGAATTTCACTAGCAAAATCAGTTGTTGTTTATGAAGGTAATAGCAAATGGATCATAGTGTATGTAGGAAAGTGTATACTGGAACAATAGCTCATTATATGAGCAAGTGCAATATCACTGGAAGTGAATATAATGTAATTGAGAGTGATTTTGAAAACTTTGAAAACTTCTGAGAGTGATTGCTGGTTCACTGGAAGTGATATTGAAAATTCCATATTTCACTCGAGTGAATTTGGAATCACTGGAAGTGATTTTGTAAATAGTGATTTCTTCTTGGAGTGATTTCCAATTCACTGGAAGTGATTTGTAACTTTTCAAATATCACTCGAGTGATTCAAGATCACTGGAAGTGATTTGGTAAACAGTGAAATATTCTTGCAGTGATTTTGAATCCACTGGAAGTGATTTGCAACTTTTCAAACTTCACTCGAGTGATTCAAGATCACTGGAAGTGATTTGGCAAACAGTGAAATATTCTTACAGTGATTTTGAGTTCACTGGAAGTGATTCAGCGAAAATGCAACATCACTCGAGTGATTGAGGATCACTGGAAGTGATTTGAAAACTTTGACGGATCACTCGAGTGCTCTGAGCTTCACTGGAAGTGATTTTCAAAACAGTGAAATTTTCTTGAAGTGAATTCTCAATCACTGGAAGTGATTTTCCGTATCACTCGAGTGATTCAGAATCACTGGAAGTGATTTGGCGCATCACTCGAGTGATTCAGGATCACTGGAAGTGATTTGGAAAACTTCATGTATCACTCGAGTGATTTGGCATTCACTGGAAGTGAAATTGCAAAACTGAGATATCACTGGAAGTGATTTGGAAAATTTGAGATATCACTCGAGTGATTTGGAGATCACTGGAAGTGAAATCTGAAAAAGTGAATTTTTCTTGCAGTGATTTTTCGATCACTGGAAGTGAAATGCCATATCACTCGAGTGATTTGCCAAATCACTCGAGTGATCCGTTTCCAGATCTTCAGTAAATAGAGGTCAACTTCCAGATACCATAACTCTTCGAATATGACTCCAAAATTGTTGTATTATTTATCAATGGAAATCCCTAGAAGTCTACTTTCATATGGAACCGGTTTCAGCTCAATAAGATAAGTGGTTTGAGAGTTATGGCCAAAATACTATGCCTGTTCCAGAAAGTGACGCTGTCATGAAGGTCAAATTAGAACACTGATATCTCCCTTATATGAGCTCCTTTGATGTTGGTTCTGGTGTCAAAATGACTAATTGGGAGTCTAGTTTCATATGCAATTGATTTGGTCTCATTTGGAGTTGTATTGTGAGAGATATGATCAAATAACCAGACCTCACTCAGCTGGACGAAGAACAGACTCTGAAATGCTGCACATCACTCGAGTGATTTGCTGAATCACTCGAGTGATTTCGTTTTTTGCTGAATCACTCGAGTGATTCCTCAAATCACTCGAGTGATTTGTTAAAAATCACTCTGCTACAGTTCCAAACAGTGCCAAACAGTGCTAATTGCTACAGTAACCGTATTGCTACAGTACCCACTGCTACAGTACCATAAAAACTTGAATCTTCATATTTTTCATTAATTCTTGCAAGTTCTTTATTCCTCAATCTCTTTCTTCCATTGCTTGACTAATCTACAATATATGCAACATCAAATAGTTAGTCAATGTATTAGAAAAGTATACTATGCAAGCTTCTTATGCTTAATATTTGACATCTATATTTGTCATCATCAAAACTAATCATATCTAACATACCATAGGACTCAGTGCATTTCACACATATCCCTTGGATTGAAGATTAGGGGACCTACTCTCTCACCGAGCCTTAATAGACTAAAAATTTGATTGGAATTGAGTTTGGCCGGATTATCCTCATATGGATCCTCTATTCCTAGCCATTTGTTTATCTTAGAAGGTGAGATCAAAAATTTATTTCCCCTAAATTTTGTTTCCATTTCTTCCTCTACCGCTTGTCTTATTACATCCTCTATTGGTTCTAAATTACAATAAAAATGCCTAACGACTTTTATATAGTAGGGAAGGTTTATGGATAGCTATGGCATGTAAGGTTCCAAATAATCACTCAAATCAAATTTTAAAGTCTCAAACAAAACTTCAAGGTTGATATAGAACATCTTACACATATTCCTTTATGAGAAGTATTCCTTAAACTTCTTGGATTCTTAAAGTTTGCTTGTGATGAAGCCTTTAAGAGGTACGATGATGTCTACTTCTTCAAATTCCTTATCTCCACCTCCCTCCTTCAAATTAGATTTTGATGCCTTTGAAGATGTTCCTTGATTGCTCCCTTGGATTGATAGGCTTCCTCCAACATACTTGCCATAGTTTTTGCAAGTTTAACATTATATTTAGATCCCTTGGAACTTTTCCCAGTCCATGAGGAAGTGTCAGAGGAATCTGAGGATGGTGATGAAGAAAATATAGCCTCTTTTCCTTTTCCTGGAGGAGTGGCTTTCTTTGTTCTAGCCCTTGTGACCACAGGCTCCTTGATCATAACCCCCTTGGCTTTGGGTTGTGGCTCTTTATCTTGAACCTTCGGTCGTGGATGTGAATTGGGCTTAGATGATGGTGATTTCTTTTGTTTCTTGTGAGGAGGAGATGGAGGGGACTCATATGACCTAGAAGGATTAATACGTGGCATATTTATTTTGGCAATTGGAGATTGAAGTGCAGAAACTGGGATTTTCCTTTTTGAGTACCGAAGTCGCGATAGCTAGGGCAGAGGATTTGAGGGATTTAGTGAGTTTTTGAAGGTGCAATCTAGTAGGTTTTGGTCAGAATTTAGTAGGTAAGTGATGGAAAAAAGATTTTAGCAAAGCATTAGGAGAGTCATTGGAAGTGATTTTGAGAGAATGACAGAGTACTGACTGTTATAGCCACTGTGCCCGACATTACTCGAGTGATCTTGGGGTATCACTCAAGTGGTCACTGAGTGATCATGTCAAATAGATGCAAAACTTTAAAATTTAAATGCATACCTAGCATGAATAATATAGTAATTACCCATGAATATTTTCTTGATGATTTATAGGCATTGGATAGCAGAATGAAGCTGAAATTTGGTTGAATTTTTATTTACATTGATAATCACTCGAGTGCTCACTCAAGTGATAGTGAGACATCACTCGAGTGATCAGTCTCTTCAACTTCTGACTGTTCATATTCAACTGTTATACTGATTCAATTTGAATTAATGTCAACTTTACTGTCTTTCTATATGATCACTAGAGTGATGCAACCATTGCTAGTTATCACTCGAGTGATTTCTTGATCATTGGAAGTTGTCACTCGAGTAATGTTGTTTGAGCCACATCTCTGTTTATCCTTGCTTTACTTACCTCATAACAGAGCATCAAGGTCCAGCAAAATAAAATATTAGATACTCTGATGCTTAAGTTAGTTATCATCAAAACATAATCAAATAACATATACTAACATCTACAGTAACTTAACAACTTACAATTCATTGGGATTTACCATTCCCAATTCTTTTCGTATGAACAAAAATTGATCTTTAGCGAGGGGCTTTGTAAAAATGTCATCTATTTGAAGATGTGTTGGGATGAATATCACTTTGACATCTTTCTTTTGAACATGGTCTTTAATGAAATGATGCCTGACATCGATATGCTTGGTCCTATAATGTTGCAATGGGTTATTTGCCAAGCATATCATGCTGGTGTTATCACAATAGATAGGTATCTCTAGTAAGTGAATACCAAGATCCTAAAGTTGTTGTTTTAGCCATAGTACTTGTGCGCAACAACTTGAGGCAGCAACATACTCAGCTTTTGTTGATGAAAGTGACACCGTATTTTTTTTCTTGCTAAACCATGATACAAACAAACCTCCAAGAAACTGGCATTGCCCACTGGTGCTCTTTCTGTCCATCTTGTATCCTCTGTGGTCTAAATCTAAGTATGCAACTAGGTATACATTTCCTCCTTTAGGATACCAACTACCTAACTCGGCTGTGTCTGTAAGATATTTCAAGATTCTTTTGACAGTTTCAACATGTAACTCTTTTGGAGTTGACTGATATCTTGCTCAGATTCTAACACTGAATTGGATGTCGAGTCTACTTGTAGTGAGATAGAGTAATGATCCAATTTCCTCTATATTTAGTTATGTTTTAGTCTACACCATTGACATCTGCATCAAACAACGTAGTTGAGCTTATGGGCATGTTTGCTTCATTTACTTGATCCATTCCATACTTCTTTAATAGCTCTTTTTAATACTTAGTTTGAGATATGAAAATTCCATTCTTCCTTTATTTTATTTGTAAACTAAGGAAGAAGTTCAATTCTCCCATTATTGACATCTCAAACTCCCCTTGCATTATATCCGAAAACTCTTTGCATAAAAGATCATTGGTAGCACTGAATATAATGTCATCAACATATATTTGAATTACTAAAATATCATTTCGTTTTATTTTTATAAACAATATTGTATCAAATTTTCCTTGTACAAAACCTTGATCGATAAGGAATTTACTAAGTCTTTCATACCATGCTCTAGGAGCTTGTTTCAAACTATATAAGGCTTTCTTAGTTAGAAAACATGATCATGTTTTGTTACATCCTCAAATCATAAAGGTTGTTTTACATATACCTCTTTTATAATGTAACCGTTTAAAAATGCATTTTTTACGTCTATTTGGTAAAGTTTGAATCCCTTGATACACGTAAAGGCTAAGAGTACTCGTATTGCCTCCAATCTTGCTACTGGAGTATACGTCTCCTCATAATCAATACATTCTTCTTGATTATAGCCTTTGGCTATCAATCTTGCCTTGTTTCTGACAATGATTGTGGATTCATCAAGTTTGTTCTTACATACCCATTTAGTGCCAATGACCGGATTATCTTTAGGCTGGGGCACCAAATCCCAAACTTGATTTCTTTCAAATTAATTGAGTTCTTCTTGCGTTGCTATTATCCAATCATTATTTGATAAGGCTTTGTCAATGTTAGAAGGTTCAATCTCAAAAATACATGCAGAAAAAATAACTTTATTTAAAATTTTGTTTCTAGTGTTTACTCTTTCATTTACTTCTCCTATAACTTGATCTAGGGGATGACCCTTGTTGTATTTTCAGGCTCTAGGTTATCCTAATTGATGTGATTCATCTTTTTTTTTCGTTTTATCAACCTCTATACTAGAAGGGTTAGGAATAGGCTAGCTATTTTTTTGATTAATAACTATTTCCTGCTTATCATCAGTGATTTTGTCCGAGGATTCAAATTCATCAAATACAAAATTAATTGATTCTTCAACTAAACATGTTCGTTTATTAAAAATTTTATAGGCTTTCCTTTGATTCGAATAGCTTAGGAAGATTCCTTTATCAACTTTAGAATAAACTTTCCTAGATTTCCTTTACCGTTATTATAAATGAAATACTTACAACTAAATTTGTGTAGAATAGCAAGGTTTAACTTCTTTCCCTTGTAGAGTTCATATGGTGTCTTTCCAAGTTTGGTTCTAATATATACTCTATTTGAAATATAGCATGCAGTGCTCATAGCGTCTGGCTAGAAAACTTGAGACACGTTCTTATCATTCAGCATGGCTATGGCCATCTCAGTAAGAACTCTGTTATTTCCCTCCACAACTCCATTTTGTTGTGGTGTCCTTGGTGCAGATAAATTGTGATCAATGCCATTGGTGTCAATGTAGTCTCCAAATGCTTGATTCTTAAATTCTTCACCGTGATCTGTCTTGATACCTACAATGGACATACCTTGCTCTTTTTTCACTTTCTTGGCAAATACAATCAATTCACTAAAAGTTTCATCTTTAGATGACAATAAAATCGTCTAAGTAAATCTAAAGAAATTATCAATAATGACTAATGAATATAAATTTCCACCGAAGCTCTTAACTCTTGCTAGACCTACCAAATTCATATGAAGCAATTGTAATGGTCTGTTTGTTGTGATTTCATTTTTTGATTTGAAAAATGATTTTGTTTGTTTACCTTTTTGACATGCATAACAGATTTAATCATTTTTGAAATTCACTTTAGGTAAACCAATCACTAAATCCTTTTTGAGTAATTTTCCTAGTTGATGCATATTGACATGAGATAGTCTTTTATGCCATAACCAACTTTCATTGCCGTTACTCAAAAAGCAATTTTCAGAGGCATGTTTATTTATATCAATGTTAGATATGATTAGTTTTGATGATGTTGATGATGTTAAATACAAATATCAAATATTAAGAGAGCAAAAAGTTTGCATCATATACTTATCAAGTACATTGGCTAACTACTATATATAATATTGCATATATTGTAGATTATTTAAGTAATGGAAGAAATTAATTGAGGAATGAAGAACTTGCAAGAATTAATGAAAAATATGAAGATTCAAGTTCTATGGGTACTGTAGCAGGTGACACTGTAGCATATGGCACTATAGCGCACTATAGCAATCGAGTAATTTTAACAATCACTCGAGTGGTTTTTCAGAATCACTAGAGTGATTCTGGAAATAGTGAAAATCACTCGAGTGATTCACTATTTACTCGAGTGATGTTCAATTTTTCATGCTCTGTTTTTCATCCAGCTGAGCGAGGTCTGGTTATTCGATCATATCTCTAAAAATATAATTTTGATTGAGATGAAACCAGTTGCATATGAAACAAGACTTCCAATGCGTCATTTGAAACAAGAATCAACATTAAAGGCTTTTATATGAAGGAGATATGAGTGTTGCAAGATGAAACTCAAATCAGCGTCACTTTCTAGAACAGGTTTGATATGTTGGCCATAACTCTCAAACCACAGATCCGATTGAGTTGAAACTGGTGGCATATGAAAATAGACTTGAATATATTTCCATTGATATATAATATGATAATTTTAGAGTTATATTCAAAGAGTTATACCATCTGGAAGTTGACCAATGTCTGCTGTTAAATTGGAAGTGGAGCTACGAGTTCAAGTGATCTAAACAGAGAGCACCCGAGTGATTTACATAATCACTCAAGTGAAATGCGTCAGATGGAAGATCACTCGAGTGGCACAGAAATCACCGGAAGAAAATTTCACTGTTCTAAAAATCACTTCCAGTGCAGCTCATTTCACTTGATTGATATCTGGAAATCATCATCACTTCCAATGGATTCAAAAATCACCGGCGGATTTTTTCACTGTTCTCAACATCACTCCCAGTGATACCAAAATCACTTGAGTGATTATGTTATTTTCGTAGATCACTTCCAGTGGATGTTGAATCACTTCCGTGAATTACACACTTTCTCAAATCACTTCCAGTGAACCTGAATGCACCTCCAGTGAAAGCCAGTATGCCTCAAATTACTCCAGTCAGATGTTATACGATCGAGTGATAGGATGATTTTTGACAGAAGAAGCCTGAACCACTGAATCATCAGTATTGCTTCAAGAGAATCACAATCACCTCTAAGAACTAAGATCACTGCCAGTAAATTTCTATAAGCTCGAATGATTTGCTTGTTCCTTGAAACCACTTTCTACCAGATAATATCCTGATATGCTTATCACCGTCAGTGGATTACAATACACTCAAGTGATATACTTACTCTTACGTAGTCACTGCCAGTGAAAATACTTATGCAGTTGAGTGATTTATTGTTTTATCAAAATCACCTCCAGTGAAGTAATGTTGCACTCAAGTGAATTGATATCACTGCAAGAGAATTTATTCATAGCTCATGTGATTCATTGTTCTTATCAGAATCACCTTCAGAAACCTCACATAAGCATGGAAATCACTCAAGGGATCTTGAGCTACACTCAAGGGATGTTGATCATTGCCAGTGGAATATTGCTTTGTCAAGATCACTGCCAATGGAATATTATTTTCTGAAAATAACCACCAGTGAAATCAAGTTCATTTCTGGTGATTCTCCAGTTTTTAGAAATCACTGCCAGTGAAGTTAAAATTCACCCGAGTGAAATGTTGCTTATGAGAAATCACTCCCAGTGAAATGTATAATCACTCCAGTAATATTTAAAAGATTCTCTAATGACTATTTTCTGTCAGTGTATTATAGGTGTTATCCACTACCACTCATCGGAACAACATTCGACGGCAACTAATCATGGGCACTAGCAATATTCAACGAATAATCAACAAACCGTCTAACGCTGAAGCATCTGTCGGACCAACGTGCAAACTATAAGAAACGCTGAAGCATATGTCAGAGCACGATCAACGGGAAAATATTTAAATACACTCAACTACCATACAAAACAATAGGACTCCAACCGAAAATGAAGTAGTATCTGTCTGAGCATCAGATGGGATTACAAGAGGAAAATATCCGAATGGGCTCAACGGTCAAATAAATCAACGGACTTTAACGGATGGATGTTTACAACCATCATCTTCCATAACTCAGCTATAAATAGGAGAGGATTCAAACACAAAACTGTTGACAATACAATGAGAACATGAACATGCTGATATCCTAAGTCTTCCGCCTCAGACCACTCTTTGCTCTACTTCGTCTTCTATATTATGTATATTTGAGAGAGTAAGAATATTTTGTATTGTACTTCAGTGAGCATTTCATATACTCTATGAGAGAGTCTGTAAACACCTTATCTATACTTTTGTATCGATCTCAAGGTAGAGGGACCTTGAGAGGGTTGGATTCCTTACGAGGGAAGCTGTAGAGAGAATTGCCAATTAGACTTTCTGCTCGTAAGACTTGCATGAGTAAGCAGTAGGGAAAGATCTTTGGGATTTCTCTACTCGTAAGACTTGTCGTAAGGGGGAGTGAACCTTACAGTATGTGAGGGAGAGTAACTCCGTAGTAGGCTACACAAGTGCCCGGTTAAACTTGTGTGTTGTAGCGTTTTTCTTTTGCCTGGTTAAACAAGAAGATAGTATATTAGAAATCTCGGGAGGAGCCTAGGGACTGGACGTAGGTCATCGTGGATTAGACCGAACCAGGATAAATCACAGTTTGCATATTCTTTTCCCTAAGCTTTTACATTTCCAGCATATAAGATTTACATAACTGCTTATGATCTTATACTTCCATATATATTAATTTGATAAGCTACGAAAATATTTTAAAAGATCATACTTTATTATCGTACACCCAATTCACCCCTCTCTTGGGTGTCAGCCAGTTCTAATAAAGGGTATAACATTTACCTTCCCTTTTTACTCTAAGTTTTGCTTTAAGATTCTTCTTTTCTATTTGCAGATCTTTCTTGCTTACAATCAGACATTCCTCAGTTTCAAATATTACTCAATTGTCTTTATCTGGGCTTTTACTCACGCTCAGCAGGTTGTGGCACAAGCCTTCAACATAATATACGTCCTTAACTTGTATGCGTTTATCACTTTTGATTTCACTAATACCTGTTATCTTTTCAGATTAATTTCCTCCAAATTTTACCTTACCACCTTCTTTCGTTTCTAGTATGATAAAAATTTCATGATCACTGGTTATATGTCGAGAGCATCCACTATCTATATACCATTTGTTGGCTCTTAATGCTCTAAAGTAGATATACACTTAAGGGCAATTAAGTTTTAGGTACCCATATCTTTTTGGGTCTTTTTGGGTTAGTACATATGATTTTCTGAACATATGAATCCTTAGGTACCCATTTATATGTTCCTATGTTTCTTTTCTTTTTATGAATGCATGAGGAAGTAGAATATCCTTTCCTATTGCAATAGTTACAATGTGCAAAAGAATTGGACGTATGTACATAATGCTTAAAGTAGTTTAAATACGTTTTGCCTCCTTTTTTCTTTCTTCCTTTCTTTTTGTCTGATTTGGGGTTATATCTAATACCAAACCGATCATTTATAAAATGTTGAGCTTTTAAACATATTTAACATCTCACTTCATTTTGTAAATTTTTCAAAAGTTGCAGTGAGATTAGCATTTTTCTTTTTCAAAGAAGGGAAATTTTCACAATCTTTTTCTGAAACCTTTTCAAGTTTTTCTTCAAGCAATTTGTTCTTCTTTTTGAACATAATAAGTTCTTTAGCTACTTTGATGAATTCAGAATGTAAAGCATTATATTCATAATGTAATTCATCATAAGTAGGGTTAGAATCATTTACCTCTTCCTCCTCTGTTTCCTCTAGAGCCACCAGACATATGTTAGTTGTCTCTTCATCATCGCTATCTTCATATGTGGAACTATCTCCCCATATTGTGGATACAAATACTTTCTTTCTGTTGAAGGATTTACCTTTTCTCTTCTCTTTATTTTTCAGCATTAGTTTCAGACATTCTGATTTGATATTTTCTGGTTTTTCGCATTCATAGCAGGTAATGCTTTCTTTTGTCTCCTTTCTACTACTAGTTCCTCCTTTTTGAGGATTTATGAAACCTTGGCTTTTCTTGTAGAATTTCTTAAATCTCTTTATTATCAGGCCTATTTCATTATTGTTAAACTCCTCATCTTCTTCTTGGTTTTCTTCCTTCGTCACGTTCAGTGCGAGGTTCTTTTTTTTCCTATCGCCGACTTCCTCCAGTTCTCGTTTGAATTTTAATTTTTTTTCATATTCTAAAAGACTTCCAAATAGAGAAGCTACGGATTACATCGACTCTCTTTTTTCCTCCTCGATTGCCATGACTTTGGCCTCCCACTCTTTAGAGAGTATATTTATTATCTTCCTTACTAGGGTATTATGATCATAGACTTTCCTAAGTGCTACAAGTTGATTTACAAGATGAGTATATCTGAGTTTGAATTTAGTTATTGACTCACCTAATTTAATTCGAAGTAGATCAAACTCAGTAACTAGAGTATTGCTCCAGTTTTCTTTTATTCCTAAAGTTCCTTCAAGAGCTATCTCCAGGGCTTGCCACATTTCTTTAGTAGTTGGAAATGTGCAAATCCTGAAGTACTCTTTTTAGCTTAAGGCATTTTGAATCATCAGGATTGCTTTGCTGTTAAGGGTCACGAGCTTTTTGCCATTGTCGTCATATTTTGCTAGTGACTTGGGAACTTTACGTAAATCTTTAATTTTTATAGGCACATAATTCTCATTTTCAATCACATCCCACAGTCCATACACTACTACAGGACATAGATTCTACTACCCTAAAGGACGTTTATTTTTTAAAAAAGGGAAGTAAAAAATAAAGGCGGCGGTATTTTTATAATTTTGGGTGGGAATTGGGTAGCTTTAGGCATCCCAATTTGAATTTGGGAAGCCTAAAGGAACCTTTTAGGTGTCCCAAATTCTAAAAGGGACGCCTAAAGTGTGCTTTTAGGTGTCCCCAAAAAAATGGGACGCCTAAAGTGTGCTTTTGGTGTCCCTTTTTTTTAGGGACGCCTAAAATCACACTTTAGACGTCCCTTTTTAAATTTGGGACTCCTAAAGTATGTTTTTTTCTTAATTTAGGTGTCCCAAATTCAAAAAGGGACACCTAAAGGTAATGCGTGTCAGTCAAATTGACATCACTCCCTCCAAAGTCATACCTACCCCCGCAAGCTAGCTTCCTCTATTCAAAACTCTTATTCTCTCTTGAAGCTCCTCCTTCCACCATCACTCCCTCTCACTACCGTCACTCTCTCTTGAATGTCGTCCTCCTCTCTCTCCACCACCATCCTACGCCGTCCTCCTCTCTCCCTCTCCCCTATTGAAGCTTGTTGCCATCATCTCTCCTCGATCTTTGACGCCGTTAGTTCCTCCTCTCTCCCTCTCCCGCCATTGGCCTCCCTCCTCCCTCTCCTACCATCTCCAAAAGGTATGATTAATTATTTTTGTTTTTTATGGACTAAGTTTTAAACTGGGATTATTGTAGATGCATTTTGTTGGTGCTAGCATTTAGATTTATCATCGTTGTATATGCATTTTGATTTTATCATCCTTCACCAATATTAATCTTTTTTGGATTTTGAGTTTCCCTTCTGGAATTTTGTAATAAATTGATGATAACTGATAAGTTTATGTTTATTAGTTAGTAGTTGTGTAGAAAACTTTTTGACACTTTGTGGTAATTATTGTACATTGTATTAGTAGGAGTCAACACTTTAATTAGCTAGTGCTAGATGTTTCCTTACTATTTGTAAGGACATTTTGGTTTATGAAGAATTGTTAGATCCTGTTTCTGTAGGTTTTAATTGATGGGCAGTAAAAAATATAAACGATTTATTTTTTAAAAAGGAACCTTTAGATGTCCTTTTTTAAAAAAAGGGACGTCTAAACCCACTTACAGAGTCCCTTTTTTAAAAAAGGAACGCTGTAAGTAACTTACGACGTCCCTTTTTTAATGGATGATGTATCCTAACTTTTCTACGTTCCTGACATAAGCTTCCCCCTATTTTTAGATGTTAAAAGGGCTAAAGAAATAGACGTTAAAAGCATTTTCTGTAGTAGAGATATTCTGTAGCTATGACGAATACTCTAAACTTCACTTTCCAAAAAGAGAAGTGTTCACCATTGAAACCTAGTGGTCTGATGATAGAGGCTCCATCAGGAAGTATTCCTTCACCTATGCTTAACATTGGATCCTTCTTAGGTTGTTATACCTAGACAAGAAGACCTACACTCTAATACCAAATGTTAGCACTAACGTATCACCCAAGAGGGGGTGAATCAAGTGATAATAGAATAATTGGACCGTAAATAAAAGTTAACTGAATTTAAAACAAAGTTAAGAGTAAGGAAGAATTTCATTGAAGTGTACACCAAGATTTATACTGGTTTGGTTACAACCACTTTGACCTACGTCCAATCGTCAGAATTCTTCTAAGCCTTTCACTATATCTTCTAAGATTCAGTGGGTTCTTGGTACCTCAGTACAACGCAAGTTCCTTACACGGACACTTGCTCCCCCTTACACAAGATAATCTCAAATCCCAACTTAATGTTCCACAACCTTAAGTTATCTCAATAAGAAATATTGAGTTTGTGAAGCAAATCTCTCTCAAAGAGTATATGAATAAACACTGAAGTACATAGATCGAAAGGATGAGAAAACATTGCACTAAAGAATGATCGTTGTGTTTGTGTGTTGTTCGTTATTGAATTCTTCTTCGTTGAATGCTTCCTTATATATAGTTGAGTTGTGATAGCCGTTGGCAACATTTCAACTCCTTTTAACTGTTTTCAATATTTGAAAAACTAGTCGTTTCGTAAACTGACTTTTCTCTCTTTAGCATGATCTCTTCATTGTTTTCTTGAAAATATGCTTAGAATACTAATACAATGAAGGGTTAATCATAAAGATTAAAAATCAATAAATAACAGATGATTATCATGTAATCTGGACATCATCACTCGAGTGATCTAGGGTCATCACTCAAGTGATCCCCTCTGAAAACTGGCAAAGAGTTCAAAGTTCTTTTCTTAAAGACATCGCTTGAGTGATCTAAGGCCATTAGTCGACTGATCCCTTCTATTTTTCTGCCAGAGACTTTATCTTGAATACAAGACTCCTTTCATATCACATCACTCGAGTGCTCATTCGAGTAATCTAAGGCCATCACTATAGTGATCCCTTCTATTTTCTGCCAGAGACTTTATCTTGAATACAAGACTCCTTTCATATCACATCACTCAAATGATCCATTGACTATCTATCAAGTGATCACTCGAGTAATCCATTTCAAAATATGGCAGAAAGTCTTGACTGAAAATCATAATATATCTTACCTCATCACTTGAGTGGTCACTCTAGTGATCCCTTCCAAAATCAGGCAGAGAGTTTTGGACATTGTTCTGACTATATCACTTAAGTGATCACTCGAGTGATTCAGAGTTATCACTTGAGTAATACCTCTCAGAATTTGGCAGAGACTTTGCTTTGAGATAGAACTTCAATTCTTCCTTCATTACTCGAGTGCTTACTCAAGTGATTGCCCTGCATGCTTCAGTAAACTTGTTACAACATTCAAAAACCTCTTGTTTATAATTAAATCAATTATAACATATTTTATTATCATCAAAACATATGATCTAACAATTACCCCCTTGTACATATCTTGTATGACCTTAATATATGTACCACACACACCTTTCTTCATTAGTCTTTCTAAAGTACATCTCTTAGCATGCGGTCATAAGCTTTCTCCTAGTCAATGAAAACCATATGCAAGTCCCTTACTTTGCTTCAATATTTCTCTATTAACCTCCTCAATAAATAAATCGCTTCTGTCATGGATCTTCTAGGTATGAATCCAAATTAGTTCTTCAAAATGCAAGTCTCCAATCTCAAACTGTGTTCAATCACCTTTTCCTATAATTTCATTGTGTGGCTCATCTGGCATCTTCTTAGATCATAAAATCTCATTAAAAATCTTAGTAAGCCATAACACCCCTTTCTCACTTAAACACTTCTAAACTTTAATAGGGATACCATCAAGACCAATGACTTTATGATTGTCCATTTTCTAATTGAAAAATCCTCCAACTCACAAGTTAAACCTTTACCTCCATCATTGAACAACTTGTAAAAGTAGGCCTCCCATCTATCCCTAATATCTCCATCAGAAACCAAGATTTTACCTCCTGCATCATTTATACATCTTACTTGATCCAAATCTCTCTTTTTTATCTCCCTATCCTTTGCAATATTGTAAATATTTCTTTCCCCAAACTTTGTCCTTAACTCCTTATAAAATTCCTTAAAAACTTTAAAGCGAGCTTTACTCTCTACTTTCTTAGTCTCTTTTTTAGCCAAACGGTACCTTTACCAATTTTCATCATTGTTGCACAAATGTATGACTTTAAAATAATCTCTCTTGTTCTTTACTTTCTCTTGAACATTCTCATCCCACCACCAAGTCTCCTTATCTCGAAGGCCAAAACCTTTAGAATTTTCCAAAATATTTTTAGTAGCCTTCTAAACCATTTGAGTTGTAACACCTTATTTCTAATAGACTCATATGAGCGGAAAAGAGTAGCGAAATAAGTTGTGAAACTAGGATTTGGTAACAGATTACTCAAACTTTCAAAAATGTTCTCAAAATCCCAATCTCAACTCAAGAGTTGAACCTGGAGTTGAGAGAGTTTTCAGAGGATAAAAAAATTTTCAAACATTTTCAAAAAGTTCACTGCCTCCCTATGTCTCATCGGTACTCAATTCCATTTTATCAAAGTGTGCGATCTTGTCTCTACTTAAGTTTCACATTACATTCGTTAGTTAATGTTTCTTTTATCGATCGGAATCATTATCTAGCTAAGATATCCTTTTGTTATGTTACCGCCCATTTTCTAGACTACCGGCTCTATCACTATACTATTGTTAGGCTTACATAGCCATATACATCATATACATTCCCCAAAATATCCAAAATACCGAAAACAGACAACCAACAGAGAAAGTAAATTTTGCAGCTTTATCCTCTAGCTGTCTATGTTTTCCTTCCTGCCCTTTGAGCTACCAGCCTGTACTGTAAATTTTTTATAGAAACAGGATGAGATTCAAAAGAATCTTAGTAGTCATGGTAGTCAATCATATAGATACAACATCTCAGAGCATGCCACGCAGTCATCATATAAACAGAATTATCACGATAGCATTCAGTGCACAACATGCAGTTCAACATATCACTATAGCGCTAGGTATAAAAAATCATACGGCCTCGAGTGTTACCCATGCAATAGGCCCTGGGCATCCACTTGTGCATCACAAAAAATTTCAATGGCTTGAGCGTTCACCAGTGCAATAGGCCCCAGGCGATCACCCCGTATAATCAGAATGTGTCAGACAATTCATGATGAATTCACAAAACATGTAGTGTATCTTATAACATATAAAAGATAAAGTTACTACATGTTCGATTTCCCTTCAAAATATCCAATTGTCTTCTTGGCTCAGGCAGGTCTTAGATTCTGAATAGCTATTAGGTCTTATAAGTAGAATTTACGGACGACAGGTTATTATTTCATCCAATACTTGTATAATCCAAATAGTCATGTTGGTTGTCATTAAAGTTAACATACTAAGCAAAAATCAAATTCAAAGTGGTCCAACTATCCCAAATTGGTTAACTCCACCCCTAAAGTTTATCATAATTACTTAGTGCCATTACATTTTCTCATTTTTGGACATTACTTAAATATGTCAGAATTTTCTTCAATCTTTAAAAATTCATAACTATTTGTACAGATGTCTAATTTTGATGATTCTAAAGGATATGTAACCCCTAATTAGTCTAGTTTCAGGGGAAAATATAGCCATTACACTTCTGGACTAACATCAATACAATATCTCACTTCATTGATCACTGCCCTAGAATTCGCCAGTTTTTCTAGACCAAATTTTAAAAATGTAGAACTTCCAACATATACACCCAAATGACAAAAATAACATATAAAATTAAATCTTGAATGTATACTTTTATACTAGAAATTTTCACAATTTTTAGACATTATTTACCTATTTAAAACTGACGTACAACCAAACTGCTACAAATTTCATTCCAGAATCAACATCAAACTTTGAAAAATCATATCTCTCAATCTACTGTTCCAATTGCATCATATTATTATCTAATTAAATCCTAGGATGTATATTTTCATCATGTAAAATTTCATAAAGTTTGGACTAGGTTTGACTATTGAAAAATATGTCACAACAACTTTACTCCAGAAAAACGAATCTGGCAGCAGTGTCTTCTAATTTCTAAAAATTCCATAATTATGTATAATTATCCAAAAATTATAACCACATAATTTTTCACATAATTTTCCATTCTAAACACAATGGTAATTTCAAAATCATTAAAATCACAAATTTTCAGCCCCTTATAGCACTGATCGAATAGAACCCATTTTCAGCAAAATCACCAAAACATAATTTTGTCTAACAACTTGGTCAAATATCATCATTTAACCACAAACACATGATTAAACCTTAAAAATACCCCCTGGCTAAAAAATGAAAAGTACTAAAACCCTCATGAAAACTCATCTAAACAACAAACCAATCGATTCAAAATGAAGCCTACGCTTGCCTCTACGCGTTTCTGCAACCAGTTCGGAAATCTAACAGTACTTCATCCAACAAGACGGCACCAAACACCTCTAAATAAAAATTTGAAACTGTAGAAATGAAGCTTGGGATCAGTAGAAGAAGTTTTGTGAAAGGGTATTTGGGGAGGAAACGTCGATTCAGTAGTGTTTCGACGGATTGAAGTTCTTAGAAATTACTATTCGTCTTCATCTCTCCTCTAACCATTTTTATGATATTTAATCTGGTTTTCCCCTTATTTTAGGTCATTTGGCCAAAATATATGGCCAAGAAAGGGACTTGGAAAAGTTATGCACGTGTCGCGATGTTGTGGTACCATTTATCCTGTGATCCAGTGATTTAGTGACACATGTCACTTGCTTTAATAAAGTGGGTCCTACCTCTTTTTCAGGATTTTAGCCATCCTTTTTATCAGGGAAAGTGAGGGTCTAATGATTTTCCCTGACTCTCGGGTTCGGTTTTTGAGAAAGTTGGTCAAGTGACCAGACCCGAGACTGGTGGATTCCCCTGACTTCTGTGCCACATGTCACCGTCTTGGAATGCCAACACAAAAGGAAAAAAGGACACTTCATGATGAGGGATAAGTGTCACCTTCTATTTGTGCCAACCAAAAAGTAGGGATGGTCCTTGTTATGATTGTTTGTACTTTAAGGGACATGTGTCACCTTCTTCCTTATCCAACACAAAAGTAAGGTAATCATTACACATCATGACTCACTTTATTAAAGTATTTTAATAATGTTACTTTATTGGTGTCTACTTGGATTTTACTCGGGACTTATTCGGAATTACATCACTTGTAGCAGATCCCGCAAGATGACGTCAGGTCAGAGTATGTGTGTGGGCCCCATATGGCACCACATCCGGTGTCTTTTCCAAAAATGCAGGTTACACATGTCTGCCCTCAAAATGCCATGTGTACACCTATACCGGCATATTTCACCTGACCAATCAGTCTCATACCTCATGACATATCTGGGTGGCATCTTTCGACCAACCCAATGCACCGTATATGGGTAATATGCACATCTGTACCGACACTTTGATCCTACTGCCTACTCATACTGGGCCCTCTACCCGGTAAGGCTGAATCACTGTCCCCAAGACTCTTTTTCTATCTCTTGACATTCTTGGGACTTTTCCTAAACTAGGCTTAGTGATCTGCCTAATATAGGCTTATCCTTAAGTTCCTAAGCCTAGAATCTGGAATATTACATGAGCCATTTCCTTCCATATTTTATTAGTATTTCCTTTTGACTCCCAAACTCCTTCTTCTAAAAGAGTTCTCTCGAAAATATCTCTCTTTTCCCCCCTTTAACTGCCTCCACTTAATCCTTGAGTTTAAAATTTTTTGTCACTTTTGTTTTCTATATTTCATACGCATATCAAGAACCAAAACCCTATGTTGTGTAGTCTGTAACACCCGTTACTTATTCCCCATTATTATGCATCAGAAGCATTAACTATATTATTATGGCTCAGGAGAATCAATAAATAAAGCTCCCAGCAAAATTCTTACACCCTTATTCTTAGGGCACTGTTCATTCTATAAAACCATATTTACCAGATTAATTAACTTTATTCACGGGGTTACTATTCACTTTAACTTTTCAATTCTTCTATTCATTATTATCAAGGTTTTTCTCGGCTTATCAATTCCTCTGCTTACTTAACTAATGGGCTCATACTGTGCGATTACCCATTGATAGTTCATTTAATGAGCTTGGATAATTAATCCCTTCGTCATACGGGTTATACAGTTAACCACATCAAATATTAATACATCACGGAACAGCGCATAACAATTCCTCAACTCTTTATCCATAATTTCTTCTCCCGGTGCATAGTCTTGTACTCCTTTCTTGTGCTCACCTTCCTAAATGGTTGGTTGGGGGAGGGTCAGATTCAAGGAAATCTCAGTAGCAAACAATACTACTATACATGTAAGATATATATTTAATGTATGACATCCTTGCTTTATATTATTTCATGACAACATAATGACATATATGCATGTTCAATGTTACAACATACTCAAGGCCATAGCATAAATATAACAGAGCTTCAATCAATCAAATATGTTCAATACAATTAGACAAAACAGTCACATAAATCAATGCACAAACATACATATTAAATACATGCAGGTTAGGTAAGTTTACTACCTTTTGTCTTTAAGTTCCCTTATTGTATCTTTTCTTCCAACCACTAAAGTTGCTTCCATTGCCTCTTCTTTTTCATCTCATGGCCTTAGATAAATGGTCATATCATTAGAGACATGACAAATAAATGTCTAATGGGCTACTTTAGCCTCTAGAATTTGTCTCTATTCTTTGGTCCCATATTTGTCCCAAATTATTTTAAATGACATTATTTTCTTATTTTTGCATAATTTCCAAAAGTTGGCAAAATTTTCAACAAACTTTGAAAATTCATATCTTTTTCTAAAAATCTTCAAATTAGGTCGTTTAAATATCTAGGTGACCCTTATTAAGTCTATTTATAAAAAAAATGGATCTCACTACCATCTAGAAATGCACAATTCCAGAATTTCCATTTTATCCTTACTGCCACAGAAACATCCCAGTTTTAATGGTTTGACTTCTAAAATTCATAACTTAATCTCTAGAAATCCAAATGGGGTGGTTCAAAGTCTCATGTGAATATATTTAAGTATATTTTAAAGAAAAAATATCTCCTAAAACCTATTATGAGCACAAAATTCCAGAAACCTTGAGCAACAACCCTATCTCAGGATTCTTTCCAAATTCAATGCCTATAATTTAACAAATGATATCTCACAATATACAAACCAAAATGACACATATTATATATAAAATTAAAACGTATGATATCTAATTTAAATATGGAAATTTTCATAAATTTTGGTCATGGTTTAGTCTTCCAAAATTTCACCACAACAATCTAACTTCCAGAAACATAATATGGTAACAACTAACTTTAAAAATTCATATCTCTTAATATACTGATCCAAATGGCACATATTTCCTATCAAATTAATGCTTGAAAGGTCTACTAAAATTATGGAAAGTTTCATGGCCATTGGAAAAGATTTGGTTACTCAAAAACTCATCATAAGCATATTGCCTCCAGAAAACAAAATCTAGCAGCACTACTATGTTGACTTCAATCTTTGGGTTTTCAATCCAACCCTTCTAAAATCATGTTCACAACCTATTCCCATACAAAATCGTGTGTAGAATCTATTTCTAACCTCAAAAACACCAAAACCATATTCTTTCCATAGGTTTTAGGTCTAACCAAAAATACGAGAATAGGAAAACTCAACAAAACCTCAAGATACTTGGTTCAAAACGAAGTCGAGGCTTACCTCAAAATGAATCTACAACCAGTTAAGAATTCTGGCGGCACTCCAGCTAACTAGATGGCATAAAACACCTCAGATTAAAAAACTGAGACCATAAAAAGAAAGCTCTCAGTGAGTAGAACAATGTTTGTGAAGGACTTACCGGTCGTAGACTGTGATTCGAGGCCGAAATCGACTTTGAAGCTTAAGAACTCAACACTATTCATCCACCATCTCTCTTCTTTCTATTTCTCTTCATTTTTTTCAGTTTTCCTCGCCTCTTTCTAGTGCTGGCTGAAATTGATAAAAAAGGGGGAGGGAAGTGTTTTATTTTTGCCATATGTCCCCTTGCTCTAATCTAGTGGTGCCAAAGTGTGACAAGTGTCTTGTGATTAGCTCACAAGATGCCAAGTGTCCCCCTTTCTCTCTCCTAGGAAACACTTTTATCAGGGAAAGGAGAGGCTGACAATTTCCCTTAACTCCTAGGTTTAGTGTTTGGAAAAGTCAAGTACATGTCCGGGCTGGAAACCGACGGATTCCCCAAACTCAATGGGTAGGTGGCACGCCTTCAGGGAGTGCCACCTCACAAGGCAAAAAGCAAGTGTCATCATTATGGACACTTGTCACTTTCTTAACATGCCAACACAAAAGTTGATTTGTACTTTGTCATGATGAATGGAAAAGTGTCACTTTCTTATTTGTCCAACACAAAAGTTGAGTCATCATTACTCATCATGACTTATTTTATTAAAATTACTTTAATAAAGTTATTTTATCTGTGTCTACTCGGGTTTCACTCAGGACTTACTCAGGATTGCGTCACACATATCGAAGCTTGCAAGATGACGCCAAGTTGGAGTATGTGTGTGGGCCCCATATGGTGCCACATACCAGTTTCTTTTCCAAAAACGCAGGTTACACATGTCTTCCCTGAAAATGCCATGTGTACACCTATACCGGCATATTTCGCTCAACTAATCAGTCCCATACCTCATGACATATCTGGTTGGTATCTTTCTACCAACCCAATGGCACCGTATATGTGTCATGTGCACATATGTACCGACACTTTGATCTTACTGCCTACGCATAATGGGCCCGTTATCCGGTAGGGCCAAATCACATAGTCCTCGAGAGTCTTTCTATCTCTTTTCATTCTTTGGACTCTTCCCAAATTGGGCTTAGTCATCTGCCTTATATAACCTTATCCTCAAGTCTTTAGGCCCAAAACTCGAGATATTACATAGTCATGCCATCCCCAGGAATCACTTTGCAATTACTACAAAGTCTTTTTGTCAAGGTTATCAAAAAGAAGTCAATCTGTGACCTAGAGGCATCATTCTTGTATGTAATGAGATGTTCCTCCCATTTCTTAAAAAAATTGTTGACAACTCCGCCTATGTTTTATAGGCAATCCCTAGCTTGAATAAAGGAGAAGGGTTGTGTTAGGCCCTCGATAGCCAACGTAAAACTCTATCAAATTTTTATGAACATGAACCAACAATACAAGTTTACGTTATTGTCACTAATTTACTTAAAATGGTAATTTTGACGGCCTTATTAAAAATCCTTTAATATTCAATGCCAATAATTCGAACGGTAGTACCTGCAAAGAATCAATGTTTTATTAACTTTTCATCTTATGGCGTTACTTGGGGAATGATCAGAAGATTTCACTTGATTCAACCCCCCCCCCCCAAATAGCCAAAAAGGAAGATTAATTAGCTAGATGTAATCACGCATTTTTGGACCATATCATTATTTTTATTTTTCTCCTACCTGAGATATCTACTTTCCAATTCATATGGAAACTAAAATCAAGCACCCTATAAAAGCCGTAGTATTTACCCACACACTCTCACAATCTTATGAAGCAGAAGTAGTGATTCACAAAGTGACGACCTGAGATATCACATATCATCAAATAGAGATGGCTATTAAGTTAGGGAAGAAGGTGGTAATAATTCTTGTAGTTTTGGCTGCTTTTGCAGAAATGTTACACAGAACAGAGGCTAAAGATTTCACAGTGGGTGGCTCCTCTGGGTGGATCAGTAATCCTCCTGGTGGTGCTTCTTTCTGTTCCACTTGGGCTAACAATTGCGCCTTCGAAGTCAACGACACTCTAGGTAGGTCATTGATGAGAGTCAAATTTTTCTAACAATCTTGCTTTGAGCCTAGTTCTCTAATGCCTTTTTCTAGTGTTCTTGAATTTTTATTTTTGTAAAAAAAAATTCAAATTATTATAGATGAAAAAAATTGGATATATTGATTAAGTCTTGAGGTCATGCAATAGAGCAATTTTATTACTTTGAGTCTTAAAGGCCTTAGATCCACAATCTTTTCTTTCTTTAATCTTCTCTTTTTTTTTCTTTTTTTTTTTGCTATCGCAGACAAATGGCTCTATATAGTATATTAGATTTTAGTGAATTAATGAAGTATATATAAGACTTATCTTTCTATTAAAAAAACTTAAAGTAATTTGATAGGACATACCTTAAGGTGACATACCTTTAATTCATTTTTCAGTTGTCGGTATGAGACTTATATTCTAATAAACGGTATATCCCTTCAATTCAATCTCCCATAATCAATATCATGGGAATTTAGTTATATTCTAACAGAGAGAAAAGACAAGTGAAAAAATTACACAATTGCATAACAGCACGACCTTGGAATGGCTTAATTAAAACTAAACAAACAAAAAAAGCATTAGAAAAGGGGGCATTATATATGGTTGGTGAATAGACGCACAAATTTAATTTCTGGTGCTATTTTGAGCTGGGCAGTGTTCAACTTCGCTACAGGAAGACATGTGGTAGCCATACTGAGTGAGACCGACTTTCAAGAATGCAACTTCACGAACTCGATTCACGTGCTCAACACTGGACCGGCAAGAGTGACTCTGAATCGAACCGGCAAATTCTACTTTTCCTGTGCCTTCACAGGTCATTGTATCAGTGGCCAGAAACTCAGAATTTTTGTCACTGCACCTTCTCCTTCACCTGCACCATCGCCGGTTACTTCGCCTGAAGGCCGACGACCATTTCTCTGAACTTTGCTTCTTCAAATATACATGTGGGCATCTATATCATGGACAAAAGGGGACTTGGGGTTCACTTGCCTTGGTGGAATTTGGGTGCTTCTTTGAATAATTTTGGTTGTGTACGTTGCACTACATGCTGGTCTGAACCAGCTAGCTAGCCAGCTTATATGGAGTCATGATAATAATAATGATATAACATTGCGTCGAAATAATAAACGATTTCACTATTGGTGGATTGGATCCATTTATTTATTTACAGTTTTTGTATTCAATATTATTAATTGTTAAAAAAATTGTGTCCTTGTGATTTTTATGATTTATTATGTGATATTGCATTAATGTCTTCATATGACAGGTAAATTAGTTTAAAATAAAAATTTATTTACTATTTGTCGTTGTGAGTTTTATGATTTATGTGATAACCCATTAATGTCTTGATATGAAAGGTAAATTAGTTTAAAATAAAAATATTTTAACTATTTTTTCCTCATAATTAATTTTTAACTTAACTTTTAAATTATATTATTATATTAATTAGAAATAAAAATATTATTATATCAGTTTTTTATACACACTAACATTTTGGGATGAGCATGAATTTTAATAAATTATGCATTTTAAATTAAGGTGTAAATTAATTTATATAACAATAAATAAAAAAGTATAAACAAATATGTAAGAATAGAACAATAAAGTAATTACTACCCCTTCTTCTCTAATAAAACTAAATAATGTAACACTCCCCTCCCCTCAAAAAAGAAAACAATGTTATGATATGTGTGAATGTCCATTTATATCTTTTATTTTTATTATCTCCAGTAACCCACATTTATCTCTTATTGTTATCAAATCTGTAGATATTGATATAGTCTATTGATAATGTAAAGTGCCTATACATATAAGGCATGTACCATATACTCTGAGATACCTTGAATAATAAATAAGATTCATCCTCTTACTCTCATATATTTTGTTTGGAATAGCGATTGGAAGCTCCATAAGTGCTTTTCAATCGTGATTTACATGGCCTGTTTGGAATCTCATTAGAATGAGAAAAAAATCTCATTTGGAGGGTAAAAGCTCATTTGACATCTGCAGACGCATTTGTGAACACATTATCTTTCAATGGGCTTTTGGACAAAAAGCTACTTTTTTTAGAAGCTCATTGGAGTAGCTTTTGGCTTTTTTTCACCGGGTTTAGAAAAAAAAAAAGCCAATTCTCCCATTACTAATCCAAACACAAATCACATTAACAATATGAATTTTTTTACATTTGGCTTCTACAAAAGCCACATTAAAAAAAGCCAATTTTTCACTGTGTTCCCAAACAGGCACACGGTCTACGAAGTAACATTTATGGTCTACGAGGTAAATATGTGGAGGAGATTTTTCTTGATTTACGTGAATCGGGCTTATATAATAAGCCCGATTAACTTAAATGAATCCAAACAAGCTAATATTCTCTCTTTAATCTTTCCCTTTTATTTATAACACATTATCAATACGAGATTCTATCAAATGAGTTTATAGCATCCTGTTTATACTTAATTAATTTTTTTGTTTGGCATCTTGTTTATATTTAATATTTTTCTTGTTTATACTTGTCGTTTTTCGGCAAATAGCGCGGTAGGGTATATGGGCACAATGCGGACAGATCAAAGTCACAACCATGTTTGCAATCCAGCTCCTTGAGTATGAAATGTTGCAAAAGGTGGAAAGTTGAAAGAGCAATTACGGCACATGTGGGTCCATTGCTATGTTCTTTCGTAAAAGACTTGGCATGGAGGAAGAAACACTACCAAAATTGAGCGAGAATCTAATGAAGGTATGCTATTGTTTTTCTTAATTAATTTATCATCTTCATATACTTCTACGATACACCACACACAAAATTAATACGCCTTGGAAATTTAGAGTGGCTGATCACAACATGTTTATTTTTTTCCTTTTCTTTTTGATAATCAAACCCCAGCGCATCAAATTACATGGTACAACAATTCAAAGCCTTGGTTACGTTATACAACATGTTTATTAATAACAAAATATTTTAAAAAAAACTAATATATCCATATCTCAATCAATATAAAAAATATATATTATACATAATAGTGTATATTCATTTTAAATTTATATATTGGGTAGATATGTTTTCATATAACTAGCGTGTGTTCACTGGTCTAAAAGGTGACTTTTTCGATTGTTTGTAATTAAAATCGGTATAAAAGGTAATTTTTTTAGACCGGTTGTAATTACAACCGGTCTAAAAAGTAACATTTTTTAAAAAATAAATAAATTGGGCCTTTTTTTGTATTGGAGATTATTTTAAAAAAATAAGCTCCAATACAAAAAAAAAATAATTTATAATTTTTGTCATTACATAAATTCTGAGTGAGCTATAAGAAACCACCTTATTCCTCAAAAAACAAATAAAACAAGAAAAAAGTAGAAAGTAAGTATTTTTCTGACTTTGTAAGAAATATACAACTATATTCATGCCATTCACAGTCTTGCTTCGGGGAAAGAAAAACTAAATTTAGGAAAAACTTCATAATAATATCCTTATGACTAATGTTCCAATAACCCAAAAAGAAATTATTCAGAAACACATTAGGACCCTGAAACTTCAATTGGATACATATCAGGCTAAAACAGCAAACACAAGTAGTACAAATTGCACAATGCACAATATAGTAATATACTAAATCCAAGGAAAAGTGAAAGTTTGCACAACTCTAAATAAACTGATCACATATCTGCCTCAATGAATAATGATCTCCAATTCTAGTATCATAGTTATTCTCAAAGACAAGATACTAAAACCCAGCTTTCAAAGATTGCTTAAGTCTTCTTGTTAATACACATCAAAATAATAGTTAAGCAAAGTCAATTTCAACATAAGAAAAGGAAAAAAAAAATGGATACAAGTGTTGACAAAGATCCTATAATATAATTTCTTTCTTTCTTTCCTAAAAATAATTTATCACAAAATGCTAAGTAAGCGGAATTGACTGTGGCATGGTTAAAGAGCTTCAAACTAAAAATGCCAATATTTGAATGCTTATACTTACTTTTTTTGCCACCCTTTTCATGAATTGAAAAAGAAATGAAGCTGAGTTTCAAGAAACATAAATGGTAATACATAATAGGGTGTTCAAAAATTCACCTTCTGGATCACACTAGTCAAAGAACTCATCAAAATCTACAGAAGAAAAGCATATCATGATTGAAACTGAGAGGGAAATGAAATGAAGTTGAAAAGGATGGAAGAACTAACCGACAAGGAAATTAAATACATAAAGAAGGGAATACCATTAGTGAGGGCCTTAATCAGAGAGCTTCTGTGAGCACAAAAATCCCTCAAAGCTAGTCCCATCTTAGCACAAACACCAAACATAATCAACGTACCGAATCCGTCCATTTAGAGCAAAAATTGTAGTCTGTAAACGGAGAGAAAAGTATTTGATCGGAAACAATTGAATTAGATGTGTTGAATCAGAAATTTGTTACCTTCAAAGCAGCAGTCGTTCATGCCTAATAAGCCGTAGTGTGGCTCAGTCTCCCAAAACGAACCTGAACAAGAAAGGACACAGTGGCGAAGATCAGAACAAGCGAGGTTTCTGCGATAATGAAGATGCGAATATCAGAGAGCTAGGTCATGGTAGAAGAAATTGATTGAATTTTTAGGATTGGAGTTCTCTGATGACTGATTAGGGATTGAAGTTCTAATAGAACGGGAGTTTTGAAAATGAGTTCTAAGTATAAAAATTTTAATTCAACTGCGTAACTAGAGCAAGCCAACGAAGACATGCGACGGAGACTGAGGAGCGACGTGGGACGGAGATTGAAGAGTAAGTTGCAAGGGTGGAGTGAGAAGAAGCTCACAACAAATGCGACAACGAAGAGAGGGCTTGAGAGCGATTAATTTATGGATTCAAAGATCCATCTTTTAGACCAGTTGTAAGAAATAACCGGTCTAAAATATATTAACTTTTAGATCAGTTATTATTGACAACCAATCTAAAAGGTATCAAAATTTTTAAAACATATTATTTTTTTAATTTCATATCTTTTAGACTGGTTGTAATAAAGAACCAGTCCAAAATATATTATTTTTAGACCGGTTATTAGTGACAACCGGTCTAAAATGTATAAAAATTTTTAAAAAATATTATTGTTTTAATTCCGCATCTTTTAGACCGGTTGTAATAAAGAATAGGTCTAAAATATATTATTTTTTAAACTAGTTATTAGTGACAACCAGTCTAAAAGGCATCAAAATTTTTTAAAAGTATTATTTTTTTAATTCCGCATCTTTTTGACCAATTGTAAGAAATAAACGATCTAAAATATTTTATTTTTTAGGCCGGTTATTAGTTACAACCGTTCTAAAAAGTCTCAAATTTTTTGTTTTAATTTTTTTAATTTTTTTAGACCGGTTGTTTGAAAAACCAGTCTAAATAATATCTTTTAGACCGCATATTTTAGAAACCGGCCTCAAAATTTTTTTATAATTATAAAATTGCCACCGGTCATACTTTTTAGACCTTATACGTAATAAACAGTCTAAATGTTGCGGTATAAAAAGGCTATCTTGTATTAGTGTCACCATAAGGCACAACTATTTTCAATCTATCCATGTTCCTCACTTTTGATAAGGTAACACAACTGACCTCATGTAAACGCATGCTATGATAGATATAATCGAATATGATTCAAAGATTAATAGCCAAAAATAGAATATTTGAGAATTGTGTTGTCTGAGTATCTTTTTTAGATATTTGCATTACTTATAAATTATTATTGACAATATATATGTAATGATTATTATTGCCAATAAAAGTTTTTCAAAAATTACAATTACACAAATCCTTTCTAAATGTATTCTAAGATAGTGGAAACAACTTGTATGATACTTGGTTATTATATCATACAGTACAATATAAAAAATATAGGTAGTTTGAGGATGAATATGTGCTACGCTGATTTCTTTAAAATATCTTCACTGATCTAGAAAGATTCCTCTTATTGGATGCTTTTTTTTAAACTTTCACTGATCTTCAAACTAAAATGAGTTAATGGACACCTCTATTAAACTTATCAAATGGTGCAGCAGTTCAAATTGACCCCACAGTTCAAATTGTAGCTACATTGTGTAAGAAAGTAGATATCAACTTTATTGGCCTGGGTTAGAGAAACTGCAACACAAAAACAAAACGGTAAAATAATCATTGCAATGGGAAAAAACGAAATTGACTCATTTAGATGGACCTTATTACCCTTTTAGTGGCTTAAAAATGACCGTGCAATTGTTCTTTGAGCTTGATACATAAATGTCATCACTATCCATACTCCTGTTGTCTTATATTGTAACTCAATAAATGTCATATGCAGAATGCATGCATCCCAACTAAAAATGGAAGACCTTTCACTGCCAAGTGTCATCTCTCAAACCATCTTGTATGTTTAGGTGCTGCAAGGCCATATGGAAGATCTTTCACTACTAAGTAATGCTTTGTTTTATAATGCATATTGACAAAAAAAAAAAAAAATACTTCACTATTTTGTAAAGCATATTCTCTGATTAATTGTTGCATAATTGAAGAAATGGTTTGGTTAGGTCAACTCATGAAGTATGAATTCGATTAATTAGTAGTCCTATGAGTAAGTTCCCACCAGTTGTCACATGATAAAGTAAGAAATATTTATTTCTTGATTGAACAAAATCATAGAAAACGTAACTTTAGTTGTCAATAAAATAGTTGCAAAATAGTTTTAGAGCAATGGTAGCTAATTTCATACCCTAGCAGGCTTTAAATAGCACACTGCAAAAGTGGACTCAGCTACAAAAGACAAACTTATAGATATTCTATCTATTTTAGAAGGAAACACTGTAGAAATAAGTCATTCATAGGGCATTGTTCATCACAATGACATACATATGGCCCCATACCCAAGTTTTTCCATATAAAGATTACAACTTTATGCAATAGCCAGAAGGAGCATTTCATACTGCATATGCATCACGTATGAATTTAACTTTCCATTGTATGCTCTCCCCCCCTCCTTCCCCTTGTGTAACTTCTCGTCCACTTGTTGCAGTCAAAACAGTAAGATAGCATCATGCAAGACTTTTAAGCATTTGTATGGAGTAAATTAAAAAGCTGCATAAATTGTGCATGATGACCCCTCCCTTTTCCTGAAAAACTAAGATATAAGCTAAAAAGAAGTTATTCTTTGGCAAAAAAAAAAAAATATTCAAAGAATCATTCTGCAATATTTTACATTATTAATATGGAGCAAATGCACACTCAAATTTACACTAATGTGTAGTATTAGTTATGACTCATAACGCAGACAAAAACTAACACAATCACATGGTCCGAAATCACCACATACTGGTTATGTTCAAGTGAAACTAAAAGACTTGCACAGTATTTCAAAATCAGCCTCCTCAAGCTCTTGTTTCATTTTCTTATAGCCCATAATTCTGATGGCATCAAGAAGCGTGTATCGGTTGCAGATCAAACAATGGAGGTAAGCTTTACTGTGACAGTAAAACATATCTTCTATCAATATTTTTTTATTATTTTTCATGATTCAACAGTTCATATGCTAGCATCTGGTTAGGAGGAGAAGGAATCGACAGTGAAGGAAGTGCAAGAACAAATAAATAGTCATAAAGCTAAAAGCATAACAGAAATGAATTCGCAAACAGGGGAACAGAAAAACATTTATAATATTCTAGCAGACTTCCCTTCCTTCATATTCTCCGTCCTTCTTGAAAAAGGACTATTAAACAAACAGCAACGACGATGATGACAGCTAAGAGGATGAAGCATGATCACCAACAGCGAGGCAAGGAAGGCAAAAATGAGGAACTAATAATGAAAAGCATAAAAATAAATTTGAATACAAAAAGTCAAAGAACTCAGAAAATAAGTAGAGAAGAATGGTATGTACCCCAGTGAAGAGTATAGTATGTAATCAAAGATGAAAATATAGGACAAATACAGGGGAATCACTCTTATATAAGAGAGGTATCATGTATACATCCTCTCAGTGGATGGTCACTGTAGCATTTTCGGCGTACCTGGAGTATAGTTTCGCACACTCAAGATACCCACTTGAATCATCGATCACAGCGGAAGCAAATGCACTAAAGGGAAATTGAGAAAAAATATGTCTAAAGTATTTTCTCAGTGTGTTTGGTTTTCTGAAGGGAGAAAGTTTTCTAATCTCACTGCCCACATATATTAACTGTTCCCACCAAATGTTAGGGCAAAAACCCTTATCTCCATTTGTTTCAAATATTTGGAGAATATTACCAATAAATGCCCCCATAAAATTATCAACAAATACCCCATAAATTAGGGTATTTTATTTTGACCCCTAGGCCAATGGATTTGGGCCTAATCCACCAAGGGTGGATCAAGCCCATTTTCCAACAGTCACGAATGACCAAAGAATATTAAACCTTTTGAATTCTGATGATTGTGACGCCCATTTCTTTGGCACAAAGAATATAGGAGTACAGGTTGTGTTGAGCGAATATGTTGGTTTGGTATGGTGGAGATTGGTATGTGTTTATGCTTTTGAGAAGAAGTCCCTTGATGTGGTGCTTTTGTAGGACCCAAATTTAAATTTCAAATTCAAATGGGGGGCAGATATGTTGCTTAGCAAGAAAATGACTAATCTAACTCCTATACAGTGACATGGGTGATTTCATTGTGCAATGGAGATGGAGACCAGCTCACATGGAGCCCGAGGACAATTAAACCAGCTTGTGAATAGTAATCTGTGAGGGAAGTCGGATGTAAAACGTTTATGAAGGCGGCTTGGGTGAACATATTTTAGTTATATATTGATTATGGACTATTTCTGCTACTATCTCCATAGTGTTGTATTCCCTTTCATCTCCTTACTATGTGTGTAGATCTTTTATTTTAAACACAATTAAAAATTTTATGATTTATCTTGAAGATTTATTATGAACTTGATGCTAGTCTAGTCTGATTTAATTTATGTTTCTATGTTTCTAAGTTTAAGAAATTTTACCATTTTCCAGCCGGTTATGAAAATTATGAAAGATTTTCTTTACTTGATGAAAAAAATATTTATTATATTCTTGTATAGCTCAGATATAGTTTTGATTCTATAACAATTCTCTCTCTGCTTTCTTATTTGATCTATGAAGGATAATTTGAGACATTATATAGAATTAAAATAATACTTTACCGTTGTTTAAGATATCAAATCCCATGGATAAGATTGAAAATCATTATTGATTTTATATCTTATCTTAATCTCCTCCACAAGTTTTTTCCCTATCTTATGGATATTATTACTTTTAGTATAACCATAAGCTATATAATTTCTATTTTTTATCTTATGGTCGGAAGCCCTATACTTTGATTTCATATTTTGAAAATTATATGATCAAAAGCCATATAACTTTTGTTTTCTATCTTATTATATGGCCAGAAGCCATATAGCTTTTATTTTCTCATTATATAGCTAGAAGCCATAAAGCTTTAATTTTATCTTAGATGCACCCATTATACTCTCGATTTCATGATTAGATAGACAGAAGCCTTAGCTTATCACTTTTAATAATGGTTATTTTGTAAAAGTCAACTTTATGGTTTTAATAAATGATATGGGAAAGAAAATTATGGTACTTTAATTAAAGCCTTGAAGGCTTATGCTTGAAATATCAAATGATATAAAAGAGCTTTTCAACTTTGGAAAATAGTTGTATTGTATAGTGTCTTGAAGACTACTTATTCAAAGAGAATGATGTCACTAGAAGTAATAGTCTAGAAGACTAATTAGCATATTTATTTTGCTATGATCCCATTAAAAGAATTATATATACCACTCACAAATCTCAATTGAAATTGTATGAAACAATTGTTACTTGATAAAAGCCATAAATAATATAGCCTAGAAGTTCAATGATTAAAATATCTAATATTACAAGAAGCTCAAGCACAAGCTATGTTAATTCATGATTTTATGAGTAAATGTCAAATTTTTTCATAGCACACAATGTTTTGGATGATATTTTTATTATGGTCATGCAGACTAATACTTGTTGAAATTTGCATTGCCAAAAGAAGAGATAAATCTCTAAATTTAATATGCTTATGAGCAATATAATAACCACATATATTATGAAAAAAATATAGCCTTGAAGGCTAATAGTTCATGCCAAATTACTAGCGATTCAAGCATAGCAAAATATATTTGAAGAGATTCTTGTAATGGTCCTGAAGACTGAAGACTAACGTTTATGGAGATTTATATCATAGGAAAAGTAATAGAAATTCTCCAAACTTACAACGTTTGATTGTGTTATAATCATCTATAGTCAACTAGTGAAGTAATATATAAAGGCAATAATGTTTTTCTATGTACAATAAAATAATGGGTACTAATTAAGGTTCTAGAAGAACTAGAGGCATCTAGCTCGATTAATACTAAATAAATATCTATATTCCCTGAAGACTACATAATGTTTATATATTACTAGTTTAAATAATTTACTTTATTATAATATTTATTTGCTTTTGCAACTTTAACTACTCATTGTGTTTTATATAGTGAATATGCTCTTGCAATAGTAATTATTGGAGTATAAAGTTGATATGGTATGTCCTCACATTCCCCTCAAATTTTCTTTATTGCACTTTAGCCTTTAAATAGCATATATCATTATAGCATGATCTTTATATATGTAGTTTATTTTTAACCTTTAAGAACTCTTCAAATTTCTATTTAATTTATAAATTCAGTAAATATCTTTTGTGATGCTATATATATATATATATATATATATAGAAAGGAGTAGAGTTTTTTCATAAAGAGGTATTGAATATACAAAAAAGACAATTCATAAAGAACTATATAGAAATATAACAATATATAGTAGTTCCTAAAGAACTATGTGACAGTTCCTGGAGAACTCTACATAACAAAAAAAAATTATTAATATTGTTCTTGAAAAACTACTATAGAAATAAGAAAAATATGTATAACTTACACTTAAGGAGGAGACTATTTGAATATAAGTGCAAGTCATGCTGGATGAAGATTCCAATTCTATTATATGCTATAGAAATTGAAATTTGTTACAATAAACTAAAAGTTTACTAATCTAGACAAATTTATAGTTGGGATGACTAGTTTGATTATTCAAATTATATATATGATGCAACAAATTATTATATATTATGTATTGACTAGTTGAGGTGACTAGTTTGATCATCCATCAAAGAACGAAAAGATTCTTTATGAATAGCCAACATATTACTATATGTGGTTTGTTCTCAAATAATATTAACTATAAGAATATCACCATTTATGATATGGAATGAATATATGAATTTCTGGAAATATATCAAACTCACATAGATGGGCTTATTTGAATAGTATGTAAACCATACAAGTATTCAATAAATTTGATATATGAGATGGTTACATGTTTACAACCTAAAGTTTGCAAGGTTATTTGAATAAATTATTATAATGCACAATTTTTAGACTATATGATCTATAAAATTATCTAACAAAATAATTTATCAAAGCCTCCATATATATCTAGATCAAAATTTATGAGAACAAAATTCCCATTTTAGTGTTGCGATTATTGCTTTTACATATTGCAGTACATAAATACATCAAGCCAACAAGGTATTATGAAGTCTCCCATTATAATTAGCTTTTGGTCAGGAGTTAGATATTTTCCGTATTAGAATTTTGAGTGTATAATATATTTTCTTATTATTCCACCACAATATTGCACATAGATGGATATTTAAAAGTTGGAATAAATGTTGGGTAAGAACCTCTTTCCTCTTATTTGTCTCTAAATAAAACAAAATGAAGTTTCTAAAAGAAACAAATGGATTTAGGAGACTTATACTGTATGATTGGTTGATTGTCATTTGACAAAGTTTTTCCAACATGAGGGGGAGAAAATGAGTAGTTGGAAAAGAGAGTATATTCAATGCATCAAATGTAGATCCTCAAATATAATAGTATATATAAACTAGAAGTTCATCAAATATCTCATTCTTAATATATGGCAATATATGTCAAATACAGTTACTAACCTAAATGAGAATTCTTATATCTTTTGTTCCAGCTGAAAAAATGTTCCAATAAGTATAAATGAAAAATGAGACATGCCTAAAGCATGAGAAAATGATTAGTTCCACAAGAAAAGAAAAAAAAAAGCAAATAATCAAGATGATTATATTGAAGAGGCAAGAATTAAGACATGACTATTTGTAGGACTCCCAGAAGAGGTTCAGGTACCTAAAATTAATAAGGAGATCTCAATTAGTTATGTCAAAATAAAAAGGAACCTAAAAGATAAAGTCATCGACATTGGTTTTGATGAAAATATTACATGATCAAATGAGGATCTTGTATACAAATATGTTATGAGATATAGACATAAATATAATTGGCCAACAGAAAATAAAAGGCACAACATGCAATATCATAACATGAAATTGTGCATTTCTAGCATGAGCAACAGAAGTGCAATATTAATATTGTATAAATGGGCATTATTGTACAAAAAGGAGGAAATATAGTCACAATGCTTTCACAAAAGTTTCAATGTTGATAAACATTATTTTGTGGTGAATTAAATATTCATGTCTTGTTAATTTAGAAGTCTAGCAATATATATGAAATTTTGAAATGCTTATAGAGAATATGATTATAAAGTACTCACTATATTGTGACTTATATGTGAATTCCAGAAGAATTAATGCTAGGAGTATATACCTAGAAAATTGTCATACTTATAAAATTCCTTAAGGATCAAATACATGTATGGATTTAGATATAAACATATGATAGTCCCTAAAGGATTCAAGTTGCCAGAAGTATATGGTCAAAGTATATGAAACTCTCGAAAGGATTCAAGTTGACAGAAGCACACAATTCAATCAAGATCTTTATATGGTTTAGAGCAACCAAGGTGTATATGATATTACTGACTTGATAAATGTCTGTTGAAGGAAGAATATAAAATATATATTCTACCCATGTATTTTTATGAAAAGATTTGAAAGTGAGTTTACTATAATTGCAGTTTATGTTGAATAATTTAAATATCTTTGAAACTTTTGAAGAGTTTACAAAACTATGAATTACTTGATCTCTTAAAGAGCTTACAAAAGGTGTGAATATCTTAAATTCCTGAAGATCGAGCTTGTTAAAGTTAATAATTACTTCAAGAAAGCCTTCGAAATAAATTATTTGAGAAGAATAAAGCATTTTTTTTATATAGAGAAATGCTTGGTTCGAAAGAACCATGTCTTTAGATCTTGAGAAGGTTATGAAGAAATACTTGGTCTAGAAGTATCATATCTCAGTGTTATTAGAGAACTTATGTAACACCATCTATTATGAAAAGTTCTGATGAGTTTTAGACATATAATGTTTACAAACCTAAGACATTAACAATTAGTAAGTTATTTAAGTCCCGACTTCAAGACAGGGTCCGATCCTGTACTTGTGTGGGCTTTTCAAAAACTTTTAAAAATAATTATATGTGGTCTCAAACCGGTTTACAAAGTCATTACCTCTCATCAGTTTCAAATTGTTTATTAAAAATGCAATGCATTCTTTGGCAATAGCCCGCATAGTAGTGGTTATCCCATTGGCTTTAAGTGTTTGGTTCCCCGATTCTATTTTAATTATCACACTGGGATACTAGCGTGTTTACTGAAAATCTAGTATATTGGTTACAACTAGTGCGGTTACTGTCACGGTTACTAGTATTACTACCACTACTTCTACTGAATTATATATACATATTTTATATAGTCATCCAAAATAATAAGATAACCAAATAGTCATTCTTTAATCATCCTTCTCTTCACTTGTCCATATTACCTTATTGCCTTTTGAGTAGACGCCTTTGTTGTATGTTATTTGTTGAAAAAGGGTGAGATTCCAAAGAATCTCACTAGTACACTGATCACAAATATTATATGCAGAGTACTAAGTATGTAAAACAAATCATCACAGAGCACTTACAAATTATGCAACAAACAAAGGGCCTAACTAGTCACTCATCACAGAAGCACAGTGCTTGGCAATCTCAATTTGGCAGCCCAGGGCCTCTTCCCAATACAAGGTTCACTCACGGGCTTTTTTCCTAGAGCCTACTTGGCTTAAGATACCCTAAGTAACTCTCGGTGCAGCTTGTACTTACTGGTCTTACCGCTTAAGGACTAACTGTCCTGCGCATGCACAGATGACAGAGAATATATATAGAGCAACACATATGATATAAGGGATAGGGTACTACCTGATAGTCTTTCCGATTTGGGTTCTTGTTCCTCGTCTCTCGGGCATCCTGAACAAATGTCGAATCCTATAATTTACAATTCACGGAAGACAAGTTATTACTTGTCCCAATTTTTAATAACTCGAGATACTTTGTTTGGTTATCTTTAAAGTTAATACATTAGGCCCGATGGGTATTTAATGGGCCCACACTAACTCCAAGTTTTTAACTTAATCCTTGGAAGCTAACTTTATTACCAAATGCCATTACTTTTTCATTTTCGCATAATTGCCCAAAACTCGAAGAATTTTCAATAATATTTGAAAATTAATATCATGACCTAGAAATATCCAATTAAGGTGGTTCAAAATTATATGTGTCACTTATTAAGTCTATTTTAAGGAAAAAATGATTTCCACCACCACCTATCCATACACCATTCCTAGTTTCCAATTTTTCCCATATCTCATCAAATATTTCTAGCTTTAATAGTCTAACTTCAAAAACTCATAACTCATAGTGTACTAATCCAAATCCTTCATATTACATATCAATTTATATCTCATTATGTCTAGTTTATATCTGGAAATTATCATGATCATTGATAAGTAAAATATTTGCATATTCATTTTCCCTTATATGATGATTTTGTGGACTATATTTAAGCTGAATGTAATCAATTTGGGTGTAATTAATAAATAAATAATGATTTTCTTGCAGCCATGGATAGTACCGGATTAAAAAGAATTAAAGAAGGCATTTAAGGGAAAGTACTATTCACTGTGCACTGTACATACGGGTACTGTTCACTGTAGCAGACCATTGCGGTTTACTGTAGCGGACGGTGTGTGGAAGTGGGGCGGTTCAGTGTGGGTTACTGTAGCGGACGGTGTGGTCGATTCACTGTAGCAGTGCGGTTCACTGTAGCAAATCACTGTAGCAGTCCGAAAATGAAGCCTATAAATGGAGCTTCTTGGCACCCTAAAATGAAGAGGAAGGAAGAGAGAGAGAGAGTTTCTATTTTAGAGAGAGAGTTGTTATTTTTAGAATTTATTTCTTGCATTTTTTTACTTCTTGCATGCCTCCTACATGGATGGTTTTACCTCCTATATGGAAGGCCTAGGTAGTCCTCCTTTATGGATGGTATAGGTTGCCACCTACATGGATGGTTTTACCTCCTATATGGTAGGCTAGATTTTTCATTTTCATGCATCTTGTAGTTGTATTTTTATGTTTTTGTAATTAATTTTTATGCAATATTTATGATGTTTGTCATATATTTTGGTTTTGTTTTTAATTTTATCACGAGCAAAATTTTCCTTTTCCTAGGGTGATGACGTAGCTTACTAATGACGGATTGAATCTTAACTTATTAAATCTAGTTTTAATTTTTCCTTCATGATTGAGTTTTAATTATTGCTCTTAATGCTTACAATTGATTGGCCACCTTTTGGATGATTTTAATATGCATGTTGAGACCGGAAGGAGATACATGTGTGTGGATCCTATAATTAAAACCATAATTTGCATATGAAATAGGAATATATTCATATGAGTTGTGTAGTCTTAATTGAGTTCCATAAATCTTAATGCATGATTGATTGCTTAAATTCATATAGGAATATATTGGGTTAGCAATTAATTATAGAATTACTTGACCTTGGAATAGGCTAGTAATTAAAATAGGGAAACTCGACTATCAATCATGTGGAATAAATAGGACTAGAGTAGATAAGTGATTCAATCCGGAATTTATTAAGTGAAATCTAATCCCTAGGGCTTTTTCTCATATTTTTCTTTATATCACTTGTATTCATATTTCATCATTTCTATCTTGTAATCTCAATCACAACTAATCAACCGACTAAATAGAATTAAAATTACCAATTTTGGTACTTAGTGATCAATCCTCGTGGGAACGATACTCTACTCACTTCTATATTACTTGATTACGACAGTGTACACTTGCACTTCTAAATACACCATCCTACACTCGTAAAAATCATCAAACAAATTTTGAAGAGTGAAACTTTCACCACAATAAATCTTCCAGTCAAAAACGCAAAACTGGCAACACCTTCAACAACTTTCAACTTTTGGTTTTTCATTCCAAATCATTCAAGATTGTAACTAGGGGCTATTCCCACACTTTTTTTTGTATAGAATCCAATGGAGACCTCAAAAATACCAAAATGACACTCCTCTACCAGTTTTTACTTCTGACAGAAACCTGTCCCCAAAACAACAAAAATTAAATTTACATTTTTAACCACCAACTAGTCTAATAACATCATTAATCATCATATACTACCTTATACATGATTAAAAAAACATTATACTTCAAAAAAACCCTCTGGATAAAAAATTTAAGTGGTCCAAGAGTCAAGAAAGACTCAATGAAATTATAAAGTAATCGGTTCAAAATCAAGCTGGGGCTTACGTCTTCGCGTTTCTACAACAGGTTCAGTATTCTGGCGGCACTCTGGCTAACTAAATGGCATAAAATACCTCAAATTAGAAAACCGAGACCAAGGAATTGAAGTTCTGAGTGAGTAGAAGAAGTTTCCTAAAGGGCTTACCAGACGATAGCGGCGATTCAGGGTCAGAATTGATTTCGGAACTCGGGAAATTCTACTATTCATGTTTTCTCTTTATTTTATCGATTATGGGTGAATTTTTTATTTTTCCTCTTCCCTCTCTCCATTTGGCCGAATTGGCCTATTAAAGAATAATAAAGGGTGGTGATTTAATCATGCATGTGATCTCCTTTTCTTGTTCCAAGTGTCCAATTAATAAAGCTCAAGATTTTCCATGTGTCATCCAAGCATATTGTCTTCCTTTTCTCTCTCCTAAGTGGCGCCACTTTTGTTAGGGGAATGGGGAGGCCTGAAAATTTCCCTAGACTCTTAGGTTCAGAGTTCAGGAAGTCAAGTACGCGATCGGGATGGAGATCGGTGGATTCCCCAAACTCAGATTCTATGTGGTGCGTCCTGGAGATACCACCTCAAAAAGCAAAAAGGTGAGTGTCATCATGAGGGACACTTGTCACATCCTCATTTATCCAACACCAAAGTGCTCTTATCCTTTGTCATGATGAGAGGACACTTATCACTCTCTTATTCATCTAACACAAAAGTTGGGTCATGTTTGCTTAATTAAAGCTACTTTAATAAAGTTACTTTATCAGTGCTTACTCGAGATTCTACTTGGGTCTTACTCGAGACGTCTACAAGTATATCGAGGCCCGACATATGATATCATGATCATCTAAATCATAAAAATGGCATCATGTGTACTTTGGTTATCGACAGATTTTTGTCCGACTACTTATCCTCAGAATTCGTGACCCTAACATCTTAATTTCCGCGAATACCACCGTGAATATGGGAATCCCAAAAATAGCTCTATATTTATATACAAACACTAGTAATCATTTTATTTTGGTGGTTAAATATTTACAAATTCCTCTGGTTACAAAATTCAGTATATTACAGCTCTCCCCCCGTACAATAAATTTCATCCCTGAAATTTGTTACATATCTCGTGGCATAAATTTTGGGTAATGTTTCTTCATATCTTCCTCCGCTTCCCAGGTTGCTTCCCTTAGGGATAATCCTTCCAGACCACCTTTACAAATAGTATGCTTTCAATTCTTAACCGTCTTTCTTGTCTATTAATGATTCATTCTGGCTTAGCCTCATAAGTGAGATCATCTCGTATATCCACATCTTCATACTCAATCACATGTTTAGGGTCTAGCTAGTACTTTTTAAACTGAGATATGGAACACGTTATAGAATCTACTTAGGTTCGAGGGTAAGGCTATTTTGTATGCCATTGGTCCAATTCTCGCAAGAATCTCAAATTGATCGATGTATCATGGGTTAAGCTTCTTTCTTTTGATTGCTTTACTGATTCCAGTAACCAGAGATACCTTCAAAGATACATGATCTCCCACTTTAAACTCTAGAGTTCTTCTCCTTTTGTCGACGTAGCTTTTCTATCTACTTTGTGCCGCTAGGAGCCTCTGTTTGATTATCTTGATTTGTTCTTTGGTTTGATCTACCATATTTAGCCCATATAATCTTTACTCAGACAATTCCTTCCAGCAGAGAGGTGATTGGCACTTCCTTCCGTACAACGCTTTATATAGAGCCATTTGAATACTCACATGGTAGCTGTTGTTGTAGGTGAACTTAGCAAGTGAAAGGAAATGATCCTAGCTCCCCTTAAAATATAATACACATGCTCTCAACATGTCTTTCAGCATATGTATAGTTCTCTTTGACTGTCCATCTGTCTGTGAAAGGTAGGCCGTACTGAATTTCAGCTTTTATACACAGAGCTTCATATAGAGCTTTTCATAATCTTGATGTGAATCTAGGATCTCGGTCAGAGATAATGCTCTTCAGTATACTATAGAGTCTGATTATCTCTCATATATATATTTCCGCTAACTTCTCCAGGGAGTAGCTGGCATTGATAGGTATGAAATGTGTTGTCTTGGTGAAAAGGTCGATAATTACCCAAATCACGTCATAGTTTCTGATTATGGGTAAACCCACCAGTAGATCCATGGTGACCTTTCCTACTTCCACTCTAGAATTTTTGGACTATGTAGAAGTCCTGGTTGTCGTTGGTGTTCAATCTTCAACTTTTGACAAGTGAGACATCGGGCCACATACTTGGTCACATCACTTTTTAGTCCTGGCCACCAATACATAGACTTTAGATTGTGATACATCTTAATCATTCCTAGGTGAAGGGTGTAATGACTCTTGTACGTCTCATCCAGGATTTTCCTCCTCTTGTTCAACCTTTGGTGGTACATATATTCGCTATTTGTATATGACTAATCTACTTGGAGAAAGTTCATGATCTTAGGTTTCACCTTTTTCAATCATCTCCCGAATAAACATTTCTCATTCATCCTGTATACTTGGAGTACTTTATTTGGTTCGTACACATTCAAGAATACTTGATTTGACAAGTTCATATCCCTAAATTCCTTTAACAAATTTTGTTCTCGAACTATCATGACTGCCACTTGCACATCCTTTGTACTTAATACATTAGCAACGACAATTACTTTCCATGAATGATATTTAATCTCTAGATTATAATCCTTTAGCAACTCCATCTAGTGAAGTTGTCTCATGTGTTAGAGCAAGCTTTTCACCCAAGAGGGGGGAGAATTGGGTGATTACAGAATAACCAGATACTTAATAAAAATTACGAAACTTTAAAGCACATTTATAAGTAAGAAGAGACATCACCGAAGTGTACACATGAGTTTATACTGGTTTGGCCACAATCACTTGACCTACGTCCAGTCCTCCGAAATCCTTCTGAGCCATTCACTATATCTTCCAAGATTCAGTAGGTTCTTGACACCTCAGTACAACAGCAAGTTCCTCTTTGGACACTCGCTCCCCCTTACACAAGGTAATCTCAAATCCCAACTTAAGGCTCCTCAACCTTAAGTTATCACTATCGGAAATAAAGAGTTTTTGACTGACAAATCTCTCTCACAGAGTATAAAGTAGAGGTGAAGAAACAATAAGAGATAAAATACTTATGAGTATATTGTTTTCAGTGTGTTCAAGCGTTGTCCGTATATCTTGATTTTTGAATGGCTGAGCTTATATATCAGAAGCTTTGAGGATCGTTGTGAATTTGTCCGTTGATCGATTTTGCTTCTGACAGATGCAACAATATTGTTTTTTACTTTGCACGTTGATAGTTATTTTTTAATATTGTTGTTGCCCACGATTAATTGTCGTTGAGTGTTTTTCAGTTGCTTGTCATATGGGTGGTAGTGGAGTACACCTATAATACACTTAGGAAAATGACCGTTAGAAAATATTTTGAATATTACTGGAATGATTGTGATTCACTGGGACTGATTTCTTAAAATCAAAGAATCATTGGAAGTGAACTTGTTTTCACTGGAGATGATTTTCAGAGAATGTTATTCTACTGGCAGTGATTTTGACGAAATAATATGCCACTTGATATTGAAAGTAATTTGGATTAACTAGCAATGATTATCACTACCAATATCTTACTGAAAAATCTTATTGATTTTTGTGAAAGTGATTGCAAGTGGATCACAGGAACTGTCTGGAAGTGGAATTGATAGAATTACATATCACTGGAGTGAATTTGGAAAATAGTGAAATTTTCTGCAAGTGATTACAAATCCACTGGAAGTGATTTTGAGAGTTCATATATCAATCGAGTGAATTTGGCATCACTGGAAGTGATTTTGCAAATAGTGAATTTTTCTTGCAGTGATTTTCAATCCACTAGAAGTGAATCTGGAAATTTCAGACATTACTCGAGTGATCTGACTATCACTGGAAGTGATTTCCAAAACAGTGTATTTTTCTTCCGGTGATTTCAGAGTCACTGGAAGTGATTCAGCAAAAATTAGATATCACTCGAGTGATTTGAGATCACTGGCAGTGAAATTCAGAACAATGAATTTTTCCTGAAGTGATTCTGGCTTGCACTGGGAGTGATTTGCGAAATTACCAAAATCACTCGAGTTATTTCATGGATCACTCGAGTGATTTTTAATTATCACTCGAGTGATCTTCATAATCACTCAAGTGATTACACAAATCACTAGAGTGATCTTACTCAGATCACTTTTCTCACTTCCTTTGTTGATGTATTTATTTTAATCAAACACAGGAATATCCAAATCATGATTTGTTATAATCAAAACATGAAATCTAACATTCTCCCCATTTTTGATGATGACAAAACTTACTATATGATCATTTCCAAAATTCGGTTTTCTAAAAAAACTTGATTTTTTTACAAGTTTTGCAATAACTTATCCACGGCAAAGGACTAAAAATTTTGTTTCATATATTGAAATTTTTTTACTTCAGATTGTAAAATTGAAAATATCAGTTCAAAGTTCAAAAACCATTATTGAAGAATTATCACAGAATCAGAACTAAACTATAAAAGCACAAGATAAAATTGTTTACTAAGATCAACTTGAACATGCACATTTAAAACGTAAGGCAGAAATGATTGAAAAATTTATTTCTTTTTATGAGAACGTATAGATAGCTGCAAAATCAAGCATAATCTCATTAAAAGCATATTCTCATTAGATCATATTCTTTTTACAATTACATAGTTAGTTCAGAAAGCACACAGAAACTACATGACATAACATAAGAGCGTAACATAAACATGACAGAAACTACATGAGAACACATATGATCATATCAGTTCTTCTCCCCCTTTTTGGCATCATTAGGAATAAAAGGAGAGGCAGAAGGCACAGATGGCTGGGCAGATGGAGAGACAAAGAAGGAGATGGGTGGAACATATGGAATAAGTGAGAGCTGGGCAGGAGACTGGAAGGAAAAGGTCATAGAAGGGGGCTCAACAGGAGTGATGTCAATGGAATGAGTAGGCCCTATGATCTTTGTAGCAGTATCCTCAATGAAAATCTCCTCAGTATGAGAGCTGGAAGAGGTATGGTGTGATGAAGATGATGGAGTCTGAAGGATGGGATCACCTTGTGGAAGATCACCAGCAGAGATATGGTCAGAGATGAAAGATGTGGAAGGTGCAATAGGAGAAGTGTCTGAAGGAATGATAGGAGGGTCAGAAAGTGAAGGATCTGGAAGTGGAGGGTCTGAGGTAAAAGGTACAGATGTGGTGAGTGAAGGGTCAGTAAAGGGAATGTGAAGGTGAGTCCTGAGTGCATCCTCAATCCTCTGAATCCTCTTTGTTTGATCTTCTTGGCGATCAAAAAGGATGTTGAAGTTATGGTTTATTGCCTCTACTAACACTTTAACTTGGTAGTTGACTTGGTCAATAAAATCAGTGTTAGATTTCTTCAACTGAGATACAACATACTGGATGGCATCCTGAATATATGTTTGAAGAGTAGCCTGAGTGAAGGAAGGACTAGGAGACACAGCTCTGGAAGACTGAGCCTCATCCATCTTGGAAGGTGAAGGGTCCATCTTCTTAGCATGAAGATCTCTCTGGCTTGCCTCAGGAGGTGGTGTATGAGGACTCTGAGTCTGTGAGGAAGTTCCAGCTATGTGATTCCCATCTGTATCAGGTGAATCTTCCCAAACTTAGGAATCCGCACTATGTCCCCTCCAGGTATCAAGTGTAAAATGTTGTGTATAGAGAGGATGTAAGATACAAGCTAAGGATAGGGAATCGTAGTAGACTTGGAGGAGGGAAATCTGAATCTCTTCATTTCTTGAAAGATGAGCTCACCCATATTTCTCCTTTCTCTGGTCATGAGAGATGCCATCTGAAGATCCTTCCCCGTGATGTGAGTAAAGTTCTTTGCCTTGTTAACCATGCTACAGGAGTAAATGTAAAACAAGGCTCTCTGATAATTGGTTAGAGCTACTGGAGTAAAAGGTAAAGGCACACCAGGCTGTCCTGGTCTAAAGATATCAACTAACTTATGAATATGAAAGACTCGGGGAGGATTCACAGGAACTTCCTCTATGCCTAGGTAAGTGTTTATTAGATCTCCAGACAATAAAATTTTTTGGTCTCTCACATTTGTCTCAATTCTTTCTACAATAATGTTCCCATGGCTATCCTTCACATCGGCAATCTTCATATTATAGTAGAAGTGCTTAACAACCAAGGGATTGTAAGACATTCTCAGTTTTAGCCATGGTTCATATTGCTTAAAAAAAGGGGAGAATGTTAGATATGATTAGTTTTTATGATGTTAATTACATATATCAAATATTAAGAGAGCAAAAAGTTTACATCATATACATTGACTAACCACTAAATATAATATTGCATATATTGTAGATTAGTCAAGCAATGGAAGAAAGAAATTGAGGAATGAAGAACTTGCAAGAATTAGGAATGAAGAACTTGCAAGAATTAATGAAAAATATGAAGATTCAAGCTTTATGGGCACTGTAGTATACGGTTATTGTAGCGTACTGTAGCAGCACTGTAGCATCGAGTGATTTTAACAATCACTCAGTGATTTTTTAGAATCACTCGAGTGATTCACTATTCACTCGAGTGATATCCAATTTTTTAGGCTCTATTTTCCGTCCAGTTGAGTGAGGTTTGGTTATTATATCATATCTCTTAAACCATAACTCTAATTGAGGTAAAACCAGTTGTATAAGACTCCCAATGCGTCATTTTGACACCAGAAGAAACATCAAATGAGCTCAGATGAAGGAGATATAAATGTTGCAAGTTGAAACTCAAATCAGCATCACCTTCTAGAACAAGTTTGGTATTTTAGACATGACTCTCAAACCATAGATCCAATTGAGCTAAAACTAGTGCTATATGAAACTAGACTTAAAGAGCTTTCCATTGATGTATAATATGGTAATTTTGGAGTTATATTCGAAGAGTTATGACATCTGGAAGTTGACCCATGTTTGCTATTAAATTGAAAGATCAGCTACGAGTTGAAGTGATCTGAACAGAGAGTACCCGAGTAATTCTCATAATCACTCGAGTGAAATGCGTCAGATGGAAGATCACTCGAGTGGTACCAGAATCACTGCAAGAAAAATTAACTATTTACAATTTCACTTCTAGTGATACTGAAATCACTCGAGTGATATGAGATTTTTCAGAATCACTTTCAGTGCGAGCCAGAATCACTCTAGGAAAAAATCACTGTTCTGAATTTCACTTCCAGTGATCTCCAAATCACTCGAGTGATATCTCAGTTTTTCCAAATCACTCCCAGTGGCTCTGAAATTACCGGAAGAAAAATACACTGTTTTGGAAATCACTTCCAATGATAGTCAGATCACTCGAGTGATGTTTGAAAATTCCAGATTCACTTCCAGTGGATTGAAAATCACTGCAAGAAAAATTCACTGTTTGCAAAATCACTTCCAGTGATGCCAAATTCACTAGAGTGATATATGAAGTTTGCCATATCACTTCCAGTGGATGCTGAATCACTTCCGGTGAATATTAAAGTTCCTTAGATCACCTCCAGTACCGTAACTGATCATTTCCAGAGAATACCAATATGCACCAGATCACTTCTAATAAACTGATATACATTCACGTGATCTTCTGTTTGTGAGATATCAGTGAATGAACTGATAGCTCAAGTGATATGATGATTTTGACAGAACACTTTCAAGTGAAGCCTGAACGCACTACTAGTGAATTACAATAGAATTAGAATTGCTTTCACAAAATCAGAATCACTTCTAATGATATCCAACATCACTGCCAGTAAATCTAGCTCAAGTGATTTGTTAGTTCCTTGAAATCACTTTCTGTCAGATAATATTCTTATATGCTTATTTTGGTTCATCATCGACAGTGGATTACAATACACTCAAGTGATATGCTTATTCTTCCAAAGCCACTGCCAATGAACTGCTTCTGCAAATCACTTCCAGAAATATGACAGAAACAAGGAAACAATTCAAATGATTTCATGGTACACTCGAGGGATGCTGATCATTGCCAGTGGAATATTACTTTGTCAAGATCATTTCCAATGGAATATTATCTTTGAAAATCACCTCCAGTAAAATCAAGTTTACTTCCAGTGATTCTTCAGTTTTTCAAGATCACTGCTAGTGAAGTATGTAATCACCCAAGTGATGTTTTCTAACGGCTATTTCTCTGAGTGCTTTTACAGGTGTTATGCACTACCGGTTACATGGCATACACGGATCAATATTCAGTGACAACAAATCATGGGCAGAAATAATATTCAACAAGCAACTCAACGAACGTGCAAATAGAAAGCAATTGTATGAATTATCTGTCAGAAGCATGATCAGATTACAACGGGAAAATGTTTACTCTAATGGTTCTCAACTCATCTCCTATATAAACCGAAGGATTCAAAGAAGAAGAAGAGATTATGCGATAGCGACCAAATATACAAGAGATGAGAACCCAACTGCCAATATGCTGATACTATAAGTCGTTCGCTTCACATACTCTTTGTTCTTATCAGTTTACAATATCATGTACATGTGAGAGTGAAATTATTTGTATTATACTTTAGTGAGAATCATATCCACTCTGTAAGAGAGCTTGTAAACACTTCATCTGTATTTTAGAAATGTTCTCAAGGTAGAGGGACATTGAGAGGGTTGATTACCTTACGGGGAAGCTGTAGAGAGAATCGTCAGTAAGACTTTCTACTCGTAAGACTTACAAGGTGCAAGCAGTAGAGAACATTGCTGCTCGTAAGACTTACAGTGGTATAAGCAGGAGAGAACGTTGCTGCTCGTAATACTTGCATGGTTAAGCAGGAGAGAAAGGTATATAAGAGGGAGTAAACCTTACAGTGTGTAAGGGGGTAATTTCATAAGAGAATTGTAGAGGACTTTCTTGTACCCAGTTAAACAAGAAGATAGTTGATTGAAAATTTCAGGAGGAGCCTGAGAACTGGACGTAGGTCATCGTCAATTGAACCGAACCAAGATAAATCACAGTTTACACATTCTCTTCTCTAAGCTTTTATATTTCCAGCATATATGATTTATATAATTACTTGTGAGTTTATACTTCCATATATATACTGAGTTAACAATCTGTGAAAAGATTTTAAAAGATAAGACATTCTTACCATACACCCAATTCACCCCCCTCTTGGGTGTCATCCAGTTCTAACAAAATCAATATGAAATTCTTTTTTGAGCTTAGCTAAATCTACCCAAACAACAGGACAGAAATCCCTCTTAGAAAATTGGGAAGTAAACACAATGGAGTTTAAAATCCTGAGATTACCCGTATTAAACCCAGGAGGAGGATGAAGAAGTTCAGGAGTTTTTTCAACCATGGACCCAGAAGGAATCTGACTACCAAAGGCTTGAGATTTATACCGAGACTTCTGGGGAATAGAAGCAGCAAGGATATTCACAGCGTGAGCTATTTTTGTTTGCAATGTAGAGTCTTGGATGTCTGCTTCTCGTTGTTTCTCTTTCCCTTTTCCTTTAGAGTTTGCTTGAGACCTTGTAACGATCCCAGTTGGTTCTTTAATACGAATTCCTTTAGGTTTTGGAACAACCTGACCTTCAGGATCTTGTGGAGATGGTGATTTCTATTTATTAGATGAAGGAGAGGGCGGGGGAGATTGATTGAGTCTTTTGGTTCTAGCCATTTCTGGAGTGGCTGAAAGATTATCCAAACTGAAGGATGTTAGGGTTCTGACGGGGAAACAAAAGTAGGGAAAAGATTAAAGAGATATGACGGAGACTGATTTATCAGTGAAATAGAGAGTGAAATTTGAACTTTTATTTCTTGGGTTTCTGGGTTTGAGAAGTTGTAGAGGGTTTGGAAGTGTTTGAATGAGTGCGAGTGATTGAGAGAGTGAACTGAACAGTCACGGGAGAAAACTGATATAATTAGAATTTTAACATTCACTCAAGTGATTTCGACATTCACTCGAGTGATTTTGGTTTTCACTCGAGTGAATTAGAAAAATCACTTAAGTGAAGTCTAAAATTACTTCACAGAAACTCAAAAACGCTGTAACTGCTTACCTCACTCGAGATTTTGATCAAAATCACTTGAGTGACCTACCTGTAGTGACATTATTAGTTTGATCACTTGGTTGTAGTATTTTTATTGTTCACTCGAGTTAGCCATCATCATCACCCGAGTGTTTTCCTCTATGCTTATCTATGTTATTTAAGGAGAGTAAAGAGCATCTTGCAAAGCATTTTTCTAGATACTCCGATGCTTAAGTCAGTTATAGAATCTTCAAAACATTATGAAATCAATATTCATTAAAGCTAAACAACTTACAATTCATTGGGATTTACCATTCCCAATTCCCTTTGTATGTACATAAATTATTCTCGGGCGAGATGTTTGGTGAAGATACCTGCTAATTGCATATGTGTTGGTATGAACAACACATTGACATTTTTCTTTTGAATATGACATCTAATGAAATGATGTCTCACATCAATATGTTTGGTTCTTGAGTGTTGTACAAGATTTTTTGCCAAACTTATTGTACTGGTGTTGTCACAGTAGATGGGAATTTCCTTAAGATAAATGCCAAGGTCCTGCAATTGTTGTTTTAGCCACAATACTTGTGCATAATAGCTTGAGGCTGCTATATGTTATGCTTCTGTTGAAGATAAGGATACTGTATTTTGTTTCTTACTGAACCAAGAAACAACTGCACCTCCAAGAAATTGGCATTGCCCACTTGTGCTCTTCCTATCTGTTTTATAACCACCATGATTAGAATCAGAATAGGCAACTAGATATTCATTACCTCTTTTAGGATACCATATACCCAATTCTTTTGTGTCTACAAGATATCTAAAAATTCTTTTCACTGCTTCAGCATGTGATACTTTAGGGCACGATTGAAATCTCGCACATAAACCTACACTGAACTGAATATCAGGTCTGCTGGTTGTGAGGTAGAATAATGATCCAATCATTCCTCGATACTGAGTTATATTAAAATTAATTCCATTTTCATCAGCATCCATAAGGATCGTTGAACTCATAGGTGTATCTGCACCATTAGCTTCATACAATCCAAAATTTTTTAGCAATTCTTTTAAGTATTTAGTCTGGGATATGAATATTCTATTCTTTCTTTTTTTAATTTGTAAACCTATAAAGAATGTCAATTCTCCCATCATAGACATTTCAAATTCTCCCTACATTATCTCAGAGAATTCTTTGCACATGGAATCATTAGTAGCACCGAATATAACATCATCAACATAAATTTGAACTACCAAAATATCATTTAGTTTTTGTTTTATAAACAATGTTGTATCGACTTTTCCTCGTGTAAAACCAAGTTCGATGAGAAATTTGCTCAACCTTTTGTACCAAGCTCTAGGAGCTTGCTTCAAACCATATAAGGCCTTTTTTAATTTGAAAACATGATTTGGTTTGGATACGTCTTCAAATCCTGGAGGTTGTTCTACATAGACTTCCTCCATGATGTACCCATTTAAAAAAGAACTTTTCACATCTATTTGATACAACTTGAATCCTTGGATGCACGCAAAGGCTAAGAGTACTCGTATAGCCTCCAATCTTGCTACTGGAGCATACGTTTCCTCATAATCAATACCTTCTTCTTGATTATAGCCTTTGGCAACCAATCTTGCCTTGTTTCTAAGAATAGTTGTGGATTTATCAAGTTTTTTTAATACCCATTTAGTGCTAATAACCGAATGATCTTTAGGCCGGGGTACCAAATCCCAAACTTGATTTCTTTCAAACTGATTTAATTCTTCTTGCATTGCTAACACCCAATCATTATCTGTTAGGGTTTCATCAATGTTAGAGGGTTCCAATCGAGAAATGAATGCAGAAAAGCTAACTTCGTTCAAAACTTTGTTTCTAGGTTTAACACCTTCATTCACTTCACCTATGACTTGATCTAGAGGATGACTCTTGATATATTTCTAGGCTCTAGGTTGATCTGGTTGACTTGATTCAACTTCTTTTTCAATATTATCAACCTCTAGATTGGGAGGGTTAAAATAAGATTGGTTATTAATTATCTCATCGTCAAAGCTTTTACCAGTGGACTCAAATTCATCGAATACAACATGAATTGATTCTTCTACTACACATGTTCGTTTATTAAAAACTCTATATGCTTTGTTTTGATTTAAATAGCCTAAGAAAAGTCCTTCATCAGCCTTAGAATCAAACTTTCCAAGATTATCTTTACCGTTGTTATGAATAAAACACTTACAACCAAATATGTGTAGATGAGCAAGGTTTGGCTTCCATCCCTTGTAGAGTTCGTATGGTGTCTTCCCAAGTTTGGTTATGACATACGCTCTATTTGAGATGTAGCATGTGGTGCTCATAGCGTCTACTTAGAAGACTTGAGACACATTCTTTTCATTGAGCATTGCCCTAGCCATTTCTATAAGAACTCTATTCTTCCTTTCCACGACTCCATTCTGTTGTGGAGTTCTAGGTGCTGAGAAATTGTGATCAATGCCATTTGTATCTCAATATTCTGCAAAGGCTTGATTATCAAATTCTCCACCATAATCTGTCCGGATACCTGCAATCAACATACCTTTCTCATTTTGCACTTTCTTGGCAAAGACAATAAATTTACTAAAAGTTTCATCTTTGGAAGATAAGAATATATTCCAGGTAAATATGGAGAAATCATCAACAATAACCAATGTATATAAATTTCCACCGAGACTCTTAACTCTTGCTGAACCAATCAAATCCATATGCAATAATTGAAGTGGTCTGTTGGTGGTAATTTCATTTTTCGATTTAAAGGATGATTTTGTTTGTTTACCTCTTTGACAAGAATCACAAATTAAATCATTTTTTAAATTTACAATAGGTAAGCCAATTACTAAATCCTTTCTCAGTAATTTACCTAATTGATGCATATTGACATGAGCAAGTCGCTTATGCCATAACCAACTCTCATCAGTTTTACTCAAAAGGAAATTTTCAAAAAAAAATTCATTCATATCAAGAATATAGCAGTTACCTTCCCTTTTTGCCTTGATTTTTGATTTCAAATTCTTCTTTTCAATTTGCAGATCCTTCTTACTAACTATTAGACATTCTTCTGAGTCAAATATTACCCAATTGTCTTTATCCATGCTTTGGCTCACACTTAACAAATTGTGACATAAGCCTTCAACATAATATACGTCTTTAACTTGTATTCCTTTATTACTCTTGACTTCCCCAAGTCCTGCTATCCTTCCGGTTTGATTTCCTCCAAATTTTACCTTGCCACCTTCCTTTAGTACTAATGTGGTAAAATTCTCAGGATCACCGGTCATATGTCTAGAGCATCCACTATCTATGTACCATTTATTGGACCTGGATTCCCAAAAGCAAACCTGCAGTTAAAGACAATTAAGTTTTAGGTACCCATATCTTTTTGGGTCCTTTTGGGTTTATACAGAAAACTTCTTGATTATAAGACTCCTTAGGTACCCATTTATAGGTTCCTATAATTACTTTCTTTTTATGAAAACATGAAGAAGTGTAATGTCCTTTTATATTACAATAATTACAATAAGCAAAAAGATTAGATGTATGCACAGAATGTGTGAAATAACTTAAATACGTTTTACCTCCTGTTTTCTTCTTACCTTTCATTTTGTCTAAATTTGGATCATATCCAATACCAGACTTATCGTTCGCAAAACGTTGCGCTTATAAAATAACATTTAACATCTCACTTCCTTTTGTAAACTTTTCAAGAGTTTTAGTAAGATCAATATTTTTCTTTTCAAGAGAGGAACAATTTTTTCAATTTTTATATAAGGACTCTTTAATTCTTTCTTCAAGTAATTTGTTTTTTTATATGCAATTAGTTCTTTAACTATCTTGAAAAATTCAGAATGTAAAGCATTATATTCATCTTGTAATTAATCATAAGTAGGATCAGGATCATTTACCTCTTCGTATGTTTCCTCTTGAGCAACCAAGCATATATTGTCTATCTCTTCATTATCGCTTTCTTCATCTGAGGAGCTATCTCCCCATATTGCATAAACAAATGCCTTCTTTCTGTTGAAGGATTTGACATTTCTCTTTTCTTTTTTTTCTGTAATAACTCCAGACATTCTAATTTAATATGTCTAGGTTTACCATATTCGTAGCAGATGATCTCCTTGGTTTCTCTTCTGCCACTAGTTCCTCCTTTTTATGAATTTCTGAAACATTGGCCTTTATAGAATTTCTTGAATCTTCTTATCATCAGGCCTATCTCATAATCGTCAAACTCATCGTCTTCTTTTTAGCTTTCTGCCTTTGTTTTTGTCACATTTAGTGCGAGACTCTTCTTTCTCTAGCTCTCGTTTGAATTTTAGTGTGCTTTCATATTCAAAAAGACTTCCAAACAGAGAAGCTACAAATCGCATCGATTCTCCTTTGGCCTCCTCTATTACTGTGACTTTGGCCTCCCATTCTTTGGAGAGTATATTTAATATTTTTCATACTTGGATATTCTAATCATAGAGTTTTCCAAGTGCTGCAAGTTGATTCACAAGATGAATATATCTAAGTTCAAATTCAGCTATTGACTCACCTTCCTTCATACGAAGTAGATCAAACTTTGTAACTAGAGTATTGATTTGATTTTCTTTTATTCCTAATATTCCATCATGAGCTACTTCTAGACCTTGTCACATCTCTTTAGCAGTTTAAAGTATACAGATTCTGAAGTATTCTTTTTAACTCAGCGCACTCTGAATCATCAGAATTGCTTTACTATTGAGGGTCACAATCCTTTTGTCATTGTCGTCAAATTCTACTGATGACTTAGGAACTTTTTGAGATTCTTCAGTCTTTGTAGGAACATAGTTTCCAATTTCAATTACGTCCCATAGCCTATATTCTATAGCCATCATGAATACATGGAACTTAGCTTTCCAAGAGGAGAAATGCTCACCATTGAAACCTGGTAGTCTAGTGATGGAGGCTCCGTCAGGAAAAATTCCTTCACCTATACTTGCCATTGGATCCTTCTAAGGTTGTTATACCTAAACAAGAAGACTTGCGCTTTGATACCAAATGTTAGAGCAAGCTTTTCACCCAAGAGGGGGGTGAATTTGGTAATTACAGAATAACCAGATACTTAATAAAAATTATGAAACTTTAAAGCACAGTTATAAGTAAGAAGAGATATCACCGAAGTGTACACAAGAGTTTATACTGGTTTGGCCACAATCACTTGACCTACGTCCATTCCTCAAAAATCCTTTTGAGCCTTTCAATATATCTTCCAAGATTCAGTGGGTTCTTGGCACCTCAATACAACAGCAAGTTCCTCTTTGGACACTCGTTCCCCCTTACACAAGGTAATCTCAAATCCTAACTTAAGGCTCCTTAACCTTAAGTTATCACTATCAGAAATAAAGAGTTTTGGAATGACAAATCTCTCTCACAGAGTATATGGATGAAAACTAAAGTACATGTGAAGAAACAATAAGAGATAAAACACTTATGAGTATATTGTTTTCAGTGTGTTCAAGCATTGTCCATATATCTTGATTTTTGAATGGCTGGGCTTATATATCAAAAGCTTTGAGGACCGTTGTGAATTTGTCCGTTGATCGATTTTGCTTCTGACAGATGCAAAAGTATTGTTTTTCACTTTGCATGTTGATAGTTATTTTTTAATATTGCTGCTGCCCACGATTAATTATCGTTGAGTGTTTTTTAGTTGCTTGTCATATGGGTGGTAGTGGAGTACACCTGTAATACACTTAGGAAAATGACCGTTAGAAAATATTTTAAATATCACTGGAATGATTGTGATTCACTGGGACTAATTTCTTAAAATCAAAGAATCATTGGAAGTGAACTTGTTTTCACTGGAGATGATTTTCAGAGAATGTTATTCTACTGGCAGTGATTTTGACAAAATAATATGCCACTTGATACTGAAAGTAATTTGGATTAACTAGCAATGATTATCACTACCAATATCTTACTAAAAAATCTTGTTGATTTTCGTGGAAATGATTGCAAGTGGATCACAGGAACTGTCTGGAAGTGGAATTGATAGAATTACATATCACTGGAAGTGATTTGGAAAACAATGAAATTTTCTGCAAGTGATTACAAATCCACTGGAAGTGATTTTAAGAGTTCATATATCAATCGAGTGAATTTGGCATCACTGGAAGTTATTTTACAAATAGTGAATTTTTCTTGCAGTGATTTTCAATCCACTAGAAGTGAATCTGGAAATTTTAGACATCACTCGAGTGATCTGACTATCACTGGAAGTGATTTCCTAAACAATGTATTTTTCTTCCGGTGATTTCAGAGTCACTGGAAGTGATTCAGCAAAAATTAGATATCACTCGAGTGATTTGAGATCACTGGCAGTGAAATTCAAAACAATGAATTTTTCCTGAAGTGATTCTGGCTTGCACTGGGAGTGATCTGCGAAATTACCAAAATCACTCAGTGATTTCATGGATCACTCGAGTGATCTGTTAACTTTTTATATCACTCTAGTGATCTTCATAATCACTCGAGTGATTACACAAATCACTTGAGTGATCTTCCTCAGATCACTTTTCTCACTTCCTTTGCTGATGTATTTGTTTTAATCAAATACAGGAATATCCAAATCATGATTTTTTATCATCAAAACATGAAATCTAACATCATGTTCACATCTTTTTGATCGTGTAAATACTTAAGGATCTTATGGTCGTAGTACAATTCTATAGTAGTGCCATATAGATAGTGTCGCCATATTTTCAATGTAAACACGATTTTCGTGAGCTCCAAATTAGGAGTGAGATAGTTCTTCTCATAAGGCTTCAGATACCAAGATGCATACGCCACCACTCTACCCTGCTGCATAAGGACACATCACAATCCCTGCTTACTAGCATTAATGTAGACCACATAGGCCTCACTGGGATCTGGGATAATCAGTACTGGTGCAATTGTCAACCTCTCCTTCAGCTCTGTGAAGCTCTTCTCACATCTGTCATCCTACATATATGTCTGATTATTTCTCATGAGCTTTGTCAACATCATGGCAATCTTGGAGAAATTTTGAATAAATCTTCGTTAATAACTAGTAAGACCTTGAAAACTACATATCTCTGTTACAGTTCATGGTCTCTTCCAGTTTAGTATTGCCTCCATCTTGCTAGGATCCACAGAGACTCCTTCTTATAAAATTCCATAGCCCAGAAATTTAACTTCTGAAAGCCAGAATTCACATTTACTCAGTTTGGCAAAGAGTTTCTTTTCTCTTAGAATTCCTAGCACTCTCCTCAAGTACCCTTCATGTTCTTCTCAACTCTTAGAGTATATCAGGATGTTGTCGATGAAGACTACTACGAACTGATCTAGATACTAATAGAAAATCCTGTCCATAAACACGGCTGGTACATTGGTCAGTCCGATCACCAAGAATTGATAGTACCTATATCTGGTTCTAAAAGCTGTCTTCCGTACGTCCTCAGCTTTTACTCGCAGCTGATGGTAGCCCGATCTCAGGTCAATCTTTGAGAGTATACTAGAACCAAATAGCTAATGAAGGAGATCATCAATCCTAGGGAGTGGATATTAATTCTTGAGTTTTACCTTATTCAGTTCTCGGTAATCAACACATAATCCTAGGCTCCCGTCCTTCTTCTTAACAAACAATATTGGAGCTCCCTATAGTGAAACACTACTCGGCCGTATAAACCCTTTCTCCATTAATTCTTCAATTTGCTTCTTCAGTTCTGCCATTTCATTTGGTGCCATTCAGTAAGGGGCTTTGGAAATAGATCTGGCACCTGGCATAATCTCAATGGCGAACTCAACTTCCCTTTCTAGAGGTAATCCACTAATGTCTTATGGAAATACCTCAGGGAATTCCTTCACTACAGGTATATTCTCAATCGTCACATCTGATTCTTCCTGAACTAAGAAGAATATCATATACCCCTGACATCCCTTTCTTAGACATTTCTCAACTTCAGCTACAGAGAGAAAGTTCAAGTTAGTAATAGCTTCATTGCCTTTCTGTGGTTAAAGGTATTTAATTCTCTTGTTACCGTAGTCCAGCAAAATATTGTTCATCGTTAGCCATTCAATACCTAGGATGACTTCCAGTTTATGGAATGGTAGACAGATCAAATCAATCATAGACTCTCGCCCCACTACATTTACAATATAATTCAAACAAGTATCCGTAGTAACGGCTCTAGCACCCATCGGTGTAGATATAACAAGTAGGGTCTCTTCTCATTGCCTTTGGATAAATATCCCTGAACCTTCTGTTTCTGGGGAAAGCTTTCCTGACTAGGTCTACTATGATTACAGGTATTCTTAGTCGGGTTTCAGTCCCACAGGTTGTATTCTATGATCCGGCATTCTTCCACTGCCTTGTTGAACTCTTTAAACTGTTGAGCAACTAACCGATCTTTCAGCTTATGTTTCAACCCCCTGATCAGTAGGTCAGAGCTCCACTCCTCATCGTCTTCGTATCATAGGTAAGAGGAGTAATGGGCCAAGCGGATGAATTAGGAGAGGTATTTGTCGAAGGTCTCCTCATCGCCCTGTTGGATGGATAAGAACTCTACTTTTTTATTCTCACAAACCTGTGGAAGTAATTTTTGTTGAACTTCTCCTGGAATAGCTCACAAGTCATAGTTCCTCCACCATCAGTCTGCATCCCCCTCTAGCTTGTATACAACTAGTTTTGCCTTTACCTCAGAAAGATACTCCAATACCTCAAACATTTTCTCCAGCCTGATCATCCAGTCCTCAGCTACTTGAGGCTCGAATCTCCCTTTGAATGCTGGGGGTTGATGCTTGCAAAACTTTGAGACCCAGTACGGTAAGTCTTTTTCATCACAAGCTGGTCCCCCTTGGGATTCATGATTCAATACTGTTAGTTATTGTGATTTATCAGGTTGGGTCCGCTCTTCTTCATTCTCTGTTTTCTCCTGATTTGTTTCATTATTTACCAAATGCCCCCATCCTTATTTTTCTTGGCTTTCACTTCTTGGAGCTCTTCTCTAAGTTCTTGTATCATGGCCCGCTGTTCAGTCAACATGCCAAGTATCTACTGCATGGGATCGGGTGGGTAGTAGTTTTGCACTTCCTCAACTTTCGGTACTACTAGTCTTTTTCTTGGTCAAACCATGGTTTCTTTTCACTATTAAAAAGAAATCATACCATTAATATCTTATTTAGCTTGTGTGTGTATGTGTTCCTTAAACTTAAATATCGCCATATCAATATAAACAAGAATATACATATATTACTACCGGCAGCCATATTTACATCAAAAGAGGTCTTTATTACTTTATCCTAGCCATACAAGTTTACACTAATACTACAGTCATCCCATATGGTTCACCACATGCTCATACAGAAGTGCAACGAAAGGAAGAAACTCATAGTGACCCAATTCTATTACCTCGTTCTTCATTTGGACCCAAAAAGTATTATCAGGGAAGAAGGCCAGTATGGTTTTGATCCAAACATCATTAGTCATCCATAACCTATAACTATCCTACCTCCCATACAACGTCTCTACTCTGGCTAAGAATGTTGTATACTAGGCTATCGGGAAAACATAGTCATCATGAGCCCTCAGGTATATCCCCCTAAAATGCTCCCACAACTCAGTGTTAGGATGTGGATCATAGGCTAACTCGACCCCTGGAGCCTTGGAGTTAGCAGTAGAGTCTGTATCTTGCACCATCTCATCCACCACCGGGTCATCTTTATCCTCGATGGAAGAATCTATACTAGGACTCGACCCTAACTTAATCATCACCGGGATCGGGACTCTCTTCCTAGCGGTATGCAACTTCCTAGCTCTGCCCTTTGTAAAATACACCACCATGCGCTTACCCTCTGGTATGGGCTTATGTTCTGAGGGTTGGTTGACTGACTGGGGTGATCTACTCCTCTGCCTTTTCCTATCATTCATGACTTCTAATAGGTGGATATACCTACAAGGACAAAGTATGTTAGCTCTTACCAAGATCAACTACTCTAATACCATAAAATGTAACATCGTCTCTTATAAAACGTTTTGATGAGCTTTAGTCATGTAATGTTTACAAACCTGAGACATTAACAAATAGTAAGTTATTGAAGTCCCGACTTCAAGACAGGGTCCGATCCTGTACTTATGTAGGCTTTTTAAAAACTTTTAAAAATAATTATGTGTGGTCTCAAACCGGTTTACAAATTCATTACCTCTCATCGGTTTCAAATTATTTATTAAAAATGCAGAGCGTTCTTTGGCAATAGCCCGCGTAGTGGTGGTTATTCTATGAGCTTTTAGTATTTAGTTGCCCGATTCTAGTTCAATTATCGCACTGGGATACTAGCTCGTTTACTGAAAATCTAGTATACTGGTTACAACTAATACGGTTAGTATCACGATTACTAGTACTACTACCGCTACTTCTAATGAATTATATATACATATTTTATATAGTCATCCAAAATAATAAGATAACCAAATAGTCCTTCTCTAATCAGCCTTCTTTCGCTCTTTCGTATTACCTTCTTGCTTATTTAGCTGGACACCTTTGTTATATGTCATTCATTGAAAAAGGGTGACATTCCAAAGAATCTCACTAGTATACCGATCACAAATATAATATGTAAAATACTAAGCATGTAAGACAAATCATCACAGAGCACTTACAAATTATGCAACAAACAAATGGCCTAATTGGTCACTCATCACAAAACCACAGTGCTTGGCAATCTCAATCTGGCAGCCTAGGGCCTCTGCCCCATACAAGGTGTACTCACGAGCTATCTGTCTCCAGCCTACCTGGCTTAAGACGCCCCGGGTAACTCTCGGTGCAACTTATACTTACTGGTCTTACCGCTTAAGGACTAACTGTCCCGCATATGCACAGATGACAGAGAATACATACAGAGCAGCACATATGATATAAGGGATAGGGTACTACCTTACAGTATTTCTAATTTGGGTTCTTATTCCCCGTCTCTCGAGCATCCCAGAAAAATGTCGAATCCTATAAGTTATAATTCGCGGACTGCAAGTTATTACTTGTCCCAATTTTTAATAACTCAAGACACTTTGATTGGTTATCTTTAAAGTTAATACATTAGGCCCAATGGGTATTTAATGGGCCCACACTAACTCCAAGTGTTTAACTTAACCCTTAGAAGCTAACTTTATTACTAAATGCCATTACTTTTTCATTTTCGCACAATTACCCAAAACTGGCAGAATTTTCAATAATATTTGAAAATTAATATTGTGAACTAGGAATATCCAATTAAGGTGATTCAAAATTCTATGTGTCACTTATTAATTCTATTTCAAGGAAAAAATACTTCCCACTGCCACTTGTCACACTATTCCCAGTTTCTAATTTTTCCCATACTTCCGTCAAATCTTCCCAACTTTAATGGTCTAACTTCAAAAGCTCATAACTCCTAGTATACTAATCCAAATCCTTCATATTACATATCAATTTAAATTTGATTATGTCTAGTTTATATCTAGAAATTATCACAATCATCAAACAAATTTTGAAGAGTGAAACTTTCACCACAATAAATCTGCCAGTGAAAAACGCAATACTGTCCCATTTTTTCATTCCAAATCATTTAAGATTGTAACTAGGGGCTATTACCACACCATTTTTTGTATAGAATCCAATGGAGACCTCAAAAATACCAAAAATGACACTCCCTCAACCAGTTTTTACTTCTGACAGAAACCTGTCCCCAAAACAACAAAAATCAAATTTACATTTTTGACGATTAACTAGTCTAATAACATCATTAATCATCATATACCACCTTATACATGATTAAAACAAAATTATACTTCAAAAACACCCTCTGTCCGAAAACTTTGAGTGGTCTAAGATTTTATAAAAACTCAATGAAATCACAAGTAATCGATTCAAAATGAAGCTGAGGCTTACTTCTTCACGTTTCTACAACCAGTTCGGTATTTCAGCGCCACTCTAGCTAAGTAAATGTCACAAAACACCTTGGATTATAAAAATCAGACCATGGAATTGAAGCTCTCAATGAGTAAAAGAAGTTTTCTGAAGGGCTTACCGGATGATAGCGGTAATTCGGGGTCGGAATCGGCTCAAGAACTTAGGAAATTCTACTATTCATGTTTTCTCTTTTTTTCACAAATTTTAGGTGAATTTCTTATTTTTCCTCTTCCCTCTCTCCATTTGGCCAAATTGGCCTATTAAAGAAGAATGAAGGGTAGTGACTTAATCATGCATATGATCTCCTCTTGTTGTTCCAAGTGTCCAATTAATAAAGCTCAAGATTTGCCATGCGTTATCCAAGCATCTTGTCTTCATTTTCTCCCTCCTAGGTAGCACCACTTTTGTCAGTGGAAGGGAGAGGCCTGAAAATTTCTCCAGAGTCTCAGGTTTGGTATTCAGGAAGTCAAGTACACGACCAGGCTGAAGACCAGTGGATTCCCCGGACTCAAGTGCTAGGTGGCACGTCCCGGAGATGCCACCTCAAAAGGAAAAAAGGTGAGTGTCATCATGAGGGACACTTGTCACCTCCTTATTCATCCAACACAAAATTGCTCTTATCCTTTGTCATGATGAGAGGACACTTGTCACTCTTTTATTCATCTAATACAAAAGTTAGGTCATGGTTGCTTACTTTATTAAAGCTACTTTAATGAAGTTACTTTATCGATGCTTACTCGAGATGGCTATAAGTATATCGAGGCCCGCCACACGATATCTTGATCCTCTAAATCATAAAAATGGCGCTATATGTACTTTTGCCACCGACGTATTTTCATCCGACTACTTATCTCGTGACCATAACTTCTTAATTTTTATGGATAACACCGTGCGTATCTGGGAATCCCCAAAATAGCTCTATATTTATATATAAACATCGATAATCATTTTATTCTACTGGTTAAATATTTACATATTCCACCAGTTACAAAATTTGGTATATTACAACTTATGTGTATCTAGTTCATCACATATGACTTGATATATCGTTTGCTTATTAGCATGATATAGTTATTCACTAACACAAAGACATTGGAATGACCTACATCAATAGAAGAGAGTGAAATTAATATAGAGCAATATAGCATATTTGTTCGTCATGTTATTTCCTGCAATAATATTTGAAAAGATTGTTCGTGATATTAGACTTCACATATTCAAAGATATCAACTCATGTTGCCAAGAAGGGGAGTTGATATCCGCTGTACTATTTTTTCCTTGTCTATGGTTTTATCCCATTGATTTTCCTATCAAGGTTTTTAATGAAGCAACACTACATAGCATATCAACGAATGATGTACTCCTTTTCTTCTGCTAGGTTTTAGTCCCACTCATAGTTGAAGTTTTTTTAATGAGACACATTCATATATAATGAACATCCAAGGGGGAGTGTTATGAATATTATATTTGTATGAATATCTATATATCTCTGTTATCTCTATTATCTTTATTATTCCACATTTATCTCTTATTGTCATCAAATCTATACATATTGGTATAGTTTATTGATAATGTAAAGTGCATATACATATAGGGCATGTACCATCTACTCAAAATATCTTGAATAGTGAATAAGGTTCATCCTCTTGCTCTCATACTCTCTCTTTCATCTTTCCTTTTTATTTATAACAAACAAGAATTTTTGTTCATGTTTAGTTCAATGGCATAGTGAATTTATCCTTATATTGCATTTATAACAAAAAGAACTCGAGGTTAAAAACAATTTTTTTTAGTTTTAATAATTATTAGTTACTCATTCTGGTCCTAAATGTAAGACAAATTTGACTTTTTTGGAGAGATTAAGGAAGTTAAATAAGTTATTTAATCATATCATATGTTGTGCATTATTAGATTATACATCAGTTTATAAGTTATATAAAATAGTTTGGAGAAAAAGAAAATGATAAATATAAATACTTTAAGGTAATGTAATTAGTTTTCTTAATCTTTCCAAAAAAAAGTCAACGTTATCTTATATTTAAGACTGGATGGAGTATAGTTTAAAACAATTTAATAACATGGAATAATTAATATAATATGAATAGTGAATTATGCATAATAATAGTACAAAATTTATAAATAATTGGGTTCAAATGCTAAAACAACATTCAACTTTTATCAAAAATGCAAAAGTAATCATAAACTATTTTTTGGAGTAAAAGTAATCATAAACTTTCAGAATTAGGGCAAAAAACTGTTAAACCCAACTAATTGCAATATATTACAATAGGAAAAATTAATCTTTTGGCCTTTAAAGTTTTGACTTACTTATAACTCAGTTTTTGAACTTTTAATTCACTTGCAACTCAGTCCTTGATTTTTTGAGTCATCCTATAAGGCAAAAATATGTTAAAATACTATTAAAAATTGGTTAGGTGGATTTTACATAAATTAAAGAAATACAAAACAACGTCTTTGTCCCCACCAACTCGCTTCCCTCCGCCTCATTTTTTCAAAAACTTTACTGGGTGACAAATCCCTATTCTTTTATATTTTAAAACTTTAGTTAGGATTTTTTTTCACAATTATTGAATTTAAAATGTATTTCTTTAAAAAAAACATCACAGAGTTATTCAAATTAAGACTTGTTCGCAATAGCAAAGTATCATCCAATTTTGAAAATTTTGTTTCACATGTATGTATGATAAAAGGAACAATATTCATGACAAATGTATTTTTGAGTCAACACTAAAATGTGCAGTCCCATTTTTGTTTTCCTCTATTAGGGAATGGAATTGAACCTTGCTGAAAATTTCACCAGTCAAAAAAGAAAAAAATTTCACCAGTATTAAATGCTGACCTCTTTTGAGTTTTACTTATATAAACCCATTCAGTGATCTACAGCCAATTCGTAAGAGGGAGAAACCAACCATAAATTGCAGCACACATATTAATATTATTTGGTGTTAGTTGTGGGTTTGGCATATGGATTGTGGAGTGGTGATTATGGCTCTAAAGCTTGTGTGTTTCCTGCAATATACAATTCTAGGGACTCAACTTTGAATGAAAAATCCCTATTTTGTTATATATTCTCAAACCATATTTAGGGATTTTTCCAAATGAGGTTTCTGGAAAACATAGGAAAAGGGGGATGTAACACATTACATTTATGCCCTTTTATTACATACACGGAAACATTTACTTATACTCTCTTAGGGGATTATTACTCATTTATGACTGTTAAGCCGTTATTCTTACCAAGTATCAAAGTTGTTCTAATTCTGGTTCTTATTCTTAATCTTAGTAATTCAGCTATTTCGATTATAAGTTAAATTCTAATTCACGTATTCATTCAATTCTTTATTGAGTGTAAATAATTTACACACAGTAAAATAAAATTATTTCTTTTTCAATTCTTCGTCTCCTTTCCTTCTTGTTCATCTTCAAGCATTCCTTTTGTCTTGTATACACTGACTTATATGGTTGTTGGGGGAGGGAGAGATTTGGGGAATCTCAGTAGCAAACATACAGATAAGGCATATAAGATGAATGCTAGTGCATGATATGCTTGCCTTACATAGGCTCACGTTCACATAACGATATTCTACATGCTCAATATTTTGTGTAACATACTTATGGCCATAGTAAAAACAAAAAATCATCCAAACAAAAAATCAACCGGTTCAAAAGGAAGCTTACGGGTTTCCGCGGTAGGTTCAGAAATCTAGCAGTACTCCGACTGGCTAGACAGCACTAAACACCTCTAAATGAAAAATCTGAAACCGTAGACATGAAGCTTGGGATGAGTAGAAGAAGGTTTGTGAAAGGTACTTTAAGAGAAAACGCCAATTCGGTAGTGATTTGGTATATTGAAGTTCTTGAAAATCATTATTCATGCACTATTCATCTCATCTCTTTCTTCCAATGTTTTTTTGGGGATTTTTGGCATTTTTCCTTGATTTTTATGGTAGCTGGCCAAATTAAATGTCTAGGGAGGAGTCTTGGAAAAATCATGCCAAATGTCAAGCTCTCATAGTGCCATTTGTCTGGTGTTCCATTGGTTTGGTGACACGTGTCATCTACTTTAATAAAGTGGGCATCGTCTCTTTTCTCGTTCCTTTAGCCATCCAACATGTCAGGGAAAGTAGGGGTCTAATGGTTTTCCCCGGTTCTCGAGCTTAGTGTCTAGGAAAGTTAGTCGAGTGACCAGACCGGACACCGTTTCATTTCCCTGGCTCAAGGTGAGGTGGCACCCTCTAATAATGGCAGCACAAATATAAAAGTTACTTTATCATAAAGGTGGGACAAGTGTCGACTTTTGGTTGGTCCAACTCAAAAATTGTATCATCATTACTACTTTATCAAAGTTACTTTAATAAAGCTACCTTTTCGATGTTTACTCGGGATTCCACTCGTTTTGCTCAAGACTGTGACACATATATTGAGGCCCATCAAATGACACCAGGTCAGAGTGTGTACGTGGCCTCGCATGCCTCCACATATCGACGTCCACTCTAAAAATGTAGGGTACACATGTATGCCCTGAAAATGTCATGTGCACACTTACACTGGCCTATTTCGCTCGACTAATCGGTCCCTTACCTCATGACATAGTTGGGTGGCATCTTTCTACCAACCCAATGGCACTGCATATGCGTCCTGTGCACATCTGCACCGACACTTTAATCATACTATTTGCGAATACCGAGCCCTATACTTGGTAAGGCCAAATCGCATAGTCCTTGAGAGTCTTTCTATATCTCATCATTCTTGCGATTCTTCCCAAACTAGGCTTAGTCGTTTGCCTTGTACAGGCGTTTTCTCAATTCTTTAGGCTCAAAATTCAGGATATTATAGGGGATACAAGTTGGTGGGGATGAAGATGCTTTTTTATCTTTTTTAATTTATTTAAAATCCACGTAAGAAATTTTTAATAATATTTTAATATTTTTTGCCACATAGGATAACTCATAAGCATTAGGGACTGAGTTGCAAGCCAGTTAGAAATTTAAGGACTGAGGCATTAGGGACTGTGTTGCAAGCCAGTTAGAAATTTAAGGACTGAGTTATAAGTGAGTCAAAACTTCAAGGGCTAACAGATTAATTTTCCCCATTGTAATATATGGAAGCTAGTTGGGTTTAATGCTTTTACTCCAATTTTAAAATTTTATAGTTACTTTTACTCCAAAAAATTTAGTTATGGTTACTTTTGCAATTTTGATAAAAGTTGAAGGTTATTTTAACATATTCATCCTAAATAATTATAATATTATCTGTGTGTTTTTTTTTTTTTTGCTAAATACATGTATCATCTTATATTCAAAATATTGTCAGTCACTTAATATAAGCATTCCTTCCAATAAAGATTTTAACCTTGATTCATAAGGTGACGAGGGATTAACTTTGTTCTTTAGACCCAACACCCATTCTAGTGGAGGAGAGTTCTACTGGACCGAACAAAAAGGAACTATTGGGGCAGCGTGATGGGTACGTTGTATTATTTTGGTTAAGAAATGGAGAAGGGCCGTAGCCCAGATCAGAATACTCTGATGGGTCTAAACCCAAGAAAAAAAATTTAAGACTGACTTAAAAATGGATTCGGGGGACTAGAGCCTACTATGGGTCTGTTTGAGAAATCCTAAATCATAGTTTTAAAAGTTATTTATTATTAATTGAGATAAAATTTATCTCATATATCATAAAAGTATCTCTAAAAAGAAAAAACAAATAGCATTATTCTTGATGGTATAAAAAGAAAAAAAAAATCTGCCCGTATATGTGAATGAGCATTTTACAAACATAATGTATATAAGTTTATTAACGGTAAAATGCATCGGTTATACACACACACACATATATACATATGTTTGTGTTATTAAGAGTAAAATACACTGATGCCCCTCTAGTTTACCTTAATTATGGAGACATTCCTTTTAAAAGCAATACATAAACATCCTCTTTTTTTTTTTTTTGTTTAAAAAAAACACTACACGTAAAGTAACGTAACAGAGACTGTTCGCTACTTTTTTGGGATTCTAATTTTCATCCCTTCAACCATTAATTAATTATTAAATAACATACTTTAGGTCAAAATATCATTTTGAACAAATATTTTTTGAAAATAATTTAAATTACCAAAAAAATAATTGTGATGCACATATATTTTTTTACATTTAATCATCATATTTTATATTTTTTGCTATATAAACTTATTTATTTACTAATTTTTTTGAAATTTAAATATATAATTTGGTAAAAATAATATTTCCAATATATTTTTAATAAAAATATCATCACTAATTAAAAAATAATATTTTTAATCAGGTATTTATAGTTTTATGTCACTGATAAAAAATTAATAATCAAGTAAAATTACATGGACTGACAATTACAAATTAATTTTTCTTCTTATTTTTATTTGTTCCCCAATTAATATGGGCTTACGCCCCAATTCATCAATGGACTAATTAAGTAGGATCCAACAGTTTCATCTTTAAATGTGAAGTCACACTAACTTCACAAGCAGAAAAATGGAAGAATTCGTTCTTGGTTAATGACTTCTTATATGTAATAACGTTGGTAAATTATTTTTACATTGCGTCATTTTTAGAATTTCATTTCCCTGTTTTTATCATTTAGGTCAAAAGGCCTAATTAGGTAATGAATTTATCCTATGAATCCAAGAATTCGAGAAGTAGAATCTGAATTACGTGTAGTCAATGTACCAATGTTTCACGGAAAGTAATTTGATTGGTTCCTTAGTTTATATTATATAATAGAATTATTGTGCACTTGATGACATCGTCAATGTTTTACTAATCTATTTATTTATTTATTTATTTTTGTATGGTATATATTCGTGATCGGGAAGGATTAGGTTGATAAAATAGTACATGAATTTTAGGACCCATTCAATATTTTGACTTCACCAACTACTTTTGCATAGCAATTAAAGGGTTACAGTGATTATATATACAACACAACATAAAGCACTTTCAAGCTAAAAGCATCAATTGAAGTGTGTTGAAATCTATAGAGTCACCGGCCGGACGACCTGAGATCACATATACATCTAGTGGAGATGGCAAAGTTAGCAAACGTGGCGGTTCTTGTGGTGGTTGCTTTTGCCGCAATTTCCCTCCACAACGTGGAAGCTGAAGATTTCACGGTGGGTGGCTCCACCGGGTGGACCAATAATCCTTCCGGTGGTGCTTCTTTCTACTCCAATTGGGCATCAGGCTTGACATTCAAAGTAAATGATGTTCTAGGTAAATGACTATTTAATCTTTTATATCTCTCGACCCAAAATATTTACGATGTTGAGTGTGCGTGGACTTGACTTGATATAAGAAAGTGAATAAATTTCACATTATAGAGTTGGGCTAAACCATGTGTACATTTATTTCTTTAGATTTTGAGTTAAGATGTCGTGTTGAGTTCACGTATTCAAATACACACACGTTCATTAAAAGATTCTAGCCTTCTTCCTTATGCTCTGCTGTTAATTTTATTTTATTTTACTTTTTTGTTGCAGTGTTTAATTTTGCCACTGGAATACACGATGTAGCCATATTGACAAAGGCCAACTTCGACAATTGCAACCTGAATAACCCGGTTCAATTGATTCGAAATGGACCGGCTAGAGTGACTATGAACCGAACCGGGGAGTTTTACTTTGCTTGTGGTTTCCTAGGTCACTGTAACAGTGGTCAAAAGTTAAGCATTAATGTCTCAAACTCCTCTTCTTCTTCCCCGTCTCCTGCACCTGCCGGAGCTCCTGGATCGTCAACACCAACGCCGCCCTCCGGGGAACAGTCTCCTCCACCATCCTCGGCCAACTCTCTGGCTATTGCTTTCTCTCTTCTTCTTGCAACTATTTGTCTTAGCTTGTTCCTTCATTTCTAGATATATAATATATATATATATATATATATATATATATATATATATATAAATTAATTTTCTGTGTTTTATTCACATATTGTTGGGGTTAATTTTGCATTGGTGGAATTTAATTTGTGTGTTACCTTGAATAAGTTTTGGTTCAGATGTAGTGTGTAGTTGCTGAACCAGTTTGTTTGGTGTATTATAATATCATATTGCGTTGAAAGAATAAAGATTATGTAGTACCATGGCGGAGTAGGTCAATTTTGAGTTTTATTTTTCTCCCTTTTATTATTTATTAAAAAAATTTGTTGATTAAGTTAATAAGTCAAAGTTGAATTTTAGTGATTTGAAAATAAATTAATTAATATGTGCATGCAAAGTTCTTAGGGGATCTGTGACTTTTCAAAGTCATGGGTTTCTTTCAATTCTAACACATTGCATGTATGATGCATAAAATATGTATTAGGAATTTAGGATGGCGTAACACAAAATAAATAAATAAATAAATAAATTAGACTAAGCTTTTGTGACGGTGAAAAGTAATGTCTTTAATAATTATATTCATTATTGAACTAGTCTAGATATTGGTTCAAAATTCATCAGGTGAATGCATAATTATACTCAACTATGCTTTAAAATTAATATACTAAAATATTACAAAATAAAGGAAAAATAATATTGAGAATGGAATTCAATAAAATTAATGAAAATACAAAAAATATAATATTAAGATAGAAACTGTATTTGATAATAGAAGATTTTTTTAAAAAATTAAGAATATAAAAAGTTTACAAAGTGGATAGACCAATCAAAATGAGTATAATCTAATTGAGGAATAAACAAAATCAGATAAGTTTATGTGATTTAATGATCAATTAACAATTGAATAAATAGTTTATATAGATATTTTTAAAAAAATGGTTGGCAAGAAAATATAAATTTTAAAAATAAAAGGGACGTCTCAGTAATTAATTTAAGATGAAGGAAGATCAATATATTTTACTCTTAAATATATAATACACACACACTTTACGATATATAAGCTTATTATACATATGAATTTTTAAGATATTTTTCATTTCTTACTTGTCCTTAATTTGATATTTAAGTTAGCACATTTCAATTTGGAATATATGAAATTAAAATATTATTAATTTTGAAAGATAATGAGTAAGTAGTAAAAAATAATAAATAATCAAGAAGAGTTAGTAGGTGAACATAATGACAAAGGTGGAGGGAATATCCGGGGACGCGAGAAATTGAAGTATTATTAATTTGGGTCAATGTGTAAAAATAATAATGAACTATTTTTTAAAGTGCATCTAACATAATTAACTGTTTTAGAGTGTAAAAGTGGATATTATAAATTTTTGGATGCAAAAATAGACATTATGAATTTTTTAGAGCAAAAATAGCAATTTCGTTATTTATTTTTGGGTGAAAAATTGCTATTTTTGTTCCAAAAAAAATTCATAATGTGTATTTGTTCACCCTAAAAATTCATAATGTTTATTTTTGTACCCTAAAATAGTTAGTTGTGTTGAGTGCACTTTAAAAAATATTTTTTTACTAAATCAGCACCTTAACTCCATTAATTTTGAAAGAGAATGAGTAAGTAGTAAAAAATAATAAATAATCAAGAAGAGTTGGTAGATGAAGAGGAGGACAAAGGGCAAGGGAAGATCCGGGGATGCGAGAAACCGGGGGGTAGTGTAGTGGTTGAAAAGTTGATTGTTCAAAGTATATGTTGGTCCTCAGCCCTACTCGTATTTTAGATACCAATGAATTTTTTTTTAATTAATCTTATCAATATTCCTTCAACAATAATTAAGTATAAGAAAGATTGAGAAAATTAAGAAATATGTATTACTACAAAAATTATGATATACAATGATTATTATCGATCATAAATCACGGTTTTGAATTATCTATATACTGGCGCTATATATGTTCGATGTAGATACATTATAATTCCGAATCATTTATTTATTCTGAACTTATTATAAAAATTCTAATATAACACCCATTATGAATTGAGTTTTAGTAAGACCATGATATATATATTACTGTGATATAATTAAAGGTCACAAGTGAACAATTGTCATAATATATGATAATGTTTGCATGAAATATAACGATGTCATATTAACAACAATTATTTATTTAGTAATATATATAATGGTTCTTATGTAAGAACCATTACTTTTAATAAAAATAAATAACGGTGTCACATAGATAACTATTATGTATTTAGTACATTAATAACAATTTTTAAATATGAACCATGAACTTTTATAATAAATGATGATTATTATATTATAACCGTGATGTATCAATCACTATTACAGATTCATGCATATATAATGCTTAATAAATGACGGTTACAATGAATAAACGTCATATATGTTAAGGCAGAGGTCGCACAAGAATATATAATGGTAAAGAATAACGGTTAAATATGGGCATTGTCATGTATTGAGAGATAAAATTCGTGAAAAGATAAAAATAATGGTTTTAGTTAATAATCGTAATTTATTTAATGACAAATATAACGATATTTACTAAACAACCGTCATGTAACACTTACAAGCAATTCGTCTTTCAACATTATAGTAATAATAATATCTCAGGTTTATACTTGTAAGATAAATACAATATGTTAAGATATAATTATATCTAATAATATCTCATATTTATACTTTTAAAATAAATATAATATGTTAAGGTATGAGTCTAATATATAATATCGATTAATATATTAAGGAGCGAGATAGGCAAGCTTCTAAAAAAAAATTTTGATTATACTTGACAGTTCTTCATAAAGAACCATCATATATTCTTTAAAGGATACTTAACACTTGTCAATGAAAACTGTCATATATAAGAAAACGAGATTCTAAAAAAATTTATTTCACAATACTTAACTGTTCTTCACGAAGAACCATTATATATTTTTTAAGATTACTTAGTGGTTAAAAATTATAACCGTCATATATAAGAATGTGAGATTCTAAAAAATATTAAATATAAGGAAGCATGATTCTATAAAAAATTTATTTGACAATACATTACAATTCTTTACAAAAAAAACCTCGTAAAGTATTGTTTAATACGAAAATGTGAGATTCTGAAAAAAAAATTATTTGACAATAAATTACGATTCTTTATAAAGAACCGTTAATTATCATGTTATATAAAAAAATTATTTGATAACATACGGTTCTTCACAAAGAACAGTTAAGTGTTCTTTCATTTAAAAAGGTGGGATTTTGAAAAATATCAAATATAAGGAGGCAGGATTCTATAAAACATTTTTAACCGTTTTTTGGCTTCCCTAGCAAGTCTCATAACTCTTCTTTCCATGGGTTTTGCTTTGCCACTGCAGGTTCCATCTTCCACTACTAACATGGATCTTCACTCTACAGCTCATTCCTTTCGTGATTCTTCTTCAAGTAAGCTTTTATTTTTTTCAATTAATATTTTTAGTTTCATTTTATTTTTTTATATAGCAAGAGCTTACTAGTTGAGGCTTAAGGTTGCCAGATTGTTTAGAAAGAAGAATCGCACACAAAAAGCGATATCTAATTTCTGATGATGGCCATTAGTTTAAAGATAAAAACATCGGAGAAAAGTACGGACTACGAAAAAATGATGAAGTAAAATACTAAATTTATTATTATTTTTTTTATAGTGAAAATAATTCTGATTACTCTAGATTATATAAATTAAAATTAATATAATGTTTTCTCCTAATTTTTAGTAGCTTGTTAAATACGATATACTTGAATGTTCACCCTCTCACATTATTAAACTTTAGCAGGTATATTGAAATCATATTTGAGATTTGTTCAAGTTTTAATATTTGCTAATTTTTATTATATATAATTTGATTTTCATATTTATAGTATCCTTTTGCAGTTATTAGAACTTTGAGGTACTGATATGTGATTGACAATTTACAACAAAGGCATTGAAGAATATTTTATAATTTTTTAATATATTTTCTTTTAGAATTCAAAAAATTATAAGATAACATTCTAGAGTGTTTAAATAGTTAATCTCTTTTAAATTTTGATGATGTTTATTTATAATGTATTGAATTTTGAATATTATAAATAAAAAATTTATTTAATATTATTATCTAGTTATTATCAATGATTATATTTTGTTTTATATAATAAATATTAGCAATAAAAAATAACTATATATAATAAAAAATAAAGTCAATGCATTATGGTTATTAATAATAACCGTTATATATGCTCTCAGTATATTACAGTGCATATATAATAATTTGGAACTAAGCATATATAGCACTCGCATATATGATGGTTTTGAACTATAATTTATGGTTAGTAATAACTGTTATATATCAATGATTCTATAGTAGTGTATAGTTGTGATATTCTTCAAGTGAGAGTTTCGAGCTAATTAGACTCGTCTGTATATAATAGAAAAGTACCTCTAAAATTGAGTGGCTATGTATTTTGAGATGGACCAAGATATTTCAGGCTTTGTGGGGAGAATCAATGGCAACTGTTGACCTATATCTATAATAATAGAATTATTGACCTATAAATTGCATCTCTGCACACGAATTAACCCTGTAAAGCTAAGGCTGAGAGGAAAAACACCATATGAATATGCATATAGGAAATGGTGCACGGGGTATGCAAACCTTTGAGCAAAGTAAGGGGTATGCAAGTCCTTGAGCTGCTCAAGGGTTTGCTTATCCCCTTGTGGCCTTTCCTATATGCATATTTTTGTTTTTTTTCACCCAACTATTGATTTTTTTGGCTTAATTGCTGAAGAGACACAACATATAGGTGATGAATATTTACATTATGAGATATATAGGTAAAGAGTGTGATTGATTCTAGCCATAGAGCCTACAAAATCTTGATCCGCCTTGAATTTCATGGCTACTTGATGCGAGAAGTACTATTCTATTAGATAGAGTTGAGACCAAGTAGCTTAGAAACTCTCACATTGAAGAGTTTATGACTTATCACCATGTTAAATTTTGGATTTTTAACTTAGTGTCACCTGTTTAATACAAAAACAAGAGAAGAACATTTAATCAGAGTAATAATGAGTTTTCCAAAAAAAAATTCATAAAAGCAATTTAATATGTCACCTTAAATGCTTTATCGCATTGTGACTTCACAAATGTTATAGGTTTTCTCTTTTTCATGCATGACTCTCAGTACAATTGAACTAGTTTATTCATCACATCACTATTGATATTTTTGAAGTAACTTCTGAAGATATGGATGCTTCCAAAAGGGGAGAGGTATTTGCTTAGGGATTCATATCAAAAAAGATCAACAGAGTAGAAACCTTCACTCAAAGCAATAGGGTTGACAACTTCCTATAACAAGAGAGGAACATTTAATTAGAGCAATAATGGGTTTTCTAAAAAATATAACTTCATAAAAGCGATTTAATATATCACCTTGAATACTTTATCGCGTTGTGACTTCACAAATGCTGCAAGTATTCACTTGTTTATGTATGACTCTCGATACAACTGAATTAGTTTATTCATCACATCCCTATTGATCTTTTTAAAGTAACTTTCGGAGATATAGATCCTTTAAAAAAAGGAGAGGTATTTTTTTAGAGATCCACATCACCAAAAATTACTTCAAAAAAGATCAATATAGTAGGAACCCTCATTTAAATCAATGAGGTTGACAAATTCTCGTAACAGGAGAGGAACCTTCAGTTAAAGCAATAATGGGTTTTCTAAAAAAACATAACTTCACAAAATCAATTTAATGTAACATTGGATGCTTTATCGTGGCGTGACTTCATAAAAGCAGCCTAATTAGCCAAGTTGAAAACTGCAAGAAACATAAGAGGAACTTTTAAAAGTGAATGCAGGAAGGATAATGTAAAATGGATGAGGGAAATCATAACTACACCTAGCTAAGGCTCACGAACAAAAATAACTCACGCAGAAATCACTGAGAAAAAGTGTCAAGTGTATTCTATTTTTTATGTTTAAATAAAGTGTCAAGTGTATTCCATTTTATACATTTAAATAGAAGAGGAATAGTAGGGTTTTTTTGGATTATCATAACGGTTTGTCCGTAAGAACTGTTATTTATTTGTTTACATTTATCATAGTTTTTTTTATTAATAATCGTTATGTATTTCACTTCTTCACATAATATTCTAATAAGTGACAGGTTTTACTTAATAACTGTTATGTATTTCACTTTTTTAAAAAACAAAACTTTGGTGGTTGATAATGCAACTATCATTTTACAAACAAAATAAAAAAAATAAAAAGTATATAAAAAAATAAAGTTATAGAAATTTTTTAAGAATATGATGCACAATCATATTCTTCCTTCTTCAGTAGCTTGTCCACCTTCTTGCTTAAACATCAAACGAGAGTGGTAAATTTCTTTAAGCACTAGTCCATGCGTACTTGCTCTACAGGTAAACCTGGACCATATGATAGAGCTCGTAGGTCATGTCAACGAGCCCTTCAATGCTTGTTAGTGGAGGGAGTCCATCTTTCAGTTTGTTCCCGGATGATGAAGTAGAAGTTCTCTTGCGTTTGTCTATAATTTTAGTGAAGAAGAACAAAAGCTTGCAGTTGGCTCTGAGAAGTTGAAATGGAAGTGGAGAAGTGGAATTCAATTTTTGGATGTTTATATAGAGAGGGTTTCGTAGATTGTTGAGCCATCGTGTCCTTTAGACTTAAAGATAATTATATTTTATAAATGGTGATGGTTGTGTTTTAATAACCGTTATCACTTTGTATTTTTTCTTGTGAGTTACATGACAGTTGTTTTAGTAGAACCATTATTTATTTTCATATTCATAATGGTCGTTAAAAAAGAACAATATAAAAACCATTTTTTATTTTATTTCATGACGGTTTTTTGTAAGAACCATTGGATATATTCATTCTTTTACAAAATATTTAAAAATGAAAAAAATGATAAAACGAGAAAAAAAGAACAATGGTGAGTAGCTTGATAAACTGATGATATCACCAGGCTACTTATCACTAGAGGATTGACCAGGATCATGGTCAATCTCATACTTATCAAGTATGAGATTAGCCTTCATATTCATACTGGAAAGGTATCTAGAAAGCCTCCTTATAGAATGGTCAGTTTGTTGTGCATGCCGCGACATTGCCTTTAATTGAGAAAGCATAGGATGTGGAGGTGAAGGTGGCGATGGAGGAGGTGGAGATGGATCTTGGAGAGGAGAAGTAGGAGGTAGAGGTTGAGGAAGAGGAAGAGGAAGAGAAGGAGGAGGTAGAGGATGACGCTGGGAGTTTTCTGCCACATCTTCCGCACGACATTTCTTCTTGGGATTGAACTACATAACAAAAATGAGGATGATGAATAAAATGTAGGGAAAAAATGAAAATATAAAGTTAAAATAATAGACATCTGGAAGTTGAATAAGGCATACTGAAAGGGTACCTTGTTCTCTTGACAATCATCGAATAACGATGAGGCACCCATAGCCAGCACGTATGAGGAAGATGAAATGTTTTAAAAACTTTAATTAACATTTAATAGGTTAGAATCGTTAAGTATGTTTGCAAAAATACTTTATGGTTTTTAATAAATAACCTTGAATTATTAATTTTTTTGTTAACTTTATTATTAACTTAATGTTTATTAAGTTCGAACCGTTAAGTATGTTGGTAAAAATGATTTATAGTTCTTAATTAATAATTGTAAATTATTAAGTTTATTTTTTGTTAACTTCATCTCCCTCCTCTGATGATGAAAATAAGGATGAGGATGAGAATGAGGATGAGGATGACAGTCAAGAATACTTTACGGTTCTTAATTAATAACCTTGGATTATTAAGTTATTTTTTGTTAACTTCACTTTTAATATTTGAAAAAATAATGATGATGTTCAGTAATCACCAATACTGCCATCCTCATCCTCCTCTTCCTTGTCCTCTTTCTCATCCTTATTCTTATTATCGGGTGAGGGAAATGAAGGGTCTGACTGCAAGTCATATTCAACTTCATTGTAATGTAGTATGTGGTTGAACATCCAGTTCAGCTTGTTGGCGTATGCCCGCAAGATGCCTTGTGTGGTGGTCAAGGCTTACCAACATCTACATCAGGGTCTCCATTTTAGGAGGATAAGGAAAAGGAGATGGTGGTGGTGGAGAAGGGGGTGGTAGCGGTGGAGGAGCTCCCTGAGAACTTAAAATGATGAAGGAGAAAAAGAAGAGGTTGATAAAGAAAAGTAGTAAAAATCACAAGGAATATGTGAGTCTAAATAGAGGTATAATGGATTACGAAGGGTCATGAGTTATGACTTATAATGGTCTAACGGATTATGAAGGGCTATGACTTATGACTTATGAAGGTTCGACAATATTACGAAGGGTTATGAAAGTGTTAGATGATGGTTGATTATGAAAACTATTATGTTTTGTCATCGCTAATATAAGAGGCTGGAAGACAAATTGTTTGTAGGTATTACATGATGTTTGTTTTGTAAGAACCTTCATATTTGTCACTAAATAAATTATGGTTATTAACTACAATTGTTATTTTTGTGTTTCATAGATTCTACCTCTCAATACACAACAGTGTGCATAATTAACCGTTAGGTTTTAGTGTTATATATTCCTGTGTAACCTCCGCCTCAATATACTTGACATTTATTCATTGTAACTGTTATTGATTAAACATTATATATGCTCAAATATGTAGTAGTGATGAAAAATATATATCATATTAACTAACTTAAATAACTTCCTTAATCTAACCAAATTAGTTAATTAGGTTTTATTAATGACTAGAGGAGTAATATACAATCTTCACAAAATTATACATACCTTCTTGGAATTTTATATTATATATTCCCTCTATTCCTTTTTATAAGAAACAATTACCAAAATCATGTTGGCTAAAAAAAAACTAAAATTACGCGGTTCAAAATATTAGTTAAAAATAATAAATGTGTAAGATATATACCTTTGTTTACAATTATGCCTTTACTTATAAATAGAGTACACAAGATGTAACACCCCATTTTAATCACCATTATTCCTCCTATGTAATTAATACATTTAATGGAATAAAATGGTGAATTGTGGTGTGCATCAATTTACAAAAATATTTCAATAGCCGGTTACACACAACTCGGCCAAGTAAGGACACAAAGAATCAATTAATGTCTACTTAAGGGCCTACTATTGTAACCAAAATTGGAACATAAAATGACACAAATAATGGCCTAATATGAGTGTCAAAAATCCGATCAAACCAAAGGAAATGAGTAAGAAATGATATATTTTAATAAATCATAAAATGTAAGGAAAAATGATAATTTTTTCACAAAACAAGAAACAAATATTTTTCCTCTAATTTTCCCTAATATTTTCAGCCAAAGAGGGGAAATAAAAGAGGAAATGGCTACTTGGTAATTAATAACTCCATTTTGGAGTACTATTACTAATGGGAAAATCTAGTAGCAAAAGTTAAAAATGGTATGACTAATTTTGATAGACTTGGAAGAAGCAATTAAGGGCAATGCAAGGAACCAACTCTATTCCTTTTTTCCTCTTATGTGCACAGTCAAAAAGAGAGAAGGGGAAGTATATACATTTATATACTTGTTGGTCATATTAAAGCAAGAAGAGTCAAAAAGTCAAAAGGTCAAAAATTTTAAGACTTTAGTCAATGAATTGTAAGATGACATTATGGGATATATCAATGAAGCAACATATACTCTCTATTCTCATTAAATTTTGGAAGATAAGAGAAGCTAAAAGGGAAATGGAATTTATTTTGAAATATTATACAAAAACACAAATTTTGGACCAATTACAAACTAGCACTTGTAAAGCCAATTTGTCTAAGTCATTAAATCATCATCCCTCCTCTTTCCATCTTCATTTTTCGGTGAAAATCTGCACAAAGAGAGAGAGAGAGAGAGAGAGAGAGAGAGAGAGAGAGAGAGCTCAAGAACAAGGGTTGAAGAAAGAAGAAGGCAAGAGCTAGGGTTTTTCATAGATCAAAAGTAAGAACTTGCAAACTTTGTGGTTTTTACCTCCGAATCACTCTATAACCTCTCCTAATTTCTTCTACTCCATTAAATCCAGAATTTTCAAGACAAATCAAGAGCTTAGAGAGAGAATCAATTTTTGTCTAGGTGAGAGAAAGAGCACAAATCAAGATGTAATAATCAAAATTTGATTCCCTTGGCTTGTTAGATGTTGTTGGTGTTGATGGTGGTGGTTTATGCCTTGTTTTCTCTTATTTTTCAATTTTGGACTGAAGCAAAAGCTAAAGGAAATTTTATCCAAATTTCCTATAAACATTTCCATTTAGTGTTTAAATAGTTAATCATGTGATTAGAAGTAGAAAGAAAGTGATTAAGCAAGAGAAAACAAGATAATCCTCCTAAGAACCCTAACTTTCTATTATGAGCATGATGTGATGAAGGAGTGAGAATTTTTTTGATTCTAATGATTCTATTGGCTTTAGAAGGAAAAATTTTGTAGGTATGCAGGTGTTCATGATTTTTGGATGTTTGTATGCCAATTTGAAAATATATGAAGTATGTATGTATACGTTGTTTGATCTGCTCCTGTGTGGCAGTGATGTCGTGCGAGGTGTTTTATGGGATAAAACTTGTCCAAAAATTTTAAAACTTGACAGGATTAAAGTAGAGACATATAGATTTAATTTTATAGGTAGTTTGTAATTTTTGAATAAGTACATTTGGAGATATGAATTTTTGAAGTTATGCCTTGTTTTCTAGAATGCAATCTGGAACAATAAAGTTTGATGAATTACTGGGAATGGTATGACTACAATGAGAAAACCTAATTATTTGTCCTCAAAGTTAAATTGAAATATCTTCATTTAGGTTTTGAAATCAGTCAAATTGGATTTTTGTAGAATTAATTATGCATTTCTAAAGTTGACTGAAAAATCTGTCAGTTTCTGAAAAACAGTGAAATTGCACTGTACATAATTGTATTGTGCAGAAACTATTATAATTGTATTAAATAACTAGCAGCATTCAATTTATAAGCAGTAATGCTACAATTAATAATCAATTACTTATAACTTTAATTTTGATAGGAATTGATATAGCTGATAAGTTAAATATTTGCATATTTATTTTCCCTTATATGATGATTTTGTGGACTATATTTAAGCTGAATGTAATCAATTTTGGTGTAATTAATAAATAAATAATAATTTTCTTGAAGCCATGGACAATACCGCATTAAGAAGAATTAAAGGCATTTTAAGGGGAAGTACTATTCATGCGCTATTCACTGTTCATACGGTACTATAGCAAAAATACATTGTAGCGTACTGTAGCAAAAACACTATAGCGGTACTGTTTGGGTTCCTGTAGCGTCGGTGTAGAAGTGGGGCAGTTCAGAAGTGCTTTTTCACTGTTCCAGTGCATTTTTATTGTCATAAATTAATGTAGCACTGTAGCAAAGTTACTGTTCACCCGAAAATTAAAGCCTATAAATAGAGGTTCTTGGTATTCTAAAATGAAGAGGAAGGAAGAGAGAGAGAGAGTTTCCATTTTAGAGAGAGAGTTGTTATTTTTAGAATTTATTTCTTGCATTTTTTACTTCTTGCATGCCTCCTAAATGGATGGTTTTACCTCCTATATGGTAGGTTAGATTTTCCATTTTCATGCATCTTGTAGTTGTATTTTTATGTTTTTGTAATTAATTTTTATGCAATATTTATGATGTTTGTAATTTATTTTGGTTTTGTTTTTAATTTTATGATGAGCTAAATTTTCCTTTTCCTAGGGTAATGACGTAGCTTACTAATGACAGATTGAATATTAACTTATTAAATCTAGTTTTAATTTTTCCTTCATGATTGAGTTTTAATTATTGCTCTTAATGCTTACAATTGATTGGCCACCTTTTGGATGATTTCAATATACATGTTGAGACCGGAGGGAGATACATGTGTGTGGATCCTATAATTAAAACCATAATTTGCATATGAAATAAGAATATATTCATATGGGTTATGTAGTCTTAATGAGTTCCATAAATCTTAATGCATGATTGATTGCTTAAATTCATATAGGAATATATTGGGTTAGCAATTAATTATATAATTATTTGACCTTGGAAGATGCTAGTAATTAAAATAGGGAAACTCGACTATCATTCATGTGGAACAAATTGGACTAGAATAGATAAGTGATTCAATCCGGAATTTCTTAAGTGAAATCTAATCCCTAGGGCTTTTTCTCATATTTGTCTTCATATCACTTGTATTCATATTTCATCATTTTTATCTTGCAATCTCAATCACAACTAATCGACCGACTAAATAGAATTAAAATTATCAATTTTGGTATTTAGTGATCAATCCTCGTGGGAACGATACTCTACTCATTTCTATATTACTTGATTACGACAGTGTATACTTGCATTTTCTAAATACACCATCCTAAACTCGTAACAATAGCCCGAGTTGAAACACCAAGTGTTGGACAAACAACACAATTTGGAAAAGATTCAGGTAGTAACTTCTTCTTACTTGATATGAAATTGCATATTTATTTTTGCATTCTGTATGTTTGTAAGCATGTTGTTATTGAGATTCCCCTGAATCTCATTCTTTTTCAAACAAAACCTTACAACTGTGGCGGACGGCTCAAAAGGCAAGACAGTGGCTACCGGTGATTAAGGTCCCGGAGCACTCTACTGCTGCTATTGTTATTTATGCTTGTAATTATTAGTTACTTTTGAATGCTCTGTACATTTGTATATATTTTCAAACCTTGTGGGTATTCTCTTGTAATGTAAACATGTACTTAATATCAGTATGTTTCTGTATGTCTTACGAAACTGTGCGGTTAATACTCTGCGATTATTGAAATGTTAAGGGATTTGACATAAGAGATAATAAGTAGAAATTTATTGTAGAGATAATAAATGTCATATATTTAATAGGGTAAAAATGAAAAGACTAGTTAAAAATTTCAAACAAAAGGAATTTATTTTTTATATTAAAAACCACCCTATGAGAGATATTATTCCTTATAAAAAGGATTGGAAGGAGCATATCCTTAAACTTTTATTGTAAATAACTCCCATACTTTTTTCAATTTTAACAAGAATTTCCCCTCTCAAGATTTAGACTATAAAAAGGTTTTTGCCTCTCCCAGTATATATATTTCCTAGGATTCAAACTTGTATTCTTTTTATGGAAGTGACGCTATATACCACCCTAATCAACATCTTATTGGTACTGTGATACCTTATTTCCAATAGTAGTAAATGAGTATTAATGAGTAGTAAAATCAGTTGTGGAACCAGGATTTGACACCAGACTACCCAACTTTTGAAACCGTTTACAAATTCTCACTCTCAACTCAGGATTTAAACCTAAGACTGAGAGGGTTTTCAAAGGATAGAACACTTGAATACATTTCCACAAGATTCACTACGTCACTAATATGTCATCGCTCTTAGTTTCATTACAATCAGAGTATGCGAGTGTTTACTTAATGAAACACCCTTCATTACAATACCTTACCGGCTCTTAGTTCCACATATCAAAGTAAGCGAGAGATTATTTTAAATAACTAAAAGTCGTTCTCTTTATTTACACTAGAGCGATTCTCTCATTACATTAAAGTGATTCTCTGCTTTAACAACAATCATTCATACATGCTTATACACACACATATACTTCAAGCCATACAAGGCTATCAAATGTAAATCTATTACATTAAACGATCTTCTCTTCAGCAATTCCTCCTCCGAGCATAACTCCATGCATCCTTCAACCTGTCTAAAATGGTTGGTTGGGAGGAGTGAGATTCGAGAGAATCTCAGTAGCGAACAGTACCACTATGCATGACAGATATATATGAATACATGACATGCTTGCCTACACTATTTCATGCCAACATAATGACATGTTGCGTGCTCGATGTTATGACATACATATGGCCATTGCACAAATATAACAGAGCTTCAATCAATTAACATGTTCAACACGAATAGGCAAAGCAGTCATATAATCAATGCAAGACATACATATCATACACATTCAAGAAAGGTAAATTCACTATCTGTCGGACTTCACGTCCGTCCTCAATCGTTCATCTTTGCTCCGGTTCGGGCACGTCCATTCATCGAGTCTTTTAGAATTTCAAATACATCTAATGAGTCATTACTCATCCATATAACATTCTAGACTCATTTTCAGTTGATAACTTAGCCTAAGTATGCTAAATTACCAAAATGCCCCCGGAAGCCCGGCCTAACTAAACTTTTACAGAAATCATAACCTGGGCCAATCCTACACATTTTCACGTGTAGAATCCATTAATGACTTCAGATTAGTCAAATTCAGGCCCGAATGATGAAAATACCCTTGATAGCCTTTACTTAAAGCCTTAAAGGGGTAATTTGGTCATTTCACACTCCAGGCATATTCTCACTTTGTCATCTATATGAACCCTGGATAATTTTCCCTTTAGAACTCAATGGAATCATCCAATCAATGAAATTCTAACTTATGGCTCATGTCCCATGCATGATAGCCAATATAGAGTTCTCAGAAGAGTTGTGTCGGTTCCTCCCTTTCTTTGACTTAATATCTTCCTTTCTACTCCTTATTACATGATTAGCCATTTAGACATCCGTTGGACATCGTTTCGGCCTCCAAAATACTAATATAACAAGAGATGAACAGTACCCTACTCTCAAAATACTCATCCAAACGACAAACCGAAATGGTAGAAAGGAAGCTTACGCTTACCTCTACACCTTTCTGAATTCGGTTTGGAATTCCGATGACGCTCTGGCCAGCGAGATGGCACCAACTATCTCTAAAAAAGAATCTGAAACCATAGAATCGAAGCTCAAGATGAGTAGAAGAATGTTTGTACTGGGTACTTAGAGAGAAAACGCCGTTTCGGTCGAGTTCTGGCAATCACAGCTTTCTCTCTCTTCTCTTTCTCCTTCACGTTCTCTCGTTCTTTCCGTCTCATTCTCGTTCTCATCCATTCTCTTTCTCATTTTTGGTTCTTTCCCTTTTCCTTTTAATTGCACGAGAAAGAGTGAGAATTGATGATGAAGGATGATGACTTAATAAATCATCCAGTGGCCTTTACTCAATTAGTCTACCTATCTCATTTCTTGCACAACAAGTTTCCTTTCTCTTTTCCTTTATCATTCCACCAATATTAATGAGAAATAAGAGAGTATAATTCACTCTCAAATTATCCATCACACCACCTCAAGTGGTCAACTAAAGCCTTATGCTTTTGGCTCTTTGACTTTACTTGATAATACTTCACCCGCTTGGCTTATTAATCATCAAGTAGTCATTTCCCTCCTTTTAATTCCCATCCAACTCAAATCATAGGGAATATTAGGGAAAAACCATCATTTCTCATCTTTTAGAAAAATTACCATTTTGCCCTTACCTTTTATTTCCTTTTTAATATCCAAAGATATTAAGGAATTTTGAGATAAATATCATGTCCTGCTAGGATATTTGCTAAACCGGGGTCTAGCAGTCCACTTAATCTAGGTTAAACCTCAAGCCTTTAGTCCTAAAATTTAGGGTATAACAAAATAAACGAAGAGTTGTTCTCCTTTAGTTAAACTAGAGCAGTTCTCTGCCAATCTATTCATACATTCATATACATATACATATACATCAAATGTATAATCACATAGCTAATACAACCTTTACATTAAATACAATAGTAGTGCCGCGCACTACGATCTTCACTTCACCTCTCAGTTCCTCCTCGGTGTATGTCCCCCTGCACTCTTCAACCTGTCTAAAATGGTTGTTTGGGAGGAATGAGATTTGAGAGAATCTCAGTAGCAAACATTACCACTATGCATGCAAGATATATATGGATGCATGACATGCTTACCTACACTATTTCATGCCAACATAATGACATGCTGCGTGCTTAATGTTATGATATACATATGGCCATTGTACAAATATAACAAAGCTTCATTATATCAAACATGTTCAACACAAACAGGAAAAACAATCATATAATCAATGTAAGACATACATATCACATACATACAGGTAAGGTAAGTTCACTACCTTATGGATCACTATCTTTCTTTTGTTACTTTTTCTTCCAACCATTGAAGCTTCTTGGAAATTCTTCTATTCCTGTACTTTGTTGACTTCTCCATGGCCCTAAATACTCAATCACATCATTAGAGCCATGATTGTGAGTCATTAGAAGTATATATTAAGGCCCAAGAAGCTATGGAGGGCTAAATAGGTCAATGTCCTTAAAAAACATGAAATCCTGAAATTTGGGGGTTTTGGCTGTGGCCAAAATCAGGTCAGAAACATTTTGGCTGCGGCCAAGAATCTCGCTATTCATAATTTTACTGTCTTGATTCTTGGCCGAACTTGTAAGAATCATAACTAAATGTACAAAAATCCAAATGAGGTGCTTCCAAGTTCTATGGAACCATATTTAAGTATAATTTTGGATAAAAATATAGAAATAAGCTAAAAACACTCTCACAAGTACAGAATTCCATTTAATTGGACACTACTCCAGAATTTCCCAGTTTAACATGAGAAAACTTTGAAAAATCATAACTCCTAGCGTATTTGTCCAATTAACCATTATAACCTATCAAATTAAAGGTCTATGTATCTAATTTAAGTCTGGGAAGTTTCATTGTCATTGGACAATATTCAGCCACTCAAAACACATCACAAAGACACTGCCTCCGTAAGACATATTACACAACGTGCACCCTTTAACTTCTAGAACTTCCAAATTCATATACAAGTATCCAAAAGTCATGAACACTTGTATACCTACACAATTTTTCCTCCTAAATCCAATGGAAGCATAAAAATTATCAAATTCTCAACCCATGACCACATCACAATACAGGAAAGAAAATCAAATTCTTAGGTGTAACATGTTGTTTTCTTGTTTTTTTGGCTTAATACTTCTTTTCTACTTCTAATCAAATAATTAGCTATTTAGACATCCATTGGACGTCATATAGCCATTAAAAACACTATTTTAAAAAAGACATGAATAGTACCCAATCTATACTCATCCAAACAACAAACCAATCGGTTAAAAAGATAGTTTACGCTTACCTCTACCATTTCCGCAAACAGTTCAAAATTTTGGCAAAACTTCGACCCGTGAGACGGCGCCAACTACCTCCAAATGAGAATCCGAAACCATAGAAATGAAGCTCGCGATGAGTAGAAGAAGGTTCATGATTTGGCTGTGTTTCGGCTGCTGAAATTTTCTCTCTCTTCTCCCTCCATTTTTGCCCAGCTTCATTCTCTCTCTTCTTTCTGATTTTTTTGCATGAAAATGGCATGAGGAAGATGATGGTTTAATGTATAAATGAATCAGCCATCCCATTTGCCACATGTCACAAGCTCATTAGCCCAAAAATCAAATTTTCGCACATAATATCCAATGTGGTAGAATTTTCATTAAACTTTAAAAGTTCATATCTAATTGTACAAATGTCCAATTAAAGTGATTCCAAAGGATATGCTACCCTCATTAAGTCTAGTTTTAAGGAAAATTGGCCAATTGGAAGATCACTATTCCCAAAATTTTAATATTTGAATGTTGTCCCAGAAAATAAATAATTTCGCTGGGCTAACTTCAAAAATTCATTTGTCTTTGTGTACAACTCCAAATGACTCATATTACCTATCAAATTAAATCTTGATAAGTATAATTTCATTATGGAAAGTTTCATAATTTTTCAAAGTCATTTACTTATTGAAAAATGTCACACAATTATCACTAACACACCAAGAATTTCACTGGTAGCAACATTACCTTGTGTTCCACTTTATTATATTGTGTGTGACTTCTAATTGCTTTGTTTTGTTACTACCAAGCTCTTTAATTCACCATAATATTCCCTTTAATATCCAAGGATATAAAGAAATTTTTGAAAATAATACCATATCCCACTAGGATATTTGATAAATCGAGGTCTAGCAATCCCCTTAATATAGGCTTAATCTCAAGCCTCTTGTCCCAAAATTCGGGATATTTTAGGTACTCCTATACTTTTTTTTTGAGAAATAACTTTTATATTATTAGTTTTGTTTACTACTCATCTGCGAAAGAGTGCACATACACACACATTTAAAAAAATTATAGGCATATAACTCAAAATTTATGTGTTATATACAAAAAAAAAATAATTTAAGGGATATATAATTGATGGTTGGATTATCCCTTCATAATTAAAAGTTTGGGAGGTTTGTTATGAAGTTTTAAAGGTTAAGCAGGCTTTATTCGCATATGGTTCAAAATCCATGTAAGTTCTATATAATTTGGTCTAAATTATTTGTAATACATTGCACTTTTTTATAAGCGAAATTTGCATGCATCAAACTTTGTTACATCATTCAACTTTGAAATTCATGATAGCTGGTTAATCATCTTCTCCAAGCCATGGAAACATTTCTCAAAAAATTGTTTCTCATGGATTTTCCTCAATGGGCAGCTTCTATGAAAATTTGAACCGAAGAAAATATTACCCTACAAAAAAAAAAAGACTTTCAGCGGCGACTAAGTCTTAAAATCATTGCTGAAAACTTTCGGCAGTGACAAAAAGTCATTGTTAGGTCATTGGAATTGCAACTATGGTTGGAAATTTTGGCGGTGAATTTTCAAGGTCGCCGTTGAAAGTAGACTTTTAATAGTCGCCGTTGGAAATAAAGACAATTGTTTTTTTGGGTTAAGCATGGGTATCCTCTTATTGGAAGTAACCTATTTGAGGTACTGTTGGGCACTAAATGTAGATACCTCTTCCAACGGGAATTCAAATCTTGATTCGTCAAGTTGTAAGGGACCAGCCCCTTCCATTGGATCCAACCCTATTGGTTTAAAGACAATTATTTTTAAAAGGAAAGTTGCTGCTGAAGGTCAAATATTGGTAGTGACAAAAGTCATCGTTGAAAACACCATTTGCGACGACAGAAAATATCACTGCTGATGCTCTTTTCAATAGCGACTAAGTGTCGCCGCTAATTAGAAATATTTTCCTTTATATATAAATTAATTTGTTAAAAATAAAAATTATATACTTCTAATAAATATCAAAATATAAAAATGAATAACTAAATTAAATTTAAAATATACACTATGTGGAAATAATATATTAAATAAAAATATTCACACTTTCACCAAAAAAAAAAAGGTAACAATATTCACGTTATTCTTTAAAACCATTAAAATAATTCAATTTCTTTAAGGGAGTACACAAATTATCCAACTGAAAGATATATACATCAATAAAAATAGGCCCAACAAATAGTTTCCTAAATAACACAAAATGATATTAAGTAAAATGAGTTTACAAAGCTACATAATAACAGAGGAAACATGGTGTTCAATAAAATTGTAGTTACCCGGCCGAATAACTAACAATTACTGTTACACACTTGTCTTTTCCTTCATGAGATATATCCTATTGGCTTTTGCCCATTATTTTTATTAGGGTTAAAGTTTTTTTTATTATTTCGGAAGTATGACCTTAGGGGTAATTTTGTCCTGAAAGTTTCATTTAGAACAATTTTGTCTCGAAAATTTTAAATGTAGGGTAATTTCGTCTTGACCATTATTTCAATTAAGTTGACTGTTAGTTGACCATATTTAAGGGCAAATTTGCTCTAAAGTGAAAACTTTCAGGGTAAATTTACCCTTGAGATAATGATAAAATTACCTTAAAATTAAATGAATATAAAATTATATACCCATAGCAATTTCCAAATGAACAAATAGCAATCCCTTGCCTCAAACTTCTTTAACCAATAAAGAACCATCTACAGTACATCATCGTTAATGCAATGCCACTCACCTATGTCAGTAAAAAATGAAAAAAGGGAAGTGAAAGTACATGAGGAAGGCAATACTATAGAACACAATTATCCTTGGAAGTAAGCTAAATAATGATGAATTATATGATAGCTTCCATGATTTAAAGAAGACACCTCTATGTTTTAAGAATAGAAGAACTTATGGCGAGGTATTCTTTAGCAAGATTCAGATCTCCAGTCTTGTGCTCAATGAAGAAAATGCTATTATTAATCCAAATACTGTTAACAACGAAGACATGGTCCAACAATCGTAAACTTTTACAATCCAGATATAGTCAACAAAGCCACATATACAGTAGACCTCACCGGTACCCAAAGCAATTTAAAATTTTGTAAAATCACTCTAGGTAGTGTAGATACACTGACCTTCTCTGGCACGAGGATTGCACATAGTCGTGGAATCTTTCACGATGGCGACGACAAGGTTAACAAAAAAGATATCTGATTTTTACAACCCTTCAACTGCTTTGGTTTTCTTTGATTTCGGCTTTATTTTTTCCCCTCTTTCTATTTTGTTATTTCCCTATTATTTTTTGACCCTTTCGGCACCCAAATAAGTACATCTCTAACATATATCATCATCCTCTCAACCGATTTTGTCGAATAATTTTGATATTTATGGCAACGCTCCAACCTAAAATTAAGAGAGAAAACACAGACAAAAAGATTAACTTGGCAAGACAAGGGTTGGGTGGAATCGTGGAGACAATGAGAAGTGTGGATGGCAGCGAATACAAGGAACTATGAGATGAGGGCAGAAGTCGAAGGGAATGAAAATGGACAGCAATAGTTATACGCTGTTTTTCTACCGCATGTGTAGGAGTCGCAAGTAGTATAAAATGCTGTCTCCTCATGAGGACTACAGCAAAAGTAGATTAACTAATGCAATTTTGCTCTTAATTAAGTTGGGAAAAGTCATTTCAATTTGTGAAAACAATTGTTGGTTAAAAAAAAGTAAAAATTAGACTAAGTAAGATAAAATTTGATTTTAATTTCAAGAAAATAAGACTCTAGGATCACTTTTCCCCTCTATACTTTATAAAACCAATTAATTCTCTCTTAACGAACTTTAATGAAAAATTCACAAGCGTTGGAAAAGCTTTCTCAAGTCAAACCAACATCTAATTTCAAATAACTCATTCAATCTCTTATAATAAGTTAGTAAAACTAGTCATTATCACCCAATCTTATAATAACAATATTAGGTCAATAGGTAAATCTATTTCCTATTAACAAACTATCTATTCAAGTATGAATTTCAAGACTAGTATGATTTTATCCAAGTTCTTAAAGCAAAATAATATCTCTCAATCATCATTTCATTCAATAAATCAATTCAAGTGGTGGCCAAACACTAAGAAGTATGAAGCACAAGATAAAATCAACACATAATATTTCATTAAATACTAGAAAAGAGAGAATAATAGAGTCTCAATCCATGTAGAGATTCAAAGTAATCCTAGAAATGAAATGTTTAGCTACTCATAGTCTTAGGTATAGAAAATCCATAAAAATAAATTGAATTCATGGCTAAATAACAAGAAAATAGAGAAAAAGTGAATAAACCAAGGTAAAAACTCCAAGATGTCTCTTAAGATCACTACCCAAGGCTCCAAACTTGCTAAGAACTCCTTCCCAAGCTCTCTCCTTTCATGCCTCAAGTCTCCAGAGTGTAGAATGTGTGTTTTTCAGTACTTTTCCCTAGGTTAAATAGATTATTGCTGCTTCAAAAATAAAAATGCGCAGCTATACTTTTCCTTATTTGCCTCAACAAGTTTTGCCACTTTGTTGTAGCCAGTGACACAGAAAGCAAATTTTTCTTTAGATTCTTTACTTACTTCGGTCAGTTTGCCACTTGCTAAGGTACGTAACACAGAGAGTAGACTTCTTCAAAGTCCCCCTTGCCTCAGCAAGTTTGCCACTTGTTGAGGCACGTGACATAGAGACCTCATCTTGTTTTTCTTCTACTTGTTTCAATAGGTTTTCAACTTGTTGAGATAAGCTGTACATGTTCCTTCTTCTAACTTTATGATGCTTCACTTCCTTTGTCCTTTCCTTTATTCTTTGTTCTCACAGGGCTTTAAAACTTGTCTTTTTCCTCCTATAAAAAAGAGATGATTTATAAATTCTCAATTGAGTCACAAACTATATAGGATAGAACAATAATTTATTTGATTTTTGCTTGATACTTTGATATGCACATTTTCTTCTATAAACTTATTTCTATGCACATTTTGAATTCAAAATAGGTAAAAAGAAAATAAAATGTGCTAGAATGTTATAATTTCTAAGAATTAACAGTAGTGACGGCAAATGAGCTCTAAGAAGTGGAGAAGAGAAGTGGAAGAAGAAGGCATCGATTTGAAGTCTAGTGTTTGAAGCTTCAGAGGACAGGCTATCGAATAAAATGGAAAATGTTTTTTTTTTTTTCCTTTTTGCCAATTAAGTTAAGTGGAGGGAATAAAATGTCAAATAGGTTAAATAGAAGGAAGCTGCGAAATGTTTGGAGTGAGAATAAGTTTTACCTTTATAATAGAGAGCATGGTGAATCTTTTGGAAGAATCATGGTTTCTCACATACTAAATAATATATTTAAATTTTATAAAAAATAATATATTTAAATCTGCATTTTCTATAGGATATCTTCTTGTAAGCTATCTCAATAATATTAAATTTCTTTCATTCATTATTCTTATAGCCATAATTATGCAAGATACTACTCAAAAGTAAACCATATAGATATTTCAAAAAAATATTTATATCATGGTATACATTGTGATTCATTGTGACTTATTAGTTATTTATACTACTATTGATGATTCATATATTTAAATTATTAACTTTTCACTTCTTTTTCCAAATTATTTTACATGTGGATACAATCATAGATATAAATATATTATAATAGGAAGAAGAAATCATTATTGATCAATCATATTGCGTCTTCTTATTTTATTTTATTGAGATACTACAAATATTAAAAGATAAATAAACAAATCCTACTTCTAGTGGATGAATACTCTTATCTAATAATCTAATAGATAATAACTTGGATGTCTAAATTAAAACTTGATTAACCCTCATCCTATTTCTATCACTACAAAAAAATCAATATTAACGACGGAAATTCCGTCACTAATCGTCTGTCTATAAAAAAAGCGTTACTAATTCGCTTAGCGATGGAAAAAAAATTTCCGTCACTAACTAGAGACAGATTTAGTGACAGAAATTCCGTCGCTAACGTAACTATGGATTAGAGACGGAATTTTCGTGGTTAATTAACGACAGAATTTCTATAACTTATTCGGTCACAAATTAGTAAGGAAAATTATGTCACTAATCCATTGCTTTTTTTTTTGTTATTTGATATTTTATATCATTTTGAATTTCCGTCACTAATGCCTATTTCTATCACTTTTTTTTTTTTATAATTAAGAACCCTAATAATGGTAAAAGAACCGAAAGTGGTAATAAATGGATGGAAAATAAAAAAAATTCAAACAAAATTATAAAATGATAGTAAGTTAACAACTTAAATGAAAATGTATATAATGTGCAAAAGTACACATTTTTTTATCAACCATATCAAACAAACTTATCAAGCAACACATCTCAATAATTTTCCACAGCCCATAAATATCTAATTAAGTAATAAAATATTTGGATAACACTTTTCTTGGGCTCTGACTTCTAGTGGGGTGGGTACCCCTTCTTTAATTGCTCTTGTAGCCATGCCTTGTTAATCACTCAAACCATTGCAGAAGATTGCATTTGAACCCCAGGCTCTTAACTACAAAACACTAATATAAAAACTATGATTTCATATTGAGAAAAGAAAAATAAATGAAGGCAAGCCACAAATTTATATGTAACATACCGATTTGATTGTCCAAAATTTCCTTATGTTTCTCCAACACCATATCCAAGTGGGAAGCAACAACCTATAACCATCAAAAACTAAATAAGGAAAATGGACATATGTTGGCAATAGTTTATGATTGTCACTATGGAGGAACAAATTAAAGCACAAGTTAGAACAAAATAAAGCATATCGGCAAAAAAAAAAAAAAAAAAAAAAAAAGAACAAAATAAAGCATATAAAAACTTCAGTTTTTACTAAATGGATGAGCTTTATGTGAATGCATAGGCACTTTGAGAAACATTAGAGCTATCTTATTTTCCTAGCCTTATGACATACAGTTGGCCAATATGAACACTAGAATTCAATGTTGATTTCAGAAATAACCATATATTGAGAAACGGTCCACAAACTTTCTAGACCATACTCAATCCTCTTTCACATATCCAAGACATGTATGTGTGTTTGGATTCTCTGTTGTGCAATATCATCAAAACGAATCACACATTTCAATCTTAATGTTTTATTTTTATACAATGACCCATTATAAAAACTTCAATTTGCTAATAAAATTAGAACAAAATAGTGAAAGGAAAGCGAGTAATATCCAGCAAGAGCATAAAAAGAAAAATCTTAACCTAGAAAACATAATCAAAATAAGTGTATGTTTGGATTAGCTTTTGGAGAATAACTTTTATGATTTACTAAGTAAGTATGTAAGAGAAGTTTTATCTCGATTTATGAAAAATAGCTTTTTGGGTCTCCCCAAACACACAAGTCCTTAAAATGATAGAGAAACCACCAAATCAAAGACACAATAAGCACTCGGTATTATGCAAAAAGGTCAAGGATAATTATCAAGCATATCCTAATTAAGGATATACCACCAGCCTTTACAACATTATTAATAAGTTCCATAACAAGAGAGGGCAAAATATCAGTTTCTTACCAATAACATCATTCTTGTCTATAGCCTCCCGAGTGACATAAATGATGCAGCCAAGGGTTGCTCTACCCAATAGGAACCTAAAAGGTCAAGAAAATGCTAGTTTCAAAGCATAAAAATTATCCAGAAAATTAGCAAAGTGAAGAAAATGACTTGAACGAATCGAGTAAAAAGTGAAGAAGAAAAAAAATAGGCAGTTGACATTTTGCAAAGAACTAACAGTTTCCTACTTAGGAAAATAGTCTTAAATTTTCCACCAAAAGATGTGAAAATCAAATTATAACCCGATGTCTCACTTGCATTTTGCAATCCCTCACCTTCCCTATGAGTTCTTCAAGCTGCATACTTTGTCTATCGAAATCTTTAATCTTATCTTCCTTATGAATTCTTCAAGCTGCATACTTTGTCTAACGGGATCTTTAATCTTATCCTGCTTCTAAAAGACATTACTGTATGCAAAGGGTGAAAATATTTACAAACTGATTATTCCAAAATAATTTAAATAAAACGATGTGATGTTGAATAAAAAAATTAAAGAACTCAGTAGACAAATACATAAATTAAATCATATCTCTCCCCTGCGGAAAAGTGTAGGAAAAGCTCTATAAACTAGAAAGTTGTGCATTGGAAGCATCGGGGAGGTATAATATTGGAACACAAATGTAAAACACATCATAGGAATCCAAAGATAACAAATTTTTTTCTCATAAATAACAGTCCTTTCATCAATCATCTGTATGCAATTACAAAGTTTTCCTAAGAGGAATCAAGTTACTAACTTGCAAGCAAGCTACCCACTATAATTGTTAGCAAAAAAAACCAGTAAAGTTAAAAACAACAGGTCAAGAAACCCAGTCCGATAAAATAATGTTCACACTAATTTCTTGAAGTGTTTCTGCTTTCTTTTCTTCTGTTCCTTTCTCCATATTTTTCTTGTCCTTTATCTGAAGTAGTTTTTCTTTTTTAAAAAAAGAATGGAAAAAGTATTATAGAAACTGCACATCGAAAGCCAGTATTGCACCCAATAATCTTATACCTAACTTAAAAGAGAGCCTTGAAGAAACTGAGTTATTGTCATTGTTGAACACTTTGCTCAAGAGCCAGGAACAAAGGGCACGGAACCCTACCTGCCGAAAACAGGTCGCTTGATAGCATTATCAATCAATGTAATCAATTAATCACATTAAAATTCACAAATAACAACAAGTCTATCACATTACACACAAGTGGAAAACAAATGATTCAGATCTAACTTTTTTTTCTCGAAGTTTGCTCATTATCCATGCTTGTAAAAAAAATGAAAAGTAAGTATTCATTAATTAAAAAAACAACAAGTAGTTTCATATAATTAAAAAGATGATATATAAACATTAATAGAGTTGACAACACATTAATAAATCATGTCTTTCTATCTATTTATTTGGCAAAAAGGCTACTTAACAGAATCAGTTCACTCTACTTCTACCTACCCTTAGGCAAGATATCAGAATTAAAACATGGAAAACTAGAGGAAGAAGAAAAAAATAGAAAAGCCAGATGACAAAATTAAAAATATTCAGAACACGCATAGAAGTGCCATAGAAGGAATTGATGTATACTTTTTTATGGCTCCTTGGTTCCAGGATTGGGTTCACTTTTTTATGGCTCTACTAGTTATGTGCAATTGATGTATAACCTTATAAATAATGTTGTGAAAGTCCAAGCATTCAAATCTGAGCTTAGTATATGAAGTTTGAAGCTGCAGTTTACCATTAAACCACTTGAATAAAGAGGAAGGTTGTTTCTTTATCTATTCTGAGATTGTTAAGAAGTATGGGAATTCACCCCCGAGACCTTTTGCCATTAAACCACTTGAATAAAGAGGAAGGTTTGTTTCTTTATCTGTTCTGAGCTTGTTAAGAAGTATGGGAATTCTCCTCCGAGACCTTTTGCCCATCCCATGGCGTCTAAGTACCAAGCTCAAGTAGCAGCTATAACCTTGAAGCTTGGTCAGATGTACTCAAGAATAAATAAAGCATAAGCATGCTTCTAACAGGGAAACATGTAACATCCTCTTAATGTTGAAACTAATTTTTGTTGGAGCTTAAGAGATTGCTGAGTAGTTTTGTTTATAAGATGAGGTGAATGCTGTAATTGGTTAATTTTGATTATAGTATCTCACCCTTGTGTGTTCTTTAGTTTGAGTCAAGTATAAAGTTATTCAAGTTGTTTTTGGTTTAAATTACAGGGCGTGGCATGCTTGTTTATTATGGGTTTATCATTTATATTAATTTGCACGGGATATTGCTGAAAGTAGACATGGAAAGAAGAAGTTAAGGAGAACGCGAAGGAAAGAAAAAATATATGGAATTGCTAGAGCGAGATTTTTAATTGCTTGGGGAACATTGTGGCCTTATGGATAGAGTTTTACTTCTTTCCTGAAAAGTGGACATGATCTGGATGCTCAAAACTAGAGTAATCGAATAGGAAACTAGAGGAAAACGAGAATGGCAGAGTAATCGAAACCAGAGTAACCAAGTATTTCAACAATTGTTTCGAGGTCGAGAGGGAGACGGGAAACTTACCTCAACACTGAAGCTCACGGTGATAGCCGAGGCGCCAACGAACTGAGAAGTGACTGGTGAGGAGAGGAGGAAAGGCACCTGGAAGAGCCGACGAGGTCGAGACGGAGCCCGAAGACGGGAGTGATTGTCACCGCAATCTAAAGATGTTTTGTTTATTGTTTGGTACTTTGGTTAATTTACTTAATTGGATTGAAGTAATTTTTTTTTAACGAAGGAAAGGGCTGGGGGTAAGCTGAAAAAAAAAGCCCTCAAAATAATGGAGGGAACTACGAAACTTTTGGATGGGAAATATGTTTTAATTTTTATGAGCGAAGGGAATGCATATGCGAATATTTTTGGGGCATGGTTTTTCCCACACATATAGATAAAAAAACTAATTAACAAATTTTTTAGTAGAAAAATTATAACTTTAATAATATAACTTCAATAAATTATAACGCTTAAAATCAAATTGGTTAGAGACAAGCTTCTAGTTCTCATTTTTTTTAACTCATTAAATATATTTTACTTTACTTTTCTAAATTAGAGTGAAACTTTCAAATTGTATAACTAAAATATTGGATAAAAGATTATGACATGGCTTGATTTCTTTGAATAGATATTAGAAAGATGATGATTTGATATTTTGAGATGCAATGATACTTATGTTTTTATCTGGATATATTTGAAGAAAAGAACAGAATTTAATTTAATTATTAAGGGATAAAGAGATATAATAATTTGAATTTAATCCCTTTTGAATTATAATTAATTTTGTCCTTTAAAATTATGAGGACATGTGGCATTATAAGAATTGAAATTTGATAATGTCTTTTGGATTTTTCATAAATTATCAATAATATACTTTATTTGAGAATTTCATTGTAAATATTTTATTTTAAATTAAAATATAAATAGTTAAATCTAAATAAAGTAATAAATAAATACTATTAGTTTAAGTTTTCTAAAAGAATAAAAATGAAAGAAAAGAGTTTAGTAGTAGTAGTTGTAATTATTGATTCACTTTCTTTCCTCTCTTTTCAGTATTAAACACCGCTCTTGTGCCTATTAACCATTTGGGAGTTGAAATTTTTGAAGTTGGGAAAAACATTTGGATCCAAAATTTTTATGTGGGAGAGTAAGTGTAGATTTTATTTCGGTTTTCTTTGGCATTAGAGATTACTTATTACTTTATACGGTTAAAAAGAAAAATTAAAGGTAAGTGTAAATGTGATTTCACTTTTCATTGACAAAAAAGAAGATATGATTTCAATTTTAATTAAATAAATCAAATCTTAATATATCATATGTATGTATATATGTTGATTATTGCTTGTGGCTAATTTCAAGTTCCTAATATGTATATACTATTACATTTAACAGTCTAGGTGTTTTATATGATAAGTCGAAATCCCATCCTACCTCATTTTCGAGTGTGACATGGTCTTTTATAATTTTTTTGTAGGTTGTCAAACCTAATCTTATATGATCATTCTATGACATGGTCAAATGACTTTAATAAGAGATTATATGTTATAAACCAAATCTTCTTATTCAATTTTCATTTTAATTTCATTTAATCACTTGATCATTCAAATTTCAAATTCCCTTCAACTCTATCTTGGTTAAAAGACCATAAATGAAAGTGTATGCCTATACATCCATGTTACGATCACTAGTTTTGATCATATGTTATTCCGTCAATATATTGATGTTTATACAATTTTTTCTTCATTTATTATGTACATTTTTAAATGAGAGTAGCCTATATATTATTTCCATATTTGTTTACTTAATACAAAGTCACAAGGAAATCCATTTTATAAAACATGAATGTGTTTCTTAAGAATTTGTTCCCCATCTCAATTAGTTTTATTGATGAGATGATAATGATGATGCCACCTACTTGGGGAAATATCAATTTTTTTTACTGAAAATATATTCAAATAATTATTTGATCATTTATTCTAAATGATTAAAATTTGTAAATTTCAATTTAGTGACATATTTAGTGACGGATTAGTGATGGAAAGAATTAGTTAAGGAAATTAGCGACAGATTAACGACGGAATTAGTGAAGGAATTTAGTGACCAAAATTAGCGACCGGTTAGAGACGGAATTAATGAAGGAATTTAGTGACGAAAATTAGCGACGGAATTTAGTGATAGAAATATTTGTGACAGATTAGCGACAGAATAATTTCCATCGCTAATTTTCACCACTAATCCGTTTCTAATTCCGTCACTAATTTGTAACGGAATTCCGTCCGTACTAATCCGTCACTAAATTTATTTAGTGAGGGAAATTAGCAACAAAATTTTTTCATCCATCTCTAATTCCGTAGCTAATTTGTGACAGAATGTTGTCTTTCATTAATCCGTCACTAAAATTATATAGCGATGAAAATTAGTGACGGAACTACTCCGTTTCTAATTTCTGTCACTAATTTGTCTCTAATTTGTGACAGAATTCTGTCCGTTACTAAATTTATTTAGTGACGGAAATTAGTGACGGATTTTTTCATCACTAATTTCCATCAGTAATCCGTCGCTAATTCCATTAGCGACGGATTATTGACAGATTTGCGATGGAAAATTTTTCATCGCTAATTTCCGTCACTAAAATTCTTTTTTTTAGTGTATGGATATATTATACACATCAAAGTTAAATAAATAATAATGTTGGATTTATTATTTAGTTAGAGTGATAAAAAGTTACTAGTACATCTCAAATAAGCAATTAAATAAACACATCTTATAAGAATGAAGTTATGAAATGCCTATTTACAAGTATTTTTAGAGAAAAATACTATATAATATTTCATATGATAAAAATATATTAGATAATATTCATAACTCATATTCTATTTTAAATTATTTAATATTTTTGACAAATTTTTAATATGGCATAGTCATTGTATCATTATATTAAATAATAGCTTTTAAGCGTGAAAAGATAAAAAGATAATAAAAAATGAGTTTTGGTGGCGACATCAAAAAGTCACCGTTGAAAGTATACTTTATGCAATGACAAAAGAAAGTTGTTGCTTTCGGTGGCGATAAAAAATTGTTGCCGTAGAATAGTATACCTTTTACTGGCAACAATTGTTATTGCCGCTAATAGGTATACCTTCAGTGGTGACTTTTAGAGTTGCCGCTGAAATGTATAGTTTTCAGCTACAACCCTCATTATGGTTGCTGAAAAGCATGACTTTCAGCGGCAACCTTTAAAGTTGTTGTTGAAAGTCGTCGCTAAAAGTAGGACTTTTTTAGTATTAGTTTTTCCTTTTTTCCCCCTCATAACGTAGTGTTTAGTTTAACAAGAAAGGGATGTTAATACCAATTAATGTGGGTTAAGTCTAATAAAAGGGGCTAGTCTCTTATTACATGATAAACCAAGGTTTGAATCTCTGTTGTGTGAGTTGCCTACACTTAGTGCCTAATCATGAATAAAAAAGGATTTCCTCCAATAGGAGAATACTTGTGCTTATAAAAAACAAAGAAAGGAAGGTTAACAAAGGAGAGGATAAGGGAGGTGAGTCCATTTTGAACCTTGTATGTGATTTATGATGAATAATTTTGATATAAAGTTATGCAATTTTCATGTTCAAGGTTTAGAGAAACTTATAATTGAAAAAGACTAAAATAAGAAGTAGAATGGAGATTAAAAACCTTATAATGTCCATTTGTGAATACAAATGTATTGAGTTCATTTGCCCATGGACATGACTAGAGGGAACAAATTGCCCTCTCTATATATTCGGCCTGTAAATGTGACAAAAGATACTATGTTCCTCTATAGATAAACAATGAAGTATTTTTAATCCCTTTTTCAATGTTTGCCTAAGGATATGCATTGCATTGTCATGTCCTCCTAACAGAGATGCGCAAAATAGGTACTATAGAGGGAAAAGGTCAAACAAAAAATTTAGGAAGAAAGAAGAGGAAGTGGCGAAACAAAGGAAATTGTGCTAGGGTTAAACATTTTTATCAATTAGGCTTCAATCACCAAGGTCAAGTCTTCTGACATGATTTCTTCCTTTTCCTCATGAATTTTATGTTGGCGAACTCTTACAAATAAGTAATCCGAATCACGTCTAAAGACGTTGATCTAAAGAGCTATTTCGCAACCACCGAATAACTAAAAGCGGCACTCCCCAGGATAAAACAGACTCTTCTTCCAGGTATAGGGTGAAACAAAACAACAAAATATAGAGAAACTATAAGGCAGAGAAAAAAGAGGGAAACCGGAGAGGAAGAGAGCTTGAGATTTATGAGCAAGGTGCCTGAACCTCTTGCAGGCAATGCCTTTTATAGGCAGCTCATGCACTTGAACGTTAGACGAAAATCAATGGTCATAAACACGATTAAATCAACGGTTTCTGAACAATGAATGTCATAAACACGATTTTATTGAGCATTTTTGAAATCTGGAGAAAATGGAAGGAACATGAACGTTAGTCATGATGGCCGATTGAACAAAATAAAATCTGGTTTATAACCCTTGTAACTGAAATGTTCAGGTTTCAAAATTTAAATGCCTCAAAACTGGGTATTTCTGGTAAGCCATTTTCACAAAAAAAAATTAGATTTTTCCAAAACCATAGTTAACTCACTTGCATGGGGGGAAATCGCAGGATTTCCATTATGTTTTCCTTCTAGTGGCCGGTTGTTGTGCGTGTGAACCCACTCTTCCTCTTGGCCCATTTACTAGCCCAAATTCACAAGGTGTAATACACTTGTGTTCTCTCTCAAGCAATGTGAGACTTGTTCCATTTGACACACCCACTTGCAAGTTAAAACTCCAACAATCCCCCACATGTGTCAAAGGAATGCCTTTAGCTTAGTTGCAAACACAGGTATAACCATTATATCTAGTGGTCATTAGGACTATGAACTAGACCTAGACTAATAACACTTAGTACACAGAGATGTCAATGGTCCTATAGACTATGAATTCACACCTCTCAGGCGTATACTAGAGGCATTAGTAGTTAGATTGTACCCCCACATTTCGCTGTTAACGCGGTTTTGCACGTTAAACAGCCATGCGCGTGCCTGGTGCATAATAAATGCTCAAGAGATTTTGCCACGATCTCATAGGAGTGGCCCTACTCTACATTTGTAGAGGTGATTTCATGAAATATACCTTCATGAGCACACCATTCCGTAGAATAATGAAATCATTAAGAGATTTGCTCATCCTCACCAAAATGCATTCTAGCACATTCTCAGCATCATAGGAAGGGACTAACAATTTACTTTAGTGCTAGCAGAACTAACACATGACTTGTTCTTACCCATTGAACCTCCTTTATGGGATCACCAATCACAGAGGTTGGGTTGTCATCACTGTTAATTTAGTATCGGCTTAAGTCTCATTCCCCTCGTAAATCAAAGATTTGTTTCCTTCCCAGGGGTTTTGTAAACGGATCCGTAAGGTTCACTGCTGACCTCACATAATCGATTGAGATTACACCATTTTTTAGTAGCTGCCTTATTATATTATGTCTCAATCGAATATGTCTACTTTTACCATTAAAGGTTTTATTTTTAGCCGTAGCTATCGCAGATTGGCAATTACAATATAAAGACACTGATGGTGTTGGTTTTCCACCCAGTGGGATATCTGCCAATAAGTTTTTTAACCACTTAGCCTCAGTATTAGCCAACTCTATAGCAATAAACTTAGAATCCCTTGAGGAGCTGGTTAAGATAGTTTGTTTAACTGACTTCCATGTTATTGCACCACTACCAAGAGTGAAAATATAGCCACTAGTGGATTTGTTCTCCTATGAATCTGAGATCCAGTTAGCATCATTATATCCTTCCAATACAGTAGGAAATCCACTATAATGAATACCATAATTCATGGTACCTCTTAGGTATCTCAATACCCTTACTAGAGCTTTCCAATACTCATTGCCTGAGCAATGAGCATATCTGCTCAATCTACACATATCATATGCTATGTATGGCCTTGTATAGTTCATTAAATGCAAGAGACTCCTAATAATCCATGCATATTTAGATTGAGCAATTGGATCTCCTCTATTTTTCTTTAAATTCACATTAGGATCATAAGGAGTATTCATAGGAGACTCATCAAATAGTTCAAACTTTCTTAAAATTTTCTCAATGTAATGTTCTTGAGAAAGTATAATACCATTATCATTCCTTATGATCTTTACACCCAAAATCACTTTTGTTTCATGCAAATCTTTCATGTCAAAATTAGAAGATAGAAAATATTTTGTCTCAAGCACAACACCCATGCTAGTACCAAAGATAAGCACGTCATCCACATATAGGCAAATAATCACACAATCATTATTTACAAGTTTTGTACAAACACATCTTTCTACCTCAATAGTAGAAAAACCGCTACTAAACAAAACTTGATCCAGTTTTTCATGTCATTGTTTAGGCGCTTGTTTCAAACCATACAAGGATTTAACAAGTTTACAAACTTTGTTTATAAATCTCCTCTTCTAAATCACCATTTAAAAAAGCTGTTTTAACATCCATTTGATGAATGAAAAGTTTGTGAACAGAAGTTAAGGCAATTAGGATTCTAACAGAAGAAATCCTAGTTACAGGAGAGAATGTGTCAAAATAATCAACATTTTCTTTTCGAGTATACTCTTTGGCTACCAACCTAGCTTTGTATTTATCAATAATTCCATTAGGAAAATATTTTTCCTAAAAACCCATTTACAACCAGTAGGCTTTGCTTCTAGATGCAAGTCTACCAAAACCCATTTTTTATTTTGATTTAAAGAATCAATTTCAGCTTTTATTCCTTCTTTCTAAAAAGATTCATCCGGAGAAGAAATAGCTTCATAAAAATTTTTGGGTTTATCTTGTACCAAGTAAGTATAAAAATCATCCCCAAAAGATGTTTGTTTTCTTTGTCTTTTACTTCTCCTCAAATCTTCAACTAAAACTTCATTTGAATTTCGTTCAAAACAAGTAGAAGAATTTTCAACTCTTGTAGGAATATGCTCAACCTTCAAAGGAAATATATGTTCAAAAAAACTCCGCATCTTTTGTTTCAATGATTGTGTTATGATCTAAAACATCGCTTTTCAAAACCAGAAAACGATAAGCAGCACTTTGTTGAGCATATCCAATAAACATGCAATCAGAAGTTTTATAACCAATTTTCCTCTTTTTAACATTAGGTAGTAAAACTTTGGCATGACACCCCCACACTTTCAAATATTGAAGATTAGGCAAAAAAACCTTTCTATAATTCATAAGGCGTCTTAGTTTTTTTGTGAGGTATTCTATTTTGTAGAAAACAATCAGACAACAAAGCTTCACCCCACAAGTTATTAAGTGTTGTAGAACTTACAAGTAAGGCATTCATAATTTCTTTTAAAGTTCTATTTTTTCTTTCTGCAACACCGTTAGACTCAAGTGAATAAGGAGGAGTTACTTCATGTATTATACCTTCTTTTTCACAAAAATCATTTAGTAATAAATATTCCCCTCCTCTATATGATATAACTCATTTAATCCTTCTATTTAATTGGTTTTCAACTTCTGCCTTGTATAAAAGAAATTTTTCAAAAGATTCATCTTTATTTCTCAATAAATATATTGTAATATATCTTGAAAAATCATCGATAAAGGTGATATAATACCTCTCACCTCCTCTGGTTTCAGTTTGTTTTAAATAACCTAAATCGGTATGTATCAAGGATAACAACTCAGTTTCTCTTTGTATAAAAAATGTGTTCTTTTGGTTAATTTAGTTTCTAAACAAACCTCGCATTTACTTTGAAAATCATTTTGTTTTAGAAATCAGCCCTAGTTTCTGTAGCCTGTTAATATAAGTTTTGTGAACATGTCCTAATCTAGCATGCCATATATCATAAGAATCAACCAAGTAAGCAGAAGAAGATGCATTCTCATTTATTTCAGTAATACTCGAAACAAACAGTCCCTTATCACAATAGCCCTTCCCAATAAGAACATTGTTCTTAGTTATGACAATCTTGTTAGATTCAAAACACACCCTAACCCTAGCTTTCCCAAGCAGCGCCACAGAGACTAAGTTAGCTTTGACTTCAAGTACATATAGCACGTCATTCAATGCCAAGGTCTTTCCAGATGTGAGATTCAACACCACTCTCCCTTTTCCATGAACCTTAGCGGTTCGGGAGTCAGCCAGATAAATGTGGTCTTCCCCTTCTTCAAAGGAGGTAAACATCTCTTTATTTACACAGATGTGCCTGGTAGCTCCTGAGTCTACCACCCATTTCTTCATACCAGAGACAAGAAGGGCTTGTGACACCACAACAATAATGATTTCTTCATTACTGTTATCATCTCCTTCAACCAAATTCACATTTTCCTTGGGATGATTTCCACCATTTTGAGAGTTATCTCCCATAGCCCTTTTCCTGTACTGCTCTGCATAATGACTTGGTTTTCCACAGATAAAAAAACTGGCCATCTTCTTCTTGGGGTTAGTATCCCTGGGCTTATAGTAAGGTTTTTATTTTTATTCTTTTTGTTTTTGGAGTCGTACCTCTTGTTGTGTGGCTTTTCCTCAACTAAGTTTGCTTTAGCGGCCATTTCTTTGCTCTTTACAACTTGTTTCACCTTTCGATTGGTATCTTTAATGATGATATGAGTGATCAAATCATTCAAGGAAAGTTGTTTCTGTTTGTGTTTCAGCTGTTGCTTATGGTCATTCCATGAATCTAGCTGATGTTTGATCAGTACACCATCCACAAACTCATCTAGCAGATTGATCTTCTCATCTCAAAGCTCCTCATTCAACTTGTAGTACTTGTTGATCTGGAGTTTGATGTCTTTTTCATCTGTCATCTCTCACTTGTAAAAGTTTCCTATCATGAACTTCTACTTTGCAACATCATCAGCAGTATACTTGAGGATAAGTGATCCCTATATCTTGTTCGCTTCTTTGTAAATATGGTACACATCGAACAGATTATTAGATAAGGTAATAATAAGAGTGTGTCTGCAAACCTTGTTAGCATAGGCCTAAGCATCCTTCTGGGCTTGGATAGTATCTAGGGATTGTACAGGCTATGTAAGTGCATCAGTAACTCCATGCATGTCAAGAATAGTATAGACAAGTTCCTACCAGCGTCTGAAGTTCTTCCCTTTGAACTGCTCTATCTTGGAAACGTTTGGAAACTGTCTGGGTATAGGTACTACCATCAATATAGAACCAGCACCAGCGTTGTTAGCCTTGGAAGCAGTAGCATTGTTAGTCTAGGCAGAAATTCTAGAACTAGTAGGAGGAGCAGAAGCCATAGATGGCTCTTAAGATTGTTGGCGAACTCTTGCAAATATGTAATCTAAGTCACTTCCAAGGACGTTGACCTTAAGGGCTATTCCTCAACCACCGGCTAATTGGAAATGGTATTCCCCAGGATAAAACAGATATTTCCTGTAGGTACATGGTGAAATAGAACATCAAAATATAGAGCAACTAAAAGGAAGAGAAAACAAAGGGAAACCAGAGAGGAAGAGAGCTTGAGATTTATGAGCAAGGTGCCTAAACCTATTGCAGGCAATGCCTTTCATAGGCAACTCATGCACTTGAACGTTGGACGAAAATCAATGGCCATGAAGACAATTAAATCAGCGGTTTCTGAACATTGAATGTTATAAACACGATTTTATTAAGCAGTTTTGAAATCTGGAGATAATGGAAGGAACATGAACGTTGGTCATGATGGCCAATTGAATAAAATAAAATCTAGTTTATGACCCTAGTAAATGAAATGTTCAGGTTTCAAAATTCAAATGCCTCAAAACTAGGTATTTCCGGTGAGCCATTTTCACAAAATAAATTTTATATTTTTCTAAAAATATGTGATAAGAAGTGCTCATTCTATATTTAACTCGTGTGCAGGGGAAATTGTCAGATTTTCACTGCGTTTGCCTTCTAGTGGCCCATTGTTGTGTGCACGAGCACACTCTTCCTCTTGGCCCATTTACTAACCCAAATTCACAAGGTGTAATATATACACTTGTGTTCTCTCTCTTCTAAGTAATATGAGACTTATTATATTTGACATACCTACTTGCAAGTTAAAACTCCAATATTTTTTATGTTTAGAGAGGTGATGGTTAATGGTATGCATGTGTTAGAGTTTTGTAATGGGCAGAGTTTTGATCACTTAAAATTATTTTTTTCGTGACAAATAAAAACAAGGTCATTCACAATATCCCTTTGAAACATTTCACGATGTAATGAAAATAGTTCACAAATGTGGATATACACAAACATTTTATGTATAATCCTATGGGCTCAAGCCACCTAATGAAACATCATACCTCTAATTCCTAGATTCTTAGCATAAATATGACAATTAATTCGTATTACCATGGTAATTAAAAGCATAGACTTATAAATTGAACAAAAAATTTTCTTTTTTCTTTTCAGTTATGAGATATGATAGCCATGTTAAAAAGGAATATGACTAGTCTAACACGGTTAATAGGGTTTGATCCCCTCAAATCCTGGTTAATCGCATAAAATAACAAATAGGGGCTTAAGGCCTTTACTCAACTCCTAGGTTCCATACTAAGTAATAACCATAAAACAATACCAACTTATAAATTAGCAGATAGTTCCCAAGTATGCCCAGCCCAATAAATCTTAAACATCGGAATGCCACTTAAAGTCCTCAGCTAACTAACCATAACAATCTAGATAATACATTAAAACTTAATTGTGTCCAATGCATGCAAAAATGTAGAATTCTAAAAGTATGGCAATAAGTGTAAAGGCAAAAACATAACTAAAGTTATAGGAACAGCTACGCTTGATAGTAGCCTCATATCTCTGGTGTCTTTCTAGTTATGTCATCCCTCAAGCTCTCACTTGAAAACATGAAGAGTAATAGAGTGAGACCACTGGCTGAGTAACATAGTCTCTACCCACTCTACCTACCGACACCATCTACAGGGCGCTAGGTGGGACTAACAAGCATAATAACATAACTCAAGTGCAAAAGATATCAGTATAGATATAGTTCAATCAAAGGCATGTCAAACAATTCAGTTAATTGCATTCTCTTATATTTAAACCTCAACCATCCTTATGTACATTCTCCTTATTTCCGCCGATTGAACCCATGAGCTAAGTATTATACCGTGTGATTGGTAACTTTTACGAACTCTCTACAAATGTGATGTAGACCAATCAAAGTACTATAGATCACACCTGGGTCTAGTTTTGACAAAGTGCCAACCACAAAATAAGTTATCCCCCAAACAATTTTATCACAACAACATACAATTCAAAACTATACGATTGATATAAAATATTTAATACTCACTTTAGTCTAAAATATTAGGTTAAAATAACCAATTTTTTTATCAAAAAATTAGTTAAAAGTAGTTAAATGTAGTAAATATGTAAAACATCTAATTTTTTTTTTTTTCAAATATGCCTTTATTTATAAAAAGAATAAGTTAGAGAGATAATAAGTAGGAAAAAAAGGATGAAAGAGAATAAATGGGGAAAAAGTAATGAGGGAGTGTGATAAAGGAGAGAGAATGAGTAATTAAATTAAAATATGTGGAGGGAAATAAGGTTCCTATAAAATTCAAGTGAAACAACAAGGCAGGTTGTAGAAATATTCATGCGTCTATACAAGCGTTGATCACTGAATATATATGAGGAAAAGAATTAAATTAAATTCTCAAGGGATAAAAATATAATAATTTGAATTTAATCCCTTTCTGAATTATAATCAAATCTATCCTTTGAGATTATGAGGGCAAGTGGCATCATGAGAATTGAGAATTGAGATTTGATTACAATATCTTTTGGATTTTCAAGAATTATCTCAAATTCATTCTCCTGATGACATGTGACAACTTGGGATGCAAGGCTTGGTTGACCCGGTCTTCATCATCCTTAGGTGGGGTCATATAATAGCTTGTGGGAGATGAAACCATGCAAATTGACCGTCATGCCCATCATTAATGAGGTGGCACCTTCTTATGACTTAGAGAGGAGGTAACCTTAACAAATCGCTTACATACCCTTCATTAATTGTTGGTAATCACATTTTGCTCTTTATGGGTTATGGACCACATGCATTTAGGCTTAAGTGGTGGTCATAAGCTTTATTTAAAGAGTATAAGTGATAAGTTAACATATATAGGCCTTGACTATGATGTAATTTGGCCTAAAAACAGTCTTAAGGTCTTGTTTTTAATGAATCCTTTAACTATGCTAATTTTCACCCTTTTTCATAGTGCTTCATTCTCTTTCTAGGTTTGATTGTCTTTTTCACATTAATTCCTTAATTTTCCTATGATAAACACGACCAAAAATATCTTCATATAAATCAGTTTAATTTAGGGAAATAAAAAATATGACAATTTTACCATTTTTAACATTTATTTTGTACAACACCTTCTAATCCAAAATAATTACAATATTTACATTAAAGCACAATAATAATGATATTGTTTGTCTAAAAAATACTTACATTAAAGCACAATAATGATTTAATTTTCCCTAAAAATAGTCTTAAGGTCTTGCTTTTTATGAATCTTTTGACCTATGCTAAATTTTCACCCTTTTATATTGTTCTTCATCCTCTTTCTAGGTTTAATTGTCTTGTTTACTTTAATTCCTTAATTTCCCTACAATAAACACAACCGAAAATATCTTCATGCAAATCAGTTTAATATAAGGAAATAAAAAAATATGACAATTTTACCCATTTCTAGCATTTATTTTTTACAACACCTTCTAATCCAAAATAATTACAATACTTACATTAAAGCACAATAATAATGATAAAATAACATAAATATATATAAAAATATATAATAAAATAGGGACATATTAATCACTCTTCCTTCACTATTAAAAAGACAAGTTGACCTTTCTCCTTTAACTCCCATTAATGAGGAAGACGGAAGAGGATAATTCAAGTGGCCATCAACAATAAACACCCATAGCTATTATTGTCAATGGCTTTACCTAAGAAAGAGTGAATTGGATGATATTAAAAATTTAAAATATTACAATTAAAAAAATTAATTAAAAGATAAAGGTTGAAGAAATTTCATCGAAGTGTACACCGGAGTTTATACAGGTTCGATTTTAACCTTTTGACCTACATCTAATCCTCAGAGCGCCTCTGAGATTTTCACTATACTTCTAAGATTCGATGGGTTCTTGGCACCACAGTATAAGAGAGTTTCTTAATAGGACACTCACTCCCCCTTATACCTTGTAAGTTAACCTTGAGATTCTCTTTACACGAGTAATGAATCATGTTGTAAAATCTCTCTCAAAGAGTTGATAATTGACTACTGAAGAGCAACAAGAATATCAGATAGCATAATAGAGCACTTAATGATTTTGTCATTAGTTGATTGCTCCATCTTGAATGCTTCTGTATTTATAGGTAGAATGTCTTTAATGACCGTTGTGAGCATTCAAATCTGTTTGTTAGAGAGTAATTGTAGTTGTTGATGAAAGAGAGTGTTTTCATTGGTTATCTCTGCTATGCATTTAATGCTTCTGACAGAATTTTTTCTTTTCTTGATTTTGAAATTAATATGAAGTTTAATCACCTGAAACTTATACGTAAATATGATTAGTAACATTTAAAAGTAGTATAAGAGTTTATGATGTTCATTATGATTAATAGAAAATGTATTAAGATTATTGAGACATTGATTATCAAGGACTGATGAACACTTACTCAAGTTGGATCACTTAAGTGATTTCTTATCACTCGAGTGTTTATGTTGTCACTCAAGTGTATAAGTGATCTTGTGTTGAGAATCATTGGTAGTGAATATTTATGAAAATGATTATCACTCGAGTGCCTATACAATCACTTGAGTGATCTTCCATTGTTTTAAAAAGTTTAGACATTACCGGGTGACTAGGGTGAATTTTTGGATCACTTGTAGGTGTTTGCAAGTGATCATGGATCACTCGATTGATTCTCTCAATCACTCGAGTGATCTTATCAGAAGATCACATCACTTTAGTTTCACTTGCGAATGACTTGCAAGTGAATCCCATTACTTAAGTGATCATTACATCCTCGAGTGATTTTGAGCATATCACTCAAGTGCACCAATCTGCCACTCTAGTGATCTGCTTCACTAGATCACTAACTTATAAATTGCTTGAAAGTCACTTGAAAATACTTGCAAGTGATGTCAATTACTCCAGTGTTTACCCGATCACTCGAGTGATCTAGACAATAAAAATAGCACAACTTTTGATTAACATCAATTGACTTGCAGAAACTTTTGGAAGTGAAGATTTATCACTCAAGTGCATCCACTATCACTCGAGTGATCCTTTTTTATTATCCTTGTTCTTATTGACTATCACTCGAGTTTTATAATTAACACTTGAGTGATTTTTCCAAGATGAAAGGGATTACTATAGAGTTTCATTTTGATTACTTGAAGTGAAAAATAATCACTCGAGTGACTTGTTGATTCAAGATTTCTTCAAATATACTTATATCACTTGAGTGCTTAGAAACTCACTCAGGTGACTTAAATCATCAAACCAACTTTGTGGTATCCTTTTTGTTTGTCAAAATGAACTTGGAAATCAAGGTTTTATCATCAAAACATTATGAGAACTAACAATAGCGATTGATATAGATTTGAACCATGATTTCAATTACTTAGATTGGAAAGGCATTGAAGTACCTCCTATGGACAATAGCAATGGAGAAAAAAATGTGGTATATGTTTTCAACGATGATGCCATAAATAACATGCTTCCATTTACTTTAAATAGAACCCCATGCATCGATGTTGAAGATGATGCATATAATTCATCTCGCCAATTTCGCTAATATAAGTCATACTCAGCTTTTTTCCAAACATATTACTCTTTTTTTTTTACTTATTACTTTATTTCCCTGACAAATTACTCTATCAATATGTTTGTTCTTGGCTTTATGATATGACCCAAAATGTGAAAAAAGTGTATATTTGGAAAAAAAAAACATACCCCCATGTGAAGAATATGTCTCCTTTAAACATGAACCACATAATTTCATTGATATGCTATGCCAATATTGAAAATTTCAATGTTCTGCTTGGTTTGAAATCCTTCTTTATTATACTTTATTGGACCTGCCATTTAAATTTTACAATGAAAACAAACTGGACCGGACCGGACTAATCGATTCAATCGGTTGAACTGGTGATTGGTCAGTGGTCCGGTCTAGTTCAACCTTAGCCCATGAACCTGTTTGAATTGGTTAAAACCAATGGTTTAACTGGCTGGACTGGTTACCATTTTTTATCTTTTTTTTAGGTGAAATACATTTTTTTTATTCTTCTGACTATTATCTCGTACTATTTTTTAGGGGAAAATGAAAGGTTGAAGACTAAGATGAAGAGAAAAGTAGGTAAAGAAAGAAAAAAATCTAAAATAAAGAAGATGATGAAAAAAAAATTATTTAAAAGGATATAATAATTATAGAAAAGGAGATATCATTACATAAGTATATGCATCATAACTAATACTAATAGATTTTAAGCATTTTTTTAAAGATCTTCATTTTTATCTATAGAAGTTTAATATATATATATATATATATATATATTATCACTAATAAATTATAATATTTTAATATGACCGGTCCAACCACCAGTTAGACCCCAGTTGACCCATTGACCTTTGAACCTGTGCCGTGAACAGTTCATTGCCCGGTCCCCTTTTTTATTCCTTGAAATTTTATACTTTCACATGGATTTCATGCATCAGGATGTGTAAAATGGATTTAAAAATTCTTATATATTGGTGTACATTGATTAGTTTTAACTATGTGCATAGAAAAGTGGGTGTTCAATATTGTTTCGATTAATGTTATTTGAAAAGATCATTTCTCACAAACAACAATTATCTATAATAGTCTGACAAAACTTGGTTAATCAATAATAATTGAAAACCATTTCTTTTAACAAAACAAATTGGTGTCCAGGGCACAAATCCTGCTCACAACCTACTACAAAAAATCTATCACTCAAGGCGCACTTAACAAATAGAAGAAACATAGCCCATGAGTTTTTACAACACCAAACCCCACAACAAAGAGTCTATGCAAAACAATTTTCAATACAAGATATGATTGTGGATCCATCAAAATATCAGAGTGTATAAAATAAGACCTCAGACCCAACAATATTTAACAATTATCCAAAACAATAAATATAATATTTTAAAAATATGAGGGCCATATAATGATAATATAGAAATCAATACAACACCAATACCAAAAGAAGCCTATAAGGCTCTTAGCGCCTACTCCTCTGGCTGCTTTCCTTAGCCTCTAGCAGAATTAGAGGTATCGCCTGAAAATGATTATCAACAACGAGGTGAGACATAAGTCCCAGTATTCAAAATCAATTTACAACATATGTAGGATAAGAATGCAAGTTAGAAAAGTAGGTTTATAATTATATATATAAATATCATTTTAACTATCCTCAACAAATAATGTACCATATTACATGTATGAATTTATATATTTAAAAATCATCCTACCTATCCACCGTACTCCACCTTAATGCCTCGTTAGACACGGTACAACCTATTAGTGCTAGTATATCAGGCTAAAGGTTAGCTAGTCACTTTAAGAATGATGCCCCCTCCCACGCCACTACCAATATACCGTAATATAGAGGTGTCCGCTCAAAACACTCAACTCAAATCCAGGCCACGAATGAGAGAGCTGATAAGCACACAGATTCTCCACAATCCCTATCACACAATCTCAAACACATCCCCAAAATAATGAATATAATATATACACACTTTTCAAAAACCTCTCACATCAATACAACACCTCAAATACATTTTATCATATTACATTCATTAGCACTAGCATCACAACCTCATATTATACATTCAAGTTACACACATGTACAATTTGAAAGTACACAGATTCTCTGAATTAAGTTCATCTACAAAAGTACATAGGAATTTTCAAATCACATATTAATTTCATAAATAAGGTAAGTTTTAGGAAACACCTTACGATCCAGAATAAGCATATAAAATAAATTAATTCAAATTACCTCAACTCCAAGTTTAATCTTACAAGCTTTAAGAAACAAAGGCACCGATCACAAATCAATCTATACAATAATGTAGATACAAATTTAAAAAATAAATTAAACAATCAGCTCAATTCTATATTTTTAAAGTTTCAAATTAATTACCCAAAAATTAAACTTACACACTCTAATCCCAATTATTCATTTTACCATTAATTCAAATACTTACCTTAACCCAAACAACTCATTTGAATCTCAAATTACCCCCTATTTCATTCTATTGGACAAAATCCCCAATTTAAAGTTTAGGATTTCAAGAATAAAAATGTTAATTATAAATCACTACTACAGAATGTAGATTTTACGTCCCTAAAAGACGTCCCTTTTTAAAAGAGGGAAGTAAAAAATAAAGGTGGTTGCATTTTTGTAATTTTAGGTGAGAACTGAGTAGCTTTAGGTGTCCCTAATTGAAAAAGGTACGTAACTTTAGACGTCCCTTTTTGGATTAGGGACGTCTAAAGTAAAAAAAATTAAAAAAATTTTGGCGCCTACTTTTCAAAATCCAAAAATTTTAAGTCACTTTTAGATGTCCCCAATTTGACTAGGGATGCCTAAAGTTATTTTAGACGTCCCAGTCATATTAGGGACGCCTAAACAATGCTTGTTGCACTTCATTCATGACTCCCAAGAAGAAGTCACAAGTCATAAACTGATGAGCTGAATTTCTTCATGTCACTTCATTGCTTTTATTTCCTTTTGTTTATGTCTGCTTATTCTCTCAGTCTCTCAATGCCTATATCTTCCTATCTTCTTCATCTTTTCAAGTTCAAAATATCTCCTTACTTTGTAACTCGGTAATTGCTCTGGATCGATACAGATAGAGGAAGGAACACATGCATGTTGCTCAGCACACACACACACTCTCTCTTTACGTCTTTGTATCTCACCATTTTTTCTCTCCTAGTATTGCTTTCAATTGCCGCCTATTTAGTTCTCCATAGCTCACTTTGGTTCCCATCTTTTTATTCCAACATGCAGGCTTGCAGCAATTCATCCTGCTTCAACAGTCCAGTTAGCTCCTCCTTAAGTACCCAGATCCAAGGTCGGTCGTATCTCTTTCTATACTTCTTCACTCTTTCATCTATGTCTCTCCCTGTGCATCTGAATTTTCCTTGTTTGACCTAAATATCATCATCACACACAGCAGTTAATTCCATTGAAGGTGTTGCATCATCTTGCGATTTTGGGGGTCTTAATATGCTGATGAAGAAGTGAGGGGAAAGTGACAAAAAAAGACAAAAAACCCTGACAAATGGTAGGAGTTAGATGAGAGGAAAGTGAAGAAATGATGAGCAAGGAAAGTGTTGATCTGGAACCATTGGTAGAAAAGAATAAATATTTTTTTAAAAAAATATTTTTACCCACTTTAGACGTCCATTTTTTGAAAAAAGGACGCTCCTAAAGTGCCCACTTTAGGCGTCCGTTTTTCAAAAAAGGGACGCCTAAAGTGGGCACTTTAGGCCTCCATTTTCTAAAAGGGAAGCATAAAGTCCCTTTATGCATTCCTTACCTAATGGACGTTATTATCATTATTTACTATGTCGCTCACATAAGCATCCCTTTATAAAAGAACGTTAAAAGGCCTTAAAAAAAGAAGTTGAAAGTGTTTTTTGTAGTAGTGAATATTCAATTTATCTAACAATCTGAATTGATTAAAATTTAAATAATACCCCTAACAACCTAATAAGTTGTTCAACCAAAATTTAATTGGTAAAAATGTCCTATAGAAAATAATTTAAAAACTATTATTACAAAAAAATTATTATAAAATCTTACAACAACTAAATAATAAATCTAAACCAATTAAAATTAACTATTAGTCTCCCTCTAAATTCCTATAGTTATCTATTGTCAAAACTCAAAACTAACCTAAAATCTTAACCCCAAAAATTTTCTCTAATCAGTATAATATTACTATTATTAGAGAGATAAAAATATGTGGAAAAACTTTTATGAAGGGAGTTTGATGAAAAGAAGAGATTTTGAGCATCAAAATGATATTTAAAACTTAAACCCTAACTTAAAAATGGAGACGCTGATTGTAACGACTCAGCGGGTCTCCCTTGGACCTGGCCGGCCAGCGGGGCTTCCCTCAGAATTAGCAAGAATTGTCCCCTCCTCTTAGGGATTTAATACGCCTCCCCAAGAACTCAAGGTCGTGACCTGAGGATAAGTCACGCCTTAAGAGCTCCCTGGTGTAAATGGTTACTAGGGAGCTCTTAAGGCGTGACGTATCCTTAGGTTACAGCCTCGAGTCCCTGGGGAGGCGTATTAAATCCCCAGGAGGAGGGGACAATTCCTGCCAGTTCTGATGGAATCCCTCCTGGTCGGCCAGTTCTGAGGGAGACCCCCGTTGAGCCGTTACATAAAAAATGTCAAACCCCTTACCATTTTAATATTTGCAGAGTGATAAGCATGAAGTTCTATAAGGCATACAGAAACAACGGAAACAATACTGATATTAAGTACATGTTTACATTATAGGAGAATCCCCGTAGGGTTTGATAAATATGTACAAATATACAAAGCATTCAACAGTGGCTAATATTACATGCAAAAAAAAACTATAACAGCAACAGAGAGCTTCGGGACCCTAATCACCGGGAGCCACTGTCTTGCTTTTCGAGCCGTCCGCTTCAGTTGTACAGTTTTGTTTTGAAAAAGAATGAGATTTGAGGGAATCTCAGTAGCAACATGCTTACAAAATGCGAAAATAGATATGCAATGTCATGTCATGTAAGATGATCAAACTATGTGTGTACACTTGCCCAAGACCAAACTATATGTCTGCACCTTGGTCTACTCGGCGCCCCTGTTGGGTCCCTGACCACAACATGACAGATTGGTGTGTCAAAGACACTAGCTCATGTTATAGATAATGACATATAAAAACATAAATATGAATCAAATAATATATGTAAGAAGAAGTTACTACCTAAATCTTTTTCAATTTTCCGCGTTTGTCCTACTCTCAGATTTTGGCTCGGGTTACGTTCGATTCCTATAAAAATTAAAGTTACAAGTAACTGATTATTACTTATAGAATTACTACTTGTAAATTGAATGTTTCTAATTATTTAATTCAATTATAACAATTTATGCACAATATAATTTTGTACAGTGTAGTTTCATTGTTTTCCAGAAATTGACAGATTTTTCAGTCAACTTTGAAAATTCATAATTAATTCTAAAAATATAAAATTTGACCAATTCCAAAACATAAATTAGATCTTCCAATTTAAATTTGAGGAAAAATAGTTAGGTTTGCTCACTAAAGACATATAATTCCCAGTAATTCACCAAAATTTACTGTTCCAGTTTGCTTTCCAAAAAATAAGGCACAACTTCAAAAATCAATATCTCCCAATGTACTTGTCCAAAAATTATAAAAAACCTATAAAATTAAATCTCTATGTATCTAATTTAATCTTGTCAAGTTTCAAAATTTTTGGACAAGATTTGTCTCATAAAACATATCACACAATATCACTGCCACACAAAGGCAGATCAAACAACATGCATATGTATACTTCATAAATTTTCAGATTGGCATACAAACGTCCAAAAATTATGAACACTTGCATACCTACACAATTTTTCCTTCTAAATCCAAGGCATAAACCACCAACAACATGAGATAAGTCAAGAGGATCAAGTTTTGGTTATTACCTCTTGATTTTTGCTCTTTCCCTCTCTTGTAAGAAATGTTCCTCTCTCTAAGCACTTGATTTGTCTTGAAAAACAAGGATTTAATAGAGTAGAAGAGGTTAGGAGAGGCTATAGAGTGATTAAGAGGAAAAAATCACAAGGTTTTACAAGTTCTTACCTTTGATTTGTGAAACCCTAGACCACCTTTATGCTTGATGTTCTTCCCTTGTTCTTGAGCTCACTCTCTCTCTTGGTTCTGATTTTTGGCCAAAAATGGTAAGCAAAGAGAAGAGATGATGATTTATTCAATTGCTCCCTTTTACTTTTGCTTTACTTGTGCTTAATTCTAATTGGTCAAGAATTCTATTTTTATTTTCTTCTTGCTTTAATATCACCACACACACACACACACATGTATATATATATATACATACATGTATGTATGTATATATTTCTCTTCCTTCCTTTTAATTTGACCGTCCATGCTAAGGGAAAAAGGGAGTCTGTAATGCTTCTTGCAATTCATTAACCAAGATCCAAAGTTATTAAACTCGAACCGGTCACTGAACTGATCGGGGTACTGGGTCAAGGGTCAGTGGGTCATATCAGAGCTAAATCGAGGCCAAACAAGTGAGAAATTGAATATTTTAGGCTTGTTAATATGAAATTCTAAAAAAATATTTTTTAAAAAAACCCCTGACCAGTTTCCCGACCAATTCGTCGGTTCCCGGGCTAGACCGGTCAGTCCGGTCCAGGTTTAATAACAATGCCAAGATCACATTACTCTTTATCCTTTTTGACTTTTACTTGTTTGTGATTGGCCAAGTATTTTCTCCTTGAAACAATATTAATCAACAAATATATGTATTTCCCTTTACTTCCCTTGTCTTGACCAAAACTACAATGGAAAAGGGGCTTTTAATTGCTTCTTGCAGCTCCAAAAATTACTTCTTACAAATATTAGCTTTAGTTGCAATTGTTGACTTTTTTTCCAACTTTGATTTTCCTTAGTAATAATATTCCAATATAGGATTATTAATTACCAACTAGTAATTTTTCTCTTTTTAATTCCCATTATCCAAAATTATAGGGAATATTAGGGGAAAATAATTGTTTCACATTTTATGAAAAATTACCATTTTGCCCTTACATTTTATGATTTATTGAAATAAATCATTTCTTGCTCCTTTCCTTTGGTTTGGCCAAATTTTTTACACTCATATTAGGCCATTATTTGTGTCATTTTATGCTTCAACTTAGGTTACAATATTAGACCTTTAAGTGGATATTCATTGCTTCTTTGTGTCATTGCTTGGCTAAATTATGTGTAACCGGCAATTAGAATTTTTCTGGAAATTTATGCATACCACAATTCACCATTTTATTCCATTAAATGTATTAATTACATAGGAGGAATAATAGTGATTAAAAATGGGTTGTTACAGTGATCGATAAAGAAAAAAAAGGGAAAATTTCACTTAGGTCCCATGGACAAAAAAATAATAAAAAAGTCTCATTGTAGATTCCTCTATTAAAAAAGTCTTTAAGGACATTAGTGATGTAGATTTCAAATGCAAATTTATCTTATTAACATAGATAGGATTGTCAATGATCACTCTATGACTTATCAATATAGTTACTACACTTGTCAACGGAAACTATTTTAATTAACATAGATGGGCTTATCAATTGTTACTATATGAGTTGTCAATATAGTTACATACACTTGTCAATGAGAGCTGGTTTAGTTAATATGATGGGTTTGTCAATAGCCACTCTATGACTTATTAATATAGTCACATACACTTTTCAATAAAGTAAATTCACATTTGGATATATCACTGAGGTCCTTAAGGATTTTTTTTATAGAGGAATCTATATATATAATTTTTTTAGGTATTTTTTTTCATCCTTAGAACCTAAATGAGATTTTTCTAAACAAAAAAATGATGACTTTGAAGTTTTAACCTCCCTTATAGTTCATGATGGGAATGAAATGACAAGTGAGGTACATAAAATCCCCACCCCACCCCACGTAACATGCTAAAGGAGCCACATGCCCTTTAGTTATAGATATATTTTTTTAATTCCCTTTCTTTCTTTCTTTTTTAAAAAGCTATTCTTACTTCTATTATTTTATAATAATAATAGAATATTATTATTTTATTTGATTTTACTTTTTACTTTTTATACTTTATAATTAATATGTGTGTGTGTGTGTGTGTGATATCCTTTTTCTTTTCAATTCATTTTATTTTTAATTTCAATACATTATCATTTAAAGTTCCTTTTATTTATATCAATCTACTTTGAGTAAATTTTATATATCATAAATGATCCTTTCTTAATATTATTCAAATGCTATAAATTAAAAATTAGGATGTTACATTAACATTAATACTTTGAAATAATTAAATGATGCAATTACTTCTATTTATAATTGTATCTATTCACTTTTTCATGTTTTTGAATGCTGGTGGTTTATCTTTGATTCTCACATAATAAATTCATGAATTTACGCATTTATCATTACATGGTTTTTTATTTGTGTTGTCTATAAATTTTGTTGAGAGTCAGTTCTAGAAAATGAGACTTTCTAACAAATAAACAAAGGAGGGAAATATCTTATTTGTTGTTGGTATCACGTCATGAAGGCAAACTAAAACGAGGGACAACAACTAGAGTAGCTACATTATATGGTGTTCATAGAAAAATCATCGAACTCATTTGAATAAAAGTTATGGAGATTGGGGATGCGACTCATGGGAAGACAATTGTGTTTGAAAAAGAGTTGACATAGATAGTGAAATATTATCAGTGATTCCGTTATTGAAGCGGCAAACACTTCAATCACTAGTTTCTGCTAAAAATATTTACAAGACACCATTGATAAGGATGCTAAACTCTGGAAATGTTCGACATATTTAAATGAAATTAAGCCACATTTGAAAGAGGAGAACAACATTGCATGTCTTAGACTTTTCTTCTCAATACCTAAAGAGAGAAGCATCCCAACACTAGTGCAGAAAAGACTTTTTACATGTGACGGAAATGATTTTTTACACTTGACATAAAATAGGTGTAGAAACAACAAGTGTAGAAAATCCAAACTTTCTACATGTGTTCTAAAACACGTGTAGAAAGTCCACACTTTCTACACGTGACCTCTCACGTCAGGTGTAGAAAGTGTGGACTTTCTACACGTGACCTCTCACGTCAGGTGTCGAAAGTAGGACTTTCTATACCTGACTTCTTATATCAGGTGTAGCAACTCATTTTTTAGAAAAAAAATTACTTTTTTATTTTGCTATAAACTCGTTTACATAATAATAAACAACAAAACACCTGATAAAAAAATAATTACAACAAAACTAATCTGAAATATTAAATTCCAATCTAAAATATTAATAAAGCCATATGAATGTAGGTACACAAACTTGGCCTCACTTTTACAATGAAATTTGTACAATTTATGAAAGAGAATGCCAAGAAATAAACACTATTGTCTTCAGCAAGAACTTTCCATGCAAGTGCTTGTTCATACGAAACATGTTGTCCCATCATCGACATGCAAATTCTAGCAGGTAGATAAGCAAACCTCTGTTCCAAGCATGAACAGATAAAACTAGAGATAAGATCACAAGGCAAATGACATTAAGAATAATCATGGAACATCTCTTTAAAGATAAGCATTTAAATTGAAGGGGAAAGTATTCGGTCATGAAATCACCTCCTGCATCAACTTGGCGAATTCTGTATACAATGCCTTGCGTCTAGGGTCATCAAATATTTTATCCAATGTGACATCTTGTAGAGCTACTAGGGTTGTTTCCAACATGTCAAGGCCCGCCTGGTTTGTAAAGATGAACAAAGGAACGGACTGCGATGCCAAATAAAAACACAAACAGCTGAGCAACTGGTTTTGATGTGCTCAAACTATATACTAATGAATCCCAATACAAAAATTAATTACAAACTTAAAGGGTATACCAAGCTATAAAAAAACTAACTTACCTCATTGAAAAACACAAAATGGCATCCTGATGATGCCATAAATGTTTCAGCATCGAATCACCGACAAGAGCATCCAATCTCAATAATTCTGCTCCCACATAGAAACTGTACTAAAAGAGGAAAGGAATGAAAATAGTGATAAGGAGGGGGAGATAGATGTTTTAGACTTCAAAGAGATAATACTACAGCATGAAAATTTATTCAAGAATCATGCAATATACCATCATTCATTAAATTTTAGACTTCTGGAAATATAACTATCAGATAATATGCAGACTTGCCTATGACTCCGGCATATCCATTGAGCTAGAGTAACTACTTTAGGAGAGCTAGGACTGAGTTTTAGTGCCATAGGTGGGCTTATACCAGAAGGAGATATAGACAAGGAAACCCTCTGCTCAGATGAAATCACATTGCGTACATACTGTCGTGCCATGACCGTAACATTCTCTTGCAAGCTGCTCTAAAAAGGAAACTGAAAGGCAATAGTCAGCACCGACCGAGTACTATGGCATGATGAAGCATCTCCTGCAGCACTCATTTTTGTAATATTAGACCAGGGGCCCCTTCTAAAGTGGACGAATAGAACTAAGCTACTAGCAATATAGTATAATAAAAAAATAAATAAGAAGAAACTCTGATTCCTCTTTAGATTTCGAGTATGATAAATTCCTCTCGGCAGTACTCTGTTCATGGCTTTTAGGAAGCAAGAAAGCCAAGAACTGGGGCAAAGGTCACCCGCTATAGAGCTGGCCAGTTTACCACATAGCAAATGAAAATAACTGAAAAGAGAAAGACGAGTTGGAATAATAGAGTTCTTAGTACTTACCTTAGTCTAGATCTAAGCTTGTATATGGATTAGAGCCCATCTCTTCCTTCTTTCCAACAAATTCCTCTCTGACTTTCACTCTTGCTCTCTCTTCTCTCTGACCGACCGAGTATGAGAAATGAAATGGAGAAAGTGAGGGAGTGTCACACCTTGTGATGTTTTGGCGGGTCTGATAATATAAGCTGGCGAGAGTTTAAATCTTTTTTAACAAACCTTTATACACCGGTTGGATATCCAAGCGGTGTAGTTTTCTACACGGGTTGGACTCCCAACCCATATAGAAAACTTATTTTCTACACCGGTTGGGGGTCCAACCGGTGTAGATAATGGACTTTCTACACCGGTTAGATATCCAACCGGTGTAGAAATTCATTTTTGGTTTTCATTTTTTTATGAAAAAATAAAAAAAAATTCAAATAAATTTAAATGCATTAATATAAAGAAAAAATATTTTAAATTTACTTTCTACACGTGCTGTCTTTCCAACACGTGTAGAAAGTTCCTTCATCTCCATATATTTACAAAAATGCCACCGGTCACACTTTCTACATGTGTCATGTTTTGTCAAGTATAAAAAATAGGTGTAAAATCTATATTTTGTACTAGTGCATATCAGCCAAAATCTAAATCCATCCATAATGTCCTTTACATTGATGAGAAGTGGTTCTTCTTGAAAAACAACCTTGAATTGTTACTTAGTTGTAGATGAAGATGAGCCATACCATATTTGCAAAAATAAAAACTTTATTATGAAAGTCATGTTCTTGATTGTAGCTGCTAGACCCGGGTTTGATGATGAGAGGAAATAAACAATCTCAGGGAAGATTGATGTCTTTCCTCTTGTTTACGAACAAGAAGCTAAAAGGATAAGTACTAATTGTAATATCCCGAACTTTGGGCCTAAAGATTTGAGGATAAGCCTATATCAGGCAGACTACTAAGTTCAGTTTGGGAAGAGTCTCAAGAATGATGAGAGATGGAAAGACTCTTAGGGACTATATGATTTGGCCCTATAAGGCAGCGGGCCAGTATGTGTAGACAGTAGGATCAAAATTTCGATGCAGATGTGCACATTGCACATATACAATGCCATTTGGTTGGTATAAAGACGCCACCCAGCTATGCTAGGAGATAAGGGATTGATTAATCAAGCGAAATAGGCCAGTGTAGATGTGCACATGGTATTTTCTGGGAAAACATGTGTACTTGCATTTTTAGAGTAGACGCAAGTATGTGGCACCATACATGGCCCACGAACATACTCTGACCTGGTGTCATTTGGCAGGCCTTGATATACGTGTCACAGTCTCAAGTAAAAACTGAGTAGAATCCTGAGTAAGCACTGATAGAATAACTTTATTAAAGCAAGCAATCATGACCCAATTTTTATGTTGGATGAATGAGAGAGTGACAAGTATCCTCTCATCATGACAAAGTATAAGAGCACTTTTGTATTAGATGAATGAGAAGGTGACAAGTGTCCCTCATGATGACACTTTATGCCTTTTATGTTGGCATCTTTGGGACGTGCCACCTAGCACCTAAGTCCGGGGAATCTACTGGTCTCCGCTCTAGTCACATACTTTACTTCTTGAACACTGAACCCGGGAGTCCAGAGAAATTTTAAGGCCTCTCCCTTCCCCTGACAAAAAAAGGTGCCACCTAAGAGAGAGAAAAAGAAGACCAATTGCTTGATGACACATGACAATCTTGAACTCACATCTTGTGACACTTGGCACACTATAAGACCATCAAATTGCAAGATCAAATCACCACCCTTCATTCCTCTTTTAAAACACATATTGGTTAGCCATAGGAAAGAGAAAGAAAAATGAGAAAAATGGAAGGAAAATGGAAGAGGAAAGAGAAAAGATTAATAGTAAAATCCTTAGAGTTCTGGAGCCGATTTCGACCCTGAATCTCCATTTTTGGCTGGTAAGTCCTTCAAGAAATTTCTTCTACTCACTGAGAGCTTCATTTCTATGATCTTAGTTTTCTAATCCAAGGTATTTTGTGCCTTCTAGTTAGCTGGAGTGCCACCAGAATACCGAATTGGTTGTAGAAACGCAAAAAGGTAAGCCTCGACATTGTTTTGAACCGTATATGCTGTGATTTTGTTAAGTTTTCGTGAACCCTTAATTTTTGTCTAGAACCAGAACCTGAAAAAAGAGTATGATTTTGGTGTTTTTGAGATCATAAATGGATTCTACACATGATTTTGAATGGGAATAGGTGATGAACATGATTTTTTAAGGATTGGAGAGAAAACCCAAAGATTGAAGTTGAAATAGTAGTGCTGTCAAATTTCGTTTTTTGGAGGCAGTCTGCTTGTGATGAGTTTTTGAGTGATCAAATCTTGTCCAATGCCTATAATACTTTCCAGAATTAAATTAGACATCATAAGCTTTAAATTGATAGGTAATATATGTCATTTGGGTCAGTATATTAAAATATATGAATTTTTGAACTTAGTTGAGATTATGCTTCTGGAAGTCAAATTGTTTGTGGTGAAGTTTTGGAAAAATAAATTTGACCAAAAATTATGAAACTTTACAAATTTAAACTAGACATAATGAGATTTAAATTGATATGTAATATGAAGGATTTGGATTAGTATACTAGGAGCTATAGTTGTTTGAAGTCAGACCATTAAAGCTGGAAAGATTTTTTTGGGAGTAAGGGTAAAATTGGAAACTAGGAATGCTATGTGGATAGGTGATATTAGGAAGTATTTGTTACTTAAAATAGACTTAATAAGTGACACAAATAATTTTGAACCACCTTAATTGGATATTTCTAGGTCAAGATATGAATTTTCAAAGTTTGTTGAAAATTCTTTCAGTGTTGACCCATAAGCAAAAATGAATTATTTAGAGCCAAATGTAATAAATTGGAACTTTAAGGGTTAAGCCAAGCCCATAAAACTAGTGTGGGCCCATTAACTACATATTAGACTTAATGCATTTACTTTAAAGGTAACCAACATAAAAGTATAAGTTATTAAGAATTGGAACAAGTATTAACCTACTGTCCGTGAATTATAAATTATAGGATTTAATATTTAATGGGTCGCCCACAAGATTGGAAACAAGAGAAGAGTTTGGAAAAGCTGTTAGATAGTGAACTTACCATACTTGCGTGTATTGATATACACGATTGTGTGTTGATGTGGATGATTGCTTTACTTGTCTATGTGTAACATAGTTGAATGATTGAAGCGCTATTTTCTATTGATACTATGGCCATATGTAAGAAATGTGAAGCATTGAGCATGCATATATCTCATTATATTAACATGAGACTATGTAAGGCGGTATATCATGCATTAGCATTTATCTTACATGCATAGTTAGTATTGTTTGCTACTGAGATTCCTCTGAATGTCACCCTTCCTTAACTAACCAGACAAGCACGTAAGCACAGAAGAGGAGTGCAAGACAATGTGCCAGATGAAGAAATTTTTATGAGGAGATGAAGACTAAGGTGCGCAAATCTGTTATGTATAATTAATATTTGAAATGGTTAATTGTATAATCCACACGACGGATGGATGTTTTTCCGAAGCGTGACAATTGAACTAGGAATAATGGGTAATCACACTGTACGAGCCTATTAGTTATGTAAGCAGAGTGATTTAACCAATCAGAGAGATACTCTAATAATAAGGAATGAAAATAATTGAGTAACCCCATGAATAAAGTTAAACAATCTAGTAAATACATCCTATACCAAACGAATAATGTCCTAAGAATAATTGTGAAAGTTTTTGAATAGGAGTTTATCTACTAATTCTCCTGAAAGTTTTTGAATAGAAGTTTATCTACTAATTCTCCTAAATCGTAACAATAATGATATCACTTCTAATGCATAATAAAGGGGAATAAATGTCAAACCCTTTAATATTTTGACATTTATTAGAGTATTAATGTGCAGTTCAATGGGCATACAGAAATAACAAAATTATACTGATATAAAGTTCTTGATTACATTACAGGAAATTCCCACAAGGTTTGTACATAATATAATACAAATACTAAAAATACAAAGAAAGGCTAATAGATAACCAAAAGAAAACTTCTTGATCAACACCGGACCCTTAGTTGCCATTATTTGTTGCTTTGCCTTTTGAGCCTCTTCCTTTAGCTGAATTAATTTTATTTATGGAAAGGGTGAGATTCAAACAAATCTCAGTAGTAACATGCTATCAATCATATAAAATGTAAAAGATAAACATGCAATGCAACATATAAAATGCTGTGCACATGTCTGTCAATCAATGTGCAGGATCAAAGTTGTTAAACAAAAGCAAGTTTTTATCTTAAGTTTTTATCTTACACCCAATTCACCCCCTCTTGAGTGTCAGCCGAGTCTAACAAAATCGATAATTTTGTCTGGATAAAAATGATTGCCTTGTCCCTACTTGTCACACCTTGATCACAACAATGTTTCGGAGTAGGCACCAACTTATTCGTACTTGCCACATTAATGTTCTGAAGCAGGCAACCACTTGTCTGTACTTGCCTTAACTAGGTCCTACTAGCCTCATGGTACTTGTGCCGTTTTCATAGGGTGGTACTTGTAATTTTCCCACACCACACCGAGGAATCTCATAAATCACATTGACCTACCTAGACCGGATATCATTGGGCCAAGAGGTACTTGTGCTTTTCCCTCAAGGTAGTACTTGTGCTTTTCCCATACCCAGCTATAATATTTACCGTCATTCACATGTCATTGCATAGAATATGGCAAACAATTCATATTAACAATCACAGAATATGAGAGATAGAGTTACTACATGTACTTCTTTCCAATTGTCTAGCTACTATCGGTCCTTTAACTTTTGTCCTGCTCGGGCAAATGTCAAATCCTAAAATTCCTAAATTGATAATAAATGTGTTATTACTCATTTATACCTTATTCTAAGACTCATGAAGTTAGTTATCATTATCCAAAAATGCATAATTACCAAAATGCTCTTAGGGAATCCGATCTAATTCCCTTTATACCCAGTATAATTGTACATTTCTAATAATTATGACCTGGGCTATTGCTACACAATTTTGCATGTAGAATCCATTTTTTATCTCATTTTTGGAAAATTCACACTTCATTTCTAGTTTTACCTTTGACAGCCACCAATTAGGGTTTTAGGGGCAAAATTGTCATTTCACACCCTAAAGCCTCCAAACTCCATTTTTCACATGTACCCTACACAATTTTCCATTCTAAACACAATAGAATCATAAAATCCATCAAAATCCAGCTCAAACATCCTGAAATACCCCCTGGCCAAAATTCATGAAAATTTTGGGAAAATGGAATTTCTTGATTTCAATCAACAAAACACCTTCTTTTCACCTTAAATCATTTCTTAAACCCTTTAATTACACTTCCCACATGATTAATCAAAATTTAGGCAAAACCTCCCCTTAGGGTTCATGCATCCCAAAATATAAAATCAGGCCAACCAAACCAAGAATCCAACCAATTTCATCAATAACAACAACTAATCAACAAGTTAAGCAAGGTTTCATGATTACCTTTTGATTCATCTTCTTTCTCCTCCAAAACTGCCACCCTCTTCTCCTTGTTTCTCTTGGTTTCTTCTTGCTTCACATGATTTCAAGAAGGATTTAATGATTAGAAGATGTTTTCAAGAGATTAGACACAAGAACACATGAATTTTGCTACCAAACTTACCTATTTTGCTTCTTTAATTCTTGTCTCTTCTCTTTATTCTTTCTCTTCTTCCAACTTGTTCTCCCTCTCTTCTTTCTCTTTTAGGCCGAAATATGGCCTCTTGAGTGCAAAATGACTTCTTGAATAAGCTATTTCCACCTCCTCAAAATAATATTTATTTATTCCAATTTTATCACATGTCATGCATTTTTTTATTCTTTCTTTTTCCATATGGCACCAAGTCCTTCCACATGGCATGCAAGGTGGCACCAAACTATTTTTCCCTTATCTCCTCCTCTCTCAGCAATCTAATACCCTACTTTAAGAGGAAAAATATTGACTTTTTATTTTATTAGCCAAATGACCATTTTACCCTTACATTTCTTGAATTTTTGTACCAAGTATTGTTTTCCTTCTTCCCTTTTTGTTTTGATCAAAATTTTCATCATAAATTAGGCCAAAAATTATTCTCTTCCGTATATAATTTTAGGCGATAACGTTAGGCTTTTTTGAAGACAAAAATTGGGCTTTATGTCTTTCTTAGCCAAAAATTTCATATAATCACTATTTCCACTATTTTGACTACTTCAAGTACACCAATATTAACCATTTAATTCCTTTAAGTATAATTAAATATTCAAGGATTTTTTTATGAATAAAATTTGGGGTGTTATACTAATAGAGTTGTAGGTACATTGAAAATGAAACCCACTTATATTACAAAAGAGGTATGTGAGAAGTGGTTAATTGATAAGGTTTTACCTACCATAAAAGATATATAGATGGCCAACTGAAGATTTAGGAAAGACAATTTTCATAGAATAGGATAATGCAAGGTGTCATATTCATTTAGATTATAAATATTTTCATAAACCAGCCAACAAAGGTGGGTTTGACATACGTTTAACCTATCAACCTCCAAATTCTCCTAATTTGAATGTATTGAATCTATGTTTCTTCAAAGCTGTTCAATCTTAATTTGTAACAACAAGAAGCTACAAACTTAGTGCATGTTTGGATTAGTGGTATAAGTTGTTTTTCCAACATGATTTATGATGTATGAGGTAAGATGTGATATGTGTTTTGTCTCGATTTTCTTGAATGTGCTTTTACAATGCCAACTCAAACAAGATAACCTCATTGAGGCAATGGAAAAACCACTTGAAGATTTTTCAATTAAAAATTAAGAAAAACATTTTCTAACATTTCAAGCAAACATGATTGATATAATCAAGTCCAAGGGATTAAACCATAACAAATTGCCTCACTTGTGGAAAGATGTGGAGTATAAAGATGGGCTTCCAACTCATCTTAGTTCTGATGCTTCACTAGTTGAAATCCACCATATGTTTGCTCAAGTCTCAACCCATTTCAAAATCCAACATAAGCCCTAACTTCCATATTCTTAAAATCTAAGAAGGAAAGGTGGAAATCAAATTAGCAACACTTACTAAAGAGTTTGGAAGTTCAAAAGCACTCCCAAGGGTAAAAGTATTCAAGCCCTAGCAAAGCCCCAATCTTTCTCCACTTTCTCCTCTTGAACATTTCGCACTATTGTGCGATTTATATATAAAACCAGAAACTGCAACATTTGCTGCAATAAACAACACATAAAGGGTGCTATTCGTGATTATATGACATTCACTACGACGAGTAGGTCCATTTGCTTGAGCAAACAAAACAGAGAGAATATTCTACTATTACGTAATGTTCACCGTGATGAACAATACAGAGTAGCTAAAACTTAGTTCACCAAAAAATAAGAAGCTAAAACTAAAAGAAATTGAACTCAAAATATATCCTTAAAGCTTCTAAACCTCAATCTATCCAATTAGAATTTTAAAATTCTCATTCATCACACAAATCAAATTCCTTAAATTGCTAATCCTCATGATCCAAAAATCTATATGCTACAACTTACCCCGCCTAATTAGAATTAAGTTTCCAAAATCCAAAATAAGAAAAGGCAAAAAAAATTTAAACATAGACATAAATAAACAAGTTAGGATTTAAATTGCTCTTTTTTTATAATTATCTAGTTCACCCTCATCTTGGGTGTACTCTGTCACTAACACACTAGTAAAAAAATAGAACCTTTTTCAACATTGCCTCATTTATATACCCATTGTAATAGAGATGGTATAGAAAATGTGACCTGTGACATTTTTAAAAATAAGGTCTTTAACTTTTGATATTTTACACAAATTGATTAAGAAAGTAGTGTAAATAATATTTTCTACAATAGTTGTAACTCACACTTGGTGTATATAGTAATTTAAATAATTTCATTTATTAAAAATTTATAAATTTCCACGTTAGTTTCTTTTCCAACTAGTGGAGTGAGCTTATTTTTCTACACTGGAATTCCTATTGAACATTTTTAATCATGGTCTTTGTTATGTTTATTCATTTGCGTGCCAACCATCATACCTTATTCCATGACATATCCCATACACTCTACCTTAAATTTGCGCTCCATCACACCTTCTGTAGTTTGCTTCCTCATTTGTGTTCTTCTTCATTGTTTTTGTCATCTTTCTCATACAACCATTATATCATCATTTTCTTTTTCATTCTCTCTTGTTGCTCCTCTTTTGATTGGCACTTTCAAGGTATATATTTTCTTCTGTTCCATATCAATAATTTCTTATATCTTTTTTATTAAAATTCATTTTTGTATATATCTGTTGTTTGTTGTTGATATGATCTCTCTAGGTAGATATATTAATGATATGTTTAATTTGTTTCTTTGATATGTGATTACTTTGTTGCTATATTTGTCTTGGTATATATATTGATGTTAGTTTTAGCACATCTTCTCGCTTAGGCATATAAATTAAGTCAACTTCCTACCGCACTACAAAAATACTGACTTTTGTCAACCACTTTCAGCAGCGACTATAAAAAGTCACCGCTAAAATTTTCCTTTCAGTAACAACAATAGAAGTCACTGCTGAAAGTTTAACTTTCAGCAGTGACTATTTTGGTCACACAAGAAATTTGACTTTCAGCAGTGATAGTTAAAGTCGTCGTTAAAAGTTAAACTTTCAGCGGTGACAATGACAAGTCGTAGCTAAAACTTAGACTTTTAGCAATGATAATTAAGTCATCGCTTAAAGTGATATTTTCAGTGGTGACAATAAATGTCACCGTCAAAAACCATGCTTTCAACGGCAACTTTAATTTTTGTCACGGAAAGTCAATTTTCAGCTGAATTTTCTTATAGATTTTTTTTATCACCAAAAATGTTATTTTTTTATATTTTTTGTTTAAACTTAATATTTAACATTTGAGGACACTAAATATGTTATTTATTATAAATAAAAATAACATAATAATACATTTGCACGTGTGTGGGATCTCCCTATACAAGTTTCTTTCTCTGGCACACTTACAAATTAAAATGAATGGATGAAAAGAAAATAGATTCAAAGGAAAAGAATATAAATTAGTGAACAAAACTGACATAGCTGATTTAGAGGGTAAATATATATGAGGACAAGGGGTTATTAGGTAAAGTCTAAACTTTCAAACGCAGAAACAAACCTAAGTTAAGTTTAGAGAATATTTTTGTACAAGTACTATTTTACTTTGGCAAAAAGACTTTATTTACCTCCTAAAAATAATCACAATTTACTAAATGTTGTTTAATGTATAATGCGACCTATCATTTGTTAAGTTTTTCACGATTTATTATTCCCCACACTCCCATGAATATATCTTTATAGATTAATTACATGTAATGACACTTTTATCTAAAAAAACTACATTAAACATATTTATATGAGGTTTAGTGATTTTTTAAAACAACCTTAAAATATAAATATAAATCATATACTTTAATCTATATTTTTTAATAAATTTATCATTAAAAATAATAAATAATAAATACTAGAGACAAAAAAATAATGTAAAAATTATTAATAATATTTTTAAAATATATATATAATTAGATTTAAAATAAAAATAACTTATTTAATAAATTGATCAATTAATACATATGACCTATACTTGTTTTTTTTAATTACTTCATTTATATATATAGAAACTTAATAAATTAAATAAATATAAGAAATTAATAAATTTTTAATTAATAATAGGATATTAATTATATTTTTATTTTTATCTATTTAAGAATAATTTTAAAGTATTATATATATATATATATATATATATATATATATATATATATATATATAGACACACGCATGTTAATATTTTTTATTTTAACACACACACACATGTTAAAATAAAAAATAAATATAATATTTAACGGTATTAGTAATATTTCATAATATATATTTTTTGTGTTTGCGTTATATATATATATTATACATATATATATTACTTTGCAATTACAATTAGCAAGTTCTTTCTAGCCTAGTGCTAAAAGGCATGAACATAAAAAGAGGTGGTCTTGAGTTCAAACCTTGGAGGGACCATAAAAGAGTTGATTTTCACATAAATGTGGTGTAACGAGGTGGCGACATGTGGCGCGGGGTGAGGTGGTGAGGGTTAAGGCGACATGTGGCCCCCTAGTAATGACATAGATTGCGATTGGGTGGTGATGACGAGGACAGTCGACGACGGGTGGCTGTTGACTGCCATTGTAATTTTTTAAAAAATATACTGACACTTTCAGAGGCAATAAATGTCACTGCTAAAAGTATAGTTTTAGCGGCCACACAAATGTCATCGTTGAAAGTCACCTTTAGTGGCGACAAAAGTATTAGAAATTATACCCTTGGGGTCAATCATTGTACTTTGAATATTATTATTTAATGAATTTATATATCCTTTTATCATATTATTTGCATGTTTACTGTAATAATTGTATCATTGGATGAATCATAAATATTGTCATAAATGTCTCTGGTTGGTCATCTATGCGGGAACAAAGATGAAATAAGACCAGTATGACTTTGATAAGGTATGGAGATACGAATCAAAGTCTTAAGCATTTGTAAAAGTACAAGGTGCTGGACCGACCCGCTATGAGAAAGCTGCATGGATTAAGTCATAAGTTTATCTCATTTATAACCATGTCATAATGCCCTTTGACCTGAGATCATTATGGATTCCTACGTGAGATTCGTTAAGCTTTGACATAGTCAAAAGTCACCTTTAACCGGATGATGATAAAGGCTACAATCGGGCTTGGTGGTTTTCATACAGAGGAATGTGAATGGTTAAGATGGAATTTGTCCCTCACATTAGTAAAGAGATATTACTGGGCCCTTCGATGAGTGAGTTTGAGAAATGTATGGCCATACTACGATAGAAAGGAGTTTCTATTTCTATAGTCAGACTACTCAGGAATCAGGAAAGTAATGGTCAGGAACAGGAGGATGACATTATACATGCCTCATCTTTGGCCAAAATATCATGTGACAAAAGGGACGTGACATGGTTGTATGACAGGTTGCATCGTGTTAATAATCCTTATATGAATTGGGTAGTCGTAATATCTTTCTAAAGGTCACTTGCGACTTATGGGCTAGTGCAGTTATTGGCCCACTGCCAACTTCATATGGGCCTACAGGGTTGCACACAAGAATAGCCTAACATGAGCTATAATGTCCAGATTCATTGAATCTAAGATGCGTCTAAGATTATATGAATACAATGTTTAATCTAGGGTGGACAAATTATGTATATATGTATAGATGTATATATATGTATACATATATACATATATGTATGTACATACATATATGTATATATGTATGTTTGTATGTATGTAGTGTTAATTTCGAATTTAATTTTATTTGGTAAACTTAAATTTAATAACTAACATAGAGATATAGTATCTCATATTTAATTTATAAAGTTAAATTAAATCTATTTCCATTGCCTCTTTATTCTAATTAAATAAATAGGTTGAATTGAAATTGTTGGACATATTTATTTAATTAGCTTATCAAAACAAGTGTTAATTGATTTGATAAACATTTTTTAAATTAATTAAGATTAATTTTAAAAATCTAATATCCATCATAAAATAGAAAACCTTTGATTGTGTGTGTGTTTGTGTGTGTGTGTGTAGCAACTAGGGTTTTCTACCACGATGAGAAAGAGAGAGCCACAAGAAAACCCTAGAGAGGCATTGAAGGCCCTAGCACGCTGACTGTGTTGGAGGCCTATTCGTGTAGATACCAGTAGAGGGAGCTGATCTGAGCAGTTGGCTCTTCAAGATCAAAAAAGGTAAAACTCAAAAAGGTATGATTCTAACTACTCAATTTAAACGCCGATTGATAGATCCGTAATTGGGATTGGTAAAATTTTAAATTTTAATTCTTTCGCTGTGTACCTGCAAATTCCAATAAAAAGTTGCCACCGAAAGTATAAATTTAGCAATGACAAAAATTGTTGCCGCTAAAACTTTCAGCTACAGTCGCAGCAGCAATGACTTGACAACAACTTTTTGTAGTGCCAGTTATTGAGCTCAACATACGAGGACAACATAACTTGAATATCTAGGTGGGCAAAACATTTTAAATTGAGCAAGGAGGATAGATCTTTTCTACACATACTGCTCACTTAGGTATAAAGATATGTTGCCCTTATTACAACAAAGTTGTAATAAATCCATCAAAACAAAAGAAAAAAATATCTAGAGTACAACCTTCAAGGCTACAAATAAACTAAACAAAAAACAAAACAAAACAAATATATACAACATATATTGATTGTAATCTAACCTATACCAACACGATCACTCTAAGTTCCTTCCTAATTCTGTGATACCTCATTTCCTATGACCTCGGATGATTATAAAAGAGTAGTGAAATTGTTCAGGAGACCAGGATTCAAACCCGGACTACCCAACTTTTGAAAATACTAACAAATTTCCAACATCAACTCAGGAGTTAAACCTAAGGTTGAGAGGGTAGTAAAATTTTCACAAACCATTTTCACTATCTCATGTAGTCTCATCGGTTCTTCTCATTTTTTTTGTTTATCAGAGTTTACGAGCGTGCCTCTGCTTAGTCCTCATATTCCATTACTTATACACATTTCATTAGCAATAGGAAGCATAAACACATATCAACTACCATTCATCTACTCGTTATTCTTACATGGTTGTTATACTTACAAGTCATAAACCACATACACAAATCCCATAATATCCAAAAGCATATGGAATTAGACAACTAAAATTACTAAAGTCTTCAGTGTCTCAACCTCTAGTCATTCGTATTTACCTTCCGCTTGCCCCTCGAGCTTTCTCCCTGTACTTAATTGGTTTTTGGAAAAAGAGTGAGATTTAAAAGAATTTCAGTAGTAACATATATCAATCATACAGTTATAACATCACAAGGTATGCTAAACAATCATCATTCATCAAAATCATCACTCAACATTCAATGCATCATATGTAGCTCATAAGCTATCGTAGATATATTACAATGCTCTGAGGGATGCCCGTGCAAATAGGCAAAGGGCACCCACTCGTGCAACAGTGAGCGTGATATTGGCCTGAGCGTCCACCCATGTAAAATAGGCCCTAGGCGACTACCCCGCATATTCATAATATGTTAGACAACTCATGATGAACACACAAACCATACATAGCATATTACAACATATGAAAGAAGAGTTACTACTTGATTGCTTTCTTTTAGCAATTTTCCTCCCACATGTCCAAGCTCGGGCAAGCCTTGAGTTCCGGACAACTACCAAGTCCTAAAATCTTAAATATACCGTAAATGAGTCATTACTCATTCATGTACAATTCCAAATTCATAGTATTGGTTAACTTAGCCTAATATGCTAAATTACCAAAATGCCCCTTAAGATCCGGTCTTCCTATACTTTACCAAAAGTTATAACTTAGGCTAATCTTACACAATTTTATATGTAGAATCCATTTCCAACCTTAAATTGGTCAAAATCAGGCCCAAATGATGAAAATGCCTTTGACAGCCCTTACTTAGAGCTTTTAAGAGTAATTTGGTCATTTCACATTCTGAGACTTTTCTCACTTAATCATCAACATATATCCTACACAATTTTATCTTCTAAACCCAATGGAAGCATCAGAATTATCAAATTCCTACTCCTTTCACCCGCCTAAAACAAGGCAACCTAATGGGATTCTTAAAAACGTTGTGTCAGTTTCTCATTTTCTCTTACATAATCACCTCCTTTATACTTCTAATCACATAATTAGCTATTTAGATATTCATTGGACATGGTTTAAAGAAACTTGGATATCAAGATCCCTTAGGTTTCTTCATCTAACTTTCACAAAACATTCAAAACCATGCCAAGAACAACAATAATAGCATCAATCAAGCAAGAGGAACAAGTTTGGAAAGTTACATCTTGATTTCTCATATTTCTCTCTCCTCAACATTTTCTACTCTCTCTCTCTCTCTACACCCTTGATTTCTCTTGAAAACCATAGATTCAAAGGAGTAGAGGTGAGTAGGAAAGGTTATTGAGGGATTAGGAAGCTTAAACCACAAGATTATGACTTCCTTACCTTTGATCTTGAAGAACCCTAGCCTTCTCTTACGTGAAGCTCTCCACCGTTCTCAGCAACTCTCTCTCACTCTTTCTGATTCAATTTGCATGAGAATGAGATGAAGAAAGGAAGGGAAGTGTAATATATTAAAGGTCAAATGATTTTAACATAGGTGGCAATCTCTCATTGGTTCACAATGACATTTTTTTGTTTAATATTTCATTTAATTCCATTTCCCTTCATGCTCTCATGATTAGCCGAAAATGAATGAGAATTAGGAGGAAAATATTGATCTCAAACTATCTCATTGCTATCTTGCAAATTGTTGACCAAAACCTTTGACTTTTGACCATTGCTCTTTTTCTTGATAATAATTCACCAAAATAGGCTTATTAATTATCAAGTAGCCATTTTCCTCTTTTTAATTCCCATATAACTAAAATTATTAGGAATATTAGGGAAAAATAATTATTTCCCACTTTATGAAAAAATTACCATTTTGGCCCTACGTTTCATGATTTACCGAAATAAATCATAGCGTTCTCTGTTCCTTTCATTTAGCATACTTAAATGAAGACATCATTTGCATCATCTTATGCTCATATTTTGGTTACAATAATAGGCCTTTAAGTGGACATTAATTGTCTCTTTGTGTCCTTTCTCAGCTGAATTACATGTAACTGACGATTGAAGTATTACTGTAAATTCACACACATCACAATTCACCATTTTATTCCACTAAATATCATAAATATACATGTAAGAAATATTAGTGAAAAAGTAGGTTATTACAAATTCAATAATCTATTTCCTCTCCCATCCAAGTCAGCCATCAAAATCTTAGTTAAGGAGGATGGTGTTGTCACCAACCACCCATTGAGCTTCATCCCTCTACTTCCAATAGTTGCTAGATGATCATTAGCACCATTACCTTCACAAGCAATAAAAAGGAGAACTCAATACCTGGCTTCTTCTTAATTAGCAAAAGAACTTCATTCAAAGTATGCAGACTTGAACACTCTATACCCATAGAAAAACCAACAATCAAATATCTAAACAACTCCTCACAATATATCTCATTATAGATTAAATCCATGAAAAATCTATCACAAATCAACATAGCCTCCTTTGTAACATCCAAGTGCTTCGCCTTCGATATTATCAGCTTTGGGGCCCTGTCACCCCTCACGCTTTAAAATATGCTGAGAGGGAGAGGTACACAAACCCTTCTAATGTGTCTTTCATTCCCCTCATTAGCTGATGTAGGACTTCATACTCCACTCACCTTTAGGCCCAGCGTCTTCACTAGCACATCAGCCCACATCGACCCAAATTTATGTCCCACATCGGTTGGGGAGGGGAACGAAAGATGACTTATAAGGGTCTAGATATCTCTCCCTCTCAATACGTTTTAAAGCCGTGAGGGGTGAAAAGGCCCTTAAGCAGACAATATCAAGGGTGAAATGTTAGTATGTTACAATTGGGATCAGAGCCAGGTTCAGGTCAATATGGGATGATGTGCCAATGAGGACACTAGGCCTAAAGGTGGGTGGAATATTATGTCTCACATCAGCTGGGGAGCAGAATAAAAGGCACCTTATAAGGGCCTGGGTACCTCCCCTTCTTGATGCATTTTAAAGTCGTGAAGGGTGAATGGGCCCCAAAGTGAACAATTTATATCCCCTCTCGACGCATTTTAAAGCCGTGAGCGGGTGACAAGGCTCCAAAGCAGACAATATCGAAGGTGAAGCACTAAGATGTTACATCCTTCATTGCAAAACAATCTTTCCTAAAACTCTCAAGAATAAGCCTACATTACCTCTACAAACTATGTCTATGCCTGCACAATTATCCTACCCTCATTCGCATCACTAATACTCCATACTTTCCTTGCTAGCATAAAAGCCGAGTTAATAACTTTCTCAGCATCAACCATGACTGAGTTAAACACCCAATCACATCTCCCCTTTCAAACCCTTCCTTTTTCATCAATCTCCTTCCAGGTTAGAAAAATCTACTTATACTAATTCTTAATGCTCATAGCATGATCTTCAAAAATTAGTAAAGACAAAGAGCAGCAAACCAACATCTATTTGCTTAAGGATAGAATAATATCATATGTTCAATTGTTTTAACCTATTTTCCACAAACTAGACATATACCATCTTGAGAACATTTCCTTCTAAACAAAGAATCCTTAGTTTCCAATGCATCATTCAACATTCTCCATAAGAAATGCTTGATATTTAGAGTAACATGCAATTTCCAAATGCACTGCTAAAGCTGAGTAGGAGATTGATATAAAGCATTTGGGATTTATACTCACCTCCTCCTCAGTCTTTTCAACATGATAACAAGACTTAATATAGTATTTATCACCTTTTATTTTTGACCAAATAGCTTCATAGTATTTAGCACCTTTACTTTTTAACCAAATAGCTTTATCCTTCTTTCTTACACCAGATATTTCATTCTGCATAATCATATTCTTTTCATGTTTAGATATCACTATTTGAACCATATTTCCTTCTTTTTTTAAGTATTGAAAGGCTTCATGAGAAATTATGACATTATCCTAAATCAAGAGACGTGACTCAAATGCTCTCAGCTGCTCAAAAATATAAACCCCTCATTCTTATAGTCACAATTAGAAATGTTCTTGTAAGATACATTGTAAAGACGGATGGGTCAAAACTAATTAACAGATTTAGGCCTATCAACTTTTGGCACCAAAACAATGAGTTAGGTTGAGTCTTATTAATTTAGAGTTTTCTTAAAAAAAGTATCTCTTACCATACCACAAGCTTCCTTCTTAACCTCCTCCCAAGTTGACAGATAAAACAATATTAGAGCATATATTTGGTTAGTGTAACTAACTCTAGTTAGGAAATATAACAAACTTAGTTAGGCATAGTAGTCAATTATTTATGTGTAACACAAAGTATATATAAGGACATGTGTACATACTTTCTGGAATTTAATTCAATACAATTACCAATTTCATTTCTCTTATTACTTTCATCTTATAGTATCAAAGCAGGGAAGTCATTGACTTTATCTTGCTATTTTCTTTTCCCTCTTCGTTTTTCATGAGATATCCTTCTCTTCTTCACTATTCATCATTGACCCAAAATTTCCTCTTCTTCTTCCCCGAATATTCTCTATCTTCAAATGGCTACAAATTAAATGAATTCTTCATCGAATTCCTCCTTTCCTCTCGCAAGAAATCTCACCAGCATTTCTTCTCGCAATCCTTCATATGCGATTCAAAATGTTGGAAATCCATTTTACTTGCATACAAATGAGAATCCCTTATTGATTCTTATCTATCCAGTCTTATCTGGTCTGAATTATTACTCATGGGGTAAATGACGTTAATGCTTAAAAACAAGACAAGATTTATCAATCGCTCTTTTCAAATTCCTAGTAGCACCGATCCGAGTTATCCTTTCTGGGAATGTTACAACATGATGGTTTTTTCATGGATTACCAGGTTACTTTCACCGATACTTGCTTAGAGTATTTTGTTGATTAATAGAGCATGTGATGTCTAGGAAGATTTGTGAGACCGATTTTCTCAGAATGATGTCTTCAAATTAGCATATCTTCAAGAAGAAATACAGAGTTTGAAATGAGGAGATCTTTCTGTAAGTGATTACTTCACTAAGCTTAAAATACATTGGGATGAATTCTTGACTCTTTGACCTATGATATCTTGTTCTTGTGATCCTCGTTGTCATTGTGGTGCTGTTGAGTTTATAAGAAGCATATATATCAAGATTATGTCATTAGATTCTTAAAGGGATTAAGTGACCAATTTGCTGTTGTTAAGTCACAGATCCTTTATCAAGCATTAATAGAGTGTTTTCTTCAGTAACATAACAAGAAAGAGAGCTTGGTTTTCAATCTCCAAAAGTTACTCTGTTCAATAAAACATCTATCTCATGGTCTAATACCCCATGCAATTACAAAGCTAATTTTTCAAATTCAAGAAAACAATATACTTATTGTGGAAAGTATAGGCATACTGAAGCTATTTACTGTAGAAAACATGGATTTCTACCAGGATTTAAATTTAGAAATGCATCTATTAATGTTGTTGCCTTTGATTCTGTTTCTGCTGGGAACAATATGCTTGATCCCGATAAGGTTGTGAATCAATCTTATAGCTTTACCCCAAATCAATATCAAAAGTTACTAGCACTGGTTCAAGATGATAACCCATTACCTCAGCCCTTTACATTTATTAATAGTGTTTTTGCCACTAGTATGCATTGTCCTCATATTAATCATTCTTTTTCAGATTCCTAGATCATAAATTCAGGAGCTACAGATCATGTGAGTTCTCATCTTGCTTTGTTTACTTCATATAAATCCATACATCCTATCTCAGTTAATCTACCAGATGGTTCAAGAGTTCTTGCTACTTGTAGTGGCATAATTCGATTTACAGACATCTTTCTTGTACATTATGTTTTATATGTCCCATATTTTCGTTTTAATCTCATTTCTATCTCCAAATTAACTCAGTTCCTTCCTTGTGATGGTTCATTTCAAAACTCCCATTGTCTAATCAAGCACCTACCTTCAAAGAAGATAATTAGTTCAGCTAATATGTATGAAGGGCTTTACATTATGAAACAATATGCAAATTCTACACCACATGTCATTGGTAATATCTCCACCAAACCTGCCAGCAATAACAACTTTAATCTTTAGCTTTTTCGCTTAGGCCACCTTTCCAATTTTACATTGTATTCCATACACCAACAACATCCATATGTTTCATACAATTCTTCTTTTTCTTGTTGTGATGTATGTCACTATGCTAAGCAACGCAAGTTACCTTTTCATGTAGGCACTACAAAGGCTAATAAAATTTTTATTTTGGTACATATGGATATTTAGGTCCTTACCATGTTCCTTCTATAAATGGACACAAGTATTTTCTTACTATTGTTGACGATTTTTCAAGATACTCTTGGATTTACTTAAAATCAAGTCAGAAGTTCATCCTAATATTCATGATTTTGTTCATATGGTTTCTACTCAATTTGGTGTTTCAGTTCAGGTTATTAGAATTGACAATGGTGTTGAGTTTGATATGACATATTTTTATAAACAACATAGTATAATTCATTTGTGTAGAAATACTTGAACAAAATAGCAAAGTTGAGAGAAAGCACCAACATATTTTGAATGTTACAAGAGCTTTATTGTTTCAAGCACATGTTCCTAAGGTTAATTGGTCATATGCTATTTCTCATGCCATATATCTAATTAATCACTTGCCTACCCCTATTTTGAGTCATAAATTGCCTTTTGAAATGTTATATCAGTAGAGTCTATATTGAAGCACCTTCAAGGTTTTTGGTTGTCATTATTTCTCTTCCACTATCATACAACAACACACTATGCTAGATCCTAGGGCTCATAAATGTGTTTTTCTTGGTTATAAACATGGCACTAAAGGATTTGTCACATTGTACTTACACAATAGACAAATCATTGTTTCAAGAAATGTTTACATTTATAAATCTATTTTTCCATTTTGTAATTATGACATTCCTTCTTTACCAAACTCAATTCCTTTACCTCAAGATTTTCCTTCTCTACATTACCCTATGCCTTCTATTGATTGTCATACTACTCCACCACCTAATAGTCCTTCTGAGTCTCCAAATTCTACTTTTTCTTCTCCTCTTCCCCTTTTACCAATACTTAGGTGATCTATTAGGTCCAACAGACTACCTATATATTTGCATGATTATCATTTTGCTCTTCACTTCACATTAGTCATACCGAATTCATTGGAGGCAGGTAGTTATCTTCCTCTTTCTCATGTTCTTTCTTATGATCATCTTTCCTCATCTAGTTGTCATTATGCTTTGTCCATTTCTGTTGATGATATTCCTAAGTCTTATTCTAAAGCTATTAAGCATGAGGGTTAGAGTAAAGCTATAGAGGCTAAGCTAAAGGCTTTGCAACAAAATCAAATATAGGTATTGACTGATCTACCTCTAACAAAAGTGAATCAACATCTGAACCTATTCGTCTTAGTTCCTCTTTATCTTTAGATTCCATGCCTTCATCTATTCGTCGTACTCTTTCCAACCAGATAGAAAACCTTGTAGAATTCACCCATATTTCTAATAATGCTCCCATCTCACATACTAATCTTCTACTCCTCAACCCATACTCCTTATATCACCACCAGCGCTCTTCCTTTCGTAGTATCCATCACTTATTTCTAGATCCACTCCTCTTGTTAAAGAAATTGCTCAAAGCTCAAAGCTTGTTCAATGTGGATTGCCAGCCACTTCGGCTAAGCAATATGTCACTCTGAAAATCCCACAAAACTTCATTAATTCTTATATTAGTGAAAGTTACACCCATCTACATCTCGGAGCCATTCGTCTTGTTTTTACCCTTCATGGTAGAAAATGTATTCTTGTTTCTGCTAAGGTTACCCTCTTATATACTTCTTTCAAAGACTACCAACATGTTAAAATAGGAGCCTTGCTTACTACTCTTAGTAATGGGAGTGCAGTTCTAACCATTGTACTAAATTTCAACATAAAACTCTTTGATGAGACTCTCTCACACATATTAAAGATCCAGATCCATTAAAGGTCTAGATCCAAATTGTTGGTGCTGAACAAGATCCTAAACCCACTATGGCTACCCTCCATCACCAGCTTGTATACAGAATCCAGAACCATTCCCTTTACCTTCATTTTCCTAAGTCCACCAGAGATTCCCTTTTTATTTTCACAGACAGAGACCATGGACCAGCCATTATAAATATTCCTAGACAAATCTCGAATGAAGAACTTGCCTAGATTATCCTATTAGACTGGATTACCAATTATGAAAGAGAATTCAACTCTACTCCTACTGATGTTCATACAACAGTACCTCCTATAGTCTCAAGGATGCCTGATGGAACTATCAGGACAACTTTTCAAAACCAGATACTTAAGGACTAACACCTTCTAGAAGAATTGCAATTGTATCTCCTACTTATACAAGTGAAGAGAATCCCCCTGTCCACCATTTTACTAAAGAAGATCAACCTATTTTTTTCTCACATGTTAACGGTCATTTTATTTGGGATTTTGATCCTAGCATGTGTGAGCCTGACTATGAATGTCAGTACCCTAATTTTGGTTCAACTCTGATAATAACCATATAGACTTTAGCTCCTAAAAGAAGAAGAAAAATAAGAAATTCCAGTCTTCCTGCTCTCCTTCTATGCAAAGACACAAGGATGATACTGACCATGCTCCTAAGCAAAAGGTTGCTCGACCTATTCCTATAACTCCCACTAAGGATCTTTCTCTTTAGGATATACTTAAGGAATTAGGTCATGATGATATGATAGAATATGTTTTCTCTCAAAAATAGTTACCAAACCCACATCCTATATTACCCCCCCCCCAACTTGAAGTTTCCATGTTTTCTCAGATACAACCTTTACCTTACATTCCAATGATGTAGTCCAGTACATATGAGGAAGAATTTCTAACTCTTGAGGTTCGAACCAATGAAAATTCTAAAGTAACTAGAAGGCCATATGTCACTGCAACAGAAGTCACTCCTCAAGGTTACAAGTCAACCTCCCATACAAAGGAAGTTCTAAATTGGCATACAGATAACATTGTAAGCCAAAATATGTTTCTTCACAGGATTGGCAATAAGCTAGACAGTCTTACTACCAAGACTGAAGATCTCACTTCACAAGTTGACACTATTGCATAAGAGATCAAGAAGCTCCATCTTTGTATTTCCTCACAAGCACAACAACTTGATGCTGATCTCAAGCAGTACATTGATCAAAGATATTTTGGCTCTGAGTTTAATAGGAAAGAACAACAACTTTCTAAGATCAAAGAAGAATTTAAGCAAATCAAATATGATATTGTCAAACCTCAATATCATTTACCTATTCCTGCTCCCATAAACGCTTTGTCCATGTACCCTCCATACTAACCAGTATATTCACCACCTCCTCCCACTTCTACCAATAATGACGAGATCTTCCAATCCACTTGTCATTTAGCTAGACAGATCAATCCTCCCAAGAAACCTCCCAAAAATAAACCAGCCACTATCAATACCTCTAGATACCAAACCACTTCTACTATGCCATTTACTGGCCCAACCTTTACTTATGCCAGACTGAGAGAAAGACTACCTTAGCTACTTCAAACCACACATCCTAGTTTGAAAATCCACTCACCACCAAAGTCTCCTCATAAAACTTGCAAACCTACTACCTTAAACCAATTAAATAGAGGAAAAGGAGTTCTTGACACAACTGTACCTCCTAATACAATTGGTGTTCTCCATAGAAATCAATATAAAGTCTTCTCAAATTTTACTGAAGAATCAAAATCAGTTTTAGATTTTATCGAAAAGTCTGATTCAACATTTGTTTCCTCTACACTTGAAGAATCTTTACCCCAGAGACTTTTGAGATCTCTAAACTTTCTAGTGAGAAAAATCATTATTCTGAGTTATCTACAATTGCCATGGTTAATCCTCACTAAGAAGAAAGTTCCAACATAAATGGACCCTTTGTTAAAGATCCTTCTTCAGAAGAAGAAGGGACTGGAGAAACCTCCACCCGGCCTCCTAAATTCAAGAACAAGAAATATAATTCTTAGTTTACTTTCGATGATATTCCTCCTTCCCAATAGAGAAATTGTATTCATGAATTTGGAGCCTAGATAGACTCCCAAATGACATATTCTCAGCTTACTCTTCAGCAAGTCCTTACTAAAATTGTTGCCTAAATGACGGGAAATTTAAAAGAATAGTTCTCTCATTTCAATGAATATCATAAGTTATAGCTTCTTTGTTCAGATAGCCCCTCAACAATTTTAGGGGTTATTCACCAAGAATTTCTTGGAGATTTTAATGTCATACAAAAGCGACAATACCAAGAGTCTTTTGAGATGAAATATTGTTCAATGAATAGACATGACTTACAGAAGCATTACACAAGAATGTCTGAAAAGTATTACCCTTTGGGTGGATCCCAAAACCCTAATCTCAGGCATGTATTCATCTCTTCTTTTCCTGATGAACTACAACCTGAACTTCACAGGACAATTACTTCTCTTCAAAAGGATGTTGCTCAACTCACCTTCGGTGAGATCTATCAACTGGCCCTTTTTACTCTTCATAAACTATGCAACCAGCAGAAGTTTTTCAAATCCATGATCAAAGGAAGTTCTAAACTTAAGACAACATGTAGTAAATCCTTCTTGAAGATAGAATGCAAAGATTAGAAGAATTGTCATTGCCCCACAAAAAAGAAGTCACATTTCTTCAAATACAAGTCTAAGAAATCCCGTAGAAAGAAGAAGAAGCCATTTTTTTTATATACTTCAAGCTACACTCGTCTAAATCCAACAAATCTTATACATGTTTTCTCTGTGGTAAAAAGGGCCATTATGTAAAGTCTTGTCCAAAGAAGAAACACAAGAAAGAGATAAAAATGCTTTAGACCTTTCAGAGTGCATTGCCTATCAAAGGTACAGAAGACACTGAATCAATCTTTGAAGTACAACCTGATATAGATGAAGAAACAGAATATGTTCTTCATATTCTTGATTCAGAAGACTCTTCTTCTTCTTATGATGATGACTTCTACCCTCACCGAACAGTCTATTCTCTCAATCCTTTAAACACAAGCCTTCCTAAAAAGCTAGCCTAAGTCCTAGCATCGCTTGGATCTTTAGGAATGTCCCAAATAGACAGCACCCCAAGGCATAACATTGAAGCAAAAATTCTGAATACCAAGTATGACAAACCCATTAAGGCCATTACTCTCATTGACACCAGTTCTTGTGCTACCATCCTCAAATAACATATTCTACCTAAAGAATTGTGGATTCCTTTTTACTAACCCTTTACCACAGTTAACCAAGAAGCCTTTAAGATAGAACTTATTTCCAAGAGAAAAATTAAAATACAGTTCTTTCTTGGATGCACAGTATAGATTCAAGTTCTTGGAAGTTATCTCCCTGATCGAGATATCCTTTTTGGTTTTAATGCTTTCTACAGAACCAAACACCTATCCATCACCCCACAAGGTCTCTGGTTCAAAAAATACTTTAGCCCTTATCTCCAAACTCCAAATATCCTAGAAATCAATCAGGCTCTAGCCAGATATGAACATATTTGTGATGGACTATTACAACTCTATTTAGATAGTCATGACCAATTTAAACATCCGTCTCTACTCTGGAGAAATGAAGACTTTTACATCAAGTTGCCTTTTAAGAAAAATGAAGATATTAATCCCACAAAGGCAACCCATTTAGGGATGAATCCATATGACCTAACTCTAGCCAAACAAGAGTGTGCCTCATTGTTGGCCCAAGGTTTTATTAAGCCAACATAGTCTAATTAGGCATGTCAAGCCTTTTATGTGGAAAAGAGATCTGAACAAATCCGAGGGAAAAAGAGGTTGGTCATTGATTATAAGCCTCTTGACATATTCCTGCAATATGACAAGTTCCCTCTTCCAAAAATGAATACTTTGGCCTCCAGACTTGCCAAAGCAAAGATCTTTTCCAAATTTGACATAAAAGCTGGTTTTTGGCAGTTAGGTATTCACCCTGAAGACCAATAAAAAACTGCTTTTTGTATCGTTGATGCCTAATATCATTGGACTGTTATGCCCTTTGGGTTAAAGGTTACTCCATCTCTTTTTCAAAAAGGCTATGAAAAAGCTTTTTAAGCCCATCCTTCATTCTATCCTCATCTATATTGATGATATCCTCATATTTTCAGAAGATGAGGCATCCCACAAAAAAGTCTTACCCAATTTGCAGATATTGTGATAATGCTCTCCTAAAAAAAGGGCCACATAGCCTAAGCCCAAGTTGATTTTCTTGGAAAGACATTCCATGATAGTTTTTACTAACCTAGATCTCGCATTGCCTAAGAGTTGCTTAATTTTCCAAACGATAACTTGTTAATAAAGCAGGTACAACAATTTCTAGGCATTGTCAATTATTTGCGTGACTTCATTCCATATGTGACAAAGTATACCAGCCAGCTATCAAAATTACTTAAGAAGGAACACCACCAACAGCTGTAAAGACATTAAAGTGCATTGCTCAGTCTCCACCCCATTAAAGATTCTCGGTACAGGACACATGATTTTACAGACTGATACAAGTGATCATTTATGGGGAGCAATACTTCTTGAAGAAGTTAATGGAAAAAGGCACTATTGTGCTCATTGCTAGTGGACAATTCAAGGACTCTAAAAAAATTATCATGTCACCTACAAGGAAATCCTTGCAGTCAAAAAAGGCATTGAGAAATTTAATTTTCACTTAAGTCCCTATGAATTTACTGTTGAAATAGACACCACATCCTTCCCGTCTATGTTAAAGACAAAAAAGAAGACACTCCTAGATATGCAACTCCTTCGTTGGAAAGACTATTTCTCCCGCTATAAATTCATTGTAAAGCACATCAAGGGACACTAGAACACTCTTGTAGATTATCTTTCCATACTCCAGAAAATCTAGTTTCTCACTCCTATAAAGCCTTTGAGCATATGGTCATCAACTGGATGTCTCCCCCTATTACTACCTTCTTCACCACTACTAATCACCAATTTCCTCCTGGTGAACAACCTACCACTCCTAATCAGGTTGAAAAAATTGCAAAAAGAAAATCGTTCTATTGGTTACATGTTTTACTCTCCAATCGAAGGATTTAGCCATCCACTAATTTCTTTGATATTGAAAACCCATACAGAGTTGTTCTATTCATCCATGGAGCCTTAACTGTGCCACTGAAATGATACCTTTGGTTCCTTTTAGCCCTCTAAGCTTGTGCAATTGCCCTTGAACAACTTCATGTTTACTACTACCTCTGTGATAGCCAGTACAGAAATTCTGACCTATGGACCACATTGGGATGGTTCTCTCCTTGACGACAACTTACCAAGATCATTCAAAAATACAGGCTCTACCAAACCCCTCCAAAATAGTAAGCCACTCAATGTTTCTTTGTTGTCCACAGGCCTTACCAGCAAGATTTTCAAGGTAACTTGTACACCCCTAACCAGACCTTCTTATTTGAACTTAGAACTAATTGGCCTCAAAATGACTCAGTTCTTCTGGATAATCTAAAATTGTTCCTTTGTAACATGAATAATTATCCTATAGAACAAAACAACAAGCTTTAATACACCTTACTTAGACTCATTCCTAACTAGCCCTTTGTGCCTTCTGATACTCAACTTTAGTTCTAAAGACCTCGAAGGGAAATATTTTCACCAAAAACCCTAAATCTCCTAGATTACATAAAGAACTAACCAATCTCTATCCATCCGGCCTCTTTTTCTACTCAACATGCCTCTTCTTTCTCCTCTTAAAATCCATACCTAGATCAACTATTTCAGGATTCCCAAGACCCATGGGGTCAGGACTGACAATACCCAACTACTTTTCCCAAAAGGATGATGAAGACTTACCCACTCAAGCTAATTAAGACACCTACTCTAACCTTTATGACATAGGACATGACTCTGATGAAGACTACTCCAATCTGCCACTTAGTCATGAGCCCATCTATAAGTCCTTATGGTAAAGATTCCCTTAGCATGTGGTAGACCCGCAACTTTGTATAAAGTTGCCTTTACTTTTGTTTAGTACTTTTACTGTCTTAGTGTGCTTTGCTTTAATTATTGTACTATATGTCACAGGTGTGTTTAGCTATCCTGCTTTACAGCTAATATGAAATAATTTAGCTTGTCATGTTGTAAGTTTGAGTTTCTATATAAACGATGTTCCTAGCCACTGAAGGGGTATCGAGTGTTGTATTCTCTTTTTTATAAATAGAAAATAATGAGTTCCTTCTAAAAAAGCTTTTTATTCTTTTGAAAGCACTATCTTCCTATATTTCTTCATTTGTCTCTCCACAGATTCTATTATGATATGCACTTGCCTCTTTTGAGGAACTTGTGCATTAGAAAGAATCTAACCTGATCTTAGGGGAAATCTCTATTGTAAGAATGTGGTTCAGATTGGATATTGCAAAATGAGGTCCTAATGTGGTTCGTATGGTTGAGGAATAACGAAAGAGTGACCTTTACATGGTAAGTCTTGTGAATAATCTGGATTGGGTGTCAGGTTTTCATAGGAGACCCACCCCCATTAGTATACTTAGGTTGAGGGAATTGATTTTAATGACACATTCTCTCCTGCGGCTAAGCTCACAACCATATGCTTATTACTTGCTCTTGCCACTACACACAATTGGCATTTGAAACAACTAAATGTTAACAATTCCTTTCTTCATGGGGATCTTGAAGAAGGGGTTTATATGTTGCCACCTCCAAGTTTATCAGTTTATTCTCCTACTCAAGTGTGTAAGTTACAAAGATCTCTTTATGGCCTTAAGCAAGCAAGTAGGCAATGGTTTTTCAAGCTTTTCAAGTCACTTCTTTCTTATGGTTATCATCATTCACATGCTAATCATTCTTTATTCATTAAGCATACTGATAAGTCCTTTACTCCTTTTCTTGTATATGTAGACGATATCATCATTAGTGGCACTGATTTGAATGAGATCAATAGCATGAAAGTTTTTCTTGATACTTGTTTTAAAATCAAGGATTTGGGTGATGCCAAATATTTCCTTAGTCTGGAAATTGCTAGAAGTTCTAAGGGTATTTCTCTTTTTCAAAGAAAGTTTTCCTTAGATATCTTGTCTGACGTTGAATTTCTTGAGTATAAGCCGGATGTTACTCCAATGGCTAAGGATCTAAAACTTTCTCAAGATTCTAGTATTCCTTTAGAGGATGGTTTTGTATACAAGACATTGGTAGGCTATCTTCTTTATCTTACAAACACCCGGCCTAATATATCTTTTGCAATCCAACAATTGAGCCAATTTGTCTAGCATCCTACTGATATTCATTTAAGAGCAGCTCATAGGGTGCTTCGGTATATACATACTGCTCCAGCTTGTGGTTTGTTTTTCCCTTTTGATTCTTCTATGAAACTAAATACATTTAGTGATTATGACTGGGCCGGTTGCATTCATACACACTGGTCTATTAATGGTTTTTGTGGCTTTTTAGGTCAAGCCTTGATCACTTGGCATTCTAAGAAATAGCAAATCGTGTCTACTTCTTCTTTTGGGGTTGAATACTGTACTTTGGCCACTACTATTTGTGAACTTCAATGGTTGTCTTACTTGTTAAGAGATTTTGGTATTCCTAATGATTCTCTTGCTTCATTATATTGTGATAGTCAATCAGCCTGACACATAGCTGTTAATCCTATATTCCATGAACGAACCAAACATCTTGATATTGATTGTCATATTTTTTGAGAGAAAATTTAGAGTGGGTTAGTTCATTTACTTCCAATCAAGTCCCAAGATCAATTGGCTGATATTTTTACTAAACCCCTTGCCCCTACTCCATTTCGTACACTCCTTTCTAAGCTAGGAATGATCGATATACATTCTCTAGCTTGAGGGAGTATTAGAGCATATATTTGGTTAGTGTAACTAACTCTAGTTAGGAAATATAGCATATTTAGTTAGGCATAGTAGTCAATTATTTATAGGTTTAAGGGTCATTTTTGCCTTGAAAGTATCATCTTAGGGGCAATTTTGCCCCAAAAGTTTCAAATGTAGGACAATTTCGCCCTGACCGTTATCTCAATTAAGTTTGACCGTTAGTTGACCAAATTGAAGAGCAAATTTGCTCCAAAGTGAAAAATTCCAAGGCAAATTTGCTCCTAAGTTAAAATTTTCAGGGCAATTTTGTCATTATTTCATGGGTAAATTTGCTCCAGTGCAAATTTGCTCTTAAATATGGTCAACTAACGGTCAACTTAACTGCGATAACGGTCAAAACGAAATTGCCCAAACTTCCGGAGAAAAATTGCCCCTAAGACAATATTTCTAAGACAAAAAAGACATTTAACCCATTATTTACATGTAACACAAAGTGTATATAAGGATATATGTACATACTTTCTGGAATTTAATTCAATACAATCAGAAATTTCATTTCTCTTCTTGCTTTCATATTAAACAGTGCAGTAAACCCACCAGGATCTGGAGCCTTAGTGGTTCCCAAATCAAACACTGCATCTTCAATTCCTTGTTCAGAAATGGGATTAGTTAGTAACCAATTTTCTTCTTCAGCCACCCCACACTTCACATAACTCAAGACCTCCTCCATTTGTTCAGTCACCTTGGAAGAGAAGAGTACTTCATAAAACCTGTCAAACATCTCATTATTCCTCTAAAATTAATAACTAATTCTTAGCTAAGCATCTGACGAGGTTTGTTTTCTTTGATATATTCATATGTGTATTAATTTTATTTTTATTATTATCTATGGTTTGTTTTTATATTGATATGCCTGATGTGCTGTGTGTGTTCTAATTATATATATATATATATATATATATATATTAGTTTGTTTGTTGTTAATATATATAAATTAATTCTTAATTTGGATTGTTATCTATACAGTGTAGAAGCTCATGATGAGTTGAGACGTTTTTATTCATGCATCCATTTATCAAATAAAAAATTTTCAATAATTGATTTTGAGCCTCTATAAATAACAACGAAATAAAAATAATTTATATATAATATATTACTTTAATTTGTACGCGCACACACAAACTGATGTGAAATTATATTTGAATAAAACAAATTTTTTGAATGAAGGAAGGGATACCAGCATTCGAACCTAGGCCATTGTGGTCAATGGACCAGGTCCAAACCTGAACCAGAAAATAACTGAATAAACACGCTTATTATGCGAGTCCTAAAACCAATTATACCTTGCTATCCCCACAAACCCATTTATTGCCAATTGCTGATGGCAAGAAAATGGGGCTTTCAACTTTGGGGTCTAAGATGTGTTGTAGAGAAAATAGCCCATGATGAGTGCTTCTGGGAGAGTATCCTTTTTACATTAAAGTTGCTCTATGAATTTTCACCCCAAAAAAAAAATTACTTTATGAATTTAGAGACATATCATTTTTTTTAAAAAAAAAAAGTTTGCAATCAGTGTAGATAACACTTTATACACTTATCGTAAAATCGGTGTAGAAAATTCAATATTTTCTATACTGACTCCAAAAATGGATCTTAGAATCGGTGTTAAAAGGGTGTTTCTAACAACAACCTGTTAAAAGGGTTGGAGAAATCCGAGCAATTGACTACTCGACTCATGACTGTCCCTCCTAGAACATGTCTGATGAACTAGTGATCGAACTGTAGTTAAATCTTTTTTTTTCTTTTCTGCTATTTAATGGTTATTTTAAAAAAAAAATTAACCCACTGAGAAATGAAACATTACATGCTACTTCCATTTTTAAATATAAGACTCAATTGATTTTTTTTTTTGAGATTAAGGAATTAAATTAAATTACTTCAAAATATTTATATTTATCATTTTTTTCTCTTAACTAATTTATCTAATTTATAAATGTATATATAATTTAATTGTACACAATATATAATATAATTAAATAATTTATTTAAATTTTTTAATCTTAAAAAAAATCAACTAGAGTTATATAGTAATTTAACAAGAATGGACTTATTGGTAGATAAATTATAAATGACGGGGGTAGAAAATGGAAAAACACAGCAAAGCATGACACGATTTCCGCGTAAAGGATTTCAAAGGCTGGCCTGGCAAGTCCAATTCTAAAGTCCACATTCGAGAACCAAGACGTGTTCACAACTCACAAGTTCACTTTCACCTAACAATCTGTACCCCTTCTATATTTCTTGGCCCCTAACAAAACAAAAGGTTACTATTTTTATTTAAGTCGATCACATTGGAAACTTCCCGATAACTTGCTTTTTGTCACCTTTTCAACAAAGTGGGCCCCACACTTCCTTTTGTCGTTTTCTGTTGTTATCTTTCCGATGAATTAGTTTATCTTTTTTTTTGCCATAGATGAATTAGTTTATCAAACAATACGGCAAGAGGATATTAAAATAATACCGACTGAGAAGCTTTTCGAGAATAATTATTTATTTATACAAGAAGAATTCTTTTTTTTTTTAATTGTTTATGATCATGTGTGATAGACGGTGGAGTCCAAGTCACGTTTAAAAATTTGACAGGGAGAGATGGAGCTCAAATTAAGAAAAAAAAAAACAGAGAAGAGAAACAGAAAATGATTTATTGGGGCGAGGTCTTGTATCTCCTACTATCTGTAAAAAAAATTGTTTAAAAATACGTGGAGAATGGTGATTCACAGTTTAAAACACATTTTATACCCTCAGGCGAAACTTAAATTTATGCAGTTATAAGGATTATTGGATGATGTTGCTTTTGTTAACAGGGCTTTCGAAAATATTGTAGTTATTCTTTGACAAAATAAAATTTCTTAATTAGTTTTAACTATTCGAAAATTAATTAATCTACATAATTTAATTAAAAGGTTCTAATAAAAAACCTATAAGAGAAAAAATAATCATAATTTCTTTATTATGCACACCGTCTGATTCTTACCATTTGAATTAAACTTGCATAAAATTTTATTGACTTTTTAAATAATTAAAAGGGACAATTGTTAAAAACTACCTTGCAAGCAAATTAATTGCTAATTGCTACCATTACACATTGTGGATGATAAGTTGCACACGGGTGGATGATATTTTGCACACAAGGGATGATGTTTGCACATTCGCATGGATGAATTTTGCACATGTGGATGATGTTTGTACCCGTGGTACCAATCAGCAAATAATTTCCTTATAAGGTATTTTTGAACCATTTTCCCTAATTAAAAAGCAAATCCATCCTTTTGAATTAAACTTACATATGAAAGTTTTAAGGCCCATTTGATATACTTGAATTGATTTTAATGAATATGCATATGAAAATAGAAATGAGGTTTAAAAGTGTATTTGGTATGTATATGAAATTCAAATATTATTTTTATTTAATATTTGTATGTAAAATGTGAAATTACTAATATATCTTCGTCCAAAAAAACCTAATCAGATCTTCATAAACATGCAACATAGATCTTCTTCTCTCTCCCTCCCCAGCAAACCGTGCCGTCTCCAAGTTTTTCAACCAGTTCCTCACCTATTTTTCCCTTCTTCTGTCTCTTCCCAGCATCCACCTCACTATCTCCCCGCTCTCCACCCACCCCACCAATGCCATCGAGTAAGAAGTCGACGAGATGAAGGTAAAGCTTGATCGTGGGTTGCAGGTGTCGACGAAGCTCGATGAAGAAGACGGCAAAGCTCGATCGTGGGTTGTAGGTGACGCCGAAGCTCGATTGTGGGTTGCAAGTGTCGGTGAAGCTTGGTGAAGAAGACGGCGAAGCTCGATGACGACAGTCGACGAAGTGAGGGTCTAAAGAGAGAGGGAGAATCAAGGACCCATCAACGGTGGGGTTGCCGGAGGAAGCCATCGTTAGTTGTCGGTGGTGGGATGAGATGAAACCATGCAAGTTGAAAAGCAAAAAAGGATATATGGAATTGAGACCCAATTTTAATTTCACACCTCCCAATTACGTGCCCTAAAACAAACTATGACCATTAAGTCAATCAATATTGACTATTTAGTAAATTTATCAATCAAGAAAATCATATAAAAAATACACATAAAATTTTTAAAAAGACGCAAAAATGTCAAACCCATTAAAGTTAACTAAGTGGACCATTTAACAAACCGTCCCTATATGCATTGCACAATATTTTTGCTCCCATTGACCCGTCTGTATATTAGATTTGTTCAATATTTATTTGTAAATAGCTTAAAGTTTAAGAGGTTTATATACATATAAGTTCACAATTAAATGGTTATATGCATATAAAAATAAAGTTTAAGGGACAAAAACTTGTTTAGTTAAGAATATTTGCATACACTTGAAGGTTTGAAAAATTTACTATAAAGTTTTAAAACTTAGAAATGTTATTTACGTGTGATATAGAGTTTTGGAGGTTTGTATAATGTAATCAAATATTTTTTCCCCAAAAGTGACATATAAAGAAATGGAGAATGTAATTTTTTTTACCTCTACAAGACTTTCATTATAATTTGGAAAGCAACAATAATTCTATATAAAAAGTATAAATAATATTGATAATTTTAGCCGTTAAAATTGTGCTTAACAACTTACAATTCTGAAATAATATTAATTATAAATTTCACAATTTTGATCATTTACAATTTTTCTTTGTCATGTGCCCATATCCGTCAAACAAGTCCGAATTTCCGGCGACTAACTAAAATTTTGGTTGACCAAACAAATAAACAAATTCCACAACGACTAGACGCAAATCCCACTCCTCAACAAATTAAAATTATATTCACTCCCATTCCCATAACTTGCTTATATAAATATATATATACATATATATTCCCATAATCTCACACACGCACCCACTATCAAGTGACTCTTCCCTTTCATTTGAGTTTCTCGAGAAAAAAAACACACAACAGGGGCGACCTGACCTTTAAGAACACACACAGCCATGGGAGGCAAGCTTAACGCACTTGCTCTTCTTCTCCTCTCACTAGCCACCCTGCTTCACGGCTCATCCGCTCAAACCCGCCATGTCGTCGGCGGAAACACCGGCTGGACCGTCCCTCCCGGCGGCGCTTCAACCTACAACAACTGGGCTTCAAACCAGACCTTCAAGCAAGGCGACACTCTTGGTATAACAAGATTCTCTCTCACACACACACACACACACGTACAAACACTTATTTATTATGATTTCTCCGTGCAATGTAGTAATCTTGTCTTTTTTTTTTTTTTATTCATGTAGTGTTCAACTTTGCAACTGGGCAACATGACGTAGCGAAGGTGACGAAGGCAGCTTTTGATGCCTGTAACACTGGGAACACCATTTTTACTCTTAACAGTGGACCTGCAAGTGTGAAATTGAACGAAAGTGGTGAACAGTATTATATTTGTACTGTTGGGTCTCACTGTTCGCTTGGCCAGAAAATCGCCATTAATGTTACCAATCAAGCTTCTTCTCCTGCTGGTTCCCCTGCTCCTCAGCCGGCTGCTTCTCCGGCGAAATCCCCTGCTCCGGTGAAAGCTCCTTCACCATCCCCTGCTTCAGCTCCGTCTCCTTCATCTACTGGAGCTGTAACTTACACCGTCGGAGACAAAACCGGATGGACCGTCCCTTCCAGCGGGGCCGCCTTTTATAAAACCTGGACTTCCGGCAAGACCTTAAAAGCCGGCGACATCCTAGGTAAGAAAAGAGACTACTACTACTTGATCAAAAACACAAGAACTTCAATTAACTTTACTTTAGATTAAAAAGAAAAGCTATTTAAACTACTTAAAATATTTATATTTATTTTTATTCTCTCCTCATTTATATAATTTAACTTATTTTAGAATAGATACGGAGTTCTTGAGGTGAATTAGGCTCTTTCTGTTTTTGTTGATGGATTTTGAGTGATTTGTGCAGTGTTCAACTTCCAGAAGAACGCACACGATGTGGCGGAGGTGACGAAGGCGAACTATGATTCTTGCAACACCTCATCTCCTCTTGCGCTTTACAATAACCCACCGGTGAGGGTGACTCTGAACAAGTCCGGCGAGCATTATTACCTCTGTGCGGTCCCCGGTCACTGCGCCGGCGGCCAAAAGCTGGCCATCAACGTCACCGGCGCCTCCTCCCCCGCGACGTCACCGTCTCCGTCTCCATCCTCCACCGGATCTCCTAGCTCTCCGCCATCTCCCAACGCTCCTGCCCCCGGATCTCCCGCTTCTTCACCCTCCCCCGGCGGCACAAACCCTTCATCCCCATCTCCCTCCGGTGCTGCCAGCCCATCTCCGCCAAACTCCGGCGCGACGTCAGACAGAGCTGCCGGATTATTCGCCACCCTCTTGTTGATGGCTGCGGTGTTACTTTGATAGATAGATGATGAGCGATTGTGATTAGTGTAGAGTTTGATGCGATTCGTTCTGGATCTTTGACTGTTTTACAAAAGATTGAGTCTATTGGAGTTTCCGAATAAAGTTGGATTTGATTTTCCATTCATATGTGCAGTTTTGTTTATTTCAAAGAGGATGAAAACGTACAATGTTGTTGTGAACATGTGATTATAATTTGGACAAATTTTAATTTGAACTAACCTTGTTCAAAATATTTTTACGGTTGTCAATTTCAATAATCATTAAATATTTTTTTTATATATATCCGTATTTAATAAGGATATTGAGATAGTAGAAATTTATATAAAAGATAAGATAGTAAAAATTAGTGTGATGTTTTAGTTTAGTTAATAAAGATAATAGTTGAAAATTACTTGAATTTTAAATTCTAAGAGTAAATAAAATATTTATGCATAAATCACGCATAATGTAGCAAAGTCAAGAAAGCATAAATTTAACGAAGAAGTATTATATTTTTAACTGAAAACCGGTTGTTTCAGATTTCAAGTTCAGCATGAGAACAAAATATATATATATATATATATATATATATATATATATAGAACCTTACGCCATCGGTCCGTTAAAAATTCTTAGTGGGACCAATATTGGTTAACCCTGCACTAATATGATATTAATACCAAATATATCCCTTACATGGATTTCACGGAATCCGCTTACATCCGCTGCAATCGCATCCGCTGCATTGAAACGACACATCGTTTTAATGGGTTGATCTCTTAATCTCAGCCGTCTACTATCTTTCTTCATTCTCTGCACTTTCTCGACAGACTCTTCGCTTTCATCGGCGCACCGGATGGGAGATGCAGTGGACTGAAGTGAATTCCCTCTGTGATCCCTCCTTTCCTGCTGCAATTTTATTAGCTTCAGTTTAATTAAATCATTTGCACTATGATCCTTTTTATCCAGGACATCGCCAATTTTTACACCAAAACACTCTTTCTAAATTTTTTAAGGTTAATATCATTATTATTTTTTTAGCTTAATTAAAATTTATTTTACTTCTTATAATTTTAAATTTTTTATTTTAATCTTTATATTTTCACAATATTTTAATTTGAATTTAACGAATGCTTTTTATATTTTTAATATAATGACTTTTTTGTTTTGATTCCTATACTTAAATTTAAGCCAAATCATTAAGAATATAGAATTTAAAACTAACAATTTAAAATTATAAGGACTAAAGTAAAAAAATTAATTAAGATCAATAATAATATTAACCTCTTTTTTTTTAAAAAAAAAGTTCTTTGCATGTTTAAAGAAATACCACCAAAACAAAACAAAAAAAATTCAAAATTCGACATTTATCCATCAGATGAAAATACTCGTGTGGATCACACTAAGCTACGTGTCAGCCATCTGGTAATCTTATCCATAATAATTTGGAGATTTTTACTCATTGGACCTTGTATTGACATGTATACGAGTTTCCGGGAAGAAGTAACAAAAGACAGTAATATAATTAAGGAGAAATTCCTAATAAATAGCATCTAAAATTTTAAAATTTTAAATTATTTTTGTTGACAATAGATTAATGAGATTTATAAAAAAATTATAATAATTAATAATTTCAATTTTTTTGAAATCACTGATTTAGGATTTTGAAACTTGAATGGTATTTTTTTTTAAATTCTCTCTGTAATTAATTTCTTTCAAATATTATTTTGCCTCTCACTATCCCCGAAATAGCAGATATTATATATTACTAGATGATATTTGTAGTAGTAATATGAAAATAAAAGAGATTTGGGATAAGAGACAGAGAAGAACAAAACAATAGAGAGAAAATGGGGATATAGAATGCAGGGAGCAATTCTTAATCAATTTTCTTATAATTATAATATTTTGTATAAGACCTCTATTTATAGAAGCCTTCAAAAGTCATTACTAAATGTCATAATTGATATGCAATAAATTGTACAATTAATAATATATGACAATACGTGTTATCCAATAGCTGTTTGGTTTCTCAACAACATATTTATGAATAATGGTTAGAATATGAGTCAATAAACATTCATATAATTAATATTCATAACACTCCCTTTTGAATGTCTATGATAAATGTGCATTATTAAAAATTTCAACTAGGAAAAACTCAATGGGATAAAAACATACACCAAAGAAAATGACTACATCATTTTATTGATACACTGTTTAATACTGTCTCATTAAAAACTTTCTTAAAAACACTTAGCGGAACAAAACCTAAATAAGAGAAAGAGTACAGCGTATATCGACTCCCTTTCTTAACAATATTGGTTTTACTTCCCGTGATAACAATATCATTTTCAATGTCTTTTTGAGCATATCTTCCTTTAACTGGCAAATTATGGATAATGCATTGTCATCAAATGTTCTGCTTAAATATATTCCTCTCATATATATTTTTGGATATGTTACAATTTCAATATATTCTATACTTATCTTATTCCTTGTGCAAACAATAAAAAAAATAATTCTAAAAATTATCAAATCTTACTTTTATTATCTATTATGTACTTACAAGAATTAAATTTTACAAATAAAATCATAATAAATATAATATTAATATGATATCTAAATATTAATATAAGATAATTCTAGAATATGAAATTCAATATATATTTTTGCATCCAAAATCATCTCTGGACATTATCCCATCTGCAATCACAGGTCTGATGTGTATCTTTTGGCAGATTGGTAGATTGGTGCGTATCTCATCTGCAACAGATCTGGTGCGCATTTTTTTTAAAGATACTGGAATGCATTAATAAAACCCAAAAGAGCAGATACAAGCAACTCTATCTCTAATTTACTATCCTTCTTCAATAACCTCCTCATTTGGTTTTGTTTTCTCGTATCTTTTCTCCAGCAAATATTTTTATATTAAATATCAAGCAAGTACAAAAATTATAAACAAAAAGCTATATTAGAACATTGTCCTAGCGCCCCTCATTCGTTAAAGAGAAGTTCTATACAAACCTCAAAATCTGTCATCACAGCTTCCTTCATGTTCCCCTATCTCTCAAGCAAACCCATTCCATAGATGTCTGCATAATTACAGCTAATGTAAGTATCATTAAATATTTCTTGAAAAAACTGGCTATCAGCATCATCATATGATAAACTTAGTTATAACATACTCATGCTCAAATCAAAAGCTGTTGTCTACAGGATGTTTCCAATTATAGACCAAAAAGCCTCCAGCAGAAGCAATAATGAACCATTATGAAGTAAACAATTACGCACATCAAGTGGGTAGTGGAGACATCTGAATTGGGTCCAAATCCAATGATTCTCCATTTGATAAGTCTGACTTTCCTAAAGAATCTTTTCTACCATACTCCACAGCAGTTGCTTGATATATCACTACATAATTTAATTACAATATATTAACTAAACAACTGAACCAAATCATACAAATTGACTGAAATTGCAATACTGATGGTGAAGCAACGGAATATGAATGTGAGATTTGCTGCTTATAATGTTCAACAACTCGTAGCCTACATCTGCATACATAGAAAACAAATCTTGTTCACACGAGTGTCCTTTCAAGTTGAGATGATTATAGCTATAACGAAAATAACAGTGTCCTTTCAATGGATGTGGAGATGAGAAAAAATGGGAATTCGCTTCAGTCCACTGCATCTCCCATCCGGTGCGTCGATGAAAGCGAAGAGTCTGCCGAGAAAGTGCAGAGAATGAGTAGACGGCTGAGATTAAGAGATCAACCCATTGAAACGATGTCGTTTCAATGCAGCGGATGCAATTGCAGCGGATGTAAGCCAATTCCGGATTTCACACCCTTTTTAATCATCTCTCTTGTTTTTAGTTTTTTTGGTTTTTGTGTTGCTCAAGTTAGAATTCCTACTTCACATGCCCTTGTATTTGTGCATGACCACATGGGGAAGGTTGGCCCAAGAAATGGAGCTTATGGGAAATTTATTAATGAAACATTATTATTACAATATATAACCAAAATCACTATTATTAAATTGGCAGTCTATATTGGTTTTACGCTATTACTGTTTTAAATTATGCGATATTCATATATTCTATTGCTTATAAAATATAAATAACCTAAACTTGCTTAAAAAGAAAAATTGCATATTAATTTCATATAAAATTCATATCTTTCTCGTGGTTATTAATATAAGAAACAAATCTTTATTGTATGAAATTTTTAACTAGACTTTCTATTTTTACCCCCATTAAATATATTATCACTCATTATCTCTACAGTAAATTTCCTCTCATTTGCACTTACATACTCTCTTTATAAATAATGGTATAATTAGAAAGAAAAGTATATATCTTATACATTTACTGATTTTAACTAACATTTTTAACCACGTAATTTTAATAATTGTTCCTTATGAAAAAGGTCTGAGGGAGTATATCATATGTCACCACCATGTATAATGGCTTAGTACTATATTATATCAAAATAATTTAATAAAAAGTTAGATGAAAAACATTAGGTTAAATTTTTTATATCTATTATGTCAAGTTCTTCAATGTCACATAGTCCATGTGTCCTATTTTATTTCATGTGAATATATTATAATTAAATGATAATATTTCAAAATATCATATGTGATTGAGGAAATTGGCATTCACTACTATAGAATCATTGATATATGAAAATTATTATCAACCACAAATTATGGTTCTGAATCGTCATATATACAGGTGTTATATATGCTCGACGCAGATACATAATGGTTCCAAACCATGATTTATTTTGTATCTATTATAATGATTGTAATATAACATCTGTTATATATTGAGGCTTGGTGAGGCCATGATATACAAAATGTTGTGATAATAAATAACGTGTACACGTAAACAACTGTTATAATATATGATAATCCTTACATAATACATAAGGGTTCTGCTTTAATAATTGTTATATATGTAATACATAAATAATGGTTCTTTCAAAAACACCAAAGTGTGTGTGTGTGGGGGGTTTTATTTAAACAACTGTTATATATACTTGACATAAATAATTATTGTTAGGTAACAACAGTGATGTATCGAAGCTCAATTTTTTTTTAAAAAAATAGTGGGGTTCTACTTTTGATATATCCCTGTGTTAAACCTCTTAATATTTTGACATTTACGAGAGTATTGCCGCGCAGTTCAATGGTCATACAAAAATAGTAAGAAAATATACTAATATAAAATTCTTGATTATATTACAGGAAATCCCCATAGGGTTTATATATGTTACAATACAAATCACAACTATAAAGAAAGACTAATAGATAACCAACAAAAAATTTATTGATGAACACCGGACCCTCAGTTGCCGGTTACTGTTGCTTTGCCCTCTGAGACATTTCCCCTAGCTGAATTAATTTTAAATTATGGAAAGGGTGAGATTCATATGAATCTTAATAATAACATGTTATCAATCATATAAAATGCAAAAGGTAAACATGCAACGCAACATATATGATGCATCAAATAATAATGCCGTGCATATGTCTGTCAATGTTCAGGATCAAAGCGATGATTTTCTCCGGATCAAAATTATCACCAGATCCCTACTTGTCATATCTTGTCCCATTGTGATCACATTAATGTTCAGGAGCAAGCAACAACCTGTCCGTACTTGTCATGTCACTCAATTGGGTCCACCTAGCCTTATGGTACTTATGCTGCTCACATGGGATGATACTTGTGCTTTTCCCACACCCAACTCTAGAAATTACCGTCATTCACATATCATTGCACAAAACATGTCAAACAATGCATATTAACAATCACATAGAATATGAGAGATATAGTTATTACCGATAATCCTTTCAAAGCCTAGCTACTACCGGTCCTTTAACTTTTCGTCTGGCTCGGACAAATATCAAATCTTAATTCTCAAATTGATAACAAATGAGTTATTACTCATTCATATCTTATTTTAAAACTCATAAGTTGGTTATCTTTACTCAAAAATGTATAATTACCAAAATAACCCTAGGGAATCCGGTCTAATTCCATTTATACCCAGTATATTTGTACTTTTTCAAAAATTATGACACTGGCTATTCCTACATAATTTTGTGTGTAAAATCCATTTTTGACAATTTCAAACTGCATTTCCAGTTTTACCCTTGACAACCACCAATTAGGGTTTTAAGGGCAAATTTGTCATTTCACACTACTATAGCCTTTATATTTCTTCTTTCACTTATTCCCTATACAATTTTTCATTCCAAACATAATAGAATAATCAAATCTATGAAATTCTAGTTCAAACACAGCAAAACAAAGCCCTAGCCAAAATTTATTAAAAATTGAGAAAAATGGAATTTCATGATTTTAATCAACAAATCACCTTCATTTCACTTCTAATCACTTGTTTAACCACTTAAACACCACTTGCACATAACAAATCAAAGTTTGGGTAGAACCTCTCCTTATGGTTCATGCATCCCAAATCACAAAACCAAGCCAATCCATGCCACACAATCAATCAAAACACCAAGAACAATTATAAATCATTAAGAGATTACAAGTTCTTAAGCTTACCTTGTTTTTTCCTTCTTTCTTTCTCTCTCTAGGCCATGCACCTTCCCTCTCTCTTCCCCTTTGATTTTCTTCTTCTTAAAATGATTTCAAGAAGGATACATGAGTTAGGGAAGGCTCGCAAGTGATTAGTAGCAAAAACACTTGAATTTCACTACTACTTACCTTGATTTTGCTTCTTGCTTTCTCTTGTCTTCTTTTTCTTCTTATTTTTGCCTAAGCTCTCTCTCTCTCTTGTTTCTCTTGTTTTTTCCAAAAATATGGCATTGTGAAGGTGTTAAATGAACTCTTCTAGTATCTTCCTCCACCTCCTTAAATAAATATTATTTAATTAGGACTTTTGTACATGTCACATTTTTTTAATACTTCTTTTTCCATATGGCATATTCTTCTTCTAAGTGGCGTGATATGGGGCGAAATTTCATTTTCCCTTGCCTCTTCCCTTCTTGACTGAAATTTTAAGCCCCTTGAAGGAGTAAAATGGCTTATTGAAGAAGCATTTTCCAACTCCTCAAAATGATACTAATTTATTTTAATTTTATCATATGTCTTAGAATATTTTATTTCTTTCTTTTCCACTTGGCTTTTATGCTTCCACATGGCATTATTTATGTCCAAAAATTTATTTTCTATCCCCTTTTCCTCTCTTGGCCATTAATAATGGAAAAATCAAGAACCTTCTTGATTGTTTAACAAATGATCATTTGGTCCTTATATTTCTTGAATTTTTGTACCAAGTATGGTTTTCCTTCTTTTCTTTTATTTTTGGCTGAATTTTTCAATGTAAATTGGGCCAAGAATTGTTCTCTTCCATATGAAATTTTAGGCTTCAATGTTAGGCCTTTGTCATGATAAAAATTGGGATTTATGTATTTCTTAGCAAAAAATTTCACATTGTCATTATTTTCAACATTTTGGCTACTTCAAGTGCATCACAATTCTCCATTTTATTCTTTTGAGTATAATCAAATGTCCAATGATTTTTGGTGAATAAAATTTTGAATGTTACACCCTGCATATAAATTTATAGAAAAAAAATCAAAATATATATTTACAGCCATTCATATATAGAAAAATATAACAAATCAAAATATATTTACAGTCATGCATATGCATATATGCACTATTAAAAAAAAATTTAAGCAAACAAATTAGTATATATAAATTTACAGTCATTCATAGTTAGTTTCCCTTCCCACTAAAGTTGTAGAGATTTCACCAACTCTTCCATTTGTGACTGGCTAAAATTCGTGCAAGAAGTATAAAAATACTGTGTGTAAAAGGAAATAATAGATGAAGTTAGATATTGTAATATATAGCTGACCGAATGTATATATGAACAAATTGAGCATATAATATACCTTATTAAGATCAATATTTTTGGGATCGTGCTTGATTATGTTCTTCATGAATTACATCACACAGTACCCACAATCATGCTTCCTTCTGGCTACCATAGGCACTATAAAGAAATGAGAAGAAAAATGTATTAGTCAGTCATGTATAAATTGTATGTGTGCTTCAATTTAATATTACAGTTATTGGTGAATAATATATATACTTTTGGACTCATCATTGGAAGGTGTATTTAAAGCGACCATTGGTGAGGTTGCATTTGTTGTAGTCGAGACCATTTCGTGTGCGGTACTTGTATACCGCTTTGAGAATATACAATAAAAAATTATATATATAGAAACATGCAAGTTAAACTGAATTATAAGAGATAATGAATGGATAATTTACTAGTTAGATGCCTCTTGCATGTATGATCTATTGTCTGGAACCCCGTTAATAGAGTCATAGTGCCAAAACCTATGAATTTAACATTATAAGCATCCAATGTCCCTTAAGTACAATAATAGATCACACCATAAAAACAATTACAAAATAAATAAAAATAATTTAAAAAAAGTTAATGATGTACCCATCCTTAAATGTAAGGAACAAAAAAGTAAGTGTTCCTTTTGGGTAGTGCCTTCCTAATGAATTTATCTCTAGGAAACCTCGCTTAAGATTGCTTCACATCTTCCTTCATGTCCTCAGTCTGGTTATTGACATTGTCAAAGTGGATGAACTTCTTGTCAAGGAGGCTGCGAGGGAGTAAGTAAGTATGGTACATGTTCCTGAAATGTCGAAACCAACATATCAAAATATAATCAAAGTTCTAAGTAGCTAACTATTTAATCACAGTAAAGAAATACTTGATAAAGAAGTTGACAAAGCTTGTACTTGTCATCTCCTTACACAGGACCTCATTAACAAGCTCTTGACTCATAGATTCCTTTAGCTACAATATGTTAAAGGCATCTGTCTCAAATTGGATCATTGGAAACAAGTTGAAATTCAAGCAAAGAACTTGTCAACAAACTCCTTAAGGGACTTTGGAAGCATATTGATTAATGGGCTTATTCTACGAGAATAACTTCTGCTCGAATTTATCATTAGGGGTGGGATGCTTTCTCTTCTTGGACTAAGTGGGGGGGTTTGAACTGATTAGGGGTAGGCTTGGACTGATGGGTGGGCTTGGACTGATGGGTGGGCTTGTACTTGGTAGGCAGCTTCTTATTGAGTGTTGGACTTCTTGGGAATCTTGCATACTTCAACTAGACAGCAAGGCCATGTGATGAAGCTGCCCATAATAATTTGTCTTTGTCAATCTAAAGCTGGCACCTCTAAGAAGATCAGAATGGTCAGACCTTAATGTCTTGGTTAATATGTCCTCATCCGCAGAAAGGCAGCCTTATGTAGTAACTTCCTGGGACATGGTTTGCTATGTATTTAACAATAATGTGAATATTAATAGTTAATTGAATACATTATTCCACAAATCAAGGACTAATATTAATACTTAACATTTTATCGATAACCTCCTTCACTTAAGGATAGTCATAAGAGCCATCTTTGTTTTACCTCTCCAACGACTAAAGTTCATAATGGGAAGGTCTAATACCATTCCTACTCTTAGCGGATAACTCTTAAGAAATGGGAGCATACCCCTTTCACCCTGCCCTATAGGGATACCTATTATTCTTCACCTTCTCCTTCTTTCCCTAGTTTATTATTTACGAAAATACACAACTATCTAGTTAATATTAAGCAGATGCAAGCAAACCTTATGAATTGCGAATAACTATTACTTTAAATGACTCCTGGCGATGTGAGATGACATTCTCTCCATGCATGTTATTTAATCGTGGACTAAAGATCCTCAGGAACTTTTGTCTCATTAGCCTTTTCAAGATTATGCAAATACAGCTTTGTCAGTATACGATAAAACATGTGTAGTACTTACCCATCCTTCTCGAGGACAAATTTCTTCTGAGTGTCATCTATATCATATATAGATTGCAAATCACACAATTCAAGTTAATATTTTTGCACTTAAATAACAAGTAATTAGCAAGCATATATATCTTACCCTGAGATTATCCCAAATAATTTTTGTGTACTCTTTCTTTCCATTAGCCCAGTGACTCAACATGATAGGAATGTTAGTCCTTGTTGTTACACAGATGTAGTTGATAAAGTGTGATGGCTCAAGAATATGACCTTCATTGTTCCATACATCATGAAATTTTCTACCCTTAGACTTTTCTTCATTAATAAATAGCAACGCACAGCGATCCCTCCTCACAATATCTTACACTTCTACCGCCTGTTCCTTGGTGATGTTTCTGGTTTGATTAGGGCCATTGTTAATACTAGGGGCATTAATTGGAAAACATAACTCGTTTAGTTAGCCACAAGGAACAGAGTAATGGGATTTCCAAAAAAAAGTATGATGCACAATTAAGGTCAAAACCTAGCTAGACAAGACAAAGTGAAAAAATGAAGAATACGGAATGCAAAAGAGAAATCATGTATGAAAATAAGGAGAACAAAGAATGCAAAGGATTGTGACCAAGCTAAAGTTAGGAAAATGGGCTAGCCCAGCCCTCTAGGGCCTACCCTTCACGTCCTTGAATCTAAACTAGATGGCCCATTTAGGCTCGACTTTCATAAAAGTCTCATTTTGTGAGGCCCGACCCTTCAACTTACGAGCTCGAGCCAACCCACTCGCTTTAAATTCATTTGAAAAAAACTAGATTTTTTACTATTTTTACAAAGAAATAAAATTATAATAAGAAATTTTTTTATTTAAGACATCGATTTTCCCACAAAACACCAGTCATTTTGTAGTATTTCATTAATAAGATATGCATTAAACTGTAAAGTTCTATTTATTTTGTTTTCCTGTGCATTCTGAGTGTTTTTTCATAGTTACATAATGTGTGTTAGCATGTGTTGTGTAACTTACCACTATTCTTTAAGACTCCATTTTTTTATAATAAGTCAAACTTCATTAAAACATAAGTTAAATGATTATAATATAGTTGTAATGCATTACAACATGACAAGTAAAGCAACAAAAGCATCCTAATAGCAATAAACATGAAAAGTATGTAAACTAACAAAATATAGCAAAATAATAAGCATAGATATAGAAAGGTTCGACATAAGGAGCTATTCGTGACCACCAAAAGAAAATCACCCAAGACCACTGATGATGCCAACGGAGCTTAAGTCAAGTGAGTAACAACGAGTCAGTGGGTGTTGCAACACATCTCTCAAAGGACATAGGCTACCCGAGTGAACCATTAAGGTTCAGAGCTTCCCGTAGGAAGATAAAAAAGGAAAATAAACATGTTCAGATGCCATGAAAGGTGATGATTTATAAGTTATATGAGCAGCAATAGTAGGGTGGATGAATCAAGTCACGAGCTAACAGTATGAAACTTGTAGGTACTAAGCTGAGGGAGTTGATGTTTGCAAAATATGAAGGAGCTAGCAAAGATGTTAGACATATCAACATGAAGGAAGATTTGCTAGCATAAAAAAGCCCTGTACCTACTACAAAAGTCTAACAAAAGTGAAATACAAGTAATATAATGCCTACTATAACATACTAGAGCAGCATATGAGTAAAAAATGACTTTACAGAGCTACCCAGTCTACAAGTCGTATTCAAAAACAGCTTCATAGAGTTAGGTGAGCCCTCAGTGAAGAAGGCTTGCTGGTACTCAAAGTGAGCTCAATAGAAACATCTCCATTCTCTTCAACTTCATATTCCTCGTGAGACCAATAATATTTGATTTGACCACTTGTATGACTATTATATGACATCCATAAGACTGTTTGTGGTGCTGGAACTGGGAGGACAGAACTTGGGGAAGCCATCTAAATTGCATCATACTCAAGTTGAGTATGTACCAGCACACGCATATATGACCTCGTGATGTGATGATACAAGAGAAGCTAGAAATACGGTTGCAACATATAGGAGATTTGAAGTTCTTCAAACACCATATAAAGCTAAAGACGAATGGATGAGACATGCATCACCATATTGTAACCGAAATATTGATGATATTCCCAATGAAGATCATAGAGGCCATGAATTCTAAATAACACATAAATCCAATGGAACCACAAAAATTGCTTCTTGAGCCAGTGACGATTAGGAGGATTGAAATCATGGTTCTTCACCGCTATTGGCCTTGTTTCATGGAGATTGAGATCATATTCCATGATCACATCGATATGACCATTATAGATACGAAGACAACCCAGAAAAAACCAACAATAAAGAAGCTGATATAAGGCTACTTCATGAAAGTGAGAAAAGGTGTGATCCTCATCTATTACAAGGTATTTAGTGTTCTACTTTTTGGTGATTGAAACAGAGCATGCTTCAAACTTATATATAGGTGATACGGTCCATGCATGAAGGCATATGGGAGAGCCACCAAAGTAGGACATATGTCCACACCATGCAAGAGTAGAAAGAATGAGCAAGATAGTGGTGGTATTAACCTGGGGACACATAATCAGAGCTATAACCTAAGGATCATAATAAGCAATTAAAACTTAGTGATTTAACAAGGTTGGAGAAAAACTCAAAGTCAAGGTGTGATTATCCGAAGAGAGCATGGATAGCTCATATGGGATATAGAGGAAAATAGTGAGGAACTGGCATAGTGACACCTCAGTAAATGTACGAAGGAGAAGATGGCGTTTGGGATTTGAGACATCAAGATGATTATCAGATCTACGCAAACATTTTTTACTGTAATAGTTAATACAAGAAGAGCTTGGGTTAGGATAAGTGGGTGGATAGGTGAAGAGGTGGTGAAAGAGAAAAGTGAGAGTGTTTTGGCATTTTCGGGTAAGTTAGATTCATGAGTAATGCAAGGGTACATCTAAGTGAGACATGGGGAAAAGATAAGGTTATGATGATTAGGCCGGGGGTGAGACCACAACAAAAGCCTATAAATACTTCTCGTATGATATAAGCCCATTTTAAATTGGATATGTGAGGAGATGGGGTCAATGGTGCAAAAGTAAGGTAATTGTTTATGAGGTGGAAGGTGGGAACAAAGTTGTGAATTGTGACTTATACAACCATGAAATTGACAAAAAGTGAAAATTTGTTCAAGTAAGTAGGAGATCCTAACTACTTTCCCTATTGACAACATGTTTAGCGAAAGATAGGAGGCACAGAGAGTCAAAGGAATGTTCACATGGATCCAAAATCCTTGCCGACAATACGTATTGTTTCAATCAAAAGAGAGGAATTAACTAAAATGGCTAGCTATTAGGTGGGCGATAAGGGCAGTGTGGTAGTTTAAAAGAAGGTCATGAATGGAAAACCAAAGAAAGGCATAGTGATTGTAACAAATGAGACGGTAGTATCCGGAATCCAAGGGGTTAACATATACAACACGCCTTGAAAATGCCAAAATCCATAATGTTTAATAAAGTAGGCATCTAGAGCATGTTGAAAGTGAAGGAGGAAGTGGTTATGTGCTTCTTGAATGATTGAAACATGGTCACAAAGCTACCAGTATAGGGATATGAGTGATTGAATTTTAGCGGCATGGACCTTATAAGTGTGGAAGATACATGTAAAGGTAATGCATGTGACAATAATTAAGATGCAGAGCATTACAGGAGAGTAACTAAAGCGTGGAGGTGATAAAGAACCATAAGCATAAAAGAGCAACAACAAAGATTGTAAAGATGAAAACCATACAAGGAAAGGAGAGAGGCATGAAGTTTACAACATAGATGGAGCACTGAAATTGAAACTAAAACTGAAAGATGCAAAAGCTATTCAAAGAGAGAACTCTCCTGCTTCCCCAAAGCAGTTCCCTCTATTTATGGCATAAAAGTTCTTTTTAAGACTTCATTTATGATAACAATAGAATTGAAGCTGCAGAGTTTAATAGAAATTTTATTATTCATTATTCTAAGTATAGTACGTAGCAATAAGAGTTGGAGATCAAGTTTTTCTATAAAATGGTTGGTAATAATTGGCTTTCATTCATACCAAATTAGCCCTTTTAAAGTTTAAGTGAATAAACCATTGTCTAAGCCAAATAAATCAAACTATTTTATGAAATTCAACTCTAAAACAAAGATAATATCAATTAAATATTTGAAATATCATTAACAATGTAAAAAATCAATAATATTAGCATCATATTTAAAAATAAAAAATAAAAGGGCTTAAATAGGTTGGCCTTTATAGGCCTATTTGCATTTTGGGGGTCAAAATCCCAAGCTTGGCCCTTGCAATTTTCTGGCCTAAACAGGCTTGGCTTGCTTTTCCAACTCTAGACCTAGTTAGAGCTTTGAAACAAAAAAGAAAGTTAGGGCAATCAAAGCAACTCATGTAGCTATCGAACCGAGCAATGAAAGATATGATTTGCTTAAAAGCAACTGTTGACGACCAAAAACGTCAACCAGAGTTGTGGGTTCTAAGATGGTGAATAACGTTCGACTAAAGGCAAGTGTAATAACTTAGGAATGTGAAGAGATGCGATATAGATAGTGTTTTAAAAAAATTTGTGAAACTTGCTCATGGTTATAAGTTTAGAACCGTTATGAAAGTTGGCCTTTCCTTACAGTTCTTAATTTATAATCGTAATGAATCTCTGAACGTAATTTCATGCTTTTAAATTACAAACGTTAGGTTTTGTAAATGGTAATGTTTTTTTCTTAATAACCATTAGATATTTGGCATGGTAATGAACCTCCAAATGTAAGTTCATGGTTTTACATTACAATCGTTAGGTTCTGTAAATGGTGACGGTTTTTTTAATAATCGTTAGGTATTTAACATGATATTTTAAAAAGTGACAGGTTTTACTTAATAATCGTTAGGTATTTGAATTTTTTAAAAATAAGTTTTGAAGTTGATTATTCAACCACATAAAACAAACAAAAAATTAAAAAATAAAACAAGAGTGTGTATAAACAAACAAAAAATAAAAATTTATGAGGATGACGGATCTTTTACATCATCAGATTCATCATTCTTTAGTAATTTGTCCACCTTCTTAATCAGAGAATGACCAAAAGAGGTCAGTTCCTTTAAGCACTTGTTCGTGCATCTTTGGTCTCCCATGTAATCATTGACCGTATGTTGGAGGTCATAGTTCGTGTGGATTAGCCCTTCAATACTTGTCAGTGGATGTCGACCATCTTTTGGTTTTACCCCAGGGAGATCAAAAGATCATGAAATAGAAGATCTCTTGTGTTTGCCCATGATATTGATTAAGAACAAAAGTCAGAAGTTATATATGAGAAGTTGAAATAGAAGTGGATAAGCAAAGTTCATTTTTCAGAAATTTAAATAGAAAGGGTTTCTTGGATTATCTTACTGCCAAATGTGTTCTTTAGTATTAAGGATCATTTCTTATTAATTATATAGGAGTGGTATGGAAAAGGTTACATTATAGATCCAAATGTGTCCTTATGAATTCCCATGGTTACTAACATAAGTAATGGTTATTTACGAATAACCGTGAACGTCCCTTGTAAAATGCCTAACATTAGTAACAATTGTTTTCTAATAACTGTGATGTGTCAATTATTTTTTAAAAATATTTTTGGGTTACTTTGTCTCAATGATTAATTTTTTTAAAATTCAAAAAATTAAGAAAAGAAGTATTGGTTTTTAATCATCACCACTATTGTTCTCCTCCTTCTACCCCTCCCCCTTGCTCAGCACATCATCGACATCAGAGAAATGAGATAAAAGATCTTACTTGAAGTAATAATATATAACCTGATTATGATGAAGGATGAAGTTTAACTTCCTCTTTAGATTATAGGTATGTGTAGAGAGACACCTTGTGGAGCGGTCAAGGCTAGCCAACGTCTACAGTAGAGCCTCCATTTAAGGAGGAGGCAGATGAGGAAGAGGAGGAGGAGGAGGAGGATGAATGAAAAGAGCTTTCTAGTATCTAACCATGTTGAAAGAGAAGGACAGTGTTATGAAAAGATGCTTTTTAGAAAAGTATTAAGAACAAAAGGAACAAATCAATATAAATAGAGTTGAATACTTCACTTTAAAGTATTTAACTTAGGAGAACCGATACTTGGTGTCAGACCGAACAAGGTTATAAAAAAATGTTCTTTTTTATTTTTTACATGATGATTGTTTATTATGAAAGGTCTTTTTTTTGTTCATACTTTATGGTCAATTGATATAACCATTATGTTTGTGTTTTCCTTGATATAAGGTTGGAAGGCCAATCGTTTGTAAGTGTTAAATGACATTTGTCTTTTAAGAACCATAATTTTTGTAACTAAATAAATGACAGTTGTTAACTACAACCATTATTTTTGTGTTTTCGTGAATTCTGTCTCACAATAGATGACGGTACGTATAAATAACTATTACTTTTAAGCATTATATATCCTTGTGCGACCTCCACCTCAACATGTATGACGTTTATTTGATATATCTGTGATTTATTAGGTGTTATATGTGTGAGTAGTAGTAGTAGTGACTTGTCCGAAGTATTTCTCTAAACTCAAACTCACTCAACATTATTGCTTATTTTATCCTTTCTCTGTCATGTGAACGTTTTTAAAAAGTAAATATGTATTGAGATTTGAGACTATTGGCCCAAAATAATAATAATAATAATAAGAGGGGTTTCTTGCTAAGCCACATGAGATATTAATATTTGAAAATGAAAAAATAAAATTAAAATCTGTATAAAAATCAAAATTGAAAATAAATATAAATTGTATAATATTTTTTTTGTCTCTGGCAAGCCAGCAAATATATAATTTAGTGCCCTTATTTGGGTAATAAATTGTTTTGACCAAATAATGTCACTATATCAAAAAGAGTAAAGTCACTATGTATATAATTTACATATATAATTTTGACGATTTGTAACCTCTAAAATTCACCTTCCTTGCTCTTTGCCTTTTAACTTTATAGTATTCTTAAAGCTATCACTACAAGACAAAGTATCATTGTTTACTTTTTACATTTTATAATTTACTTTCAATTATTAATATAAATTTATATATTTTTCAGCAGATAAATAATATCAGTTTATTTGGCTGATACTTTTAAAAAATTTTAATTAAATCATAAAAAATTTTCAAGATTCTGAATACGAGAAATAACTTTTTTTAAGAGAAAATTATCCTTAGATGAGTAACAGTTTTCATCAAAATATTGTAAACGAAAACTCCAATAGCAATGAACTAAAATTAATTTAGAAAATTTTCCATCAAAACCGACAAACAAAATCAAAATTGTATTATAAGATCACTGAAATAAGATTAATATAATATTTAATCCTTACAGTTTGTACTTATTTTGGTTCTAGTTCCTATAATTTTAAATTATATGTTTTCATTCCCCAAGGAACAAAATAGTCCATATTTTAATTAAAATATTGAGAATAACATTTTAGATTGAAAGAAACTTAAGGGATCAAAATCTACGATTTAAAATTATAGGAACAAAAACTAAAATCAGGGCAAATTATAAAAACCCAACATTATATTAACCCTAAAATATACTTGATTACTTTTGTAAATCCAATTAATTTGTTATCTATTTTTTATTGAAATTGTCAAATTTTATACAAGTCCTTCTCCTAACTCATTCAGTAATGCTTGATAATTAGCTTTTGACTTGTATACTAATTTTTAGATCTACCTTTATAAATCGTCATTAAAGCTATAAGGATGCTACATGAAGTGGTCATTGCCGCTGCCATTTTCCTACATCAAGATGCTAGATCCAAGGTAGGTTGTCGCTGGTGACAAGCCAAATGGTTATTGAACCGTTAAGGGTTAGTTGCCAAAGTCACCATCGTTGGCCTCTGGGTCATCATCACTGTCAGCATGTTTGCTTAGGCATTTAAATGGCCCAATCAAGCGATTAGAGGCCCAATTGCTTGATTGGGTGCTACTAATAAAATTTTGACTATTTAGGTGAGTATTGAGCCTTGTGGACTTTACATTCAATCGCACGATTCAAAATAAGCTCCAAGTTGGAGCTTTTGCCTTTAGCTCATCTAATCATCAACCTAATTTACCTTTAGCCTGCATGTATTGATTGTTTAAATTATTTACCAACCCCATGCTTTTTTGTCTGTGTCAGGTCCTGTTGTTCATATGCGTGCGAATCTCTCTTCCTCCAACCTTCAGCTCCCCAGCTCGCGGCAACAACAAACCATGTTTGTCTATGACAGTGATTCTGGTGTGTTCTTGAGCTTGATCAATGGGCTTAGCTTCCGGTGTGCATCTTCTGTTCTTCTCTATCTCTATCAAAGTGTGAGTCACGATTGTAGTCTGGCAGGTTCCATCAAAGTCCAACAGTGCATTTGCCTCCAGTTTTTGATGGACTTGAGCAGTGGGTGGCAGATCTACTTGTGGTACTTTATTTCTGCTTGCCAGGGCTTTGAAGTCTCATTCTCCAGTTGAACCTCATGTGGTGGCTGATCTGCTCAAGAGTCACTGTGATCTGTTAGCCTGCTAAAGTATCTTCATTAACCAACCTCTTTCCATGTTCCCTTTCATAGTTGTTCCTTTTCTATGATGTTGTCCTTGTGTTTTTGTCGTTAAGCCTGGTATGGATGATGGATATGTTGCACAGAGTTTAAGACTTGTAAAAGAAATTTTGAATTAGAAGACACAGTTAGAACTTGAGTAGCTTATGAATAATCTATTTTTTATGGAGATCTATGGCCATTGTTCTTTGGTGGTTCAATTTCTCAGTCTCACATGCATAAAAAACCTTTGTTATAGCTTTATGAGTTTTCCCCCCTTAACCTATGCTTTATGAGTATGTTATGACTATTTTGATGTTGAGGAAATCGTTGTTGGTGGTGCACCTACGATGATATATGAATTCTGGAAGCCACTCACATCTTTCCTAGAACACCATTCCAAACATAATCATAGGTTTGATTTTTTTTTTGTCAAAGGATGTCTTGTTTGATTGGAATAATAAATAAATGTGCATTTCCAATTCATGTTATGTAACTTACAAAGAGAAACTAGATCAAGTCATCACCCATTTTCCCCCTTTTCCACAAAGATTTTCATTTTTTTTAGACATTGCTGGAATCCTGAAAAGTTGTAATGCTTTTGGGGTTTGTCATCATGTCACCATTTTATCTTAGGGACTGAACCAGTAAAAGCATCAAATGTTTCTTCAACACTAAAGAAATTATTTGCTTGATTCATTCATACACTGATTTTAAAATAGCTTTCCTCTCCTTGCCTTCCACATTCACCTACATGACAAACAACAATATTCTGCAGTGTTCTACCTGATTTTAAAATAGTTTTCCTCTCCTAATCAACATCTCGAGTGTTTGTGTATATGGAGGCCTTTGAAATATCAGCACTATAGCAATGACGAATTAAATTAATCTCATTTCAAGTGTATTAAAGGTATTCTTTTCATGGAAGTATTGAATAATAATGGGGTTCTATATAATGCATTTTATCATCCTTTGACCTGAGAGATAGTTTGTGCAAGGGTGATATATTCATTTTCGCTATTCTTCAATGCTTGTTGTTTCAAGTGTGCCCTGTTTACATTCTTTATGCCAAAAGTATTTTGTGTGATTTTGTATGAACATGGAATTAATCGAAAGTTTAGGTGCTATGATGCTTTGAGGTTAGGAATACATTTTTTTTTGGATTTGTGTTATGTCTGGTGCGTGTTATATGTCACATTTTTCATATAGAAAGATAGACATAAAAGCTTTATAGGATTTTGAGTCAATAGAGATATTTATCAATGCATGCATAGAACAAATATACAAAAAAGAACACATTGGGGAGAAATTTACAAAAACAGGATGGACGAATATTATTTCCATATTCAATAAAAAAACTGGGAAACAATACTGGAAGAAATAGTTAAATAATAGATTAGATATCTTAAGGAAAGATATGAAGATTTGGGATTCCCTAATCAAGGAGCCGTTATGGGCTGAGACCCTATTACAAACAATGTCATTTAAACGACCGACTGGTGGGAGCGGAAAATATGGGTAAAAAATTTTCAATGTAACTTACAAGTTTCATTATTTCGCTCTTTCTGTTAGCCTACTTGATAGTGGATATGTAATTCAATTAAATGTTCATTTTGATTCATTTTACTTGTATGCATGCAGGAGAATTCCATATATAAGAAGTTTAGGTACTCATGCCTAAAGTATGAAAGGGAGTTAAGAATAATATTCAAAGATGTCATGGAAACTGAAGAGCAGATTTTCTCACCCTCTTTCGCACACTCTTAGAAAAATGAGGAAGTTGAGGATGATGTGTATAGACCCACGATAGATGAAGAAGAAGGCTCTTGGGACAGTGAGGATGAGCATTTTTGTGTTGACCCTGCATTTAGTACAGGAGTCACAGATGAAATGGCAACCATTGGATTAACAACATCAACACTATCAGACACTGGTCCCAGTGCATCTGGAAGCCTACAGAAAAGAAAGAGAGGTGAAGGGTCTAGTAAGAGCAAAAAGCATAAAGTTCTGGCTATAAAGAAAATAGCTGATGCTATCAATATTATCGCTAATTGTCTCTTGATAGAGAAGTAGCCTTAACTGGAAATAAAGAAAGTAGCATCCTAGAGGTTATGAAATATCTGTTGTCTCTTGACGACGTAAAGCGTGACAAAGCCTTTAGAGTCTAGTTTATACAAGCTCTGGAGACCAAGGCTCGTCGGGAAATGTTTGTGTCATTAAAAGGAGACCCTGAGTATTTGATCACATGGTTGCATTTCATCGTGGGGAGTAGTAGCTCCAATTGAACTTGATGTCTGGACACTTGAATTAATACATTTTTAGTTTTTTTTTTCATTTTGGCTTAATTGACTTGTCGTTTAGAGTAGTTTTATCCTGTTGATGGTATTATCATATGTTATGTTTCTTAATCATCCTGCTCACACCACATTTTCAACATAATCATAGGAACATCAATGGCACATCGTAACAACCAAAATAGGTTGCAGGGGATGGAGGAAGATGAAGATTCTGACAATGCCTTTATTATTGAGGCTAAGTTAGATAAATATAAATAATTATGCATGTATCTTTGTCAATATTTGGTGCCATATGTGTGCAAACAACCACATAGAATGAGTAAGCGAACAAGTCACTATTGGGTACAAGAAATGTTGGCAACTGAAGGTTCAAGATGTCATGAGATTTTTAGAATGGAAAACATATATTATAAAGCTTATGCAATAAGTTGAGTAAGCATGGGTTAAGAAATTCTAAGAATGTAGGTGTTGAAGAAATGGTTGTGATGTTCTTGCTCACTATTAGACACAGAGTAGGAAATAGGCTAATATAAGAAATATTTCAACATTCAGGCAAGACTGTAAGTAGGGTTCTACACTTAGTGTTGACAACCTTCCTTAATCTTGCAATCGAAACTATCAGACCATGCGATCCTGAATTCCGTAAATGTCATCCAATAATAGAAAATGACAACCGATATTTCCCATATTTTGACAATGCCATTGGAGCTATTGATGGTATTCATATCAGGTGTGCGATAAGTGGACCAGCCTTAGATAAATTTATCGGGAGAAAGGGATATCCCACACATAATGTTATGGTTGTTTGTGACTGGGATATGTGCTTCACGTTCGTGTTAGCAAGATGAGAAGGTTCAACATATGACGCTTGTGTTTTTCAATCTGCTATCTCAAATCTAGCCATGAATTTCCCCCATCCATCCCAAGGTATATTTTCGTATACTTCAATCATATTTCTTTGCCTTCATTTTGCTTTCAAATAATCTCACATTTACAATGATTTTAACACTTGTTAGGCAAATATTATTTAGTCAATTCTGGTTATCCGATACCAGTTAGGTGTCTTAGTTCATACAGATGTGAACATTACCACCTTCCAGAATTCAGGAATTGGAGGGAGTTTTAGAATCATAATGAGGACTTTAATTGTTATCATTCAAACTTGAGGTGCACAATAAAAAGGACTTTTTAAGTGTAGAAAAATAGGTTCAAAATATTACAAAGAATGCTTAAGTACAGCTTCAACACGCAAGTTTGTATTGTCTGTGCAATGATAGCTATACATAATTTCATTAGAAGAAATTATCAAACTGATGTGGACTTGAGGGATGCAAAAAATGAAAATATAGTTGATGTATAAAATAGTCAAGATCAAGAGCCATCATCAACAAATGATGCTAAGACATCTTCAACCTAAATGAATCATGTTCGTGACACCATCAAGGACCAAATTGTACATGGCCTTTGATCTAATTAGTTCTATTATATTTTACTTTATCAAAAACTTGAAGTTTGTATCATTTCTAATTTATTCGTATTTTTATTTTAATTTTGTTATGTATTTTACCATTGCCAAATTTTCAAAGTTAATTTTTTCACTTTTCATAATTTTTAAAATATTTTCTCTTAAATATCACAAAAGCTACTTATGTAAAAGCCAAATCAAACACCTTTTCACTTTTATAAAAGCACTAATCGAATCACCAATCTAAACAAGTTTTCACTTTTACAAAGCACTTATGTAATCGTCAATCCAAACATAATCACTTACACAATTTGAATTTTATCCAATCTTACTTTTCCATAAGTCATATTGTAAATAAGCCACTTTTCTCACTGCTATCCCAAACACACCCACTTTCGTTGGTTGCTGGACAAATAGCAGCGATCTTCAAGATCAAAATGGAGAGGGTGGAGAGTAGGATTTCCAATAATGGTAGTAAGACTAGGCGATGAAATTGATGGCTAAATTTTTGTTGTAAAAATAGGTTTAGGCCTACCTTTTAAGCAAGACAGACCTCTTAAAAGGCTTGGGACTGGGCCTACTTTTTATAAAGCAAAGCCATAGGCCCTTGATAGGCCACCTGGCTTATTTCCACCCCTATTCAACCTCTACTTTCCCACAGCTTCCCCAATATTCAACTATTGTCAAATAAAAACCATGGAATATATGACCAAAAAATTATAGTTTATATAATGAATGGTAAAGTATTTGACATAATTTTGGTTATCGGTAAGATGTTTATTTAATAGTTGTTGGTAAATAACTATAAAATATATTTATATATTTAACAGTTGTTTGAAAAAACCATGATATATCTCTTAATATATTATGGTTATTAGCGAAGAACTATGAAGTATTGGGAACAATTTTTTTAAAACAAATTGGGGCTCATTTTTTATAAGCCACATGCATAATACATATAAAAATACTTGTATATATCAAAATGGCTACTATAAACAAAGAACATAATATAAGGACCAAAACCAACCATGAGCAAATTTGAAACAGCAAAAGAGAAACAAAACATAAACAAAAAATGCCTACTCTATAGCTAACTCCATTCAACAATTAACCACTAACTATAAACAATCATAGCTAACTCTTCTATGACTTTTTCAATTTGTTCAATTCAATATTGCTCACAATAACTGTCCTCAAAGTATTGCAGGCAAAAACAAACTGAGTATGTTAAAATATATATGACTTGACTTTTAATTTAACATAAACAAACATACATGCACGCATACATATACATACCTTAGTATTAATTGAGGTGAGTTTGTGGGTGGCTATGTCCTTCATGAACTTCATCAAACAATACCCATAATAAGAGCTATAACTAGTTTCACAAACACTATAAACAAACAAATAAAATGTATCAATTACATAGTACCCTGCCAGCCTTCTCGAGCACATAATCCTTCTAATTGTCATCTTTGTGGAATCCAAACTACAAAACACAGAAATCAACTTTTTAGTGTTAGATATACTAGTTAACAAGAAATTACTAACTATGTAGCATCATATCGTACCAATACTTCATCCCACATTGCCTTCGTCCTTTTCCAGTTGCCCAAAGTGAACTTATCAGATTTCACAATATGACCTTTCTTGTTTCATCTCATAGTAAGTTTCCTCCCTTTTCTCTTTGCTTTTTAGACTTTCTTCATGACAACAAGACCCTTCCTCAGTAGCATTTCCTTTTATTCCATCTCGTCATTTGATACGATAGAGGGATTGGTAGAGGGGAGGCTCGAGCAGAGGGTTTGGTGTAACATCCCAATGTCTTGCTCTTGATATTGTCCACTTTGGGGTCTTATCACCCCTTACATCTTTAAAACGTGTCAGGAGGAGGAGGTATCCAGACCCTTATAAAGAGTGTTTTGTTCCTCTCTTTAGCCAATGAAAGACATGACACTTTACCTATCTTTAGGCCTAGCATCCTCGCTGGCACATCAACCCACTTCAAACTAAACCTGGCTCTAATACCGTTTGTAACATCACAATACTTTTCTCTTGATATTGTCTGCTTTAGGGTCCTGTCACCCTTCACAGCTTTAAAACATGTAAAAAAAAGGGGAAGTATCCAGACCCTTACATTATTATGTTCAACATCAGCTGGAGAAGGGAATGAAAGACATCTTAAAAGGGTTTGGATACCTCCCCCTCTTGATACGTTTTAAAGTCATGAGGGGTGATGGGAGCCCAAAATGAACAATATTAAGAGTAAGGAATTAGAATGTTACAAATGGTATCAGAGTTAGGCTTGGGTCAATGTGGGTTAATGTGCTTTTGAGGGTACCCGGCCCAAAGATAGGTGGAGTGTTATGTTCCACATCAGTTGGGGAGGGGAATAAAAGGAACCTTAAAAGGGTTTAGATACTTCCCCCTCTTTATGTGTTTTAAAGCCGTGAGAGGTAATGGTACCCTCGAGCGAACAATATCAAGAGTGAGGCCTTATGATGTTACAGTCCGTGTGGTTATGACCCTTAGTACTTGAGCCACTATCAGAAGCCAACATGTTAACCTATAACAACATTTGAATTTAAGAACAATGCTTAAATTCATGGAAACAGGGGCTACAACATGAAGAACAGTAGGAGTAAGTTTAAGTTTAGAAATTTTGCCAAGATTTCAGTCAAATGCTCAACGTTCAAGTAGTAGTGTCAGAATTAATGCACAGCCAGAATTCACTCATTAAATTTACAACCAGACCACAAGTTTAATTCACTCATAGTTCACTAATAGATTCTCAAGAAATCAAAAGGCAATAATCCCAAATTCATTCAGTTCAATTAGCTTGATATCATAAAATCTAACTCAACTCAGTGCTAGTTGCCACAAAAGCTGCTTACTACCTCAATATTCAATACAATATGAAAAAAAAATTCAGAGTAAAATTCCCAAGATTTTAGGACATATTCTAACAATAGCATTCCAACAAATCTATATCAACTCAAATAAATATTTTTCCAAGGAAGCTAGTCAATTATCTAAACGGAAATTCCTCAATTTCTTTTTCAGTTCTTCACATCAAAAGGTAAAAAAGAGACCAGAAACCTATTCGACTACTTTAAGCCCTTAACTTAGAAACCAAAACAAACCCATAAGCACCCTAACTAAACAAATCATCTAGAAATAGCAATTTAGAGTTCGCATTTCAACTTTACAATGAATTAAGACCAACAAGTACACACCTTTATGAACACGCAACTAAAAAACAGAGATCCAAAACCAAGACGAACAAAGAAGGCCTTCATGGACTGCAATAAACGTGAAATATAAGAGAATGACAAGTCCAGCAACAACAGAATGCAAAATAATGGTGGGAATGCTGGAAAGAGTAGTAGGAGGTGTTTGTCAACTACGTAGATAAATGGTGGGAAGTTTGAAATCTCTACTAAATAGGGGCTAGAAGTGGATTTTAAAGACATATACTTTAAGATTTGTTATGAAGAATCGTTAAACATATAAGTTCAATCGGGTTTAAACAACAACCTTTATATATTGATGTCATATAGTTAATGGTTTTTCAAACTAAACCGTTAAGTATGTCTGAATATTTTAATAAAAAATAAAGATATTTTTCATGGTCATTTAGTAAAATCGTTTGCTATTGTGCACACTACTTGATGGTTTATCTTAACAATCGTTAAATATTTCCTTGTACAATTTTTGCCTCTTGGTATTTTATAGTTTACTTTAAAACCGTTAAGTGTGGAGTGTCAACTATGCATGAATCTGTAGTAAATCACTTTGGATTCTCTTACTCCTTTCCAGTAACCTAGGGCTGTAACCTTATTTGCTATACTTTTATCTAGAGCTAGGAGTATGGGCTAGCCTGTGGGTTTTGTGGGCTGGCCTGTAATGGTGGGTTAGCGTGCTGGCCCGAACATTTTTCCCTTTTTTTACAATGACTGAAACTCCAACATATAATACAAGTAATCAAATTTTCTTACAAAGGTCATCAAATTTTTCAAACATAATCCACAATTGAAGAGATAGACTATTCCAATTAAAAAAAGTCAACATAATCTACAATTCAATAGATAAAGTCATCAAATTTGCTAAATTTTATAAACAGAAAATACCAAGTCATGTGGTTTGAAGACAAGTCCAATTTATTTATTTTTAAAAAAAAAATTGAGGGGCAGCTCGCATTAGCCAGTTGGTTATGCGGTGTGGGCTACAAAACTCCCAACCATAATCCTGCCCCAAACACGCAGGCCAGCGGATTGAATCTATGTTACCAGCTCTACTTTTACCCATATTCCTACCATCTAACTTCGTTCACTTGGACTCTCACTTCTCCATCAAAGCAGGATCTTAATTTATTTCACCCTTCTTAAGAACTTCAATGCTTCACATGCTACCAATTATACTACCTAAGAAACCATTTGACGAGGGTACTATGTCTACCTTGAGTCAGGCTAGATGCTATTGGTAATCTTCTTGCCTGTTGATGTAACTTGCCAACCTTGCATTCTTTGGTCAGAATTTTTTATTTAATAGTCCTTGTTAATCTGCATTCGAGCAGGGCAAAAATCCCCACTTTTTACACCTTTGGGCGACATTAAGCCAAAAGAAATATTTTGGATAACAATTATTCCTACAAAAATACTTTTTGGGCAAAATTGTCCTTTAACCCTAAAAATAATAAGCCTTACAAAGAAATGTTGATTATATGGATCACACGAAATTATTGTGTTATGTTAATAACTAACTCTTTTGATTTACTGTTCAATAAAAGGTCTTGTTTGATAATTTCTTTGGACGTTATTGGCCGTCTTCTATCTCTCTTCGTATGACTCAAGACTATATTTTTGGCACTTTTTTTTTCCTCTGGTACTTTTCTAATTAACCTCTTTAGTAAATAGATTGCTTCTATTGTAGAACATCTTGGCATAAGTCTAAATCGGTTCTTAAAAATGCAAGTCTCCATTATCAACTTGTGTCTACTCTTTCCCACAATTTCATCAAATAGCTCACAAGTTTTATCTAGTTTGCATAGTTATGAATCCGTCCATTTATTTTTGTGTATGAGAGCTAATAAAGTGCTTCTCCTCTATTTATTATTGTTCATTTTCTTAACCGTTTTCGTAACCTCTCCAACTTGGATCATGCTATAAAAAGTCAAATTTGGTTCGGCTTCTTGAGTTGGCAAATCCTTCATGTCAATATTGCCAACCCTATTCCATCATTAAAAGGCTTGTAAAACATCCTCCAAGATATTTTTGTTGAACTTAGGGTCCATGTACTTGATAGATTGGACTATTTGATTAGAAAAATTGAGAACCTAATCAAATAAGAAAATAGATCAACATTAATTCCTATGAGAGAATTTTGGAACAAGAAACCATAATAAATAAGAAATGAAATCCGAGCAGGCACAATAACTAAAACTTATATCGCATACTATTCATTTATGACTCACACCGTAAACTACTACTTTTTGCACTAGTGTAGTTTAATCTGGACTGGACTAGTCGGTTCGGTCTGAAAATCGATAAACCGGTCAGGAAACAGGTGCGATCCGAGCATTGATCCTATCCCTTTTAAAAAAAATTATTTTTTTAAATTTTTCTTTAGAATTTCATATTAATAAGTTTGAAATCTTCATTTTTTCACTAATTTATTCTTGGGTTAGCTCCGGTCTGACCTACTGACTCTTAACCCAGTACCCCGGTCAATTTAGTGACTGATTCAGATTTAATTACCTTGCATTGTTCTAGTTATCTCTCTCCCCCTCTTTATTACTTCTTATGTGCTCTGATATGCTAGTCCTATTTAAGCTTTTTAAATATTTGTGTACGTTTTGAAGCTTCGACCGGATTTAACTCAGTAAACATATCTGTTGTTTTCTCTTTATTTTCTGACATTTTTAATATCTCCATCAATAACAACTTTCTTTCGTCTTTTTTACACCCTCCTTGTCGAAGTCTCTTGATATCAATCCTTACTTTCCTCATTCTTCATCCTTAAATTCTTGTAAAACTACTAAAACATCTTAGATCACTTCACACGGTGCTTGCTTTTTTAGTATTTTTTTTTAATTAGCCATTTGATATCTTTCTAATTTTTTAATATTATTGCACAAATGTAACGCATTTACTTTCAACATAGACTTTCTCCTTTACACTCTCATTCCACCATTAAGATTTCTTATCTTTATTTTCAAAATTACTTTTAAGTACTGTTTTTTTAGTCTCTTTAGCTATTTCTTCCCACACATTATGTTAATATTTTCTTACAACTCCCAAACACCTTCCTTGTGAATCATATTTTATAATAAATTATATATATGTATGTATGTATCCACCGGAGAGATCAATATTCAACTATATCGGCATGTATAGTCTGCATATTCCTATTCAAGTTATTACTTTTTATTTATTATTCCAATATATTATTGAGAGAATTGCTAAAACATACATTTGAGGCAAATTAGTTGTTAAATGCTATCATGGAAGATATGTTGCACACAACGAAAGATATTTTGTACACACTCAAAAGATATTTACACGTTTGTAGTAAATATTTTTAAACACGTGGAAGATTATTTGCACACAATAAAAGATTATTTGCACGTGTGGTAATATTTGGTAATTTATCTTAAAGATAATTTTTTTTTTTTGCAATTTTTTCAATATTATTTCAAAAACTTTGAATAGATCGTGTCAATAGCTTAAAATGGCGAGACAGTGGAAATTTCCTGTCCCTCGTTGAAAAATGGCGCGAACTCTGACACAATGGAAAGAAAATAAAAAAAAAAAGAATAATGATGCGAGTCAATTCTCTAAAGATGGTAAGGTTGTTTACCTACCATTATGTTCGTTGATTGACTAAAAAATAATCAATTATTGCGATGCGTTTTGCTTTAGACGGGCTCTTACAGTTTAAACTAAGTTGGACTATTTATTTTTCTAATAAATAAATCAAAAAGCAATTTAATATCAACTGAATTATCTGTAAGATATGGGAGGTAAATTAAAGTCGGAAAAGAGGACCATTTCACTTTATTATATACTATCTTTTATTCTTAATATAAGATTTAATTAATTAATTTAAAAATATTAAAAAAACTAAATATAATCTAATAATCTATAATTATTTTAAAAATATCATCTAATAATACTATAATTAAGTAATATATTATCAGAGGTGTAATAAATTTATTAAGCCCAATTTTATACATGTGAGACCTGACATTAACTCAGTCCATTCACAACTGGATATCCTAACTTAACAACCAGATTGGTCAGTTTGACTCAAGATCATTGACCTGGCTCTCATTTCAGAAAAATCGGCACAAAACACAGTTTTTCAAAAGTTAATCTAACATGCTATATGTGAATTGATCGATCCAATGAAAATTAAAATAATGAAAAACTAATTTGAACAATTTTTTTATACTTAAAATTTCTTAAGATTTATTTATATATAGTTAATTATTTGATCATTCAAATATCTAATTGTTTGATTTTTTTTTTGTTAAAAATCAAGTGCATTAAATTTTGAAGCCCATAGGCAGATCAAGGCGGCGATCATTTGAGGTTTTATATTCAGAAAATCGTTTTATATTTTAAAGAGACAAAATAACTTCAAAGAATATTCTTTATAGACTAATCTAATTTACTAATAAACCAAAACGCGTGGAGGGTCCAAGAGGGGGTCACCGAAAATGGTGGAAGAAGCTCCAATTCACACACACACACACTTATATAGTGCTCCAACTTTCCAAATCTGAGTGTGTGTTTAAAGATAGCGCTCCCACCTTCCCAATCACATTATTCATCTAGTGATTAATATAAGATATAATTAATTTTTTTAAAGATTAAAAAAGATAAATAAACTATTTTAAAGTGTTTTATTTATCTTTTTTTTTCCTCTAAACTAATTTACCTCACATATAAATTAATATATAATTTAATTATATATAATATTTGTTATAATTTAATTTTTTAATGTCGTAAAAAAATTAATTAAATTTTATATTAAAAATATGATAAAGTATAATAGTACACCAAGCCTCTAACTTTCCCAATCAAACTATAATAATATCTGTGCGTTATGTGTCTTCCATGATAAGGAAAACGTGGTTCTAGAGATGGCTTTTGAATATAAAATTAGCCTCCTTATTAGACTTTTAGCTATGCGTTCTGTGGTTGCTTATTTAGAATAACGATTGAAGCTTTTAAAAACAGTTATTTAATCGTAATTTATAATATACGAGATAAGTATATGAGAGAAGTGTTGTCTCAATTTACATATATAAACACTTTTAAGATTACTAATCGTGATCCCAAAGATGCCATAACTTTTGAACATTGTAATTATCATCTTTTTATTTCTTGTATGATAACCCAAAAAACATTTAGAACACCGGCTACATTTAGGAAAATATTTCAGAATTTTGAACGCACATTAATCCTATTTCTTATTATCATTGTATTTATAGATTATTTTTTTTTAGCTTTTTCCCATTCTCTCATTCTAACCTTTTCTCTTACTTATTCTATTGTTTGTATTATTTATCTTCATATTATCTCTTTCTATTATTTCACAACTTCTATTATTCACAGCAATCGATATCTTTTATATATGTTTACGTACCCTAATGAGTTGTTAAGCTAAATGTGCTTTGCCTTTTAGTTTATTCAATAATATTTGCCCTTTTGCTTTTCTCAAATTATTAAAGCATTTCTCCATCATATGTTCTTACGTGTCCCCCATTATTTGTCCACTTTTAAAGAGGGACCTTCATGTTTTTATGAAAGAGAATATTGAAAAAAAAAGTATGTTTATTAATATACACATTTTTACATTCTATATAAGAAAGCCGAAATGATTTGGAGATCGAATTTTTATATTTTAGTTTATCTACCTCTTCCTTTGACTATTTGTTTCTTTCTTAATTTGTGCCATTTGCAGATCTCTTATTTGAGGAAGGTTTCTCTTCCCTTCGTTGTATTTCAAAGATACTTAGCTCAAACTATCAATTTCATTTACCAAGTTTGTTAGATGAAATCAAAATTTGAAAGTTTTTCAAATCAATATCTAAAAGAGAAGGAATGAAATTGACTTTAACCTGAACCAAAAAATATAAAATATTGAATTAGGGATAGAATTTTTCCATGAAATTTTAAAAAAGAAGCTGGTCGTGAGCTCAAGAATAATATGAAATATTTTTTATTCCTTCAACATTCAGGGTACAATTCAGTTTGCTCTATTCAACTTTGTTCATATTCATTCAATACTTCTCTAACATATTTCAAAAAATAAATAAATAAACCTTAGGAAGATAAATGCAATGTAGAAAAATATTTTCAGAATATATGTAATGCACGTCAATGTTCGAATATCATATTGGTTGGTTGAAAGAAACAGTTTCTCACCACATGCTCACGGTTCGACGAAATTGAAATTGAGTTGATAGAGCTAAGAATATTTGTAATGCACTAAACGTGGGAATCAGAATATCATTCCCGAAAGTGCGACGATTCTTAGAAGAACTTGGAATAAAAAAGGTTAAATACAATCTTTCGTCCTTCAACAATTTGCTTTGTCTACGTGGGAAAAAAGAAAAGAAACAAGAAAAGTTTCTGGAGAATGTTTTCTCTGCAATCAAACAGAAAAGTATAACCAAAATTAGTTCATTTTCTTTCCCATGATTTCTCCAGTATACACTTTAACCAACAACTATGTACTGAAAGCATCTGATCCTTTGACCTTAAGGGATTAACAGGACTGGTATGAGAATCAACCTAGACCTTTACTTCCTTTTGAACAATTCTATAATGAATATAAATTGAAAGAATAGAATCCATGCCATGAAAATCTGTATTTAGTCTAAGAATGGCAGTGAATCCATGCATAGATGCACTAATTTCCTTTGATACTGCCCAAAGTATTCACCAACAGCAATGACATCTTCATTCTGAGGATCTAACCCTGGCAACTGTAGTACCTTACCATGGAAGGAAGAATTTGATTCATCGTCAGTATTATCTAACTTGGAAATTAACTCTGCATGGATTTCACGGCAAGCAAGAATGAACATTGCAGCAGTGTCAGGTAGTTGAGCCTCACGGAGCGCCGCCAACGCCTCTTGCAGTGAACCAGCAGCAACATACAAAATCAGAGCCCTGCAATGAGCATCACAAGCTAGAACTAAGTGATATTTTCGTCGGAGAAAAGAAAACAGAAAAACGATCATACCTCCATATATTATGTTCACTACGATGAACTTGTCCAGCCCACCTTTGCAACACCCTGCATGGATCCAACATTAAAGGGTTATCCTTTTATCTCTCTCATTTCAGGACCAAAATAATGACTAAGCAAAAAGTGGAAACCAAAAGTGTAGCCCACAAATTCTTCTAGAAATTAGACCGTCTACATTATATGATATGCATGATTTACTATCAAACGGTGTGGAATTTAATTATTTTTTATTTAGTAAGAGAATAAGAATTAACGCAACGAACATAGCAGATGGCATGATGACATCAGACGAATTTTCTGTATTACTCCTTTCATAGTGCTGACAGTAAAACAAAAAAACTAACTACGTTGATGAAAAAATCTCCGTTCAGTGGTTCAAGAAAGAGTATGAACCTGGCGTAATCAGATCCATTTAAGTGACTTGAAGCTAAGGTTGCAGCATCTGTCCAGCATCCAGCATCTTGTAACTACATTGAAATAGGGCGTTAGATTATCGAGACAAATCAAGTACAATAAGATGATAACATATTCGCACATTATATAAACAGGCCATCCATTAATAGTAGTAGTTAAAAACAAACCTAAGGCAAACGGATATATCTCGAGAATTGATGGGCAGTGTTTATGGTCGGGTTGGGTAACCCAAGTTGTTTAGCCTAAATTACCATGGACGGCTTAGTGCACAAGGCTTTCGTGGGGTCGGGGGATAGATATATGCAGCCTTACCCCCACAAGCAAAAACTGTTTTTAGAAATTGAACCCATGACCTCTAGATTACATAGCGGCAACCTTACCATTGCGTCAAGGCTCACCCTCTCATATTTCCCATTACTAAATATGTTGAATTTTTTGCCCCGCCAAGTAAGTCTTTAAATTATTAATTTGAGCAACTGTTATAGGCAGCTCAGATCTCATCAAGGGTCCCTTCTACTAATTGGTCATTCAGGAGATTTACATAACTAGTAATATTATATATTTATAAAATTTTACTCAGTATTATAATCAACATCTAGCCGACCCCGCCTAGTGGGATAAAGGCTTTGTTGTTGTTGTTGTTGTATTATAATCAACATCTACTTTGATATATCAAAGCTCAGTCATGGCAAATAATGATATCAAGAGATTATGTATTAAAAAATAGAGTATTGGTGCTAGGACCTTTTCCAAGCTTAAAATAAGAAACAATTAACTGAAGTGTATCCTTCTCCTTCAAATTCAGAGTTATATAGCGAGATCTCACAGTACATACTCAGAGAATAGCAATATGCCGATCTAAGCTATCAAGCTTCATAACTTGGATAAAATTAGTAATTTTAAAAATCAGACGTGTTTCTATATGAACGTTTATGTGTGTTCATATTTTTCAGGAAAAATTTACGAGAACTTTGTCACTATCATTAAAATTGAGAAAAAATGAGCAAAATTAATGAATTACTTGATATATTTGAATAGTGAATACCAAGTATATATTTAAAGTTATGTAACTGCTAAGGTGGAGGTTCATAATGCATAATATTTACACCTTGTAAATTACGTCAAGCAACCAATTTCCAGTTTACAGCTTTACATGATTAACACATTGTATCTAGGTGAAGAATCACAAAGTTATTGGTAGAGAAGCAAGTCCAAGAAAACAATGAAAGTGCACTAAAAATGTTCTGGAAAGAGCATCCAAACCTGAGAACATGCTTCTTGATATCTTCCAACAGCACACAGAAGATGAGTGCCAGATAGTGACCTGTCTGCCCTCACCATGTTGGCGGCAACAACCTTAACAATAGATATTATATTATAACTTCATAATATAGGAGGTGTATACATTATGCACCTTCATACTGAAATACAAGTATGGATGTTAAACTCACCTTAACCGCAAGTTCATGAAGAGACCTAGAAATGGCAGAAGAGAGAGCAACTGCACGGAGAGCATTAACATAGAAGTAGGAGCTCTCGGGAGGAGTTGAAAGCAATAAACTAACTGCAGCTTCTAGGTTTCCAACGGACACAAGACTGGCAGT